>OZ012542.1:12827477-14027477 GCA_963935595.1 Schoenobius gigantellus | reverse complement strand
AGTTATCTGAGGACGACAAACAGGCGTGGGGACAGTGGTTCGAGAGCCTTAAATGCATCTCCGATTTACGACTGCCACGCTGCTATAACCCATCTGGCTCAGGGAACACTATTTGGTGGAATAATATAGCTTTTAATGAAAACACACTGTTTAGCTGCACCAATATCCTATATATTTTCTAGACTGACATTACGGGGTAGAAAAACAAAGAAATATAAAAAAACGTCATAAAAAGGTAAAGACAATAATAAAAGTATGTGTTCCTACACAACATGTATTATACAATTAGTATATTAAAATATTCGCATAATAGCTTTTTGGTGTTCGAGCATGTGATATTAAATCTGGCTATACACACTACGTAAGAAACCCTACCCATTTCTGATACTCCTGGTTTACAAATTAAAAATCGCTTAGAAGCCATGAAAAGGGTCGGAGACTCTGAAGGGTTAGCAGGTCTATTACCGATCGTACGGTTTCAAATGATATCATTATGAAATCTTAGTGCAAAACGAAAAATAAGGTTTTCGGTCAGATTTTTGATCATTCGTTCATTATATGATGATGAAATCATTGAAATTATGCCATAGTGATGATATCATTGGAGATTGGTAATACCAATTGAAGCATTTTATGACTTCTTTATCTGAAAATGTATACCATGTGCAGTGCAGTTGAAGAGGCCTATGTCCATTGTCCAGCTGTGGTCGTGTATGGGTTGATGACGATAATAAAATTTGTCAGACGTAATTATCTATACGAGTATATACTATTTATATAAAAATCTCGTGTGACACGGTGTTTGTCCGGGATAAACTCTGAAATTACTAAACCAATTATGATGAAATTTGGCAAACTGTATGTCATTTGTTTCGACTTAAAAAATAGGATAGTTATTATTAACTCGATTATTGGCGTCAATTTTTATTATTCCGTTAAACTTAATTGTGGCGAAACGTGGTTCGCGGGCACAGCTAGTTATGTATTTTAATACAATTTAAACATCTGAGTTATTACAGTGTAGCAAACTTGTATAATACTAGTAATATGCATATAATGTTACACGAGTAGGTATATAAAATAAATAACAGACACCCGTAAACAATATGAGCCCAATTACCGACGACGTACGCAAGCAAAACGCAAAGTTTGCATAATTACTAAAGTTGTGTTATCTATCGCTTCATATCGGCCGTAACTGCGGCGTCCTCACCTTGGCAGAGTGACCTGCGCTAGCAACTTGCATAAAAGTCAGCGTAACCCGCAAGCAGTCCAAGGCTGGAGTGGAAACAGCCTTGGAACTTGCTGGAGCGCCATTGTCTTCAGCGGGGAGCTGTCACTGCGACTTTGGCGAAGCTACTGTTATCACTGTGATATAATTTGAAAGGCGTAGTTTGTTGGACAAGGTTTTTCAACAGCAGTGCCTATTTTAATAAAGTTGTAAGTTAATTTCGCACATTGTAAATGTCAGCGATTCATGTGCGAGTACGTTTGATAACGTGTTCGGTTCTAAGTGAAACAAAGTTAGTTTATTACGTCATTTTGAAATAGAGCTATAAAAGGTTGTCAAGCATTGAGCGCACGTGTTTAGAAATAAGTACCTATTATGCAACGAATGTTGTTTTTACAGCCCTAATAAGAAATCCCAATTGTTTCGTCATGTCCGTCTCTTCGTCTGCCCGTCAGTGGCTTAGCTTAGAGGCTATTTATACTAGAAAGCTGAGTGAGAGTTACGCCAATAAAGTGGTGAATTAAAATCGTGAAATAAGATTTTTTTATGGTACCAGATTTATTCCTCGGGAAATAGGGATGGATCGAGTGGTGTATCGTCAAATAGATCTTGCAAAAGCATTGCGGGGCTGTGAAGTATATTGGCGATTAAGAGGATTGTGAAGCTGTAAATTTTCATACAAAAAGCGATAACGCTTTTCTCCCTCTAAACATAGTCCAATTTTCATAATTTTTGGAAATCTTGTAGATATAATGAAAAACTAGGTTTGTACGTTTTGATTTTGAAGAAATATTGCTCAGAATATAAGTTATTAGCATCTAAATATCTATATTTTCGACTTAAAAACTACCTTGAATATTTTTGTCTTTTTTTGACTAAATTATACTGAATTACAAAAAAAGCAAAACGTACAAACATAGATTAAGGTATACTGAATCTAATGAGACCAAAAGCGTCTAATTTCATAAAGGTTTAGGGGGGTAAAACAGTTATCGCCCGAAACAATATTTCAAACAGGAATTGTAGGCAATTTCGACCATTTCTTGCAACTCTCTCTATCGCACGATACGGGTCGGGGGCAGGGGTATAATGTAGTGATAGTGATGCGACATAATGTTATCGTAGTTATTGTCGCCTAGGGAGGAGAAAGTAATATCGATATATCGATCAATAGTGAAAGTTATTACTCAAGTCGGAACTATTAATCTTCACAAATATCTTATACATGAAAAAGTAAATATCTTTTTGAATACGTTTATTGATTTTAGTGTTTTATTTTAAAGATTTTATTTCAATACAAATTTCCTTATTTAAGGGTTAGCAGCCTGTAGCCTGTTAACTTTACTGTAAATTCCCAAAAACAAAAAAGGGAAAAAATGTAAGTATGTTAGTAGTTGTTTGTTATAATAAATATGTGCCATAAAGACACAAACTCAAAATAAATTCGTATTTTGTTTCTTGTGATAGGTATTTGTTATGCGGGGTGCGATGTCAGACAACCTCCTTGTGGTGCACCCTGGGCAACCCGGCAGATTCTCTGCCGCGGGCTAATAGTCTGACGAGAGGACCCCTATGGAGGGGGGGCGTGGGATGGCTGGGCTTAGCCCGGCGGGTCACTTCGTGTGGCCACCCGCTTCATGCGGGGAAGAGCGAAGTCCCCTCTTCTTATGTTAAGAAGAGGTGTGGCTTTCGCTGGAAGTCGATTTCGGCTGGCGGAGGTGAGGCGATTCTTATCGCCATGGTGCTTTGCACCTTCTGGGGATTTTCCCTGAGCTTCGGCTCACCGCGCGGCGGTGGATCCAGTGGGGTCTGCCGTCGGGCAACCCGTTACCCGCACTGAGCGGGCCGGGGGTTCGGCGCACTGAGCTTCGGACCGCGTGGAAGACAACCACAATAAAAAACCAACTTCGGGGTGTAGAGCGGCGCAATTCTGTGCCGCTCCACAAAGTAGCTGAGCCAGGTGGGGAGTCCGGCAACGGACATGTCACAGGCAGGGGGTCAGCGGGAATAAGGCCTGGCTGTTGTCCCCTTCCCCTTGTCTTGTGTCGGACGGAGGAGCTGCTGGGGGGGTTTTTAGTGGGTAGGCCCGGGCCGTGTAAGGTCTGGGGAGTCCCACATATCCTCGTGGTTTGGCTCAACCACGAGGAATGCGTCAAAGCATTTTCCCACCTCCCAAAAAAAAAAAAAAAGGTATTTGTTATGCAATGTATGAAGTTGGAGCAGCTAAAAACGTGTAATAGACTATGCAAGTAGCGTTATTTTTAATATTATTTTATTTGAATTTTATTCCTCTAAAGCTGGGCTCTAAGGTTTTACTCGCGTTATGGAATCTACGATTGTATAAAAAATACAAACGACAAAGTACCTAAATAATATACGAGTATGTAGGGTAGGCATATATGAGAAGAAGGCACCCTTCGTACGGTTTTTAAGTTTTTTTTTTCATTTTAACTATAAAATTTAAAGCAGCTGATTACATATACTAATAGTTATTTTTTAACAGACTTCAAAAAAGGAGTTTCTCAATTCGATGCGTATGTTTTTTTTTGTGTGTGTGTGTTACGCGATTACGCCGCCAATTGCGGACCGATTTTCAAAATTCTTTCTGTATTCTAAAGATTATACTCCAAGGGTGGTCCCATTGTTACCAAAGTTAGGATCTGATGATGGGTTCCCATAAAAATGGACGGAAATCCTTAAATTTTCCTCAAAAATAATATAAGAATAGGTACAGACAACATTACATTTCTATATTGAAGTCGGTGCTAAACGATGATCTCCTAGAAAGTCTTAAAATTTGGCACCGTCTTCAATAATGATATGTGTCATGTTGTCTGTACCTATTCTTATACTATTTCTAACTTTTCAGTGTTTTTGTAGTCCATTTTTATATTTATTGTAAAATATTTTTTTTACATACGACAGGAAAGCTCTTGGCCTTCATCTCACCTGCTGGTATGTGAAGATAATGTTGAAGGTGGAAGTGAGCTTCACCTGGACTCCTCGACAGCTGAGGAACTGGCTATCTCACCTCTAATTATCGAAACAACAATTCTATTAACATTGTTATTATGGCGATAAACTTAGGTAAGACGGTGGTAGCTAGCCAGGTGTGCTCAGAAGCCCTACCACCAACCAAACGGAGCAGAAAAGCTTTTGTCCCCGTGCGGAATCGAACTCCGGACGGACCTCCCGATCAACATCCGGTGGCCTCAACCACTAGACCACGGAGGTGGTAAAAATTTGAATTCTAAGACTATTAGTATAACTACCCGAGATTAGTGTATAAAAATGAGAGGTATTTTTTATTTGATGCATAATTATTACTTTATATTTTTTAAATCCCTGCTCCTATTTAGTTTGTATGTAAAAGTATTAATTTATCTATCTAAAATAATCGTTTTTTTTTTATTTATTTTTAAGTTAACAAGAGGTCTGTTCTTGTTTAAACAATTGTAAATGTCATTTTATGTTTAGTGTTTATTTTTTTCATAAAAGGATCCATTTTACATTGATTCACATCTCAAATGAAAATCATTTTAATTCACTATAACACTCATCTTACAAAAAGTAATTTTCTTTAGACAGGTAAATGTACGATAGATAGGTACTTTCATAACAAATAACAGCTCAGTCCTACAAAGTAGGACTTGGTAGGGATACCAAGTAGGTAAGTGCCTACATGGTGCCTACACTATAAATTTCAAAGGAAAACTGAAATAATTTACGAAACTTATCTACCTACTCAAATATTATAAAGAAAAAAGATGCAACTATGTTTGTATTTTTGTTTGTAATGAATAAAGTCAAAAACTAGCTCACTGGGAAGTCTCGGCGTAATTATTGTTAAAATGATTTTTAGAAATAAAGCAATTTTAATTTATTATATTTTTTATTTTTAAAAACTACTAGGCTGATTTTAAAAATTTTTTGGCTAATAGAATGCTACATTATCACTGAGTGATAATGTAGCATTCTATTCTATATAAGGTTATAAAATAATTTTTCCTACGGGTAAACAAAATTCCCTCACGAAAAACGAAAATAACGAAGGCAAAGTTGCGAGCGGAAAGGCAGTCAAGAATACCTAAGCAACGCAAAACATTACAAACTGTAAAATAATGATCTCGAGTTCTCGCGCCGAGGAGTCGCGCGCTGCTGTCGTTGTGTGCGTGAGAATTTGCGCGTGTTGTATTTGTGGTGTAAACGCCAGACGGGAGGCCGAGCGGTGTGAAACAGATAGCATTTTAGAAAATACCTACTCGCGCCGCGCACGATTACTTCACAATCCTCTTAAGTGATCCGCTAGCAAAATATTAAACATTAGAGTGATAAGTTTAGTTAATTGCCCTAACCTCCTGCGAACAAGTGGTGAAATCATTAATATATTGAACAACATTGAATTGAGGTTTAATGAATGCTTTTCCTAAAATAGATTCTGATCAATATCAATGTGCGGAGATGCTTACGAGATTGAAATTAATATTTTTTATGCTTAAAGTGTTTAGTTTGTGGATAGTAGTTAGAAAAATAAATAGTACAGTTGTATGTTGTGTTTAAAGAGGATTACCAGTTAAGGTAATCCGAATATACGAGAAATGAGTACATACGACTGAATTTAAACTTTAAGCAATTTCCCGTATCTAAGGGATTAAGCAGCAACTTTACTTTTAGCGAAAATACACTCGTTTAATTTGCAGATTTATAAAAGCCAAGAGGTGAGGTGTAAAAGAGAAATTAGTTTCCGAATAACCCGCCATTAACCGCGCGGTAACTAAGATCAAACGTAAGAATGTATTATGAAATTCTGAGTTACAATTCATCTACAACGTCCCATGGAGTTAAGTGGGAAGGGAAGCGCGGATAGCATGGGCGGGTTTTTGTTACATAGCTAGGTTGTATTGTATGTTTGTTAGTGAAGTATTCTCTTGATATCATTTGTTAGGCTTTTGTCTTAAAGCAATTAAGGTTCAACTATATATCCGCTAAGACGAGCCGAGTGAAGCGCGAGGGCACTACCCACCTTTCCTCGAAGCTCTACATCGTTTTTTTCAACCTTATAACTTGGCTTTGGATTACACCATGAATTCTTTGGATATGATATTGCCCATAGTAGATTTGTTTTTTAAACATATAAAGTTTAGCGCAGAGGTCGAGTCACCTACTGCGCAACGGGTCGCGGGTTCGATTCCCGTACGGGACAAATTTTTTGTATGGCCTACAGAAATTTGTTCCGGTCTGGGCGTATGTGCATGTGATATTCTATGTTTGTAACTGCACCCACGACACAGGAGAAATCCTAGTGTGGGGCGACGTTTTTTTTTTTTTTTAAAAAAAAAGTTTCAATTGCATAGCTCTTAATTGAAGGTTTAATCTATAACCAAAAGCCCAAAAAGCGCCACTGGCTGATGATCATCAAAATTCTAAGGTACTTCCTGAAGTTCTAGAAAGCTAAAACTTGGTATGTGAGCTAGTATTTAGTACACAAACAACAAAAATATCTAAAACTTGGAAGTTTTTTCCCACAACGTCCTTAAACTAGGGGATGGCAATTTGTATCAGAATTTCGCTAATTTTGATGCTAGAGGTTTCAAGTGGAAATATATATTTAACTTTAAATGGAAATAAATATTTTATCGCCGCAATATTTATTTTCGTGCTAACTAAAATTGTTAATTTGTTTTAGGAGCAATATCTATACGCAAAAATGTTATCTACAGGTTTAGGCCATTAGATTTGAATAATTTCTGGTCTGGTAGACTAGAGCAGAATTAATTTATGCCGGCGGTAGGATTCCATCTGCAAGGGTTGGTTGCTTCGAATGCGCATACAAATTCAATTTAAAATTCAAACATCTTTATTCAATATAGATTACTTATTGACGTCAAATACAATTAGTGGTAGTTGTATTGGTAGTACACGTGGAACTAAGGAACTTCGGAATTTGTGACAGCTTTCTGGAAAAAAACTAGGAAAGTCTTAACTTTTCGTTCCCTTTCATAAATTGTCTGAACATAAAGACCCTCTTTATTCTTTAATTATCACTATTTTAGAAAGTTATATTAACTATTATACATTTTTGAAGTAGTTATGAGATTTTGTTTTTCGAATTAATCGTAGCAATTTAAGTTTTCATTACTCTCGACCAGTTTTAACGAAATCTGTAAAGATTTTGAGCGTTTCGTACTCCAGAAGGAAATAACGGAATCCTTAAAGTCTAACTTAATCTGTTCGTCTGCCTGTCGAGACTCCTTTTCTCAAGAACGCGTAATGAAATTCACGTTTGATCTCTTTCAGCGGTTAATAAATCAGTTTTGCGATTTCACAAGTGAATCAAAACCAATAGAGTGCTTCCAGTTGACCTAGAATTATGAAATTTGGCAAAGAGTAATATCTAACAGCACGTGATAAGAAAAAAATCTGAAAACCATAAATATGTAGAAAAGAACTTATATACTCAGATAAGTTTGTATTGAACCCACGGTGTACGAGTCCAACTCGCACTTGCCCGTTTTTTTATTTGGATGTTGATACGTCGTTGTTAACAGTGAATAAGGTCTATTTTAGCTTAAAATATTGGAAAGAAATCAATACTGTTAAATTAGTCATTTGCAGGTTAAATAAGTTCTCGGTGATTTAAGCGGTTATAGCGTCAAAATAGTAGTTATGACACAGGTTCGACTTCTACCCGATGTAAATTTTTTTCCTTGTTTTGATTTGCAATTTATTATTACTTTGCAATATCGCTTCGTTCAGGTTGAGGTAAAACACTCAGTTTCGCTATAGTTTAGGAAGCCTTATCAGTGAGATAAAGGAAACTTTATCTATGCTCACAGGGATTCCGCCAAATGCGAAATCTGTCGAGTTCGAATCTTGTCGCTCTAAGCGGATTACTTCGTAGGGTGTACATCAACTGTACGTACAGTAGAGCTCCTCGTTATAGTGATCACAAAAAATACTTTGCATAATATACCAACGATAACCTTCTAGCCCGCTCTGAACACAGCACGATTCGCGATGCACTTTTGTACTCGTAATATAGGTATAATTAAATTAAATTATATTGTCTGTCTACATAAATTATAGTGAAAGATAAATGTCACATCACTAAATAAAGTTTTAGCACGATAAGTGTAAACTTAGTATATTTTGTGTGCGTGCAGAAAAAGGCGTGAGACAACTTTAGAGCAGGCGTAGCACGGACTGTGGACAAAACGGGACAAGGGACAAATAACATGTTTCTTCTCACTCTGTCCTATAAAAATGAAGCGAGATAGGACGAGGGTTAATCACTTTCTCTCCTATAGTCTACGCACCGTGCTAGGCCTGCAGAGAGGACTAGAAGTTTGGCGCGAACTCTACCGCGAGTAAGAAGCACAGATCTATTCCTGGCGTTAAAGAATTAAGGTTGGTAAGGCCAACAATCGAGTACTGGCAAACCCTGACAAGTGCTGGGGGATTTCTATTTTCATCGTTACCTATCTCATTTTATAAACCAAAATACGGTCAATACTGCATCTATTTAGCTTGACGTTGGGTTTGGACTATCTCCAATCACACCGATCCAGTGTAGGTGGAATATGTGGGTAAACGCCAGTGCCTCGTCCGTTGGTCAGCAGTCCACCGTGGGATGATGATCTTTGGATACTACTCTATTCGTTCTGATAGAGATCTACCAGTCAGTTATCAATATGGCTGAAGAGGATCTACCTATTATATGGGGTCGGTACAGCACGTTTTCTTCTATTTATCTTTTTTTTATTGCAACTAAGTTGGCAAACAAGCTAACTGCCCACCTGATGGTAAGTGGTAACAGTCACCATGTGGCTCCTGTGAGATTCACAGCAAAACTTCAACCCCCATAAGAACCACAGTGTACGTTGCCAACTTGTGACTTAGGATGTCACGGTACCCAGTAATTTCAATGCCATATCTTACCCTTCCAACCGGAACAGAGCAATGCAAGCACTGCTGCTTTGCGGCAGAAATAGGTAAGATGGAGGTACCCATGCACACGACCCTGGTACAGAGTCTCCCTCCGGTATTTCTGTTATATGTCATCTCAGCACTGACATTCTTCGCACGCAAGTGTTTCTTCACACATTCCATCCATACTTTCTTAAGTCTTCTACCTTTATATTCGTCCATATTTATGTCCCTAACTTCTCTGATTATATGTTTCATATATTCTCATCAAATGCTCATACCACGCTAACCTCCTTACTTCTCCATTATTGCCTATTTGCCATTACTCCTCTCTGTCACTAGAGCTGCTTTACTATGCACTCCGGGTAGATACGATGCAAATTTGTATCCTCCAGTCAAAATGTAGCTAAAAGCTTGAGCTTAAATCGCAATGACCTTAATCGCAGCATATATCTGTCAAGGTTTGTTTGGAGTGAGCGGCGGTTTGTTTTTCTCGGCGTCGAGTGGATAAATAACACAATGAGAACTAGCTGAATAAGTAACGGGCGGAGCGGACGTGTCAAAACGTGCGGTGCGAGGCGCGCACACGGAAAACTTTTCACTTAACGCCGCACCACCCCCCGTTTCTCGCGTAGGGTTGACAAATATGAATTCTTGATTTAAATTTGAAAAGAGGAATTTGTTATTTAACATGTTTTTAAAAAAATTATAAAATGTATATCACCTCTGTTCTCTTAAAAGGCCTGAGGATACGTACTTCTGTATGTATGTATATATTTGGAGCAAACCATCGCCACAGGTGACACAATACCAGATAATGCTGTCCGTTTTCCCTATTTCAGAAAATTACTTGGAAAACACGTTATACATACTAAAGGTTGTTGTTAATACGTTAACAACAACCTTTAGTATGATATAGCCTAGTCAACCATGCTGGCCCAGTGCGGATTGGTTGACATTACTTACTTCAAAATACTTTATAATAAGTGTCTTTAAAATTTTAGGTCCAACGATTAGACTTGGTGACAATGAGACTATCTACCACTTTATAATATACTAGCTTTCCGCTCGCGACTTCGCCCGCGTTATTTTTGTTTTCCCGTGGGATTTTTTTTCCGTAGGCAAATTACCCTATGTCCTTCTCCTGGTCTCGAACTATCCCTATACCAACTTTCATCAAAATTAGTTTAGTAGTTTCGAAGCATATTCAATACAAACAAACAATGAAATCTTTCCTCTTTATAATATTAGTATAGAAAACAAAGAAACAAATTAATCTCTCCTCTTTATAATATTAGTATAGAAAAAGAGTCTTGAAAATCGGTTCAGAAATGACGGAGAAATCGATGAACATACATACATTAAAAGATACATATTAATCGAACATAGAACCTCTCCCTTTTTTAATGTTGATAAAATAAGTAATTACTTTGATGGATTGTAGTTGTAAAAAATAATGTTAATGTTTTCTGATGATCTGCAGCCCTATACGTAAACGTAGTACATGCACAATGAGCTTTAGCAGTATACGAATGTTATATAAAGAGCCTTTTACTTTCATCATCTCAGTTTCGATGTGTCTTGTCCTCCCCCATGAATTATATCTTCAAAGAGTTTTTGTTGATATTTAATTTCGAGAATGGTATAAAACATTCGAAGATTTTTTTGACTTTGACTATCACAGAATAATATAATAACAATCCTATTTAATAGACAGTTGTCTAGCTAGAAACTGGTGCAATTTAAGGAACAGGTAACAGTACTCTGTACCAGGGTCGTGTGCATGGGTACCTCCGTCTTACCTATTTTTGCTTTTTATCTCCTCAATTGGGGAAATATAAAAACAAAATATTACGAAGAATGAAGATTGGACTTGAACAAATTACTTTAAGACTGAAGAATTGGCAATCGTTGCCTTTTATATAGTTCAAAAGAAAATAATATATAAGATCTGGCTGTATGGTCGAACCTTTGCCTGTCCAATTTGGACGAATATTACTTCTCTCTTACCTATTTTTGCCGCAAAGCAGAAGTGCTTGCATTGCTGTGTTCCGGTTTGAAGGATAAGATATGGCATTGAAATTACTGGGTACCGTGACCTTACATCCTAAGTCACAAGTTGGCAAAGTACACTGTGGTTCTTGTGGGGGTTGCAGTTTTGCTGCGAATCTCATAGGTGACTGTTACCACTCACCATCAGGTGAGTAGTTTGCTTGTTTGCCAACTCAATTGCAATAAAAAAAATCTCGATATCATAATGATAGGATAGCCGAGATTCCTTTATATTGTTTGTAAAATGTCGATTTTCAATTCCTAACGCCAACTTTGACTCTTATTTTATTGAATTCCCTACTTAAATGTGAGGCCGGTGCGCTAGTGTATTGATCGATGAATTAAGCAAAATACACTTTTGCTTTTGGATTTTGAACCTCAAAGAAATTTAATTTGATACTGATACGGGCATGTGTGTGTGTGTTTCGCCTGAAAAACCACGACACCACGAGCCTGAGTAATAATAAAAAAACATAATTTGGCTTAAAAACACATGAAAAGGTAGGTACTGGATCTATGACTCCAACACTAGGGTATACCTGTCGTGTGGCAATCAAACTAAAAACCATAACAATTTAATTCAAATCAAAGCGCTCCAGAATATATGTATGTATGTGTGTGTAAGCATGTGTGTATTTGTATGTATGAATAGGTGAAAATAAATGCATGTTCGATAAAAAACATGTTCAATGCTTAAAAGGGGATATAAGTAAGTTTGGGTTTTGTAAGCACCACTATAAGTCTATGGCAGCCCGCTGACCTCTAACGACGTCACTTACGCTTAGGACCGCAATAACGTTATTTGGCTGCGTTCTCCTGTCCCCTTATCATGATAGCTTAAAACGATCTTAAATCTGCAGCGAGGCCGCTATAAATAGCAGTATTTCTTTTTCAGTATCGTTTTAACCTTACTCTATCTAAGGCGCATAACACATTGCACCGAACACCGCTGCGGTGTACGGAGGGACGAAAACCGCATGCGGCTGCGGCGGCACGGAACCGTGCCACCGTACGGTTTGCTCCGTATCACCGTCTGGTGCTGCGGTGCACGACGCCCCGCATCGCCGTATTATCTATGTCGAGATCTATTACGCGTATGCACGTCCTTTCTACGCAAAAATCCGTACGATACTGCGGCACAGTGTGGCATACCCCGCGGACCGCACCGCATCACCGTCCGGGAGTGCGGTGCCGTCGCGCGCGCCGCACAACCGCACGGGCATGCGGTGTGAGTGTGTTATACCCTGCGGTTTTTGTATACAAATTAAGATTCTTCAGTCAAAATTAAAAACCGCAGCGCCGCACACCGGAGCGGTGTCCGGTGCAATGTGTTATGCGCCTAAGGTAAGCGAACATGGTAAGGCAGGTTCATACTTCCGCAGTAGAGTAAAGCGATTAATGCATGTTCTACCTCTTCTACGAGTATCACAGCTACTAACCACCCGGGACAACGCTTGATGTTTATTTATTATTTGCAATCTTTAAAGGAGAATCTAATTATTATTCGCTGATGTGAATTGACGATGACAGGCAGTTTGCAGCGAACGTTCGTTACTTAAAGGTATCAGAGCTTTGTAATCTTTTTTCCCTTCAATTTGTGGAGCTACCGACGGCTCAGCTATACGCATGATCGGCCGCAATAATTAGGGTAGATTTGGCGAAAATAAGTCAAAGGCTTCAGGGCGCACGGTCTAATTTCCCCTGCCAGGCCTTCTGGGTCGAGGCGAATGAAATGTTCACGTTCTAGCTTTTTCAGGCTAACCGTATGTCACGAGAATGATAGCAGCTACGTCGGTAATTGTTCGGTATATTTTAGCTATACAGTGTAGTAGATTGCAAGGGGGTTAGTATGTAATTAAATAAGCTATTGTTTAACTGTTATTTTTAATTAATCGGGTCTGCAATGATAAACGATAGTTTTTTAAACCAACATGTATAAATATTAGGTTTGCTACAAACCTGAGTGGCTTACGAGTATATACTCGTACAATGCTAACTACTCGTACTATACTCTAAAAAATAAATAAGAATCGGATTTGTAAATAATTTTAGTAATTCTATACCTAATACATTTATGAATTAATTCTTTATTGCATCAGTAGCCATGTAGTCTTGGTTTTGTGGGATATGCCATTTTTTAACTTTATATTAAAACTGATGAAGATTATAGTATATTATAATTATGTACCTACGAGTACATGTCATGTTAGTTTTTATAATTTTATTGTTGCTTTTCGTGTAAAAGTCATTTTGTTATGTATTATAAGTGTGAAATGATAACTCGTAATGAGAGTAAAATAATTGTTATACGAGTACATATGTGATATTTGCATGTTGTAAAATTTACAACAGATTTGTGTCAAATGGTTCCTATAGTTGTCTAATATTTTTGTGCCAATATGTATAAAAAATTGCATATATGCCACTTCGTGTAAATACATCTTTATACATTCCAGCGTTTTCCTTTTAAACTCAATTGTGTAATTTGACTCGAACTCTTTTATGTAAACGATTTCCGGTAAATAATAGGAAAGAAACACAATTTACATTGACGCCCAAAACAAAATTCTACATTACACAATATTTAAAGAAACCCTCTTGCGAATAAAAGTTACACTCCCGTTGAAAAATTGTTTATAATGACATTTTCTCATCATCATCATTTCAGCTAAGAGACGCCCACTGCTGGACATAGGCCTCCCCCAGGGATCTCCAAACCGATCGGTCCTGCGCCTCTCTCATCCAGCGGCTTTCCGCGACCTTCACCAGATCGTCGGTCCACCTTGTGGGGGGCCTGCCAACGCTGCGTCTCCCGGTACGTGGCCGGCCGCCACTCAAGGACCTTTCCGCCCCAATGGCCGTCAGTCCTGCGAGCTCTTGTTCTTCTACGGATCTCTTCATTTCTGATGCGATCGCGTAGAGAAAACCTATTTTCATTTTCTATGGAAATGTAATTTTAAAGAAGTGTTCAACTCATATTTACCCACTTACTAATAAGAGTTACACTCCCGTAACTCTTATTAGTACGGGGGTAAATATACATAGAGTTCGGAATTTATCTCTTAGTCAAACCAAAACACCACACAAGCCCAGTCAAAGAAGACTAGTAAACAATGTTCGGCTCTTTGTTAATGTCAGCCACATTAAGTTTCCCGATTGAATCCATTAGGGCGCGTACGCACTGATGCAGATGGGTATCTAACCGGGCGATTAGCGCCGCACGCGATACCTGCATTTGCCGACTAATTTACAAGTATAGATTTGATCGTTACATTATAACCTGATTGTCCCCGCGCCTTGTGTAATGGAAAACGCTTTTTGGGTTTTGAGTTTCATTAATATGAAACTGCTGAATATTTCTTTTTTCTTTAATTTATTTTGATTTGGACTGTACCAGGAATTGTTACTTTACAATTTTCATCAAACATAAATCATTAACCGAGTATATATTTACTAATATATCTACTTTAGTATCCATCGCTGCGCTCGGGATTAAACTCTAGAATCCGTCGCTCCGCTTTGGATTAATAAACACTCACCCTTTAAAAATAGTTCTTTGTTCCCTTGGTAAACAATCTACTCATCATCAACAGCTCATATACGTCCCCACCGAGGGGCTCGAGCCTACCCTAAAGTAGGGCGATTAGACCTTAGGCAATCACGTTGGCCAAGTGCGGGTTGTTCGACTATACACACAACCTGTAATAGTACATTGTTACCCTAGGGGTGAAAGTAACTTATTTAGTCCCGAGACGGAGTTTGGCGCACGAGCGTAGCGAGGGCGCCTATAGTTCAAGGGACTAAATAAGTCTTTAACCCGAGGTAAACACTGTGCTTTTCATTACGATTACAAAGAAATAAAAATAAAAATATGAATTGGCTAAAAAAAAATAAGTGAATTTTATTTTAAAAAATCAACAACTTCTGATTTAGCCTCTTCCCTTATGAAATCAGGTGTTCAATCCATATTTTAATCAGATGAACTCAAATCTCTGCTATACGGAGTATAAACAAAACAAGTGAAGATCGGATTGCCGCTTTTTCGCCCATTTTGTTTTTTTTTTCTGTGACCGGACAGTTATTCAACCATTATTTTTCATTTTCACCATTGAAAAAGTGATAAATATTTTGCAGAAATCTATGTTATTTTAAAGAAATTGTTGAAAATAAATTATAATAAAGTCATTTAAAAAATATATTGTTGAATTAGTTCCTAACATGTTTCAATAGAAATGTGAAAATAGAACTAGTTTCGTTTTTTATAAATTGACAGCTGTCAGTTGAAAGCTATTCTCCCTAGGGCTGAAAAGTATTACTTTCAACCCGCTCCTCAGGCAACTTCAGACCTACTTTCAGAGTATGAGTAATGAAATAGTAGATTGCTTTATAAGGGTGGAAAGGAATCAATCCCTACGAGGTTGTTAGACGCCCGAGCGCAGCGAGGGCGGCTATAGTCCGAGTAGGGTTTGATTCCTTACTTTACTACTTACTTTTCATTTCGAATGCAAGGAAAATAAAAAATAGCTTTTCTAATAAAATTTATTAATAAAAATACTCTTAACATGACATATCGACATCGTGTTTTACACTTAGTGTACTTTTAAGCATTGAATATCTGCTCCATAGCGTAGACGCCTGCACTTTATGAGATAGTTCATTAAAGTATATAAGAAATACATTTTCAGAAAATGATTTTATATTCCTTGCATCTCGCCACTTCATAAAGTCGGAATATGTATTTAAATATCTTTCCTTTGAAATTTTTGGCAAAAAAATTTCGAGTATTGTATTTGCTTCGTTCGTGACTGAATCTGGAGCCGAAATTTCAGAATCGCTTGAATTCATTGTTTTTCTTAAATACCTAAATCACACAATCAAGATTTCGGTACAGCGTAACAGATTCCCCTCCCGCCAAAATTATCTTTTTCACAGGTATTTTTAAATTTGGAACACATCGCGTTACCTGTTACTGGCCATTCAGCCAAATACTTTTATTATCATTGTACCAAAGATTGTATGTACGTAACCTAATTCAGTTCTATTTTTAAAATTTTACTTTCCGCCCTAAGGAGGGAAGTAAATAGTATGAGAATTTCCCGCCCGCTGGTGGGAACTAGCGTTTTCCTCCCAATACTCAGATCAAGGAAACGCTCCTTTCCGAGCATGAGGAATGAAAAGAAATTTTTCTTCACAGGTGTGTGCAGGTTTCTTCACGATGTTTTCCTTTACCGCAAAAGCGTCGAATAAACGTACATATGAGATCAACATTTGAAAACACATTAGTACGTGGCGGGGTTCGAACCGTTACTTCCCGATTGGAGGGCCTTACGCACAACGCTTGTATCCTTGACAAGACAGCAGCTTCCTACATGTTCCTTTTTACTTGAAAAACTTCGCCATAAACTCAAAAGCCCAGTGCCAAGACGAGCGAGAATTTTCATAAAATTCCCACAATTACCGTAGCGCAATAAATCTGATTAATAACATCATGGGATTAGCGTCGCGTTTAAATCAGGCTTGACGGGTACAATCCGTTCCGCCCACCTGTTCCGACACCCTTGTTTTAATTAAACTTATGTCGTCTAATTGCTGTTGATTGCGTGTTTAGTAAACACGCGTCTGGTGGCAGCACAATAACGCGCGTAATAAGTCCGTCCCAAGTTGTTTGTGACGTGTGACACACACGTCTTGGGTTGTTTATGCAACACTGTTATACCGCGGCTACTCGGCACTTAGGATGTTACTCTCACTAAAGACTTAAGTTTTCTTATACATCACACTAAGGGTATTTATAATGATTTTCTTTACTCAAGATTCTGTGGTGAGCATGACGAGACACCAATTAGCATGTTAATAATAGGAGCCAATCCCGTCATTCCTTTTTTTATGGCCGGACTATCAAACTCAAATATTTATTCAATATTTACCCTTTACGCGTACTTATTGACGTCAAACAAAAACAAAAAATTTAATATCCAGGAAAGTAATTAAAAATCTAATTTACTGGTGGGACCTCTGTGACTTCTGTGACCCTGAGCATGTGGACGAGGAACTGAAACATGTTCAGGAGGTACTAAAGAAAAACGGGTATCAGGTGAATATACGACGAAACCAGCCGAGGAAAAGATTTAGGCGTCCAGAGGTGTGCAGACAACCGGCCTACATGCCTTATGTCAAAGGAGTGACGGACAAGATCGGCCACGCATTGCGTGAATACTCTATACCGACAATCTATACTCCTGGCATAAAGGTGAGTAATATGGTGGGCACCCCGAAGGATGTCTTGCCCTTACAAACACCAGGGGTTTACAAAATAGACTGCAGTTGTGGCAGCTCTTACATTGGCCAAACAAAAAGAACGATCCATGAAAGGATTAGAGAACATATAGCCGCTGTCAAAAACCGCCAGTCTAATAAATCGGCGATTGCGGATCATCTTTTAGAAAAAGGCGCAAATCACTGGATTGAATTTCACCGTACGCAAGTACTCTCCACTGATCGTCACTTTTATTCAAGAGTAGTACGAGAAGCGATTGAAATCAAAAAAAATCCAAATAATTTCAATCGGTAAGATGGATTTAAACTGTCAACAGCGTGGAATCGGGTGTTTGCAAACACAAAATCTCCTTTTACTTTTACAACATACATATATTAGAGTTCTAATAAGGACTATCTATATCTAATGATATGTGCCATCGACATAATTTATAGTATCCAAATTTAAAATTTATTTCATAGGCCCTTGAGGGCACTTAAAATCGTCAATTTACAAAAATTAATAAAACATTTAAATATTTTACTAAAAAAAGATTGTACTCGTAGATATTGATTCTTCTGATAAAGCCGAAAAATTTTTGCGTCCATTCTTTTTATCAAATAAGACGTCCTAAATGGGGTTTGTAAAATAATTTGGACGATTCAAAAGATCAGTAGTACCTAGTACTACTGGGACGTATATGGGTTATGTGTATGGCCACACTGAGCTTCAAAGTTCGACAAACCATATCAAAAAGAAATAAGTATTAATAGAATTGTTTCGATAATCGCATTTTTCTATTACTCGATTTTTGGCACCACACTTAGTGGATCCATTGGCCAGCGAATGCAAAATATGAAGAATGTTAAAATAACTACAAGGATCAACTTACCTGAGCCAGAATCTTCGAGAAACAAGAGTGGATCTCTGAGACGGTGTCGCTGTAGCGGTATATGTTAACAAAATCGTTTGGCCCCAGGGTATCCAGCAGGCCAGACACGGTAGCCTTTGCCAGGCGCCAGTATGAGGAGCTGAGGTCATCGGAGTCGTCCAGCAGGATGACAAGGTCTTTGGGCGAGGTGGCCGCTTCCACGAACCAGTTGGATGACCTGAAGTCGTAGAAGTCCCGGGCGTGGTGGGAATAACCGTCTTCGGGCGGCCAGGACATAGCTGTTAGAGAGGGTACAAGTAGTTCAGTAATCATGTCAGACTAGATTTCAATTGGTTGTATAATATGACAGTCCATAACATAATATATACTCCGGGACACCTAAATGGAGCCACCTTGCACTCTTGGATTATATTGGCCATAACTTTTGAAAAATGTTTGGTCGACCAAAAAGTGTTATACAGTTTTATAGCTGGCATATTCATCAGATTTAACATGAATATATCGGCTACAAAATTGCGCTACAACTTTTTGGTTGTCCAAATACTCTTTAAAGTTATGGACGATATAATCCAAAAGTGCAAGGTGGTTCGATTTAGATGTTCAGGAGTGTATATTATAAAAGGATAGTTCAGTAGACATATTCTGCCATTAATTAAATCACTTACGACAAGTGACAAGTATTTAATTTTCCATTGCTATGGGTCATGGTCCGTGACTTACTTGGTCACAAATTTTTCTTTTGATGATTACTTAACCAGCAGTGTATGTAGCTTTACATTTTTCGTACCAAAAAATGAACGATTTACAATTATTCTATTAGTGATCTTACCTGGATATCGCCTCATGAAGCCTGTGGACGAGGCGTAGTACTGCCAGGACAGGGTCGGGTCTATCTCGTAGTTGTTGACGAAGAGCGGGTCCAGATGTTCCGACCACGCGATTTGGTTCTGCACCTCAGCATCTGTTGGCACATGCATTCCCATTATCAAACAAAAATGTTAGTATAAGAAACCACGTCAGTTGTTCTGTAAGAGTGTGCACGTGGAAACCGAATAGGTTTCAATACCGGACTATTATAACTTTCATCAATGTCGTGTATGGGTTCTGAATAGTATAGTGAAATATATTTATCAACCGTTAAATTTAACTAATAAAAGAATTAACACATATATTCAATAAATATTTTTAACCATATCGAATAAAAATATTCATTAATTTCAACTTGATTTTAATGCGAGAGTAATATTAATTCGTATAGATAAATGTAACCGACTGATAAAATTATCGTATTGAATAACTTCAATCACAGACCGAACTAATAAAAATATTGATCGCCACGGTGCTAAGAAAATTATCAATTCAATATGTATTTGAATAAAAATATTTACTAATATTTTCAACCATTATAATTATCTGATATTTTTATTAAACTTTTAACTAATCATTTTTTCAACCATTAACGCCACCTCCAGTTCTGAATATTAACATCCTATGGGACTCAAGCTAACCTCACCTGCCCCCTAACCATGATCGCTTAAAACAATATTAAAAGCGGGCTGAGAGCGGGATGACGCTATACACAGCAAGAGCGGTGTCTCTATTACAATATTGTTTTAACCTTGCTATAAGCGATCATGGTAAGGCCCCTGTCCTCACGTGGCAGCGTATCAATCAAAGAGATTCTGGCGCTCCCTACTCATCCGCACTGGGTCAGCGTGATGGTAGAGGACCCAAACCTACGTTTTGGAGCCCATGCCCAACAGTGCTCGTATTGTACTGGGGTGATCTTTATGACCGGTTATTAATTGTGTATGTTGTTCTATTCAGTCAAGTCAATAATTACTGATCACTTTTTACTTTTAAGGATAGCGAGAATATAGCTTAAAGAAGCTAGACATAAAATGAAGAGATAAAAAGAAAGCTAGGTATTAAATAAATCTATAGAGAATATATTGAAAGACTGGCTAAGATTAATTACTTAAGACTTTGTGTACTATACACTGTGACAGTGTACTATACACTGTCACAATTTTTCTGTTCAGCTGTGCATATCTGTATGTAGTGATTTAATTAGAGTTAAAAGTGGGATTTAAACTTTATAAACAATTATCGTATAACTGTCTTGATCACATTATTATAAAATCAGGTGGGTGATTTTGTAACTCATCGGCAATCGACTATCGCATCGATTTGATAATTCTGTTTTATTAAAACTGATTTTTAAAATGTTTATCGTTTTGTAATGTCGTCGTCTAAGTAGTCATGGTGTATTTGTTAAATAAATCAACCAATACTTATAGCTAATTAACATAATTTCGCTCTTCTTTATTAAATCATGCAGTCTGATAACGATTGCCGATCAATCGATGAGTTACAAAATCACCACCCAGTACTTTGAACATTAAATGCAGCCATGATGAATACAACAAGGGACCACTATTCAGCAATATATCTAGTTAGGACCTAAAATTACTACAATAGCCCAAAATATACAGTGGGCATGTTTTTATCAACTGGGACAGAATGAGACAATTTTGAACCGTAAGAGATACAGGAAAACTATGTAATTATTGCTCTTTTAAGAAAGCAACTTTGACATAATAGTTTTTTTGTTGAGCGTAAGTCTAACAACATTAGTAAGACTATAAAGAAAAGTCGATGCGAATCGACTCTGTTTTATGTAAGGATCATTTCATTGTATCGGAAGAAAAAAACGGAGCAGCGAATGTTGAAATTTAATTTCGTTGTAGAGAGATAGAAGTTTATCCAATTAACAGTCCAGTGATCATAGGATACAGATACTAAGAGACAATACAAAAATTCAAAACATTATGCAGTCAAAAGGTTTTTAACGGGTCCACAACCTCCATGCTCTTATAAGCTCTGTTTTATTGCGATTTTCACTGTTAATTCATAAGATAAAATTTCGGATTCATTATGATATTATCTAATACCCATAAAGTTGATTGGTTGAATCACAATGTAGGTAATTTATGTTGTACTAGCTGTGCCCGCGACTTCGTCCGCGTGGAATTAGCTATCTATTAGTAAAAGTCCTGTCAAAATCGGTCCAGCCGTTCCGAAGATTTGCGGGAACAAACAGACAGAAAGACAAAAAATTTAAATTGTGTTTTTGTTATTGGAACCCGATATTCATTCATACCCATTTAGTAAAAACTTGTTATTTTGACATTACAAACAGACACTTCAATTTTATTTATTTATAGTATAAGTATAGTATAGATGTCGATTTTTGTTTATATTTGCACGTTGACCAAGTCAACAGAATATGAATTTTATACAATATCTTATTTTTTTTATTTATGCAAATAAAGTTTCATTCATTTATTCACACTAGATTAATGCATAACGTTATATCCACCATTTGGCATTGGCAAGTTGATGGATTGAAGCGTATTTTCTTAATTTTCGAAGCTCAGTGAATGCATTAGGCGATTAACTCACTGCCACGCACCACGCTGCATCATGCGTGTCGACGCAGCTACGCGCGAACTTACGGAAGTGCAGATCCGCATCATCATGCGGGGTTTTTACACATTCACGCGCGTAGTTGCGTTTTCAAAATCAACGTCAAGCCCTTCCAAAATCACGTACGGCACTGCGAGACTCGGTGTACCAATACATACCTTGCGTCTCGCTCTCGCGCGCACCTACGCGCGTGGGTGCGTCTTTCACCGCTTGTAGGCGCGTGTTGGACTGTGCGTGTTTTCTATACAAACGGTGATACTTACAAGCAACGTAAGAATACGCATTCACGCGCTACGATCCGTGGTGCGTGGCAGTGTGTGAATCGCCTTAATGTGGTACCATGAACGCTACCCAAATCGCGATCTTACAAATCGTAAGATATTCGTAAAGTTAAATAAAAAATCAAGGCATGAAAAGGTAATCAATCGTTTTTAGAATGTAATCGTAAGCCTAATCGTAAGTGGCCAGCAACAGTAGTAGATGAATTCAAAATCATTGCCATTTATGGATTTTTTGAAGCAATAAGCTTCAAAAACCCCATTGCATTATTTAAAAGTAAATAGAGGTTATGATTATTATTATAGAAAAACGCTTATTTTTAAAACGGGGTAATTATCAGGTCACGCAGCCGATGGTCTAAAAGCTTAGCTTCTCAATCGACAATTTGTCACAGGTTGCCCTACATATCTACGAAAATTAATCATTGGTTGGTATTTGTAAATTAATTTCGTGTTTATTCTTAAATCACTTTTCACAACAGGGATTTTCACGAAAATTATTAAAAATAACGAAGTAAGTATTATAAATTAATAATGAAATTGTTTAAACTTTCATGTAATTTCTAAATTAATAGCATACATCTTTCTTTTTAATATTTAAAATTCTCGTGTCATTGTGTTTGTAACCAAACTCCTCCGAAACGGCTTGATCGGTTTTTATGACTTTTTTTGTGTAATACTCGTATTTGGTATGTTTGAGAATAGGTCGTTAACTATTTTTTATTCTCCTAGGTGATTCCTTTTAGGGTTCCGTAGCCAAATGGCAAAAACCGGAACCCTTATAGATTCGTCATGTCTGTCTGTCTATATGTCTGTCCATCCGTATGTCACAGCCACTTTTCTCCGAAACTATAAGAACTACACTGTTGAAACTTGGTAAGTAGATGTATTCTGTGAACCGCATTAAGACTTTCACACAAAAATAGAAAAAAACAATACATTTTGGGGGTAGTTGACGTAGTTGGCGGGCACAGCTATTAAAAATTCGTGTCACAGTCACAATGTTTGTTATCGAACTCCTCCGAAACGGCATGACCGCTTTTTATGAAGATTTTTGTCTATATTTGTAGGAGTGTGAGTATGAAGTATGGAAAATATCCTACGGTGATACCCCTGGGGCCACCCCTGGCCATGTCCAGAATTTTTTTTCAATTATTATGTCGAAACGTAGTTCGCGGGCAGAGCTAGTAAATTAACTTCAAAATTGTGCATTGTTGATTAAGTCGTTAGTTGTACTTTTCATAAGATTCTCGCAAAATTGTCCACTGTTCAACTTGATCCAATGTTTATTTATAATAACATTTGATAATAGAGATGCCGCTAAACAAATTCCATTTAACATGCCTTTAAGAACGGTAATTAGGTAGTTTGGTTCATTGGGCGCCCGTGATTGGTCCCAGGTCAGCTCGCGTGGAACAATTAATGGTGCCCCCGGTCCATCACTCGTACGTTTACCGAATAAACCTTTATCGGTCTCAATTTGGCCAAACGTTGTTTACGGAAAACTATATTGTTGTCGTTTGGGTTTCTGTTGCCGTATTTCATAATTTTTAACCGACTTCAAAAAAGGAGGAGGTTCTCAATTCGATGCATATGTTTTTTTTTGTGTGTATGTTACGCCATTACGCCGCCAGTTGTGGACCGATTTTCAAAATTCTTTTTGTATTCGATAGAGTATATTCCTAGAGTGGTCCCAAGGTCAAGGTTTCTTTCACTAAAAAGATTTCACTCACTAAAAAGTAAAAAATATTTCACAAAAATAAAAACCGACTTCAAAATCACTGTTAAGTTAAAAATAATATAAGAATAGGTACAGACAACATCACACTTCTATATTGAAGTCGATGCCAAACAATGATCTCCTAGAAAGTCTTAAAATTTGGTACCGACTTCAATATAGAAGTGTGATGTTGTCTGTACCTATTCTTATATTATTTTTTACTTTTCAGTGTTTTTGAAGTCGGTTTTTATTTTATGTAAAATATTTTTTTATAACAATTTTCGGGATCACTACCATCATCACTCTGCCCTAATTGCACTCTTATGCGTTGTAGCACGTTTTATCTATTCATCTCTATCATCATAACAGCTCATATACGTCGCCATCAAGGCTTGTTTAAGCCTTAGTCAACCATGCTGGCCCAGTGCAGAATGGTCGACTTTACATACACTTTTGAAATTTTTCACAGATTTATGCATGTTGCCTAGTGATGTTTTCCTTCACTGAAGATTCGAAAAACGAAAAACACATTGGTACATGGCGGACTAGAACCCCGGACCTCTCGATTGGAAGGCAAGTGCCGAGTCCACAGCACCACTGACGCTCTAATAGGTCCAATAGGGTGTAAGGTATCTAGTGTAATAGATGTGTATTAGAATCCTGTTAAAACAGAAAATCATTGTAATTCTTAGAAAAAAAATCTTGAGTATGTTAGACTACAAGATCATCAACCCTATACTAGGGCAATTAGGCCTTAGTCAACCACGCTGGTCAAGTGCGAGTTGGTCGACGTCACAGGCAGCCTGTAAAGAATTTTTTTTCTTCACAGGTGTGTGCAGGTTTCCTCACGAAGCTTTCCTTCACCGTATAAGCGTCGAATA
This sequence comes from Schoenobius gigantellus, assembly GCA_963935595.1. Classification (NCBI taxonomy): domain Eukaryota; kingdom Metazoa; phylum Arthropoda; class Insecta; order Lepidoptera; family Crambidae; genus Schoenobius; species Schoenobius gigantellus. The sequence goes on along the minus strand of OZ012542.1, from coordinate 14,002,752 downwards.
AACGTAGGTATAAATACAAAATTTGAAAACACATAAGTACTCGTACGTGGCGGGGTTCGAACCGCTACCTCCCGATTGGAAGGCGACGTCCTTACGCACTACGCCATTGACGCTTGAAATAATATTATTTTGGGGTTCATTAAATTGAGTTTTCGACACAGGGTCGTCTATCCAAAGGCAATATTGATAAAATTAAAAATATTTCCTGTTTAGTAGCTCTGCATCAGATACAAAACGAATGATGGCATTCGAATTTGGTTCGAGATTAAATAAATTCCACAATCATCCGGATACCGGAAGAAGAGGTCGATATCTTCCTTCCGCGAAAACATCTCGTAATTTCGCATTGAAATTGAGAGAAGGATCAATTCCATTTCGTAACTGTGAATAAAATATATAACACCGGCGTCGAATCACACAGTAAAAGTCACCTGCTCGTGCGTGAACTTTATTGACAGAAAAATTAGATGTTATCGCCGGTCAATTCTGTCTGGCGCACTAACCAAAATGAATCGTATTTAATATTGCCTCCATTATAAATCGTTCGGGCCGATTAAGCGAGATTACGTTGAACGACAAAATAGAAAGCAAAATTGACAATTTTTGTTGGTTATTTACTTATACGGCGTGTTTTCAGATGTATCCTTTGATTAACCGGTAAACATGATAATATTTATTTTGCTATTCTATATAAATTCTATATAGTGTTCAGTGCATTATGTTTATTGCCTGTTAAGTTGAAAGTATTTTGTTTTTACTATCACAATAATGTACTCATTCATTTCAAGTATTTATTTAAACTAATTTATTAAAAGCTGAAGAGTTTGTTTGTTTGTTTGGTTGACTGAACACGTTTATCCCAGGAACTACGGATTCAAACTGAAAAATAATTTTTGTGTTAGATAGTTCATTTATCGAGGAAGCCTATAGGCTAAATAACATCACGCTACGACTAAAAGGAGCTGAGCATCAATGAAAAATGTTGCAAAAACGGGGAAAAATGAACGACATGTTGTTATTTTCCGACATCGACGTGAACGAAGTCGCGGGCACAGCTAGTATTTTACGAGCACTTTGTATATGGATCATTCATATTAAATACAAGCAATATTCGAAGGATGGATAACAAACCAGTAACCTGACTTTCTTCCATGATTAGTAATCGTCTATAAACTTTTCTGAAAAAAAATGTTGTGCGGATTTTTTATAAGGCACTGATGCATAAGTTAGTCACACAAAGGGCACAGCTTGGCTTAATTGAATGCAATACAACGACATCTTCTAACATAAAAATTGTAATTAGAATAACTTGCAAAATAAAACGAAACTGATTGAATACATTTACAAAGGAAATAGTCAAACGTTAAGTACTAGTACATATTAATCAATTACTACTCATCAAAAAATTTTCCAAAACGATGTTATGTATAATAACTACTTTTACTGTCTATGCCTTTTAAGAAAAAACGTATTGAAGCATAAACCATGTGATGTATGTAACCCATGTAAATTCCTTATGTAATATTTGAATTAAATTAATGTAAATTGAACCCACGGTGTACATAAACTCCGTGATTGAACCGAAGTCAATCTCGTATATTTCTTTTTATCTTTTCAATATTTCGTGAATAATGGTTCTAAACTCTAAAATCTAGATATTACTAAGATGGTTAAACCATTTGTCCATCCACTCTGCACACGCTTTCTGTTGAAGTAGGACTCGGTGACTTGTAGCAAAGGCTGTTTAAGCCTATCCTTGGAATCAGTTTCGCACTTCTTAGCTTCGCAAACCTGTTTATTACTGGCTTATGCAAATTTGTTCATGTATGTTTAAATTTCCTGTTGTCAGAGAAAGAAATGAATTATTATTATAGAACACTAATATAACAAAATATTCGTAAAAGTTTACTCATGCTACTGTTATATTACTCATATACGTTGCTACGGAAACCCGTAGCTAGCTACGAGTAGGAAGTACTAAAATGCTCAGCTACGTGTGTAGCCAGCTGTGCTAATAATCCTGCTACGGAAGCAATTTCTAATCTACATTATATTTCACATAACATTGAAATGAGTGATATTGCTTGGGGCTTGCCGCAGGAATATCCTAATTTCCAGTAAGAAAAGTCAGTCATGTGTGTTATGCCAAATAAGCTTACTCCGTTCATAAATCATTTCACCCACATAGGTGACGCTCTCCCCACGTGTCAACAATATGTTTCGACTCATTATTTACAGGTACAACCCCGTCACTGTCATGGGTTAAGGGATTAAGTGCGCATGCCCTGTGTGTATATTCTGAATATGTGTAAGGCCACAGCCACACCGCAGGTGGCACGCTTAGCGGCAAGAGGTTAGTTGGTCGCTTAGATGACTCATCCCAGTAAAACACACTGCATGCCATAGCATGCAGTGTGTTTTACTGGGATGAGTGTCTGGGATGAGAGCGCGGCCCCACCACTCGCTTAGCGCTTGGCGATAGCACCTTAGCGGTTAGCGAGGCAAACGGACGCGTCGGTTATTTGCTTGGATTACTAAGATGCATTGTGGAGGAATTGATTGATAATAGCTCTGTGTTTATAAAAACAAGCCATTGTGAACTCCTTTCCACACGTTACATGAACAATTTATGTGTGTTAAAAATAGTGGCAAGTAGTAACCGATATTTTATAATTGTTTTACTTTCCTTATATATTCCTTTTTTTATATAAAATTTCAAATTCTCCTTTAGTAGACGTCAAGATATTAATATCACGCACTCAACATGCTCGATTACTTCGAAATTAAGAAGCAATTTTCTAGAAAAAAATTGAAAGAGAGCCATTTTACTATAACAAAATATATGTCTATAAATATACTTAAGATCACCAGCGCGCGCTGCCAGTGTAGCCACTATCTTCCGAAGCATTTTAACCACTAAGCCTGCCACCTCCGGTCATCCGGTGTGGCCTTTGCCTAAGCAAATAGTGTTGTTTGCTTACCTTTTGAATATAGATTTATATTTTTTGAAGTGATGCAACTGCAAATGCAAACATTCATATTCGCCGAATAGTAGATATTTACCGAATATATGTATTCGCTGAATATTGTCACGCATATTAAAAATGACCTATTTAAAACTTAACGTAACACAAATTACGGTTGGCTGTGTATCGTGCATCCGAATATGCACCTATGTACTTCTAATACTTGTTATACGAAAATTACATTAACGAAAAGTTCCTCTGTACACACCGAAGCCCGATGGATGTGGTGTACACCCTCCAAGATATTTATGAGGGTATTTACACATCTCGGCAACTACTGAGGTCCTTAACATGCGGAATGGCTTCGGGAGCGAGACTGAGAAAGTGCGACCCCAATACTCTCTTCTTGACCTTCACTGAAGATGAGAAAGAAGTGCACAAGAGGGATGGATTTGGCACTGGAGTTAAGTCTAGGCTGCTCACGATCCATGAAGCTCAGGGGCTAACGTACGACCACGTGGTTGTGCTCAGAGGAGCGGAACCAAAGAATCCAGTTCACGACAGCGTTTCTCATGCGGTGGTCGCCATAACAAGGCACACGGTGACCTGCACCTATTACTACCGGGAGCTGAAGGAGGATGACGCCATTAGACGCCTTGTTGCCTTTTCTAGCACGGCAACGGATCATGAGGTCGTCTATTACAACGAAAAAATGGCTGTCAGAGCTCAGATATGCGCAGCGACTTAGATGCGGAAACGAACCACCTCACCCCGAATCCCTCTTGCGGTAGTCCCTCTAGCATTAACCTAGGCTAAGCCATAAGTTTAAAAAAATGCTACAAACATATGGACATAGTTAAGTTAATAGTTAAGAACACGTATAAAAATATCGAGTCGGCTCCGGGAGTGGATAGCAATCTTTTAGCAAATTTGGTGCCATGTCACACCAACTATTAATTTTATTTAGTATGGTTACACCTATATTTCATTATTAATGGTTGGTGTGACATGGAACTAAAATGTTTGTCTACTTTTTGAGCCGGCTGTACAAACAATTAATAATAATAAAAATACAACATATATAATATATTTCAATGTTAAAATATAATGTAATGTAGAATAACAAAAATCTGTAATATGTAAAGTATACAATGTAATAGCAATATAATAGGTATGTATGAGTATAAATATATATATGATGTATAAGCGTGTCTGTATTATATATAAACATGTAGGATAGTTACACTTTAGGTGATGCGCAACTCACCCTAGGTATAGAGTAGAGTAGTCGGACTTATTAAGTTTAAAAAAAGATCAAAACGAAAATACAGCATTAAAAGGGCACGGAACACGAGTCTGTGGTGAAATAATTATATTTAAAAAAAATACTTGTTATACGCACTATATTAGAATGTACAAACAGAAAAAAGAAATCGCCTAACGCCAGAGAAATTACAAGTGTTGTTCTTTTTAAACAAAAAATTGTTTGTGGTAAATTTTAATTATCAAATGTCTTAGTAGAAAAAGAACAGTACGAATAATTCAGCGAGGAAATAAATAATAAGATACACCATTCATCACCTTGTTGAATTATTTGTATTCGCCGAGTAGCAGGTTTGATGTTCGTGTTTGTAATCATTAAAGTAGTATTCGTCGCATCATAAATATTTTGCGAGCCTTTTTTTATTAATTTACTTACATGCTAACGAATTGTTATATTATTCCTCTTAAAATGGAGTCAGGATAATCAATATCTATAGGAATACTGACAGTGCTAAAAAGAAGCTATTTGTTTGTGCCTTAGTAAGAAATCCTATCCTCATAGGATATGCGAAAATTAAAGTAAATATTTTACTGGTATTTAAATATAATAAATAAATAAATTCTATCAAAACGCGTGGGCACAGTTTCGTAAGTGTTATTTCATTGTGTATACATTTCAAGATAACAATTGTTTATTTTAAAGGTACCATTATAAGCTGCATCTGATATTATTGCAACGAAACGAACCATTTTTAATGTGACATATTTAAATATATTTATATTTGGGGAAAGAAACCTTCGTAGCGTCGTCAAAAGAGCCTACTGATGCTTCATCACAACGTACAAAATTAGTGGCTTAGGAATGCATGGATGACAAACGTACAAACATATTTTTTTTATTAATATAGGAGATTCTACATGACACTTCAGTTAAAAAGTTATATTGATGTTTTTATCATTAATAGAAAACGACACATTATTACTATTTTACGTAATAATATTGAATATAAATTATGAAAGTTCCAGATTCAACGTAGACTGTCCATTAGCTGAAATTGAACTTATTTTTCCACTAATATGGCTGGAAAGTGGTTTTTAATCCGCTTACCCAAAGCCGCTGCATGTTGAGTACCTTTTCAATTTTGCGATGATCCAGTTAGCTACTGTATTTAATAAGGACTCTTGAAATACTAACAATATATTATAATTTCATATGGATAGCAATCACTTACAGCAACACTTAGAATAAAGTGTAAAGATTAAAAATCTGTTAACAGTAAGAGGCTTATCAGTTAAAAGGAAAAATATAAGTTTTAAAGATATTTGGACATTGCCCGTTTTTTCGACACTAAAGACTTCTTATAAGTAAAAGTAACTGGCGGTGATGTGGATTAAGCTAACAAGAATCTTATACGTTATCCGTATACATATTGATGTGCATAGGAAAAGAGTTAAAGTATTTTTGTGTTTTTGTAGTATTCTATAGTCGTTCTATTTTTTCAGTGTCAGCGAGTACATATCCGTTAAAAAGTAGGGAGGTAGACAAACTCATTTCATGGCGGGTGCGCTAACGAATTCAGTAATTGCTCTAGCTGGGCTATGGCCAAATTAATTAGGTTACCTTTAACGTCATTGTAGGGCGGCATCAGCAAATTAATAAGGTTACCTTTAACGTCATTGTAGGGCGGCATCAGCAAATTAATTAGGTTACCTTCAACGTCAATGTAGGGCGGCATCAGCACGGCGCTGTAGCTGGAGTTTACAGCGATGTGGTCGAAATGTCGGCTCGGTGCGAGCAGCAGGCGGCGCGCGCGCGCGGCCAGCGTGCCGTCGTCCGCGTGCACGTTGAGCCAGCGCGCGTCGTAGTAGGTGCCGGGCGAGCCGTCGCCCGCGCCGCCGCCCGCCGACAGCGCGGCGGCCTCGGCGCTGTCCATTATGCGCTGCGAACAAACGATTTCTTTTACATACGATACGATAAGGAAGCTCCTGGCCTTAATCTCACCTGATGGTAAGAGAATATAAGGCCCAAGGTGGAAAAATGAAATGGGACTGCATGATTTTAAAGGGAACCCAAAACTGCAGTTTGAACCCAGATCGATCCGTCAAACGCGCTAAGCTTAAATAGTCGTTGAGTTTTCCGAACTTTTCCAATCTTCTACGGAATTTTGTAAATTTTTTCTTTTCGTCAAAATCTTGAACGTATAAACTACAACTAAAACTAAGAAAGTATATTGCACTAAGATATACTCCGGACGATTCTGAACGTGCCCGCATACTTGCTGTGTCTACCTACACCCGAGTCAGTGCACTCCCATCGAGGCAGATAGGCACCGTTTTGGATCCAAATAGCTTAAGGATGTGTGTTCCTCATACGTGTGTTTGCGGCAACAATAAGGACCAGCTAGGGCGACATGGCCTTTCTTGTGTGAGAAGTGCTGGTCGCTTATTTCGTCACGGCATCGGCACCATTAATGATTTGGTCAGTCGCTCGCTTGCCACAGTCTCTGTACCCGTGGTCCTTGAACCAGTGAGAATGGCGAGAGACGACGGCAAGCGGCCCGACGGAGCTACATTGGTGCCGTGGAATTTAGGCAGGGCTCTGGTGTGGGACGCCAGAGATTTAAATCTCTGTGGGACGCAACATGCGTCCCACCTTTGCACAGTCCCACATCCAGGCCACACGCTCAAAGGCTGTCTCTGCGGCTGATCAGGCACAGGTTCTCAAGCGCCGCAAATACTCGTCCTTACTGACTACGACTTTGCGGCGCTCGCAGTAAGGACACTAGGCCCATGGTCAACCGACAAGAAAGCTTTTGTGAAGGCTTTGTCGGCATGACTGGTCGACACTACAGGAGATCCCAGGGCACAATGGGAACGGTGCCGCAAGCGGACCTGCTAGACGGGGTTTTCTTTTTATAACTGGAGGTATTTTTATAGATATGTTTAGAATTTTGTATCTTTTGTTTTCTTAGGTTTAATTTACTTTTAGTTTAATTTTGTTTATTTAGTATTTAATTTAGACTTTGTATAGTTTTAATGTGTACAATTTAACTAGTTTTCATAACTGACAATATCTTCAAAATATTAGGTTGGGGAAAAAGTCTTTTCGCATTATAGTATGTATAAACTTGTAATAAAATCTCTTTGGCTATACTATTTGTATCTGGCTGGTTTTGGTATCATTGAAAGTTTAAATTTTAAAGAACATCATTCCAAATTCAAATTAGGAAAATGTGTGATTTTCATTTGTTTTTCGTACCGCCAAGATGAGTGAATCTAATGAATAAATTCGATACATTTTAAAATTTTACTACAAAAAAGGTAAAAATGCAACGCAAGCCGCGAAAAAAATTTGCGATGTTTATGGACCTAGTGCAGTGTCTGTGAGAGTAGCACAAATTTGGTTTAAGCGTTTTCAATCCGGAAATTTTTATGTCAAAGATGCACGTCGCTCTGGTCGCCCTATTACAGATAAAATGGATGCCATTTTTGAAAAAGTGGAGCAAGATCGGCATGTCAGTAGTTACGACGTAGCTGAAGAACTGGGAATTGACCACAAAACAGTTTTGGCGCATTTGAAAAAAACTGGGTACACAAAAAAGCTCGACATTTGGGTACCTCACGAGCTCACTGAAAGAAACCTAATGAACCGTGTACTCATTTGTGATTCTTTATTACGACGTAATGAAACCGAACCATTTTTGAAGAAGCTGATAACTGGTGATGAAAAGTGGATCACGTACGACAAGAACGTGCGAAAAAGGTCGTGGTCAAAGGCCGGTCAGGCTTCACAGACTGTGGCGAAACCCGGGTTAACTCGCAACAAGGTGATGCTGTGTGTGTGGTGGGATTGGAAGGGCATTATTCATTATGAGCTGTTACCACCAGGCAGGACCATCGATTCTGAACTCTACTGCGAACAACTGATGAGATTAAAGCAAGAAGTTGAGAGAAAGCGGCCGGAATTAATCAACAGAAGGGGTGTGGTTTTTCATCATGATAACGCTAGACCTCACACATCTTTAGCCACTCAGCAAAAATTAAGAGAGTTTGGCTGGGAGGTGTTAATGCATCCGCCGTATAGTCCTGACCTTGCACCTTCAGATTTCCACCTGTTTCGGTCTCTTCAGAATTCTTTAGGCAGTGTCAGGTTAACATCACGAGAGGACTGCCAAAACCACTTGTCGCGGTATTTTGACCAGAAGTCCCAAAATTTCTATAGCAATGGGATCATGTCCCTACCTACAAGATGGCAAAAAGTTATCGAACAAAATGGTACCTACATACTTTGGTTAAATGTAAATAAACTATATTAAAAAATGTTTTGAATTTTCTTAAAAAATGCGAAGAAACTTTTTCCCCGACCTATTATATAAAAAAATCGACCAGTGTGAGTTGGATTTGCGCACCGAGCGTTCTGTAAAAACTTATCTATTAAGTAGGTATATGTCCTTAAGGTAAGTATATAACTTCCTAATCTATACAAATAAATAAAATTGAAGTGTCTGTTTGTAATGTGTTAAATAATGAGTTTTTACTAAATGGGTATGAATGTATATCGGGTACCAATAACAAAAACACAATTAATTTTTTTTTTGTCTGTCTGTCTGTCTGCTTGTTCCCGCTAATCTCCGGAACGGCTGGACCGATTTTGACGGGAATTTCACTAATAGATAGATAATTATATAAGGTATAATATAGGCTACTTTTTATCAAGATTGGTCCAGTCGTTACTATTTCACACGGACGAAGTCGCGGGCACAGCTAGTTATGTATATATTTACGTTTTTCAGATTTTTTCCTTAACATGTACCCTTGCCACAGATTAGATAATACTTACCTACTTGCTTCTTGCCAAATTTCATGATTCTACGTCAAAGGAAGAACCGTACAGGTTTTGATTCCCTTGCGAAATAGCGAAATTTTCGAAAATATACGACATAAACAGTCATATCTTTTAATCGCGTTGACTTACAAGATTTTTGAGCTGAAAGAGACCGTAGACCTGAGTATTTGATATAAATTTTACGCTTTTTCCTTTTTGAGGTACGGAACCCTAAAAACAACATACTAAAGCATTTGTGAGGTTGTATTTACCTCCTGATCTCCACTAAGCCCTTTCTTTTATCTAACTTTTATGAAAAGAATAGTCGCTTTGCATATACGAGTACATAGCTTTATATGTTTTTGATGTATGATGATACACTTTCGTCCATATACTCGTAAACGAACAGCTTCATTACAGTGTAAATATACTCGTAATTTGCTCAGACTGTGGTTTATGATGACGCATTCAAGGTAGGTACTGCGTGATTCACGCTTAAAATTTTAAAAGCACGATAATAATCTTATTTTGTGAGCAAGTTTTCTTTAACATTTTTAAAACGCCACAACCCCCATTATGTACACGACAAACAGAACACAAACAGAACGTGATATTTACTTTAAATCCACCACGGAAAACGTGAAAAAAGCTATTACTTGTGACCTACATCAGATAGGAAGGCAAACAAAATGCTGCACAGAACTTTGCAAAGCTAGCGTAATGAAATACGCTTTATAACTTAGCAGGTACAGGTACGAGATATTGATGGAATAAGTGGGTCGAACTTTGGTTGTAGGCCAATTCATTAATCCGCTGCCCTGCTGTACGCCAATGTTTCGGAGAAAATTACATTTTCAGATGAGTGTGTATATCTGGTTCACTGATTTTAAATTCCAAGTTGGCGTTGCCATTGATTTGAACTGCATTTTTACGATAAGCTCACGAAAATGTAATCATATTTTAACTACATACTCGTAGGTGATGTATTTTTACAGTATTTAACTCAAAAGGATAAAACTTTGGTGCAGCAATCATCATCAACACATTACACCAAGTTGCTTCTTTCTCATCTAAAGGAAAAGGAACTGCCTTATTTCTTTTAAGAAAGGAATCACACTGGCTGCTGGTTTAGTGTTCCTTTTCAAGTTTTCCAAATTCTTCGCAGAAGCATAACTGCGGTAAACTTCTTTTGATGGTTCTTATGACATCCACCGAAAGCATGGGAGCGGAGACACGTAATATATATTCTACCAGGGTGACTCTGTATAAGAACCGAAACCTCTATCTTACCTATTGCTGTTTCGGTTTGAAGCTCAGGTTTGAAGGGTAAGTGTTATCGCGCACAGAGTTGCGGTGAGTTGCGGTGCGTTTTTAAAATCATTAGGAAAAAAACGGCGATTGTACAGTACACGCACAGCGGTGAAATTTCCGCACGTTTTGCCAGTCTAGTCCCAACTCTAGCAGAAGACACACTTCGCAAATGGACTACCATACCAAAATCTGCGTCTGTGATTATTTATTGTCACGCAAAAAAAAAGTAAAGAAACATCATTGCGTACATCCGCTCGTAGCATTGCGACCTATAAAAGGATTTTTTTTTCATTAGATTCAGTGACTTGCGTTTATATCCACAATTCTGTCTGCACATTCACGGCAACTTTTATCCCAAATAGGCGGTATGTTGTGAACTTCATTAATTAAATGTTCAATATTTAAAGTCGGATCGCCTAACCGTGTCGCGACAACAACTGCGGCGACGCACGGATTTTCTTCCGTAATGCGCGGGGTTTCATACATGTCCATAGGATGCAAAAAAACGTCCGGCGACGCACTGCAACAAATCTGCAGCAATCCACAGATTTTTATCCGCATGCGGATTACTTACCGGAGTGCGCGCACGTCTAACAGATCCCATACTTCACAATTTTTGCGGAAAAAAAACCTACGGCAGAAAGTGGCAGTGCGCGGTAGTCCTAAGACAGACAGTGAAACTATTGGGTACTGTGACTTGACATCTTATGTCACACGTTGGCCATGTAAATTGGTATCCTGATTTGTTCCTGATTCGTCATATTCTTGATTGGTCATATTCCTTATTCGACACTTTCCTAACTGGTCCGATTCCTAACTTGACACATCGGAATATGATGAATCAGGAATATGAAGAGTTAGGAATATGACCAGTTAGGAAAGTGTCGAATAAGGAATATGACGAATCAGGAACGAATCCTTGTAGGGGTTGAAGACTTGCAAGTCTTATTTGAATCCGTCATCGCACAGACATCATTTGTACGGATAGTTACAGCGATAAATAGTTTTAAGAGTGACTCAAACTGCTGATGGGACGTGAACTCTAGTTTTGCCTAAAAACCCAAATTTTTCATGAATTTGGACTGAATTTGAACTGCCTTTCCTGAATTGCTAGAGCCGAGTTTCAATAATAAGCCAATATAAGCATCTTTCACACACTATATAAAGATGCTTCTTGTACTTGGATGATAGAATATAAACTCCTGGTTATCACAGTTTTACAGTAGAAATGCAGGGCTGGTACGAAAAGGCCAGCACAATGAGTGGACGGATAAAGCCCTGAGTAGACAATCGTGAGCAATTAGCCCGGGTACAATTGGGCTGATCGATCGCCTCCATTGTCCCGGAAAATGAAAAATGACAAATATAATCTACGTCACGGCGCAGCTTCTTAATGGCGTGGTTCGTGTGAAAGAGCCCCTAGAACGCATTAACCGTCCGGCTGATTCCTTGTATTGGTTTTTTTTTGAAAAAGGATCCGGCGGTGGAGTTGGTTTACATGAAACAAAATTGTATTTAATTGAGCATCCACAGGCGGATAGAATAATAAACTCGTAGTACTTTTGAAATACTATGTTCAATATAACAATTTTTTTTATGGTATCAGATAAAATACCTATACCAAATTACCATTTAGTTATTATTAAAATTTGGTGCGGTTTTTCAAATTCAAATAATTTTTTGCCATTAATAGAGATGAGCGTCGGTGGCGCTGTGGACTCGACACTTGCCTTCTAATCGGGAGGTCCTGGTTTCGATCCTGTTATGTACCAATGTTTTTCAAACTTCATATGTACATTTATCCGATACATTTATCTGTAAAGGGGCTGAACGATTCGGCCAACTAACGAACTGTATTGATCTCTTTTGTACATTGTCAAGTCAATGTTAACTGCACTCACTGTTGCTGACGACGAATCAGTATCAAATTAGAAATCTTTACAGATTTCATGAAAAAATCAAAGCAACTCTTGGCGCCATTATTTAGCACATCACCGCGCATGCGCTTAAGCAGGTGTTGCCCTACCGTAGATAAGAAAATTGGAATCAAAATTTTTCGCCCGACTTCAAAAAGGTGGAGGTTCTCAACTCAACTGTATGTTTTTTAATGTTTGTTATCTCTTAGGTCTGTCATTTAATAACTGATTTAGAATCTTTTTTTGTTTAAGCGTGTCGGCGGCGGCGGCGCTGTGAACTCAAATCAGGAGGTCCGTGGTTCGATCGTACCAATATGTTTATTGTTTTTCGAATTTCATATGTACATTTATCCGACGCTCTTACGCTGAAGAAAAACATTAAACATTAAAACAAAGTTTATGGAATTTCATTGGTGACATTAAATTCTTGGATTTGACCTGTATCGTAATGGTCATTAGAACATTATTTTGCTTGGAAAATATGTGTTATTATGTGATGGTATTGTTTATAAAGTATGTCAATATAATTTCGTCATTCATGTATTTTATAATTAAAACAAAACATTACGAAATGAGAAAAGATAAAATACTTTTCAACACACTTGCTCGTAAAGTGGATCTAATTTTACCGGTTTTAGATACATAAAACAGCCCATAAAACACGCGTGTATTATAGCCGAGGCACGCATCACAGAGTCCGGCAATGCTGCACTTGCCGGCCGCGCTAGTAATATAATGTACTATATTTTTCAAAAGCTAGAGGTAATATAAAAGACACCAACGAACTATATGATTTTTCAAATTGTTATTCTCATACTGATTATTTAGTTTGTCTACAAATTAACAATGATTTGTGTTATTTAATCTAAAAAATCAGTTTATGAGGTATTTTTCCTCACAAGTTTGTTGAAAAACGTCGTACGATATACGTGCGTATATTGGTTATACACACTCGGCTCTAATATGTCTCGCCTTCGGCTCGGGCTGAAATTCCGCCTCGTGAGTTATAACCAACATACCGCACTTTATATTATATCGTTTCGTTTTGCACTATGATTTTATAATGATATCATTAGAATACCATGAGATCGGTAATAGGCCTGCAGTTTCAATATCCTGTCTATCTGTGGATTTGTTGACTGGAGATAGAATATTGACGTATTTTGTATGGAACTAATGTCAAATTCTAATATGAATTATATAGAATATTGAAATCAGTCGTTAGAATACATTATGTCGCCACTCCCTTTCTTGTCGTAAAACCTAGGGAGATAACCTCACCCCAGACAGAAAGATAGATTAACACTTTATTCACTACAACAACGTCATACACAATATATACCTTAACAACGTGTTCTTTTTGGTATCCCATAACTTTAAGGTTATATTCTATGAATAAAAATCATGTAAAAAATCCAAGAAACATAGGTTCCAAAATGTACAAAATATTCGAAGATAATAGCAATTTAAAAAAAAATAGTTTCAAAATGGTCAGTAGTGTCATCATGGCCCATGAGTCTTGGTTTTTGTGACGTTGCCCAACTTTTACGGGCAGTACAACCAAGTATGTAGGCATGAAGAAAAAGCCATGAAACTTTAAACCTTTTGCTGGGGCACTTACGGTTGACTTTTGTATTAATGTGGGCGCAATGTTGTCATATTTAACAATTTTGTATGAAAACTGAAAATAACATTCGATTCTCTTACAAGGTTTCATCAATTTCCTAGAGTTACGGGATATCAAAAGGAACACGTTATACTATATATCCACGTACATACATGCTAAAACTAAACATAAATATACAGACAGTATTTTTCGTTTTTACGGTTTCATCGTGGTCCAACCAGAACATAATACGTTTGAAAAAAGAATAAAAGATGGCCATTTATACCAAGATTAAAACCAAAACCTGTTTGTTGAATGAATTCTTTACAGTAATGTAAAGATGGCTCTAAATTTATTATACGCGGTCCTCCTATCGATTTTATTCCCAATTGGATTGACTAAAGACGTATAGGGAGATATGTAAAGATTTACGGGGTCACCGTCGGTCTATGCAACCCTTTCGCATAAAGGGCTTGATAATGGCTTCGGTCGCGTGAGACTAACGATAGCTTGATTACCCTTGTCGAGTCACGACATTTTTCTCTTCAGTAGAGGTTAATTTAACTGAACCGTTGACGAGCCCTTGAATAATACGTGTATCCAATCAGCTTATATCGCAATAAATTAAGTAACCCAGAGTCAATGTAAAAAGATACCACTCCAGGCACTTCATGTGCATCATAAATCAATACAAAATTCTTAATTCTTCAATAAGAGCATAATGTATTAAATAACTAGCCTTGTACCTATATACAGATACAAATTAGAGACAAAATAGTTGTTGGAACACCTGTTTAGAAATTGGGAGAGTCCCTCTGACATTTCTTTTTTGCCTTTTGATTTAAGATTTCTACGCAAGAGAGAAGTGGGGGATTGATTAAAAAAAGAAAAGATAAAATGAAAAAGGCACGGATCTCTAGTCTGTAAAGAGTTAATTTAGTAATAATATTTTACAAAAATAAAAACAAATATACTATATAAGAAAAGGTACAGACAACATTACACTTCTATATTGAAGTCGGTGCCAAACGATGATCTCCTAGAAAGTCTTAAAATTTGGCACCGACTTCAATATAGAAGTGTGATGTTGTCTTTGCCTATTCTTATATTATTTTTAACTTTTTATTGTTTTTGAAGTCGGTTTATTTTATTGCTAAATATTTTTTATTTTAATCTTTTTTGTGAATGAAATCTTTTTAGTGAATTTAATACCAGCTGCTTGTATTAAATCCTATTTATCCGTTTCTCTTAATCCTTTAGGGTTTCCCCTCATTTTCATGGTATCCTATCATCAGATCCTGACTTTGGTGACAATCGGTTCACAATTGGCGCAGTGATCGCGTAACATACACACAAAACACGTTGGACATGCCTAAAAATTTAAGAATTTTTCTAGATTTTTATGGGATCCTATCTTTTTTTTTTTAGTTTATTTAAAACTCCACAGACTCGTGGTCCGTGCCTTCTGAATTCTTGGGTACAATATTATTTGATCTATAAAACGCTTACTACTAAGTACTCTTCACTTAATCTAGGGTGAGTTGCGCATTAACAATTTTATAGTTGCCTATATAAAGATAATCTAATATTAAAAAAATAATAATTATTTGCAATAAAGTGTATTATTATTATTATTATAATCTATGTATTATTATTTTCGTACGTGCATTATTATACTAACTATATAATACTATTCATATGTTACAATCTACTGATAGGACTAGTTCCGGATAGGGTTCGGGATGATATCTTTATTGGTGGCTGGTCTTGCACCTAGATTGCAGTCCGTGTAAGGGCTCTGAACGCCATCTTTTCATTATGGTCTTTGATCTCGTCATCCGTTGCCGTGTTGGAAGGGGTAATGAGGCGTCTTATGGCGTCGTCCTCCTTCAGTTGACGATAGAAATAAGTGCAGGACACCGTGTGCCTAGTTATGGCGACCACCGCATGAGGGACACTATCGTGGACCGGGTTGTATCTTTCAGCTCCTCTGAGCACTATGACGTGTTCGTACGTTAGTCCCTGTGCTTCGTGGATCGTCAGTATTCTGGACTTATCTCCGATGCCAAACCCATTTCTCCTATGCTCTTCTTTCTCTTCTTGAGTGAAGGTGAGGAAGAGGGTATTTGGGTCGCATCTTCGTTGTCTCGCTTCCGAAGCCATTCTGCATGTTAGGGACCTTAGCACTTGCCGAGATGTATAAATACCCTCGTAGATATTTTGAAGGGCGTACACCACATCCATCGGACTTCGGTGTGTGCAGAGGAGCTTTTCAGTAACTGAGGTTATGGCGGCAGGACTTCCGTAACGCATTTCGAATAGGTTGTCTCTGTCGATAAAGGGAATTTGGTTTGTAACCGACATAAGTATCAATTCTTTTGCCCCGGTCAACCTTGATGCCATGATGATGGCTCCAAAGTGGACCAGGAGAGCTTCATCCACCATAAGGCGTTTTGATGCTCCCGATCCATTTATAAGGACCGAGGCAATGGTTCTTACTTTCCCTTTTGCGACTGCCCCCAATCGACTCGTTACTTCGTCCGACAGTTCTTTTGCAGTCTCGCGTGTGCTGGTGATGATCATGTCTTCCTTGATTTAAAAGTTTTTGAGGAGCCACGTGGTCTTCCCACATCCTGGCATTCCGTTCACCCACCTTATCGCCAGTTTACCCCATGGTTCTGAGACCCAGGTTCCGGTCACGGCATTCGCTGATTCCAGAATCCGGTCCTCCAGCATGAAGCGGGTGCATTTGGCGATCACCACTATTGGGTCTTCGATCGGTGTGCAGAACGTGAGTGCTCCTCTTTCCTCAGTTGCTTCGTGATCCACCAGCACCATACCAGAGGTGCCACTGTACGCCGACATTTGTCTTTTGTCAATCGGGTGATTTCCCGCCACCACTGTTCCGTTGTCGTTATTGTAGACCACAGCCTTCGCCCCATCTAATAGTTCCCGTAGTAACACTCGGGTGTTTGCCTGAAATGCTTCAAGAATTTTGCTGCAGGTCGTGTGTTTAACCTGCAGCGTCGCTCGCAGTGTCTCCACGTACTCCAGATAGGCGTTGACTAGGTATGGGATCCTATCATCAGATCCTGACTTTGGTGACCATGGGATCACCCCAGAAGTATACTCTAACGATTATAAAAGAATTTTGAAAATCGATCCACAATTGGCGGCGTAATCGCGTAACATACACAAAAAAACAACATACGGGTCGAATTGAGAACCTCCTCCTTTTTTGAAGTCGGTTAAAAAGGTATTGCATTCAGCCATTTTCCTCCGATTGAGTAACAGAATATCATCTAAAATAAGTAATATTTTACTTAAATTGGCTTCATCATCCGCTCGCAGCTAATACAAATGTAGAATTATTTCGTTAGTATGTAAAAATGTTATCATTTTCAAAATATTCTTTAGATCTACAAATAAGAATAGGTGACAAAATAAGCCTAAAACGATCAACCTAAAATTGATGTCATGCAGTTACCGTAATCTTGTTTTGATCTGGATGACGAGACTAAAAAGTAATTATCTAATATTAGTAATTATACTTACTATACTCGTATGTGTTGAAATAGCGGTAAAATAGTTGAGTTTCTATGAAATCGCCATCGGAGTCACTTGTGCGTTTCGCACCCTAAACTCACGCCTCACGCATAAGAGCACAGAAAACGTATCCCAGGCACAAAAGCATTTATTTTATCGGACGCTTCATGTTCTTATAAGAAATAGTGAAAACGGTAGAATCAGTTAATCTCAAAAGAAGAAAATATATATTTTTTTCAATTACATCCCTGCTTTTCTTAAGCTTGTATATGGCATAATAAGATGCTCGGAAGCGGCATAATAAGTGAGAAGCGCCCCGCAAAGTTGGGCCAACAATAAAGTTGAAAAATCGCGGGATTGCGCGCCGCGGGAAAAACGACGCCGACATTTCGCACTTAATGAAACTGTGGCCGAAACAAAATAGAGGAGCGGTGTTTACGACCGCCACTATAAGCATTGTTAAAAGAAGACTTTACCGGCGTTCTTAATGGCGGCTCGCGTATACGAGTAGTCTGCCATGGAGAATACGTTTACCAGCGTAAAATTGAATATCGTTTATATGTTATCATGACTTCGTCGTATCGTTTTTAGGTTTCACATGGTGTCTAATCACGTTTTAAATACGTTATATCACGTGCGATTCGATCTCAAAAAATTGGTAAACTAAGTTTTGGTCTAACTCCTCTTATACAAGTTTATTTTTTAATTATCACAAAAAAAAATGTGTTTGTTCAGACGAGCAAACTGAACAACTTTCACTATGGGACCAACTTTGAAATCGCAAAAAAAATCAGCTGTTCCATACATCTAGGTACAGTGAATGTTGAACATTACCTTGTATGTATAAATATGAACCGAGTTAAAGGGTCTGTCTGTATAACCGATTCCTGATAATGTTTCAAATAGTTATCTGACATATTGAATATGTTAATAACATTGTTGTTCTCCAATAATTAGATGTAAGATAGACAGTTTTTCACTTGATTAGGAGTTCAAGGAGGAGGAGCCTTATCGTCATATTCCATCAGGTAAGACGAAGGCCAAGAACTGTATGAATGTGTATTTCACTATCAGATTTTTCTTCATAATCATTCATTATTATTTCATAACGTCGAAAGCTCGTCGAATTTTTTCAACTGAAAATTTATAGAAAAATGCATAATGAATTACAAGAGGCTGAATAAATTCTCTTGGCGTCGCTTCTTTTGTCAGAATCGAGAGGAAGGATTGCGTTTCAGCGTCGGAATGTCTGACTCCAGCGTTGTCCGGCGTGGCGCCTGCAAGTTTTAATTACTTCGGGCCCACTTGGAGCTAGTTCCTCTCCTCTTCTCCGACGGGGCTCCCTCGCCAAAACACTCGCTTATGTTTTCGGTGATCGGCCGATAGTGCAATGAACATTAAATCTGAAAGGACTGTTTTAAGCCTATGAAACGGGTCGCGGGTTCGATTCCCGTACGAGACAAATATTTTGTATGGCCTACAGAAATTTGTTCCAGTCTGGGCGTATGTGCATGTGATATTGTATGTTTGTAACTGCACCCACGACACAGGAGAAAATCCTAGTGTGGGGCGAAGTTTTTTTTTATAAAAAGAAAAAGAAAGAAATACCAAGGTTTTGTTAATTAATATGAAAAATTATTCTCGCTTGTGTCCGCTTTTTGCTTACGTAAGGTCAAGTTTTGCGTATTTTTTTATATCTGGTTATGGTTTATACAAGGCAATTCAATACGATAAGTGTTACTTTATGTCCTATCAATGTTATAACTGTGACAATTAGTGCACGAGATGTACACTTAGAGCGAGGATGGTGGATTGAAAGTGACGTATAAGGTCACCAAAAAGGTAAATTGTATTTATTGCTACAAATTACAGTGATACTATTAACTAAGTAAGTTTATGAAATACATATATACTAAATTAACTATGGTAGAGAAATGGTGAAACTGATTTCATAAGTTAGGTCCCTATTTATGTGGTTAGTGCGATACGCACGTATCTACCTCCCAAATAAAATACAATTTATAATCAAATTACCTAAAAATAATAACAAATTTACCCACACACTAATTTAAAATAAAATTAACAAAGAGAGGTGTACAAAAAACAAAAAAAAAACAATCACAACCATCAGTAGGTACAAAACAATAAAACGATAGTATATTATGCAACTAGTGAATAAAATACGGTTTTAAAGCGAGGGCCTTAGATGAATCACGAGCAAGTGAAGGTTTCTAACGACTGAATCACGACCGTAGGAAGTGAATCATGATGATTGAATCGTAGCGAGTGATTCGATTGTTAGAACCCTGAGCGACGCGAGTCATTCATGAGTTGCATACTATACTTCATACCATGACTACGAGAAAAAGAAAGATTTAAGAGGAAACGGACATTTAATATAGAGTATTTTTTGTGCAAGTAGGTTGTATTGAGATGGAGGTTGAATATATCTGCCTGGTCGAAATTCAAAAACCAAAATAGTAATTAAATGAGCTTTTTATTCACTGTTTTCAGCGAATAAAATAATCTTTTTAGAGGGGGAATGGTATAAAATATATTTATATTTTTATAAAAATATATTTATACATAAATTATCAATTTCTGCAAACGTGTATTTACCGGTTCGACTTGCATGGAATTGGAAGGATGCATCTCGGATTAATGTTGATGAATATACTTCAAAAGTGGCGCATCAATTAAATGATCTTATGACTAGAAACTTTGACCTGAACAAAGCATCGGAGATCGACAACTTATACAACGCCATCGTATCAATAATGCAAAGTTGTGCCAGACAATGTTTTTCAAAGCCCTACCGAAAATCTCGGAAAAATAACATAGTGCCTCGGTGGAACAAATATGTAGCAGAAAAATATGCCGCCTCGCGTCAATCATTAACTCTGTGGATTCAAGCGGGTCGCCCCACCACCGGGCCGGTCATAGAGGAGCGCAAGCGACGCCGTGCGGATTTCAAAAGGGCGCTCAAAGATTGCTTGCGAAAACAAGATCAAATTATTATGGACAGGATTGCTACGGATATGAAACATAAGAATTTTGCCAAATTCTGGCAGAGAGTAAACAAAATTATCAAACCCTCTAATAACTATCCGTCACACATAGATGGCTTGACGAGCGACAAGGAGATCGCAAATAACTTTAGTAGTAAGTTTTCTCAACCTGCGCCCTCAAAACAATACACATTAGAGATACCGCAAACTCATACAGATATCGATATAGTAGTGTCTATACATGACATAGTTTAGGTAGTAAAACAAACGACTCCCGGAAAGTCTCCAGGATTAGATGGTCCACACATAAAATACGGAGGCGTAGGTATGTTCCACGCACTATCTGACTTGTTTACAGCGATTATAGAGACCGGGTACATACCTGAGGCGCTCACCGACACCGTAATAGTTCCTATATGTAAGAACCGCAGAAAGGACGTTTCGAGTTCTAGCAACTATCGGCCGATAGCGCTCGCTAACATGGTAGCCGGGCTGCTGGAGAAGGTGCTGCATATTTACACCGCTTCGTTCATACAGTCGTCGGACCATCAGTACAGATTCAAGAGCGGAGTGTCGACCAATACAGCGATTTACATGCTGAAACAAGTAGTAGGCTATTATAAAAGCAAGAAGACTTCCGTCATAGCGTGCTACCTGGACCTCAGCAAAGCCTTCGATCGGGTGAACCACGCTCTGTTGTGGCAGAAGATGCACGACCGTCATGTGCCACATCAGATAGTCGAAGTGCTCAAAAACTGGTACACACAACAAAGAAATCGAGTGCGGTGGAAAAACGAATACTCCACCCCCACGGACCTCAAATGTGGGGTGAGGCAGGGGGGAGCCAATCGCCTTCTCTTTTCAACTTGTATATGGATGAGCTTTCGAATAAACTGGTGCAGTCCGGAGTAGGTTGTTACATAAACGGGGTTGTGACGAAACATATAGCATACGCCGACGATATGGTCTTATTAGTACCATCAATATCGGCGATGCGGAAACTACTTAACTTACCTCCACTTACCCTCGGCGGCGCCACTCTGGAAAAGGTTGAAGAAGTCAAATACCTCGGCCACATGATGACCCACGATCTTTCTGATCATGCTGATAAACAGAGGCAAAGGCAGGCTATCGCAGTAGGAGGGAACATGTTGGCGAGAAGATTCAACCACTGCAGCGAGGGTGTGAAGACACAACTCTTCATCAGTTACTGTACGAGCATCTACACAGCTGAACTGTGGAGTAATTTCACGAAGGCCGCCATGAGCGAGATGCGCGTGCAGTACAACGACGCGTGGCGCGCGATGTTCCGACTGCCGAGGTGGTGCAGCGCCAGCGGCATGTTCGCCGAGGGGCGCGCGCCCACCTGGCAGGCGCTGCTGCGAGCCGGACAGCCGGCGCGCACGCCGCTCTGTACCACTCCGACAATGCGCTAGTCGCTGCTATTAGAAACTGGGATTCTAGTCCCTTACATAGTATATGGAGGGCATACCATGCACCTATAACATAGCTTAATATTTTTAATTTAAATCTTTTTTTTTATTGCTGAAAGTTGGCAAACAAGCAAACTGCCCACCTGATGGTAAGTGGTAACAGTCACCTATAATACATGTGGCTCTTGTGAGATTTACAGCAAAACTGCAACCCCCACAAGAACCACAGTGTACGTTGCCAACTTGTGACACAAGATGTAAAGTCACAGTACCCAGTAATTTCACTGCCATATCTTACCCTTCCAACCGGAACACAGCAATGCAAGCACTACTGCTTTGCGGCAGAAATAGGTAAGACGGAGGTACCTAAGCAGACGACCCTGGTACAGAGTCTCCCTCCAGTAAATCTATTCCATGTAATTAATTTTTTCAATTTTATTTCAATTTAACTTCAAAATTTATTTATTAATTCAATTCAAAATCTTATTATTAATTAATTATCATCAGTACAGTTTTATTTAAAATAATTTAATACTAATTTATTTATATGGATGTAAATCTGGAATAAAAGCTTTTCATTTCATTTCATTTCAAAACGTGAGCTAACATTTATATAATTTTTTAGTATTAAGTGTTTTTGAAGTCGGTTTTGTTATTTTCGAACTTCGTTATTGTTTAGTTTGATGTGTTCTAGGCTTCCAGACACGTATTTTTTACTTTATCGAAATAACAGAAACGTACTGAAATGAAGCAATTTAATGTTAAGACGTGAGGGCTCGCTGCGTTACAAGTTACAAATACTTCTATTAAACGGAACGTATACAATGTATTACAACAATAACTTTAAAAAAGAGCCTTTAGAGGCCTAATATGAAATTCGACCCTGGTAAGCTATCTCAGTCAATCTAAATTGGAATATACTATTTGAGCAGATTTTAAAATAGTAGTTTATATCAAGAATAATAATATTATTTCTTTTTTAGGACAGTTTTGTAACACGCTGCAAATGAAGATGAAAATGAACCAATGTTTTTGGATGCTTTATGCGCATTTATTTTATATGACAGCATACAGAGCAAAAGGATTAAGTATTATCTCATACTAGCTTTTGCCAGCGACTTCGTCCGCGTGGGTGTCCTTTTTTAATGATTCCCTTTACAAATCCCTTTACACCCTTAAGGAATGATTTCAGGGATAAAAACTATTCTTAATCCACAACTCAAACTATCTCCATACCAAATTTCATCTAAATCGGTTCAGCGGTTATGGATTCCCCATACAAACTTCCACCCCCTTTTCTCCCCCTCAAGGGATAAATTTTGCGATGAAAGCTATGCTATGTCCTTTCCTGGGACTCAAGTTTTGTCTATACAAAATTTCATATAAATCGATTCAATAATTTGGGCGTGAAAGCGCGACAGATAGACAGACAAAGTTACTTTCGCATTTATAATATTAGTATGGATATAAAAATCTCATGTCACATTGTTTGTTATCGAACTCCTCCGAAACGGCTTGACCGATTTTTATGAAATTTTTTGTGTATGTTTGGTAGGTCTAAAAATAGGTGGAAGGCTATTTTTTATACCCCTAGATGATTTGGACAATTATTAATAGCAAAACGTATTTTACGGACACAGCTAGGAAGCTAAAGGAAATTAAAAAGCGACCACCCCAAAATATACTTTCATATATTCTTGCAGTTTCGCTAATAAACTACCGAGTTGTATCGTAACCTAAACATTTATATTCATAGTATAATTATATTTTTCCAGACGATTACTGTTAATAGCTACTGTTACAGTACAGAAAAAAGTAACTTTTGTAGCTGACAGTATCTACTTATTTAAAACGCTATGTAGCTCCGTACGCTTTGTGTTTAATTTAATATAATGAAATTCACGTTTCATCGGCACGGAATAACCGTAATTTGTTGTTTTCCATTTGATTTCAATTTTATCTGAAACAGAATCATTTGTATGGATAGCTGGTAATTTCAGCACAAAGGACTTCGTTATGAATTTTGTAAATCAGCGTTGAATTTTACATTATATAATGTAAACCCATATTATTGTAATATAATATTATTTATGGCTATGACATTTCATAGTCGCTATTCATTTCATATTTCGTAGTTCATATATCTAATTACGTCGCTCTTTTGTTGGCTGTATTATTGTCGCAACTTATTATTGTTGGTGAATAATAATATGTATTAGTTTATTTATTCTGTTATATTTATGTATTAGTATTTGACTATTTGCTAAATTGATTTCTTATTAGTTTTGTTTTTAGGTACATCTACCACGTTTGCTCTCTGCACCACCTGAAGGTAGACTGGTAGAAAATGCCTCAGGCATTAAGTCCGCCGTTGTACACAATGTACATAAAGTTTAAATAAATAAATAAAATAAATAGCCTGATGTCAGTGGTTCATTTTTGTTTCTTTCGCAGAATCGGAAATACCTGAATGTGAATATTTTTGTTTTTAGCATTTTTTTCTCGTTGCGACTAGCAAAAGTTACGCAAGAGCCACAAGAAGGAATTGATAACTTAAAATACAAGGCTTGAAATTAGAATACGTAACTGCTAGTATTTTAACAAAAAAAATCTTATGTCTAATTTCCGTATAACATTTTCTTATGATATCTTTAAAATACTCATATTATGGCCACAAGACCGGAGTAATCTATTTGAAACGATCTCATCTTTTTATCTCGTTCTGCGCCGTACTCAATATAAAACGTTATCTCTTTCTATTGGCAATATACATGATACTATATTCACGGTAATTCCTTCGTCCTTGGCCAGGGCGGGAGGTCAGTGACTCGCCATTTTGCTTTTTTCGCCCACGCGGGAGGCGCCCGCATCGACTACGCGTGCCCGCTACGAACTACGAACTACGAACTACGCTTAGTTCGTAGCTCGTAGCGGGTTTCTTAACACTGAAAAGGTTAACCCAACTGGAAATTATATTCAAGCGCGCTGAAAATCTATTGATTCATTAATGGTTTCGCCAAAAGACTTATTCATTTACTCGATTCAATTTCGTGCCATTGTTTTTGAATTAATTTGTTAGATTGTTTCCACTCATCTAAGTTGGAAGATAAGTAATCGTAAGTAAGCGAGGAAGATCTTCAATTGAAAATAAATGTATTGTCTTCAAATCCTTTTATTTTGTTTGATGGCGTTTCTATAAGTGTTTCATTTGATTCTGGAAATTCTGTTCTTTTTTGTATTGAAAATTATTGCAAGATTTATTATTAAATTCGTTACAGCTTTCATTACAACTTTGGTATTTTCCCATTAGAATACTGAGAAATATATACACGGTTATTTTTTTATCACCCTGGAAAATTTTAGGGACGCTTCAGGACACATTCAATATTATATAAAATATAAAAAAAATGAAATAAAAAATAAAAAAAAATATTAAAAAAAAATAAAAAAATCTCAAAAAATGCTGCTCTCAACTAGTGCAGCATTTTTTGTATTTTTTAAAAAATTTATATAAAATTAAGGAGGGGGGTTATTTTTTTTATTTATATTTAAATCATTCTAATATCATGTCGTGAAGCGTCCCTTAAATTTTCCAGGGTGATAAAAAAATAACCGTGTATAATGTTTTTTAATAGACTCGTTCGCACAATGCATAAAAATCTGTATAATATGCCTATAGAATATAGATAGATAGATTTTTGAAAACGTCTCGTTTTTATATCTAATATATATAATAGAAATCTAGTGTCATGGTGTTTGTAATTGAACTTCTCCGAAATGGCTAGCCCGATTTTTATGACATTTTTAGTGTATATTTGGTAGATCTGAGAATAGGACGCTCGTAGCCTATTTTTTATATCCCTAGGTGATAAGGGTGGCCCTCTCAAGAAATTTTTGAGTGTTAATCTTTATTATAGCGAAACGTAGATATTATATGTATACACGGTTTTTTTTATCACCCCGGAAAATTTAAGGCATGCTTCAGGACACATCCATTATTATATAAAAAAATGAAATAAAAAAATAAAAAAAGTAAAAAATATCTAAAAATGCTGCTCTCAACTAGTGCAGCATTTTTTGGATATTTTAGAAAATTCATATAAAATTAAGGAGGTGAATAATTTTTTTATTCATATTTAAATCACTCTAATACCATGTTGTGAAGCGTCCCTTAAATTTTCCTAGGTGATAAGAAAGTAACCCTGAATAATGTGGATAGTATATATAGTATATTATATAGTATATTATATAAAAGTGAAAAAGTCACTCACTCATTTCATATTAAACACGAAATCTTGAAAACTATTTGACAAATGAACATGAAATTTAGCAGAAATGTAGTATATGGATAGGACATGTCAGCTAAGAACAGATTTTGCGGCGTTTAAATTCAATCCTTAAGAGGGTTAAAAGAGGTTGAAAGTTTGTATGGAAGTCTGTTATCTTTGAAGCTATAGAAGAGTGAAAATTTGTATTTAAGCTGATAATTAGAAATGAGTGAACATGTTTTTGAAAATTACCCCCTAAATGTGAAATAGGGGTTGAAATTATGTTTTTTTGTTCGAGTATTACACAAATAACTGCTTAAAGTATTTTTACGGGTTTTTAATAGATTTCGCTTTATAGCTTGAATTGTAATTACCTACTACGGCAAAATTTCCATTGCCTTTTGAGTGACTTTGAACCTTCTTATGATACCCATTTTATGTGGCCATGTTTTAGTTTCATATGTCATCATCATCAATAATAACACGCACGAATTGAACTGTTTTACCCCCCTTTTATAATTTAGTAAACAAAAGTAAAAATGTTCCAGGTAGTTTTTAAGTCTAAAATATAAATATTTAGATGCTAATAGTTTATATTCTGAGCAATATTTCTTCAAAATCAAAACGTATAAACCTAGATCTTCATTATATCTACAACATTTCCAAAAATTATAAAAATTGGATTATGTTTAGTAGAAGGAGAAAAGCGTTATCGCTTTTTGTATGAAAATTTACAGCTTCACAATCCTCTTAAGGCATGATACCCAATTATTTGAGACGTTGACAGTTGAAGTTCCAAAAAACATGGGTATATTGATTTATGTTTATTCGGATGACATTTTCTGTCGAAATGTGAATAATAACTGTCGTCGTCGTTGTTAATAATTGCTTTTGTATATGCCACTCACTGTATCTACGTACATATGTCTGTTTGGAAGCAACTATAAATGAGAAAGCTCCAGGCTATTAGTTCCGATTAAGCTGGAGTTAGTTTAACTCGGTTGTAGTAATTGACTGAGGTATACATTTACGTTGCTCTTCCTAGTTAATACGAACTCATTTATATCTTACATTTGGTTACGGTTTATAACATCATCATCCTTTCAGCCAAGAGGCGAAACATGAAATTTAGCAGGAATGTATAACAATTATAATTACGGTGAAAAACAACGTATTTGAAATGTATTTAAAATCAGAAAAGAAAATGTATTTGTAATTTTATTTTTATTTTATTTTATTTGGGGGGCAAACAGTATAAAAACTACTTAACACATAAATATATAACAAGAAACCAATAACAAGCCTCCATATATAGTAATGAACTAGTATACATTATTATGAGTAATTAGTATAAAATAATGAATTATAAATCTTTCCTAATATTTGATAATTTTTATACCTTTTTATTTATTAAAAAAGAAACAGCAACATTTATAAGAATGGGCCTTTGTGATTAGCCGATCTTGAGTAGCAAAATTGTAAACCATCAGGGTCTGTGGGCACACCGGGAAAATAAAATAGGTAACAGACAACCCTACCGGGGTGCGTTGCATTGACCGTTACCCGAGAGAGACCTTTCCTTTTTTCATTAATAATGTACATATATCATTAATTTTGACAGACGTTTTTCATTAACACCACCCAAGTATTTTTGCTTGCGGCCCTCAACACCATGGCTGAAACATTTTTGTAGCCCCTATAAAAAAGGTTGAGTATCGCTGGATTAAATCATATGTAATGACGAAAATTGGTGTCAAATTTTCAGGTAAACCGTAAATTCAAAATTGTATCATATAAAACATGCACATATACGAGTACGTTAAGCATTCAACTAGCTATAAGATTCGATACGAAGAACGTAGCGAAATTTTTGCACTATGCAACACATTTTAATTAAAGTTACTTTGGAAACTAACTAGTAGCATCTTTGGATAATTACTAGGTGCTGGCAAGCGGGACTGTGAGCCACCCAGGCGAGCACAAACGACCAATGAAACTTGGCCGACTATTAAATATTAACTTTATAATGTCCGCGACCGTAACCAGACGTATTTTGCTCCAACTGCTACGGACAAAAAACAAAGGGGCCGAATATTTCCACATTCTCTCGGAACGCTCAAAAAGCTGAAAATGTTTTCGCAAACAGCATTGGCGAAACACGAAACTATTTTTGTATAATTTGTAGGTATCTACGTTTTGCGGGTAATAATTTAATTTTACATAAACTACTTATTTCTTAGGCAAACACATTCGTGTTAGCTATACAAATTGTTAAAGCTATTAATTTAAAATAGTGACGTAAAAGATCGCGAGGATTTCATATTCCAAAAAAGCAATAATAGAGATATGCTAATAGTCAAAAAACTCGACCCTTTCATAACGATATAGCAAGAACGAAGATATCCAGGGGTAACAATAAAATTTATAAAACGGGCTCGCATAAAAGTCTCGTTTAGCTCAGTGCGTGTTACCTAAGCGTCCTATTACTGCAGGCGTCCTGGCGCGCCTTTGGAATATTGAGTAAGTAGCCTACGGGATCGGGCGCTCTCCCTCTTTCCCGCTATGGGCGAACGGGATGGAGTAACGTCTCAAGACTCCGAATCAATAAAGTCCACTCGTATAAGGCGGTGCAGCGGCTGGATGTGGGTCAGGGTGCACTCGGTCCGCGAAATGGTATTTAATAACCCCTCTTATGTTGCTGATATAAAACTTCTATTCCGCGACGTCTTCAAAGGGTAAAAGATTGTATATATAATTCTTTTAAAGGAACGGACACAGTCTGGGCGTCGTAAATGCCGCATCGGAGATCGGAGATGATTGTCATAGCAATTTCCGGTAGCGATGGCGGGGCTACGCCGATGCGACGGCGTGAATTACGCGGGGACTTCTTGTCGCAAACAGCTGGTGTTTCGCAATTTGCTGATGGCGGTATCGAGGTCACCGAGGGCAAAGAGGGGCCCGTCCCGCGGAATGCCACTGGAATTTGGCGTGCATCTCGCACTCATAGTTGCTGCAATATCAGGTCAACGTCGGTGAATAGAAGCTTTTTGGAAATTGGTGCTTTCTAGTGAGACTTCTAGTGAGATAGTTATATATATATATAATCTATACAACCAGAGAATACTATTATTAAATATATCTATTATATGCCATTTGATCGGAATCTACTTATAGTTTTAACATGTATATGTTTAAGTACTTAGATAATAATAAACACAATGTAATCCTTTTTTATAACACAACATTAAACGTATCGAATAAAACGTAATGATATAGTGCGTTTGGTACATAGTACATACCCTATCAAGTCGCAACCTAGGTAGGTTACTAACTAGGTTGCTAACTAAGTCGTATGAAAGTTTTGGTGTTATTAAAAATTCCCCATGTGAAATGAAACCCCTCATACAAATAGTTGGATCTGTGAAAAAAAATGTATGGTGTATTGGAAAATTAATTTTACAATTTTCAGTGACCCTATAATTATTATATATTTATGTTAACATAGGCAGGCTTGTTAACGTATGTACAAACACCTTGTATATTTGAAAATATAACACCTTGTATATTTGAAAATATATATAAAAATAACTATTTTTCATATTAGGAGAAAAATACAGGTAGGCACAATGAGCATTTGAGCTCTATCCATTTGGAATGAAATGGAAACACTTCATACTAATCAGAATATTCGTTTGTGGGAAATTAACATTAAAACTGACAATTTTACAGGAGCCACGTGTACTATAGGCGACTGTAGCCACTCACGATCAAGGAGTCTATTTTTGCATTATTCGTCTGGTGTCGAGCGCACGTCAAGCGTTATCTGCGCTCGATTCCTATACTGATTTTCGTTTCGTTTTCGATGAAAATGCGTATGATATCGATTTTCGAGAAATCAAGTAGTAGTAGAAATCGAGCGCAAGCTATGCACGACAAGCGCTCGAGGGCAGACAAATGATTAAAAGATAGGGCTCCATGTGACCTGCTCGTTTGCCAACCGAATTGTATAAAGAATGTTTCATTCTTCTTTACCCTTTTCATTTTATATAAGCTTAGAGGTAAGATAGTCAGCTTCTTAGTTGTTCAGGAATTGTGGTGATTCTCGCTTCCATTTTGACCTTATCATCACTTACCATCAGGTGATATGAAGGCCAACAGTTTTCCTGTTGCGTATTAAAAAATATAGTACAGATACTGGCAACATTGCCTAAGTTACCAACAATATCTCTATAACTTAAGCTCTTAGGTATACCGTTATAAATATCTATCGTGTTGCTCTATTTGCGGAATGCGGATCTGTGTCAGAGTATCGCAGGTAATGTAGGGTGGGCGGGTGCATGCACATGCAGTGTACATTAGCCACGCCGCGGCACGCGGCCTCCTCCAGAGACGACCGCAAGCAACGTCGTCAACTTAGCCGATAATAATTAACTTTGAAATTGGCTCTGAGTTCACAGAGTTTAAAATAGTTTGATACATAGAAATACAACTAAACAACTTTGAAGTATCAGTGGCTCTTTGCGGCTTATTTTTGGGACAATACCTTTGTGTTTCCGACGTTTTATTATGAAACCATCTCACGTATGTCATAATAACGCGCGTATAAGTGACTAGTTTGACGAAGTCTTGGTGAAGTTTAACGATATCTTCGTAAAGTTGACCCGTGACCACTGTGTGGTGCAATTAGGCCGAAATGTCATAATAAGATTTCGTTACTTAAATTGTTATATCATTTACTAGCTTTCCACTCGCGACTTCGTCGGCGTTATTTTTGTTTTCTCGTGGGAATTTTATATTTTCCCGTAGGAAAATTACCCTATGTCCTTCCCCTGGTCTCGAACTATCTCTATACTAACTTTCATCAAAATCGGTTTAGTAGTTTCGAAGCCTATTCAATACAAACAAACAAACAACCAAATCTTTCCTCTTTATAATATTTATATGTATAGATTAGTATAGATAACACTTGGTTGAGGAAATAAATATCGAAGTAATATTAAATGTGTAATTAGGATATTTTTTCTGACAATATTTAGCCTTTTGAGAATATAAATATATAATAAGTTGAGTGTAATCGAAAATATTTCATACACAAAGCACTCGTATTTTACTTAATTATTGAATTATGTATTGTTATTTTTGTGCACATCTTTAATTTAAATAGATACCAGTAACACTCCTGTAATAATGTACTTAAAAATGCATTCTACGTATGTAGTTAGTAATCCTTATCTTAATAAAAAAAAAATGTGTTGCTAAGCGCAAAACTCGAGAACCGGTGTGGACCGATTCGGTTCGGTTCGCTCCATATGGAGAGGAAATTAAAAAGCATAGCGAGGGATTTATGTTTAAAGTCCTGAGTGCAGTGAGGGTGTTAAGTTCACTCAAGACTGCTTGAAAAAACTACTACTGGCACCGAGAAAGAGAGAAATTCAAAACAAATACGTAAGAAATACAACATTTTTTCAAAATCATATTATATTTTTTTTTAAATTTAAAGATTTAATTTAACTTAGCTGTTTTTTATTTTAGTTTCTTCACGGATTTTTGGGCATGGTTCACTCAAGACTGCTTGACAAAACTACTACTGGCACCGAGAAAGAGAGAAATTCAAAACAAATACGTAAGAAATACAACATTTTTTCAAAATCATATTATTAAATATTTTTAAATTTAATGATTTAATTTAACTTAGCTGTTTTTTATTTTAGTTTCTTCACGGATTTTTGGGCATGTGTTGTCGATTTAGAATATTTTTTTTGCCTAACAATATAAGATGGGTTTCTATGAAATTAAAGTACTTTTGGAGTTTCAATCAAATACAAATTAATTTAATCCCTTAGGGTTAGAAGAAAATTCTGTACGATCAAGCGATGCCGAATCGGGTATGTATCTGCTAGCTAGTAACTGATAATTTTTATTCTTCTTTCAGTATATTTTTTGGGAATAGCAAATAAAATTACCTCACTATTCCTTACCATGACCTTCTGCGTTTTCTTCACATAGCGAACGTTATACGACTGTAAACCTAGTACTTACCTACTTAAATTTTAACCAAGTCGTACAGCAATTTTCGCATGATAAAGTAGCAAGCATCTTGAAAGTAAGTATTTAAGACACTTTGTAAATGAGTACTCTTATTAATAATAACTGTAATTTATGACACTGCCTTTAAAATAAAAGGCTCGGGTTTGCACCTCAGGTCAAAGCAGCGAAACAACAATCACTATTGTTATTCAGATGAGGCATTGTTTAAATTGTTTTTTTAAATATTAAATTTTAGACCTTTATTCAATACTAAGGTTTCCGCTCGCAGCTTCGCACCCGTTATTTTCTTTTTTCGCTGTCGCATAGAGCGAAATGCAAGCGAAACTTTAATAAGCCACAACATCTTTTGAAGACATATTTTTATGATTCCCTCACACTTTTGTGTCATTTGGTTTAAACTGTTATATAAGCAAATAAACAAATTGTAAACTACTCCCTTTCGGTCAACTTCGTTAGTTGTCTATTAGAACATCAATCTACTCTAATCTATCACCTTTACTATCGGCACTATGTAACAACGCTTTAGTATTTACCTTTGCAATATTATAAGTCCATTAAAAATTATTGTCCATAAATTCAATTTCCCGGTGACATGACCGTTATGCTAGCCAGTGTACATTTATTAACTAATTTTGCATAACATCATAGTTTGCATCAACGCTACAAGTTGAAGCTTATAAGCTCGCGAAACTATGTAACCATGGCGCATACTTTACGTTAACAACACGCTTCCTGTAAGCTAGCTATGCATACGTTTCTAAGTTGTTGATGCTATTTGTAACTCCTCACATTCTTTATTTATCATGAAAATATCTACATATTTTAATAAGGTGTTAAACACAAATTTATATATAGGTACTCACGCCTGTTTAGGCAGAGCTTATCTTAATGGGGATCACGTTTCGCCTTGCTATGACCTTTACATACTTTTAGATAATGAATAGGATATCTTTTAAGTGAAGAAATATATAAAAAATCTAACTTTTATATAAAACACTACCTATCGTATTTGACTAGTAACATTGTTTTTGTAATATAGGCCACATGTTTTAGTACATTTGTTATATACAACAGCATTTAATTTTGAGAGGTTCATCGGATGTATAATTAATTATTCAAGTGATACATACTCGTTTATCTATAAAAAGTCTACAGGAAGAAGAAATATTATATCAATCTTTCTAAAAGTATATTCGAGTAACTCGAGATACGTTTCGAGTGAAGATGTTAGACATAAACACAACGAGACATCTAATTTTAATCGTTTGATATTTGAACGCATCAAACCAGGCGAATCAAAATTTTTTATGGGCATTTATCATGTTTTGTACACTTCGTTGAAGCTAGTTTTGAAACTAGACTCATTACTGAGAATCGTTCTGTAATATGGATATGGGCCGTGTGTTATTTCCGAACTATATACTTAGTGAATGTTAATTATCTCTATATTACCCACACAAATCTTGCCTCATAAACATTTGATCGAAAGCACGCCTACTTAATAATTTTGAGCGGTAATCAATGCGAAGAATTTAATAAAAGTTCGCAACAGTTTGAGGTAGTTATGGGTGAATCTCATTGTTACATCAGGAAGTTGGAGCGGAGCAATCCCATTTCGTAGTTAAGCGTGTCACAATCCAATTAAGTATTCCAAACTAAATTCAGCAATTCGTTCTATGTTGCGTTTATGTAATTCACTGGTGCTTGTGTTGAACTAACTTTCGTATAGGAAATACAGCAAATATGGACGAACACTAACTAAAAATTCCGAAATATTAATTCGAATTTGAATTTTCAATTTTCGTAACTCTAAATATTCGTTCGTTCGTGTATATCTACCCTTTTTTTCAGCCGAGCTTCCGTACAAATAAGGACTTTCAATTTTATTAACATGCTGTTGTCACGTGACGTGACGATCGTATGTCGATGAAATAAAGGCTATTTAGGATACAAACTTTTAAATAACGTATCAAAAATCTTACTCCACTTCGATTTTGCGAAAAATTTTCATTTAAGTTGCACTTCGAATAAAATGAACGTTTCACAAATCGATTTTACGAATTTGAAATTACTGAATAAAAGCTAGTCCATCTGGTTATGAAGAAAGGACTTTTTTAGTGTAAATGCAAATTAGCCTTATTTAAACGTACTACTTGTTTTATAATAGGCAGTTTCAGAAAGTATTGTGATTGGGTACTGACAAATGTTTTTAATGTGCTATTTACTAACGTGTAAATGTTAACCAACTTAATAATGGTGTTTTTATAGGTTTGACTGACACCTTATTTATAGATTGAAAGAATTATAAGGATATTCTTTGCGGGTAGAGGAAATATACCCATATTTAATAATACACTTTATTGCAAATAATAGGACACACAGACAAATAAATAGTACAAACAAAGCAAAGGGCGACCTCATTGCTACACAGCAATCTCTTCCAAGCAACCATAGAAATATGAAAATAATGATAGGAATATAAAGGTAAGTCTAAAAATATTGTTCTTTTACCTTTGCTTCTTGTGGTTTGTAAACATTTTGTGCCATAACTCAAAATTTGACACTTAAATTTATGCAATACTGGCATAATTCTAAGTATAACCTTGAATTATTTTAAAAATCGAAGCCTTAGAAGAATAATAATTAGTCTACTGTAATCCTAATATCCTGTACAGTCAACATATACCACAATTGTATAAACAAACTTATTTTATCACAAGTTATTTTATACTTTGTAAGTTTATACGCATCCACGTCATTTTTAAATCGCGTTTTCTTAGTTTTGCATGATTTTGAGTTGTGTCATTGTTGTATTGGGTCAGCGTCATGATTTTAATACCCTTGAAAATATTTAAAATTCTGTAGGTTGATTTGAATTTTAATGTACAACTTACTGCTTATAATTAGCTTTTAATGGAACTAGCGCAACAATTTATTTAGCCAAGCTGTTACTCAAAGCGTCCGACTAAATATTTTTGTAGTCGGGCGACATTCCTGAGGGGCAATTGTGTCGCATCCAGCAATTACGTATGGGCTAGGGGCCATTAGCGCATTTCGGAACTAGGCCGGCGTGAAGCCATGCCAGTTCATTACGGTCACTAAAATATGACACACATTTTAACTAGGTACCGCGTTGTTTGTCGCTGTTGGGACTTCGGGTGGATGCGGGGTTGCAAATGTTATTATAATGATTCTAAGTACGACGAGGAAGCGTCTAAATGGTCTCAGTCCGTGGTCTATATGTACCCTCATGAATGATTAATATGGTATGACGTTTTCAAATTTGTTTTTCATTATACCGTATATGAAGCGGGAATATATAGCAGCAATAGGTCCACATTTACGTTAGTTTTACATAATAATATAATTTAGTTTCCAATGTAGAAGATATATAATGTTATCTACATTATATATCTTTAGAATAGATTTGCGGTGACGGAATATAGTTATAGTTATTAGATAATTCGTTCTTCGATTGTCTATACTAATATTATAAAGAGGAAAGATTTGATTGCTCGTTTGTTTGTATTGAGTAGGCTCCGAAACTACTGGACCGATTTGAAAAATTCTTTCACATTGAGAATCCTACATTATTCCTGATAAATATAGGCTATAAAATTATTTTTCTTACAGGAAAATATTAATTTCCCACAGAAAACAAAAATAACGCGGGCGAAGCTGCGAGCGGAAAGCTAGTATAAAACAAAAATCTTACATTCATCTGTTACTCAGTTACGTAATTACCAAAAAAAAAACATCGTTTTCTATCTTATATAGTTTTGATAATTAGATATTAGACTTAAGTTTTAACTCTAAATTAAGGAATACATTCAAGTATGATCTCGCAGACTTTTTATATAAATTAGGCGTCATAAAGTTTTTCAATTTGACAAAGCCCCGATTGTCATTTGTGTAAATGAAGCATGGCGGATCGGGGCGGGGCGGACAGAGGTAAGGGTGGCCGGAAGTCATCCCGTGGCCACTGTTTACGCCATACCCATTATATTATTATGATTTATTACTCAATCGATGCCGCCAGCTATAGCGACTCCGCAATTTCAGCTAAATTTTACTCAAGTTCGTGTACACATAAAGGAATTTCAACCACGCTTGAACATTAAAGGAATCAGGCGCTTTGATATTGCCTGAGGTACAAGCGGCGTATAGTTAAACATAAATTGCGAAGTATCTAAGTTATTTTATGCGACTTTTACGTGAACTTGTTACCGGGTTTGCTTGGATCTATACTTTAACGATATTTTCATGGCGAGAAGGAGGCAGTACAAAACGCATTTATTGTATTATTTTTAGGGATACTAAACGAAGTAATCAGAGAAACCAATTTGTTATTATATAAGTTGTAATTTCAGCATTTGAGTTTTTGTTGATTTTGGTTCACTAAATTATAATTTAAGTTTTCATAAATTAAATTAATCTTTTTCTTACGGAATATGTCGGAATAAAATAATTGTTAGAATGATACTCTAATAACTAATACTCAATTTCTAATGTATATTTTTAATTATTACATTTCGTACAAATGTAATAATTAAAAATATACGTACAAAATTAAAAATATGTACGAAATGTCGCATGTTTCCTACCACGGTTCTCTTCGATTCGAATATTCGTTCGACCGAAAATAGTTTAACAGATATATTCTCCAAACCTACTCTAGTTTACGAAAGTTCCAAATGAAGAATTGAATTAGACAGTTTATTTTTCGGAATTTTAACCTCAAATTAACGAACACAAAAGTGTTATTCGTAATTGTAAGTTCTTAAGTAAGTTAATGTGAAATTGCTGCTGGAATACTTTTGCTTAAAGCTACTTTGCGTGAGGAGTGTAAAAAGCGTAGAAAGACCTGACGTTGCCTTGGTAATAATTTAAATCTAGCGTCGATTCCCGACTTGAGATTTTATACAACATTGCACTCAGTTGAATATTATTTGAGAATCAAACTTAATAATTAAGAATAGCATGGATTTGCTACGGGGTAACGGAGCTTGTTATTTTAAGCTAAAATGAGTAATCATCAATATTATTTACATAAAATTCAAAATATACATATTGATAAGTACCAATAAGATTCTTACTTACAATTTAGAATACTTAACTAGAAAACAAACAATACAACACAAAATGTAACTGCCACTGAAGCATTCCCTTCTAAGAAATGTGTCGCAATAGCGGACCATAAGAAAAACACTCGAAAACATTGATAAACCACTTATGGAACTTCTATTTTATACAAACTCTTATTCCAAGAAATCGTGATTGTTTTCATTTCGACAAAAACTTTTTGAGATCCATGAATAATTTACTATTTTCTAACAAATTAACGAGAAAATCGCATATATCGAAAAAAGGAAAAAGTTATCGTTTCACCCCATTGCGCATTGAGCCCGGAAACCCTATCCATCGCATTACACGGCAATGGTCTCACTCCATTCGTTCCTCATTCGTTCACGAAAATTGTCTATGGAAACGAAATTATTGTGTGTATCGAAAATTAAATAAAGTAGAGAGAGACACTTGCGAAATTTCGTTTTATCTTCGTTTGTTGACGAAAATTCGTTTCGGAGAAACAGAGTAGATCTCCAGATTTGTGTTTTTAAAAGACAGTGAAATGCTCAGTGTAGTGACAAAAATACAGAGGCAAAAGCTGCCTCTTACGATGGGAAGTGCGTTACGCATATTTTGTGCCTGAGAAGCCGCAAGGTTGTGTCGGGCTCTCCGCGATCCCCGAGGGCAGGGTGCCAGCCAGAAACCGCGGCCTACCGACTAAAGCCCACCGATGCCCTTCACATATGCCTTGACGCGAGCACGTCCATTACCGCCGCATCTTCCTCATCATCAGATGAAGAAGACAAGTCGAGGAGGGACGTGTCACTGCCTGACAAGGTCACGGGAACTCGGATGAATACTTCCACTACCTCGTCGGTGTCTGCTCGTTCTGAGCGAGCCCCTCTTACTCTTACCCCCCCAACTGAGCGGTGGTTACTACTTGCCATCAGGTGGGCCACTATAGCTCGTCTGCCACCGATAGCAATAAAAAAAACTTTTTATCTGCCTGCAATAGCAAAAATGGTAACAATTATAGATATTGTTAATTTACTAAATTAAAAACTACTTTAGTCAAATTAAATACTACATTTTATCACAAACGTAACTGTAGTTTCAAAGCAATTTGCTATACAGAACTGTGCTACGCCCCGTATGCAGTTCATCATACAATGCGCCAAATTGGGGGTGCATAGTCAGAATGCAAATACAGGGTGTTGGGAGGAACCAGTGCATTCAGCAGATTCACGGCGCGCTACGTCGCTTTCATACCTATTCCTTTGAGTCGTTAGAGCCCCCCTATCCCTTACATGATACCTAGCGTTATATTCTCTTAATCTAAGTTTAGGCATATCTCAATAGGGATGCGGAATTTTTTTTTAATGTCCATCTTGTAGATTAAGTACTAAAACTATTGGATTTATTTCCTTTTTATGTAATTAACAGATTATGACCATCCATTGTTTTTAACCGACTACAAATTAAAAATACTTTACAAAAAATAAAAATCGACTTCAAAAATACTGAAAAGTTAAAAATAATATAAGAATAGGTACAGACAGCATCACAGTGAATTTAATACCAATTAAATTTAGGTGCAAGGTCAGGTCAAGTCCAAAAGTTAAGGATCCTACCATCATCAGCTCGGTTCATGACTACCAGACGCAAATACATGAATAACTTAGGAACTAATAACACGTTGGACGTACCTATAAAATTTAAGGGTTTCCTTCGATTTTCATAAGATCCCATCATCAGATCCTCACTTTGGTAACCTTGGGACACCCCAGGAGTATACTCTATTGAATACAAAAATAATTATGAAAATCGGTCTAAAATTGGCGGAGTAAACGCGTAACACACAAAAAACACGTTGAAAATACCTATAAAATTTAAGGGTTTCCCTCGATTTTTATGGGAACCC
This sequence comes from Schoenobius gigantellus, assembly GCA_963935595.1. Taxonomy (NCBI): domain Eukaryota; kingdom Metazoa; phylum Arthropoda; class Insecta; order Lepidoptera; family Crambidae; genus Schoenobius; species Schoenobius gigantellus. The sequence goes on along the minus strand of OZ012542.1, from coordinate 13,963,574 downwards.
ATTAGCAGATCCTAACTTTGGTAACCTTGGGACCACCTCAGGAGTATACTCGATCGAATACAAAAAGAATTTTCAAAACCGGTCCACAACTGGTGGCGTAATCGCGTAACATACACACAAAAAAATCCTCCTTTTTAACAGACTTCAAAAAAGGAGAAGGTTCTCAATTCGATGCGTATGTTTTTTTATGTCGTATGTTTGTGTATGTTACGCGATTACGCCGCCAGTTGTGGACCGATTTTCAAAATTCTTTTTGTATTCGATAGAGTATACTCCACGAGTGGTTCCATGGTCACCAAAGTCAGGATCTGATGTTGAGATACCATGAAAATCGAGGAAAACCCTTAAATTTTTAGGTGTTTCCAACGTGTTTTGTGTGTATGTTACGCGATTACTCCGTCAATTGTGGACCGATTTTCAAAATTCTTTTTGTATTCGGTAGAGTATACTCCTAGGGTGGTCACAAGGTCACCGAAGTCAGGATCTGATGATGGAATCCCATGAAAATTGAGGGAAACACTAAATAAATAAGTTATAACTCACCGGTTTTTATTTTTTCTGCGTGAAACGGTACCAAATATACAATATGTTTTTAAAGACAACACTGAATTCGAGTAATTCAAAAATATTCAAAATTGGGAACAGCAGAAAATAATTTCGCCCATGATATGTATTCGTGTTCGAATTCAAGATTCAGTTCTAATGATTCAAAAATGCGTCTCCCGTAAAGTACTGTGCCAAGACCGTGGCGTGCAGAACAATATACTCCGAGCGAGCGGAGCGCGGCAGCCGTACTGATTTTTTACACTCAGTGTGCACTGAACGGTAGGTACTTATCTTGTACCTAAGCGCGTAGTGACGGAGGCCTGGCAGGTCTATTACGGAACTTTCATCGTATCTCTCTCTCTCTGGTGCCTCTCCACTACTGGAGGTTGGCCGTCAGCTCCGCGAACTTTTCCCGGTTTTGCGCCATGCGAAAAAGCTCTTCGACGCCGGCAATATTGGTCCAGCGCGCCGTTTACCTTCAATTTTGCCCATTATTATTAATTTGAGGAGGCTGTACTTTTGATGACGCAACACGTGACCGAGGTACGCCATCTTCCTCTTTTTGATGGTTTGTAATAATTCTTGGACTTTACCGACACGCTGGAGTACTTTTGCATTCGAGACTTTTTGGGTCCAGCTGATCCGCAGCATTCTACGATAACACCACATCTCAAAAGATTCCAAGAATTTATGCGGTTAGCTTTAAGAGTCCATGCTTCACAACCGTACAATACCACGGGCCAAACGTAACACTGGAGCATTCTTACCCTGAGCTTAATGGACAATTTGCGGCTGCACAAAATTTTTTCCATCTTTTTAAGGGTGGCTCGGGCAATTTCTATTCGGGTACGAATTTCTTGTTCACTGTCCCATACTTCATTAACCCAAGCACCAAGGTACTTGTACTTCCGCACACGCTCTAGATCTAAACCTGCTATATTGAGTCTTGGGTTGAAGTTGTTATTAGATATGACCAGGTATTTAGTTTTAGACACATTCATACACAACCCTGCCCGCTCACTGCATTCATTCACTCTATCCAGCAGTATTTGCAAGTCTTGTTCAGTCGATGCTATAAGTACGGTGTCATCGGCATAACGTAGATTATTTGTCACTTTGCCGTTTACTTTGACTCCGACTTCCAGTCCCTCTAGAGCCTCAGATATTATCGCTTCAGAGTAAAGATTGAAAAGCAGAGGCGACAAAATACATCCCTGTCTGACTCCCCGGCAGATTTGCACTGCGCCGGTCTCTGAATGTTCAACTCTCACTGTTGCTTGCTGGTTCCAATACAAGTTTTTGATGATTCTGATGTCCTTGCCATCCAGACCGGCATCACGCAAGCGCTCCAATAGAATGTCATGCTTTACGCGGTCAAATGCCTTCTCGTAATCAATGAAGCATAAGATTACATCGGTTTGCATATCCCTGCACTTTTGCACTAAAACATTAAGGGCGAACAACGCTTCGCGTGTCCCCATTCCTGATCTAAACCCAAACTGACTCTCTCCCAATTGCTCATCACATTGCGGACGTATTCTGTTGTGAATGATGGATAAGAATACTTTGAGAACGTGACTCATAAGACTAATTGTGCGGTACTCAGTGCATTTCTTAGCTTTAGCCTTTTTTGGCAGGGTGATAAAAGTGGATTTGAGCCAGTCCTCAGGGAGGGTCCCGGAGTCGTAGATCTTATTGAAAAAATGAGTCAAGGCATCCACATAGCCATCCTCAAGGAGCATTATCACCTCGACAGGTATGTTGTCCGGACCAAGTGCTTTACCTGTTCTTGCCATTCTTAAAGCTTGCTTTACCTCTGATGTTAGTATGGGTGGGCCAAACTCATCTGTGACATAACCACTCTCACATCTGGAGAGATCGGCAAACATCTGGGTTATGTAATTGCTCCAAGCCCTTTTTCTGCTATCCAAATCTAAAAGGAGTCTTCCCTGATCATCACACAAGGTATTGGAACTAGGTTTTTTGTTCAGACCAGCTAGTTCCTTTACCTCTTTATGAAGATTAAAACTATCATGCTTCTGTAACAGCTCTTCTAAACGTTTGCACTTGCCCTCGTAGAACTTATCCCTGGTATATCTGATTGTTTTGTTGATGAGTTTGTCTATTTCTGCATATTTGTCTGGTTTCGTGTTTTTATAGGCTCTATGTTGTTCCATCAGGTCTAAAATTTCATCTGTCATCCACTGCTGCCTCTTGACAACATGGTTGGGCTTCAGCAGTGACTGGCATATGCCACTGACAGTCTCTTTTAGTGATGACCACGTCTCCAGAATTGTAGATGTTTTACTCAGCTCCTGTTCCGCCCAATGATTTATTTTGCTTGAAACATGCTTTTGTGTTTTGTTCTTGTATGCTTTTGGTATCAACACGAATTTTCCTAGTACACTTAATTGTACGTTTAAGTGTACATTTCATTGTCATAACAACAGGATTATGATCCGTCTTAATGTCTGCTCCTGGGTATGCAACGGCGTTTTTGATAGAGTTCCGAAACCTGTTATTAACAATAATTTCATCGTATAACATGGTTTAAATTTTGAGATAAGAAAGTCATAAAATGTTTCATTTGGTATTACCGATCTCCAATGATATGATATAATGATAAAAAATCTGACCGAAAATCATGTTTTGCACTATGATTTTATCATGATATCATTAATTTTTTTACGTAATAAAAGATTTATTTATTTATATTATAAAAGACACGTTATATTTTAGGATTTGCTTTAGAATTAGGTATCTTAAATTAAATGCTTTTTATTTTTTGTTCACGCTTCACCTTCACAGGACTGCCACGCCCATAGCTTATAAATGCAAGTCGGAACACAAGAATACTGCGAACGAAACTTTTTGTCGGATTTAATTTGGAAGGACGTTGCAATTGAATTGAAACGCGTTGATGGAATTCCGCACAGAGTACAAATCACAAAACATTCCAATCCCTCCGGTTAATTGAATCCTGTAGGCCTTCATTAGAGATGGAGGGTACAAATCGACAAAAACGAACTTTTACGGAGAGCCAGAGTTCGGACAAAAACCACAAATGACATTCTGGAAGTGGCGCGGATCTAATAATTACGCGCTGTATCCGCGCTCGAACTTGGCTTTCACACCCGCCTCGTCGCTCCTTCACAAAACTTTGCGTTCAACTTCTCGCACTCTGAATTATTACATGTTTTACCAAAACGTAAGTACACTCAGAACTTGGGCAAAGTAAAAAGATGTTTATGGCACGCTCATTTAGGTACGCCGCGCGATACACGCGCTTGTCTCCCGGTGTGGGTGCCGTGATTTAGCGCAGCATTCGGGAACGTTCGGGACAATTTTTTCTTTTACTGTGCGCATCTAGTCCCAGGAAATGTAAGTGTAATAAAAATTCTTTCCAAGTGTTTCCGGACATCATGAACTTATCGAAAGTTGGCCGTCGCGGGAAGACTAGCTTAAGATTCAAAAGAATTCCAATATCCGCGGTCTCGACGGAGAGCGCGAAAGGGCACTAGGCGGGGCGGGCCGGGCGACGTCGGCCATTACTGAATATGTTAATGCAGACGTCGCGCTGGCTGTCGTCGCAATATCTCGCCACTTTGCAACTTGCTCAGTCTCTGTTGCGTTTATTCCGGAAGGAGGGTGGCGATATATCACGATTTCGTTTCTTTAGAGAACAACGCTTTCCGCGTAAATTTTTCGATTGTTTCGAAAATTGTAAAACGCAAATTAATTGTAAACACAAATTTCTATCGTGTCAGACAGTAATCAATGTAATTGGAGGTGATTACGCACATTTGAAAGTAAGATCACTTGGTGGATCTATGGATAAAATTGCTTTAAGACTCGCTACGTGACATATACGGTAAAAGAGGTCACAAAGCTAAATAAGGACAGGTGTATGATAGAGGTACTCGGCAAACTACAGTTGTGAGAAGAGATGAAAAGTTTTCATGTTATTATTAAAATCAAACAAATAAAACATGAAATACCTGCCTGAAGCATTCAAATTCATTTCAAAATTAATTAAAGTTTGAAATGTCGAGCTCATGAAACTTAGGTAATTCCATTTCTGAACGGCCTGTTTCGATATAAATTCTTTATTGCAGGACGACATCCGTTCAAAGTTATTTACTAATTTTAATATCAAGAACGACAAAAATATGACAACCTTAAAACTGTTATCATAGTAAAATATTTTGTAATGTTCATTCAAACTTTACATTAGTGATGGATTGCCAAAACCATTGTTGCTTAGAGTTATAAGAGCCGCTACACCGCTGTTTACAAAACTATCTTCCTTTAGCTACCCTGATTCAGTGTATAAATAAGTTAAATAAGTACTTTCCGAAATAGTCTATCCCTTGAGCCCATTGTTGTAAACTTACATTGTGAAATGTTCTTCGCCCCTTCTGGAGTGATTTGTATCATTCCCTAAGACAAAGGTTGTTTACGTTCTCAACTCCAGTTTTTCTCGACACACTTTTTCAATGAAACCGAGCCAACGTTTAAGGGAATTGTTTTTGCTTTTTTATCCGAAGCAACAATACCGTTAGTAGAAACAATGAGAGTTAATGAAACATGACGCAACATAAAGGAATCTTATCTCATCCTGACCATTAGCCCAGATATAATGTCTTCGTTTAATACAAAAATCATACCATCATACAAAGTATTTAGCAAGATTTCAACATTGAAAATGAGATTTAATACAGTATATTTTTCAGTGTAAAATGTAGAGTTTATTTTTCATTGGCCTATTCATTAATGACTAGAGACCGGATTATATGCAATATAAAAAGCAACATAAATAGATAGACCCGAGTTAATTGTATTAATTTACAAATCGCGGAAGTCTAAAAACTTTCATAAAAAGCTTGTTATATGCATGCAAATATGCACGAAAAATGACAAAATATGAGAAATTAAATGATAATCTGCCCAAACCAGAATCTGTCCAAACCGAATAATCCTTTTTAGGAACCTAAAAAAAGAAGAAAAGTAAGCTTTCGTTATTTTTATTTCAAAATCAGCATACAATTAGTAAATTATCCTTCGATAGGCGACAATAGGTACAGTAACATTACATTACATTAAAATTATTCAATATTTTTGTAAACGTAAACAGTCAAGTAAGTATTGTTCCAAGATTGTGTCTTCGATCATTTAAAATATTTTTATAAGTGGAAAAGGTTCACTCCACATCCATTGAGGTAACTGGGAAAAATTTGAACTTGGGTGCTGTGTTGACACATAGTTTCTACTGACCCTGCGTTCCGAAATGCGATAAAAGTGATAATATCGCGAATCCGACCAGTCACAATTATCACTCAATAGCTCTTATATATTGTGACTATTAAAATTGGTCGGATTCGGGATATTATCACTTTTATCGCATTTCGGAACGCAAAGTGAGTGCACTGCACTCGAAAAAATATTGTTATGTACCAATATCGATAATATGGATCATAACTAGATTTTAGGTTAAATATGCTATACCGCTGGGGATGGCCTAAATATGCAAATGCATATGCAAATATTATACAAATGCATATAATTCGGTCCCTATTATTGACACTGATAACAAACAGGATAAGTATGCTATGTATGCATATATGCCCATTTCAAAAAGTTATTATCAATTGTTTGCAAAAACATAGTTTTTTGGTATAATTATGTCATAATTATGTATAATTATGCATGATTCTTTTCATTATAAGCTTTATATTGCATTAAGTAGTACTTTAAACACTAAATTTAAATACATTACAGTTTGTTTGACGCGTTAAAGTTAAAGCGCGCCCAGCCGCGCTTTAACCGCTCTGCTCCACTGTGGCGTTTATTTTAAACTAGCTGTGCCCGCGACTTCGTTCGCGTGGATGTCCGAAAATAACAATATCGTAGTGTTAGTTACGCTGTAAAATAGTCATTTCATACAAAAATATTGTACCGAGAACATTTTGATTAAAAACCTCCTTTATGCATCTGGAGGTTATATGCAGAAAAAAAAAACAAAAATATTAGTATGGAGAAAGATAACTTGCCGCACGCTTAATGCACGTGGAAAAGTCAACTTTTGGAGCAAATGTATTAAAAGATATATTATGGCAGTTTAAAGAAAACTTTTATTATGAAAAAGATTCTGGCACTCACTCATCTATACACGCTTATTTTTTTATCACCCTGGAAATTTTAAGGGACGCTTCACGACATGGTATTAGAATGATTTAAATATGAATAAAAAAATAACTTATTTACTTAATTTTAATATTAATTTTCTAAAATATCCAAAAATGCTGCACTAGTTGAGAGCAGCACTTCCAGAGATTATTTTTTAATTTTTTATTTCATATTTGTTATTTTTTATATAATAATGGATGTGTCTTGAAGCATCCCTAAAATTTTCCAGGGTGATAAAAAATAACCGTGTATATATACACCTACTAATCTTCAGTGCGGAAACAAGACAAAACATAGAGTAACTAATCCGAGGATGATCCAAGGAGTAAAATTTTTATTAATAAGGTGACTAATGTCTTTAAATTGTATTTTTGTATGTAATGAATAAACTCAAAATTCATTCACTAATAGAATGCTACAGTATCACTGAGTTACATTGGCTATAGAATTGTTCAATGGGAAAACAACGAACGGGAAAATATAAAATTCCTAGGGGAAAAAAGAAAAAAACGCGGACGAATCTGCGAGCAGAAAGCTAGCAACCAATCTCATTCATAACCAATACCTAAAAAGCCCACTTATACTTGCCAATGTATAAAAATAACTTTGACCTTGGCTATTAAGGGCTCAGAACTTACGACAGGGTTCAAAGACAGTTAATAAAAAAAATCTGTGTGCTCTCTTCTTCATTCTAAACCAATTTTCAAAAAATCTGTAAAGATTTCAAAGTTGGATGTTAATTAGTTCGTAGTTATTAACAGTGGATAAAGTCCACTTTGGCTTAATAAAGTGCAAAAGGTATCAATACGGTTGAAATTCCGTCGAAGCACACAAGAGCTCGGTGTCCCAGTGGTTAAGGCGTCTACACGGTATGTTGAAGACCCGGGTTCGATTCCCACCCGAGATGATTTTTTTTCTCTATTGATTTATTAATTTTTCAATTGATTTATCATTTTAAAGAAAATGTGAAGTCGCAAATATAAAAGTTGTATGGTTGCTCTATTCTTAACCAATTTTTAAATTAGATGTTGACACGTACTAATTATTAGGGAATATGTCTACTTTGTGTTAACAAAGTACAAAAGAGATCAATACAGTTGAAATTTGGTCGAAGATGGTAAGAGCTCGGTGTCCCTGTGGTAAAGGCATCAACACAGGTTCGATTCACGCTCGAGGAGAATTTTTTTCTTCATTGAATTAATAATGATGAGCGTCGGTGGCGCTGTGCACTCTGATCTTCTAACCGGGAGGTCCGAGGTTCGATACTGCTATGTATCAATGAGATTCCTCATTTTTCGAATGTCATATATGTACATTTATCCGACGCTCCTACGGTAAAGGAAAACATCGCGAGGCAACATAAACTCAATTCAACGGTTTATGTGAAGTCGACCAATCCACACTGGGCCAGCGTGGTTGACTAACGGCCGGTTTCAATATTCTATCTATCTGTGGATTTGGTTACTAGCGATAGGCATTTGACATTAGCTCCATACAAGATACGTCAAAATTCTATCCTCAGTAAGCAAATCCACAGATAAATAGGATATTGAAACCGGTCGTAAGGCCTGAACACCCTAACTAAGGCTCGTATTAATAATTGCAACTCAAGAATGAGATCGATCTTAAGATACTGTTTTTGTCAGATGTTCCATACATTAAACGTCAAAACTGCAGCTTAAGATCGATCTCAACTTTGAGATACGAGCCTTAGAGTAGGCTTGAGCCCCTCGGTGGGAGCGTATATGAGCTGTAATGATGATGACTTAATAATTGCCTAATTAATTTTATTATTCAATTTATTAAGCACTAGTTGCTGCCCGCGACTTCATCAGCGCCCCCAGTGAGTTCATTAAAATTCGAGATATAAGAAGCCTATATTAATTCCAGGAGCTTAAGCTATCCCTATAACAAATGTCATTAAAATTAGTTTAGTGGTTTAGCCGTGAAAACGTAATAAACTCACTTTCGCATTTATAATAATGTGATATCTAAGGAAAATGCAATGTCGCAAAAATAAATAAGACAATTAATTAACTATTACATTACTCACCATGACAGCGTTCATTTTGAAGTCCATGTGGTTCTTGACCTCTGCGGCTAGCTCTCGTACCAAGAGCAGCCCGTCCTTCCGCACAACGTCTACGTTGTACTCGTGGTATTTCTGAAACAAAAAATAATATAATTTAATATTATATTATGTTACTTTCTAAGATTTATTATTTAAATAATATAAGTAATATCACGCCTCTTCTTCCCGAAAAGTTAGACAACGGTGTTGCAACCCACTTCGACAATTATTTCAAGTCCATATTAAGAAACGATTTAATTTATTGTTAGATCAAATCGCTTTTGTATATTAAGTGATTTTAAGTAGAGATGAAACGGAAAACAGTTTTTTCGTCGGTTTCCTTTTCCTTACTATTGATGATGAGGGAAGATCAGTGTTAGCTCGAAAGGACCAAGTTAGCCACTGAGTCTGGGCCGTTTTGTCCTGCTGCAAGATATTTATTTATTTAAAATCTTTATTGCACGTTACAAAAAAAGTACGTACAAATGGCGGACTTAATGCCATGTGGCATTATCTACCAGTCAACCATTGGGTTTAACAGAGAATTAGTGGCGGTGCTCTTCGTAGTCAAGTAAAAATATGAAGATAGAGTTAAAAGCAAAAGTAAATTTATAATTTATATAATAAAAACTAACATATAATAATATATACTACATATAAGATGCTAATAAAATAAAAAAATAATATATACTTCTATATATATATATATATATACAATACATATACATAACACAGTCCAATGGATGATGATAAAATACTAATGATATTGATGGAAAACATATGTTCGGAATCGTAGATGTATTTTAAAATCATTTAGCATTATTTTAATATACTGTAATGTGTGTGTGTGTTGTAGAGCAAATAAACTTTTATCTATCGATTTATCTGTATTGGATATCCAGCCAAATATTATCGTTTGGTGCCTTGCAAGAAACGAGTTTTTTTTTCACTTTATTTGGATCAACAAACAGCTTCACAATCAAACTAAGGCATAGCATGTTACAATTAATTAAATTACATAATTGTGAAACCAACACCGTTGACCACAGATAATGAAATGAGTTTGTTATTTGCAATTTGAGACTCTGAGAGTTTAGCACCATGAATGACCGGGTGGAGGGAGTCGGCTGTAATTGGGTCTTCTCGTTCATGAGCAATTTTCAAGGTTATTTAAATACGTGCTTTTGATATTTGAAGTGTTTTTACGATTTGGCTATTAAATAACGAGACTGGCGCTTTAAAATATATATTTTTTTACAACAACAACAACCCTCTTCAACCTACAACCCTATAACCCTCTTCTATCTCCACAAGGCTCCATGCGAATTTTCGATTTTGTTCCTTCAAGACGCGTGCCGATTTCATATCTACAGCTTCTATGGACTCAAATCTTGTTCCATTTAATGCAGGCTTCACTTTAAAAAACACATCTGTTTTCTAAGGTGAAACCTGCGTGCAAAAAGAAGGCGCCGGGACCGGACGGTGTCCCAAGCAGGGTTCTGGCCCTCGCCCTGGGACACCTTGAGGAGCGGTTCCGGACGGTGCTAAATTTAAGCATCTCCTCGGGCCGCTTCCCCAGTCGTTGGAAAGCGGGCAGGCTCTGCCTGTTAAGGAAAGAGGGCCGCCCCGCGGATTCCCCGACTGGGTATCGGCCGGTGGTGCTGCTCGACGAGGCCGGGAAGTTCCTGGAGAAAATCCTGGCTTCCCGCATCGTCGAGTATCTAGAGGACCGGGGGCCGGACTTGGCTGACAATCAGTTCGGCTTCCGCACCGGCCGGTCCACGGTGGACGCGGTGGCCCTCCTCAAGGGGTGGACTGAGGAGGCCACAGCTCGTGGGGAGACTGTTGTTGCGGTGTCTCTTGACATCCGCAACGCTTTCAACAGCCTGCCTCACGAGTGCATAAAGGAGGCACTCCGCTTCCACCGGGTGCCTCCGTACCTCCGCGCCCTCGTGGAGGATTACCTGCAGGGTAGGTCCATCCTCTACGAGGGGCCGGATGGCCGCATCCACACGTGGACAATGGCGGCGGGTGTACCCCAGGGTTCCATACTAGGTCCTCTTTTATGGAACCTTGGGTACAACTGGGTCCTGCGAGGCGACCTTCTGCCACGAACGAAGGTCGTCTGCTTCGCCGACGACACGCTCGTCGCGGCGAGAGCGAAAACGGGGGAGGAGGCGGCCCACCTTGCGTCGGTCGGCACCTCACTGGTCGTCCGACGCATCCGCCTCCTGGGCCTGGATGTGGCCCTCGAAAAAACGAGGGCCATGCTATTCCACGCCCCCCGTCGCAGGATCCCACCGGGGCTCCGCGTCCGCGTGGAGGGGGTCCGTATACCGGTCGAGGCGCACTTTAAGTACCTCGACCTGGTTCTGGACCCCCGATGGAGTTTCGAGGGGCATTTTAAGCTCCTCGCTCCACGGCTGTGCGCCGCCGCAGCCGCACTCGGACGGGTCCTCCCTAATATAGGAGGACCAGGATCGGCGTGCCGTCGACTGTATCACGGGGTGATACGGTCGATGGCACTCTACGGAGCCCCGATATGGGCGGAGTGTCTCTCCCCCCGAACGGTGGCCCTCTTGCGACGTCCGCAGAGGGTCATAGCAACCCGGGCCGTGCGAGCGTATCGCACGGTCAGTCACGGCGCGGCCTGCGTTCTTGCGGGCCAAACGCCGTGGCATGTCGACGCACGCGTCCTCGCGGAGGTGTATCGACATCGGGTTGCTACTCGTGAACGAGGGGGACGGTCTGCTCCACAAGAGGTGGAGCGGATTCGTACCATGGCGCAGAGGGAGGCTCTGCGTCAGTGGGGTGAGGCACTCGCCTCTCCAGCCGGCCACCGGACGATCGACGCGATTCGTCCGGTGTTGGAGGAGTGTGTTGGGCGCCGGCAGGGCAGTCTCACGTTCCGAATGGTGTAAGTACTGACCGGGCATGGCTGCTTCGGTCACTACTTGCACCGGGTCGCGCGTCGGGAAGAAACACCGCGGTGTCACCACTGCGACGCTCCCGACGACACTGCCGAGCACACCCTATTGGAATGCCCGGCATGGCGACCCCAGCGCAGCGAGCTTTTCGCTGCGCTGGGAGTCGGAGACCTCTCGCTGCCGAGCATGGTCGTGGCCCTGCTCCGCGGTGATGCGGAATGGGGGGCTGTCGCCTCCTTCTGCGAGGACGTAATCTCGCAGAAGGAGGCCGCGGAGAGGGAGCGGGAGGCAGATCCTCAAGCCGCTCCCATCCGCCGCAGACGGATAGGCAGGCAAAGGCGGGCATTTGCACAAGCGATGCCCGTCTAATGACCCTGCCGTGGAGGCCTGTGTGCACGGTTGGCCCCGTGCACGCCGCCGTAAGGCCCTCCGTCTGGGGATTGCCCTGGTGTTCTCGGGCAATCCCCCCTTGGCGATAGCCCGACCAGTGGGTCGGGCTTGCCCGGGCGCGTAGGTAGTGGAGTCGCAGTGTGGACCTTACCTAGCGCGCCCTTAAGGGCAGGGAGAACATCGGGGGGTTTTAGTGGGTAGGCCTGGCATGCTGCCGGGAGAGCCCCACACACGCTCGCTGTTTAGCCAATGGCGGGTACGGTGCGAAAACGCAATTCCCCCCGAGAAAAAAAAAAAAAGGTGAAACCTGCGTACCAGCGAATTAGGTGGATAGTCTAACACTGGGATGATATATTAATTAAAAACCCCTTGACAAACAACGCGGAATGAAAGAAAACCATGACCGTCTTGTACAGTTCGGGTCGGGTCGTCTTTTTATTATTCATCACGGAGGTGCAGCAAAAAGTTGAAAACAGTAATGTTGACAGTCGGATCGAATCGAGTCAACAATTTTTTCATATTGTTAACCGTTTTTGACGTTTAAAGGCCACGTCCGAGTGGCGTGAATCTTCTTGAACTTCGTGTCAGCCATCTTGCAAAAGCTTTGAACACTCAAAAACACGTGCACGCCATATACATTTCTAAAGCCGAATTTACATTACGAAACTTATGACATGAAAGTTGTTTCGTGACATTAATTAATTTATTTATTTACACACTTTATTGCACAAAATACAATTATATGTCTTATAAAATAAACAGTGGTACAATGGTGGACTTATCTCTAGAAGAGATTTCTTCCAGTCAACCCATGGTAGTTGGAATAATACAATGGTGAGCGCTGTTCACTTGCGCAAAAATGTATAGATAAATACTAATATATAATACATTATATATATACACATAATACATATAGGTAAAATAAACCTAACTACACATTATTATAGAGATAAATATACATTATATAAATATACTATATAAATACAGACGAGGTGAATACCTTGCAGTCAAGATGAATATTTGGTGAGAATTTTAAAAAGAGGATTCTGTACAATATAAAAAACATGTGTGAGTTAGGGAAAGGTAATATTTTTTGAGATGTTTTTTGAAGGAAGATATGGATGGACTATTTTGAATTGTAGTGGGAAGCTTGTTCCAAAGTTGAGCGGCACGATAGGAGAACGAATGCAAAAAGAAATGGGAGTTGGCTGTGGGAAGCTCAAGCATTCTTAATTTTACGCATGAACGGATGGGACGGTTAGGAGGAGATGATAACAGAAACCGGGAACAGAGATATGCAGGAGTGTTAGGATCATTTAAAATTTTATATAGAGTTGTCAGGATGTGCACATCACGCCGAAGCCGGATAGGAAGCCAATTTAATTGAGTGCGAAACTGGGAAATGTGGTCATACTTACGAAGACCGAATATAAAACGGATAGCCAGGTTTTGCAGGCGTTCCAGTTTGTTAAGAAATTCTTCAGTTATATCTAGGTAACAGACATCGGCGTAGTCGAGAATGGGAAGTAAAAGTGATTGTGCAAGCATAATTTTAGTTTTAAAAGGTAGAAAATATTGGAGCCGCTTAAGAGATTGGAAAGAATAGTGCATTCGTCTACTAATATGATCAGACCATGACAGGTTGCAATCCATAATAAGTCCCAGGTTTTTAACCCTGTCCGTGTATTGTATGACCGTATTATCATAAGTCACAAGAGGGACTGATATCCAGCTTAATTTTGCCCTCAACCTGCTGCTGCCAATAATCATGGCCTGAGATTTATTAGGATTAACAATGATACCAAATGATTTAGACCAATTTTTTATTGCATTAAGATCTTAATTTCATCAATAATTTCACGTGTAAACGTCAAGTTTTACAATGCATGCATCGATTTCACGACACTGAAACAGTTTCGTGTCGCGCAATTTTTGGATAAAACTAGTGTCATGCAACGTCATCGTATAACGCGACGCAAACTAATGTCGCGAAAGCACCTGCGCTGATAGGACGTGTGTTTTGCAATGCAATGCAAAATAAAGCTTGGATGTTGGCGGAGTCATGAACACAGACATACTGTGGATTTCATGACACTATTATTTTTAATGAAACTAGTTTCACAGGTACATACTGAAAGTAGTGTCAATTAATTTCATTATGCATGTAAATTCGACTTAATGATAGGCATACCAACTAACACTTATCAATAGAATCCTCGTAATTATTTTAATCTATAACCTCAATTTCTCTAGTATCTGACCGATGAGCAGCAATATCTGCGTGGAGCAGGCGCACGTAATTTAGTGGTTACACGAGCACAGATAAACATTGGCAAGCGTGTAGCGCTCGCATAATTTGCGAAAATGACAACAGTCGTGTCGCATTCGCTACATTACGCTTTGAGTTATTGGCCTCAGCCTATAGGGCTGCCTGGTGCTGACTAAATTAATACAGTTTCATTTTAACGGTTGTGCCTCAACAGTTAATTTGTCTCTGTCCCGGCTAACGTTGGTAGGAAGGAAACGAATTTCAAAACGAAATAAATAACGGCCTACTCCATTCTAGTTCACTTATCGAAATGTTCGGATTGCGTGGCACAGTTTGCGTAGCGACGGGAAACGATGTATCGCAGTAATTATGATTCATTCGCCTATGATACCCCGGAATGCTAATATCATTTCACAATTGTTATGTTCCAGACACAAATCATATTGTTAAAAAGATTTAGTTACTTATTGCTTAAATATTTGTCGGATAATTATAAATAGGTCAATATAGTTCAATTGTCTGTATTGTAATAACAAATTCATCATGATACAATAACGCCAATCCATGTATAACTACGCGCTGTACAATGGCTTACTAACGTGACTAGTGATTGGACAAAAAGGCAAAAAGTGCTGTGGTCAAAGCCGACGACGTTAGCAACCCTTATAAAACGGCGCGGCGGCGGTCGCTAGACCTGTCAAATTTAAAAATGGAACGAACACGAATGGAATTCAGCGGAAGCCGGCTGCCAAATTATTGTTATTCGGGAGCGCGCTTCTGCTGCGTTGTTATTGAATGTCGGATTGGGCCCGGTGTCACCATTGTTGTGCCGCGCCATCAAATCTAATGACATGTCCTATGCCGTTATTATGACGTATATTTTGTGCGGCGTGTCTCCTCCCTTCGCCTCTAATTAGGCTATTAGAATTATAAACCGAGGAAAAATTATAATGATATTGGGGGCGTCGAAGCTCGCGAAGTTATATTTACCAGGCTTTGTAGGTAACGCGCCTATTTATTGTGTTATTCAGTGTCAACCAACTTTAGTGAAAGCTGAAAATCGAACAAAGAAAATTTTACCGAGGCTTTGTGTTAAAGACAATGGTTAAAGTACAAAAAACCTTTTTCATTATTTAGAAAGTTTTGAAAATTCTACCTAAAGTGTTTAATGCATATGCTGATTAATAAAATTAAGCTAAAACTAATTGCTTACTTTTTTTTTCTTTTTTTTTTTTGTTAAAAAAACGTCGCCCCACACTAGGATTTTCTCCTATCTGTCTGTCCGTTGCGCAGTAGGCGATCACTCGACCTCTGCGCTAACCGTGTCGTCAATGTCGTCTTGTTTATTTATTTTTGTTAAATACTAATCAATTTAGTTACATTAGTGGCGGGTAGGTGAAATAACCAAGAATAAATAAGAATAAGACTAATGCAGTCAAAGTCACGTGTAAAATCTAGTAAGTACATCTATTGTGAATAGCTAAAATTTAAATTGAATGTGGCTATTCACGAGGAACCCAATAGGCGAATTCCGCAGCTATTCCGGCTAATCAAAACACGGCACCAACAAAATATGGAAATAAAAGAAAGGCCCGGGCATTATAGATTATGGAGGGCGGTAAAACATTTTTCCGGAAAAGCAGCTGCCGCTCACTCAATAAAGTTCGCTTTAAGGGCACCTTCGACCGCGGGTGAAAAATGTCTGCCATAGAGACGTTCGTCCACCGGGACTTATACGAACGGCCGACGCTCGCGATTTTTTACGTCGATCGCGGATCCCGAGTAAAACTGTTACGTTTATTCGTATTTTTTGTCTGAAATACTGTTCGCCTACGTATTGCTCAGTGAACAATTTGACCTAGCTAAAAGCCACTAGGCGTTACAAGGGACATATTTACAGTTACCTTTTGCGCTATTGAACCCAGGTATCGTTTATAATTTAGGTACTGGCTATTGCCCTTGACATCGTCTGCGTGAAATTTAGTTATAACGCGATTTCGGTTATATCACAAGTTTCTTCGAGAATTCACTAAAATTTGGGTTAAATACTAAAGTTTAGGCTATCTCTACAATATGTGCTTAGTTTAGGCTATCTCTACAATATGTTAATGAAATTGCGCAAAATCTGAAATTAGTAGAATTAGTAGAATCAATTCCACTAATAAAAAACATGGGTCAGATGGAATCCATATTTTTTTTCAACTATCCCACTTTTTAATTTTCGCAACTCTATTGTCTTTATCTGTTATCGGCGGCGCGACGTCGGCGAAAGGTTTGACTGCACTAGGTGGATTGTGGAACTGCACACGCAGCCGAACTGCACGACAGTAATTCCTTACAATGAAATTGTTTGCGACAACACGGACGCTTAGTGCGTGTTGTCACATACAACTTCATACAAAGAATTCTTTTTCGCGCAGTTCAACTGCGGTGTATGTGCGATGTAGTTCTGCCTTTTTTTTTTTTCGGGGGGAAATGCGTGACCGCACCGTACCCGCCGTTGGCAAGACGGCGAGCGTGTGTGGGGCTCTCCCGGCAGAGTGCCAGGCCTACCCACTAAAACCCCCCGGTGTTCTCGCTGCCCTTGTGGGCGCGCGTGGTAGGGTCCACAATGCGACACCACTACCCACGCGCCCGGGCGTGGGTAGTGGTGGATTGTGGGCGTGGGTTGTCCCAAGGGGGGGATTGTTCGCCTACTGCGTTCGGACCTTGCGGCAACATCGTACTCGTGCGCGACGGCACGACCATAGAGTTTTAAATTTGCAAGATATGCAAAAAAAAAAAAGAAATATCTTCCTAAATAATTCGTGAAAATTTATTTTCATAGTTTATACATTTTTAAATATTAAAAGCAAGTTGGGGTGGTTCAGGTTTTGCGTTATTAACACGCTGTATACATACTTAATTTCATTAAAATTGGTTCAGCGGCTTATGCGTGAAAGCGAGACAGACTGACAGAAATCCAGCAGGCAGAGTTACTTTCGTATTTGTAAGCTGTGTTCCATTTAATCTGATGTTAACCTCGTTATGCGTTTCCAAATGTCAAATTTGAAAGCTGTCAAAAATGGTATCGGAGGACCCATCTATTAGCATGGGTATTTGATGTTAACTTTTCGTGGCAAACATGTTTATGTGGAACATACGAAACCAGCACGAAATGTTAACACCAAAGCCAAATGAAACGCGTTGATGCTAAAAATGTTGAAAATGTTGCAAATCCGTGCTTAACTGGAACGGGCCTATAATATTAATAGGGATCATCATATTTATTCAGTTATGAGATGAATCAGTTATTTTGGCTTGACTCAACGAAGGTTCTTTATATTTTCTTTAATAAAACGAAAGAAGACGCATGTATTGGCAAATATTAATATTACCTTAAATAGCACCGATATTGCAGGAAAATTAAAGGCTATGTATTGGGATTATCGTAAATCATATAGATATAATAATGATAGCGTTATGTTCTATAAAAATAATAAAGATAGCATTATTTGAATGTACATTTCTAATAATGATTAATATAAGTTATTATTAGAAATTTTTAATAGAAAGTCTGGCAAATGACACTAATGTCGATCTGATGGTAGCGTATCCAGCGTTGGAGGAGAGAATACATGCTGCTCTTATCACTCTCAATCTGCCGACTTGAAAGGTTCTCTTTCCATTCTTATAAAGGACCCAGGGTTATAAGTTAGAGGTAATACGTATACAGACAGAGAGCACGATACTGACAAAGTTCTTAGCTCTAAGCTCACACTGGAATTGTTCTTACAGTGGGTCAGTTCTGACAGCGTAAGCCAGCACGAGTGGCCCAAGAAAGGTAAAATCTAACGAAGAAGCGCGAAAATGAATAAAATATATATGCGTCTCTATTGAGATTGGCTGCCAGTTATACTGCATCATTATATGACCATCAAATTGTTATAATGTCTATATTCTTTATATCAAAGATGAATAGAGTCACCGGAGATTTTTAAACGTGGCAACGAACTTGATACCTTGGGCTAGTTAAGTCACCAAGCTACTTCTATAGTTGATGGATATCACCCTGGTGGGTATCTGATCACATTAGCCTATAGACTATTCGAGATAAAAAAGCTCTTCTGTAAAAATCTTTTTTTATCTCGAATAGTCTATAGACAAATCTTCTGTATGTATAAAAAAAAGGCTTTGGTGAGCGATTAACTGAGTCATGAAAGTGAGTGCAAACTACTGAAGTTAGAAGCAGGAAAGTCAGTACATATGTTCATTGGTTTACTTAGGCGCCCATTAAGGAAGGTTTTTTCAAAATTCTCATATGAACCTGAGAAATTCCCACCCAAAAAATAAGGAAAAAGAGTGTCGAGCTTTCTAGTTGGCGGCGATAGCTTCTTACTTTGATATCCCAATCGCTTTTCGTGCTTAGATTTGAAAGAATTAATTGAAACAATATTGAAGTACTGGTTTTGCAATTGCTCATCATCCCTCCAAAGCCAAGCCAAGCCTCCAAGACCAAAGCTTCACCAGGCTATCCGTCTACCACGGGACCTGGCTATCTTTTATCTACTAGTAGAAGCAGTCACTGGATAAAGTGAACACACTAGTGGATAAAACTTAGAATGTTTTTTTATGTTCGGAGGTTATCAATTTCGCTATCGCTCACAAATGTCCGAGGTCAGTGCGGCGACCTGCCGAGTCGACATCAAAGGTCTGCGCCTGTGGACGGTATTTCCAAGCATTTTCCGGTTGATCTCGCTTCCAATCGCTGCCCATACACCGCCATGCACGAAGCGAATGTTCACTGAACTTGAAAAATAAGCGCACAAAATAACAATAAGGCAGTAATTGGCAAACAAAAGTGATGGCTGTTTATTGTGCCTTAAACAACGCCATTACTATGACACGCTGTACACATTACTGCACTATCGATTTTTTCCGTATTTGTATTACTTATTTATTTAAGCTTTATCTGTTATCGGCGTCGCGTCGGTGGCGCTGTGGACTCGGTACTTCCAATCGGGAGGTCTAGGTTCGAGAACGCCATGTACCACTGTGTTTTTCGTTTTCGAATTTAATATGTAAATTTGTCTGACGCTCCTACGGTGAAGGAAAACATCGTGAGGCAACCTGCATACATCTGCGAAGAAATTCAATGGTGTATGTGAAGTCGACCGATCCTCACTGAGCCAGCGTGGTTGACTAAGGCCTAAACATCCTAACTTAGGGTAGGCTCGAGCCCCTCGGTGGGGACGTATATGAGCTGTGATGATGATGACGCATGATTTAATATTTAAGGTATTCTTTACCAGTCAAATGCTAGTAAAATCTGGGAAGCATTTTGAGGGTGGGCGAGTTAAAGAAAACAAATATCTGAGTTTGAATATTGTTAAATAGCTGTAGTCTAGACAGTTTCAAGAAATCTAGCGAATGATATATTTCTTTGCGATTTCTTTTCTTACATACGTATTTCAGAATAAACACGCACAGGAAAACTAGACAATTTCTTATTGGCATATTGTGCACTCGACACTGGACATGTGCAGGCGAGCGAGTCGGGAGCCGGGACAAGTCCCTCGCACAGTTTTTTGCGGTAGAAATGGAGCTGTAATGTGCCGGCCACGCACAAAATGCGACCGGCCGGAGTGGAAAATCCTGTCCGGTGCGGCAAGAAACACGGGCCGCGCGGCCGCGGTCCGTGACAAAGCATTTTACCCTATTTATTTACCCCTCTGTCATATTCGGAGCTCTATCATTACCGCAATAATGTGCAATTTCATTCAGCCGACATAAAATCTTTGGCAAACGCTCAGCTAACTACTGTCCGTACCAACTAATTCGTTCACAACAATTTCCTATTCGGATGATAAATGATTCAGTTTGCTGGGACGATTGACGTCTGGTGTACTAATACCGCAGATTGGATGATAAATTATGTAGATAGGAGCTGTTTGTGCTGAGTTGGAACGCACATAGTTGGAGGTCCGCGGGGTGACGCCGGTGGCTACAAGGCAGATTAAATTAACTCCCTTAATTGAATTTAGGTTTCTTGTTAGTCAATGTGTCCCTATGGGATGGCGAACGGCGTGCACTGTCTCCCAAACTGAGTATTCTGAACAGCCATAGTATATCAAACTAGCACGATATCAAAGGTATGCGTATTTTACAAGTTCAATTATACAAAATGTAAAAAAACACACTTTTCAATAATACTGTCTTTTATTTGCACGAGTACTAAGTACACATTGAAATGAAACAACACTTCGGACTTGCTCGTGTATACTCGTATTTAATTTTTTATGGTGCACAAAACCATAGATACCGCGAGCTCAGTTTGCGTGGAACGGACCACATACATTTAAATATACATATAATTTAAATATACGACACGACGGTAGTAAAATAATAAATCTGATGATGATCTCCACTCTAATACCCACCAAATTAGTCGTCCCGCAACCACGAAAGCTTCGCTACTTAACATTGGCAAAATTCTTGTTATTAAAACACAAATTTCACAAGTTCCACTTGAATCTTTATTATATTTAAATTATTGCGACCGGTTTCGATACATCATCGTCAGGCAATATTTAAGGCGAGGATTTCCCAAATTTGCCGATCTTAGAACGTCTAGATCTGGATAATATTAGAACCCACAATTCTGAAATTCACACACCTTAAACTTGAAGATATAATCTAGTGAACTGTGAAAACAGAAACACGATTTACTCCATTTCACTCGATAGAAAAAAAATCCAAACATAGGTCTAAATCAAAATCTAAAACAACGATTTGAAATCGAAATATACATAAAACAGTATAAAAGTTATACCAAAACATGTAGTTCGTTATTATCTAGTGAACTGTGAAAGCAGATTTTTTGATGTCATATAAAATATTTAGGAAAATGACGAAAATTCTATAATTTCGCTTGGTTGCAATCGCGCTCCATATAAGACAGTACTCGCCAAGTCGTCTCAGGGTATGGTCATGTCGCTTCGTGTCGCGGGCGCAAAAAAATATATTACGTGTTTCTTTACGATCGAATTTTAATTTTGCAGTTTGCGTTTATTTTGTTAACTTTCATTATTATTATAAATTAGTGTAGTAATATGGTGAATAGTGTAAATAATGGATTAGGTCTTATAAAGTAGAAAACTATTTTAATCCTTCTTCCTAAATTATTTTATGTGTGAAAAAATATGTTTTTCGTTCTTTTTTTCTATAAGTTATTTTATGTGTAAAAATCGCCAATAAAAGAAGTCAAAGACGAAATGTTAAATCAAATGCATACAAAAAATGCTGAAAGAAAAGTGGTAAATATTTATTTCCCAAATGTTTATATTTTATTGGCGCGGCCATATAGCACAGTGCAGTGTTAATAAACCAGTATGATAATTTCTTCAAGTAAATATGCAACGATTTATAGGTTCAAAATAATGTTTCCTATAAAACTTTATTGCTGAATTCCTTTAAATACTTAATGTTACCCCCTTTATTCACAACGCCTTGCATCAAAGCTTTAGAAGGTAGAATCAACAGCACATTATACATGTAGGTAAATAATAGAGTTTTATTCGAGCCTATGTATTATATATGATTATGAACAGTAAAACAGTATTTTAGGAATCTTTTAAATTTCGTAACATTTATGGTCAAGAGTGAGTTGATTATAAAAAATTAAAAAATTATTAACATAAATTTCCGTTCGATTTATGTAAAGATCACTTCATTGTATTAAAAGAAAATATCTGATCAGCGGAATTTTGTGAAACTTTATAAAGTAATTGCTTTTGCCCGCTGCTTCGCCCGCATAAATGTCATAGAGGTTCCATACAAACTATTCTTTTTTAGTTTTACCCCCTTAGATGGCGAATTTCCAACATACATGTCAAATTTCCGCTTTTTGTGCCTTTTAATTACGGCTGTGCGTAATCTGTCAGTCACTCAGTAATGAAAGTGTTTTTATATAAATACGTCGCCCCACACTAAGATTTTCTCCTGTGTTGTGGGTGCAGTTACGAACATAGAATATCATATGTACATACGCCCAGACCGGAAAAAAATTCTGTAGGCCATATAAAATATTTGTCCCGTACGGGAATCGAACCCGCGACCCGCTGCGCAGTAGGCGATCATTCGACCTCTGCGCTAATTGTGTCATCAAAGTTACAAACATAGAATATATTACATATCACATGCACATACGCCCAGACCGGAACATATTTCTGTATTCCATACATAATATTTGTCCCGTAACTACAAAAAAATATTTTACAAAAAATAAAAACCGACTTCAAAAACACTGAAAACTTAAAAATAATATAAGAATAGGTACAGACAACATCACACTTCTGTATTGAAGTCGGCGCCAAACGCTAATCTCCTAGAAAGTGTTAAAATTTGTCACCGACTTCAATATAGAAGTGTGATGTTGTCTGTACCTATTCTTATATTATTTTTAAGCTTTCAGTGTTTTTGAAGTCGTTTTTTATTTTTTGTAAAATATTTTTTATTTTTAACTTTTCAGTGAATGAAATCTTTTTAGTGAAAGAAGTGTGTTTTTAGTGTTTTCCTCGATTTTCTATGGGATCCCATCATCAGATCCTGACTTTGGTGACCATGAGACCACCCTTGCTCTATACTCTATGGAATACAAAAATAATTTTGGACATCGGTTTAAAAATGACGGAGTTATGAGGTAACAAACATAAAAAATACAACCGAATTGATAACCTCCTCCTTTTTTGAAGTCGGTTAAAAATATTTGGGAATCGAACCCGCGACCAGTTGCGTAGTAGGCGATCACTCGAACTCTGTGCGCTAACCGTGTCGTCAAATGTAAAGTCATCATGGTAAAGAACGCTAGCTGTGTAGTACCTCCCGAGTTTTCTTACAGGCCTAAGGTGGTAGAATATTAATTAATATTTTAAAACCAGGTTGCTTAGAGACTAATACGGTTGCATGATATTCATAGCGATTTGTGGCTTTCTTCTTGATAATCTTGTTTAGTACATGCACGCCCCTGTCACTCACGCAATGCAGCGTTATAAATACCTACCACTAAGTAGCGCGCCGGCGCGCCGACCGCTGCACACACAGGTAAAGAAATTCTTAGGTTGTGTGTGAAGTCGACCAACCCGCACTTGGCCAGCGTTGATGATGGTAGCACATCAAAAACAGGTTTGAGCTTGTTTCGAATTCATCTAATAATAATATGATGGATGACATACCTGCCAGAGAAACCTGTCACAAAAATTGGGATATAATTAAAAACAAAAATTCTATCGTTTTTGATGCTTGCTAAGGCAAGGATAAAAATACCTCCGTCTTACCTATTTCTGCCGCAAATCAGCAGTGCTTGCATTGCTGTGTTCCGGTGTGAAGGGTAAGATATGGCACTGAAATTACTGGGTACCGTGACTTTACATCTGATGTCACAAGTTGGCAACGTACACTGTGGTTCTTGTGGGGCTTGCAGTTTTACTGCGAATCGCACAGGAACCACATGTATTATAGGTGACTGTTACCACTTACCATCAGGTGGGCAGTTTGCTTGTTTGCCAACTTAGTAGCAATAAAATAAAACACACAACATTACATTTTTATTTTGAAGTAGTTTTTGTTTTGAAGTAGTTTTTGTTTTGAAGTGGTGTCGGTATTTTTGTAATAAAAAAAAATTATTTTTTCGTGAAATTAATAATAGCTCTCTAAGTCAACTTGAAAGAATATACACCTAACTGAGAGTCAATACGTACCTTTTATATCTAAAGACTAACCCCCTAAGTCCTTAAAGTTAAGGATCCATCGTAAGCTCAGCATAGTGGAAGAATCCTTGAGATGATGTCTTTCAGACGCAAATACCTGAATAGATTCAGAAAAAAACAGGAAAGACGTTGGACGTGCCTATTCTCTCGATTTTCTTGGGATTCTAATACTAGATCCTGACTTGATGGCATGGAACCACTTCGGGGGTATACTTTTCTGAATACAAAAAGAATTTTGAAAATCAGTTAATAAATGACGAAGCTATGAGGTATGTGTTACCTCATAACTTCGTGAAGTCAGTGAAGTCGGTTAACAAATCAAATCGAAATAAGTTATAGTACTTATTTATTCAGTAATGTATTAAAATACCTACATATTATATATCTATTAAAATATTTTTCTTCAAACTACTCATTAATTTTACTCTAATCATCGGAAAAGGTAACACTAAGTAATACATTCATCATCATTATCATCATTTCAGCCAAGAGACGCCCACTGCTGGACATAAGTAATACATTACTACCCTGGAAAACGGCAGTAGTATTGTATGAAATTTCATTAATGACCCGTTCAACATAATTGCCCTGTTGTTGTTTTTTTCTAATTTAAAAAGAAATTACAATTCATATTCATACAATTCATATAAAATGTAGGCATTTTTCCAAAGAGATTTGAGTGGTTGTATAACATGTCACAAAAAATACACATGCGCAAAACAAGTTAGATAGGTCCCTACAAAGCCAATTTTATTTAAAAAAGAGAGGCAATTGGCTTTAATGGCGAAGGTTAGCTTTTATTTTAATAAATTAAAAATTGTATTCGAGTGAATATTGTGCAGTGAAAGTGGTGTTTTTTGGTGCACATTCATGTTGACGGCAAGAAATAAGGGTTTTGTGGTGTACATGACAGTGAGTTTTTTTTCCGTCACCACCGTCAAGATAAGGTTTGGTTTTTTAATAAGAACAATTTGTATTTTTTTTTGTCATAAATAAATAAGTTTTTCTACAGTCAAGTTCAGTTTTTTATTATTTTTTAATAAGTTGAAGGAAAAGCAGACTACACACCTCGTAAGTGAACTATTAAATCCCTCGGGTTATTAGTGCTCTCGAGCAAGTGCTCGTGCACCAAACATCCGCATTTATATGTCACTTAGCGCTCGGTGTAACAATCTACTATATCTAAATCAAACCGAATAGCCGTCGAAGTCGAACAAAAAAATTAACAGTGCTTTATATATGCCGCCGCGTCAGTCATATTCTTAGCTTTTGTTTTAAATACTACTTCTAGCTAATCGAGCATTTCTTGTATTCTAGTGATGCATTCTATACTGCACAAAAGAAATATGCATAAAATTTGAATTTACATTTTATTAATAACACATCATAAAAACATTTAAAACCTTTGAAATTGTGAAGAAACGGTCTAATTATGAAGAATCTTGAAAAAGTCTAATTATTGATAATTGCTTTACGTCTCTTTCTTATAAAATATATGTTTGTATCGGTATTATAATGGTGGACGAGTACAATGACGTCACTAGCAAATAAAAGCTTTTTAAACTTTGTTATTTTTTAAGTTATTAAAAAATCACGTGGTTGTTTGTCAAATAAAAATACTATGTAATGTAACAATTAAAAAGTGTCCATATTTACATAAAAGTAAAGATACAATAAAAATAGCAATGAAGTCATAAAGCTGTATCTTTATTGGTTGTATTACTGTAGGTACTTACCTCAGTTTATAAATCAATACTTATTTGTAACCTAGCAAAAAGTATATTGCATACGATATAAAACGTCCTTGTTGTACTGTTATATTTTTACTGTGCGGCACATGATGTTGGCGCCTGTTCAGTGGCCGCGTCCGCGCTAACGTCATGTACAAATGAACGGTGTGAAGTGCGGAACATATGGGCTTGCACGTGGAAATTCCTCGCCTTAATAACAAGATACCATGGAGTTCCATCAAGAAATTACAACACAAAGCTTTAACTATTGGCAAAATTGTCACATCTGACAGAAGCCACACAATCTAAAAATTCAATTGAATTGATCACGATTGCTGAAAAGCGTTCGAAACGTCGCGTCGCGTTAATAATAAAAACAAACCCAAAAAGTGTTGTGGTCCTATTAATAAAAATTTTACTCCTAGGTTTTGTCGAACAACAGTTCCACTGAATGAAGTTTGTTCAGAATTGAGAGTAGAATCGATTCCATCCCAAATTATTTAACCACGCCGCTTTTTAAATTTTCTTAGCTCTCTCGTCTTTACCTTTTATCGGCGGCGCGACGGCTAAGCGTCATGAAACTTAACTTAGTCTAGGACACATTTTTCTGCTGGGAGTACGCACACCGCATTTGTAGGAGCGCGATCATAGTTTCAAATTAGCAAGAAATGCAACCAAACAATGATGGACATATCTTCGTAAGTAATTCGCGACAATTTAATTTATTAATTTATGTTTACGCTCGAGGATGAGCGAGTGGCAACACTGCATTGTGGTCTGTGCAGTGAGAGCCTTTTGGCGGCCGGCCGCATGTAACATGTCAGTCGAGTCGAATACGGAATGACATTGTTAGAGGTTATGTCCGGGCATCAATAAAACATAATATAATTTAAGATATAACAAATAGTATAGTATTGCGCGGCGCACCAAGTGATTGTTGGTGCGAGGTTCCGCAAAGTTTTAGTGTCGGGCAATAGTGGCAAGGTTTTATCGTCGCGAAGTGAGTGATGGTGGCCTAATAGGCCTATGTAGTGCTCCGGTCTCCATCGTTGGATTGACACCAACCCTTCGGGAGCCGCGGCTTCCTTCGAGCTAGCTCAGGAAGTCCACCGGGTACATACGGAGACCAATTGGAATAGGGGTAAGCCACAATGTTTTCTACGAGCTGGTAGTAGGTTATAAGAATCAGCAATATAAGTCGGTGAAACGCCGACGTGGTGGAGTCTACTTTGGGCACCACCAATTTATATAATTATTTTATAACAAAATAAGTCGGGGTTTTGGAGGTTTTGCGTTTATAATAAGCACGTTGTGCATAAAAAATAGCAAACAGCGCGTGGTTAGAGAGCTTGCCGCAATCGTGCCACCCGATAGGTGATGTCTTGCGTACCGCATGCGTACCACTCGCTTTAAGACTGCTGCCCGCGCGCTGTGTAGGCCCGTAGACTGCCGAGAGCGGGTTCCCTACATATGTGTTCGAAAAACCTTTCTGTGTTACTTTGCAACAGTGCTACGACTCATTATCTCGTTTGTCTGAATCTTTTCGATGTATCAGTTTTCGCAAAAAAGTGTTTCGAACACACGTAGGGGTCTCTGTTATAGCACGTGGACGGTTGACGTTGACGGTACACGTGACAGCGATGATTGCCAGTTCGCGCAGTGTTAATTGAGACGTACCAAAAAACATGAATGCTTCCCGATCTACATAGATTGATCGACAACTGTGACTTAACTACGTCTGCCGTGGCAGCTGAGAGGCGTCGGCAAATGGACAGCTACAAGTAATTCTCTCCTAGCTGCCAACGGGTGGACAGCGAGTTCTCTGCTACGAGTAGCTCTGTCTACGAGTGATCTGGCGCCCTACCACGATCGCTTACAGCAAGGTTAAAACAGTATTGTAACAGAGACAACGCTCTTGCTGCGTATAGTGTCGTCGCGCTCTCAGTGCGGCTTTAATATTATATTGGGCGATCATGGTTAGGAGGCAGGTCTATTTGAGACCGCTTCCGCACACTCCCGGGCGGAAGCCGTATTGGAACGTAGTCGTGTCAATGAGCGACGATCAAGTCATTTGTTAGTCGACATTTTGACACTTTCAATTTTGACAATTAGAGTGTAGCGATGACCGCATTATAAAAGACAGTCGGCACAGAGACTTATATTGACGTTGCAATGATTTGTAAGCTAGAGCGATCGTGTTACTTTTTATTACACATTATAACCCCTGATAATGCCAGTTAAAAGTCACACATAGATAGTTAGTACACATACTAAGATAATAAAAAAATCTAACTTATGTTGTAAACGGTAAGTAACTTTGTCACACTGTTACGTGTAGTGGTTGAGACCACCGGGTTGATCGGGATTTCCGGGGTTCAATTCTCCACGGGGCAATAATTTTTCTGCTCGCTTTGGTTGATGGTAGGGCTTTTGAGCCCGCTTGGCTAGCTACCACCGTCTTATCTAAGTTTGTCACCATAATAACAATGTCTATAGCATTGTTGTGTTCTGACAATTAGAGGAGGGCCTTATTCTCACTTACCATCAGGTGACATGGAGGCCATTAGCTTTGATAAAACTTTTTGTTTACAAATTGATAAGATCTTATACAAATGCTATTTTCGTTGCGCTACCAATATATGAAAAGGTTTGAAATATAGGTTGAAGTAACTACAATGTGAAATCTCATTAAAGGGGAAACGAAGTTCGCGCAGTAAGCTGGCCTATAAAATATTTCTGTTGTACGAGTACTATTCAGAGCAACATAATAACATTATTAGACCAGAGTACTTTGTTTGACTTTATCGTTTGAGGCCAGACCATCAGTTCACGAAATCTAACGAAAGATTAATGATTGAGGAAATTATCTAGAACCTACATGTATAAATCTACTACATAAAAATTGCTTAGGAAACTCCACGATGTGTGGAATAAAACAAAGTGTTTACGCTCGAGGAAGAGCGAGTGGCAACACAGCATTATAGTCTGTGGCGGCCGGCCGCATGTAAGATGTCAGTTGAGTCGAGTCGAATACGAAATGTCATGACATTAAAATAGGTTATGAGCGGGCGGTGATTTTTAGTTTTCAATAAAACATATAACAAATAGTATTGCGCGGCGCACCAAGATTGTTGGTGCGAAAGCCCGCTTTGTGTTGTGCAAAAGTTTTATCGTCGCGTGTGTGAGCCGTGGTGGCCTAATAGGCATTTGTAGTGCTCCGGTCTCCACCGGTGGATCCACCGCAGAACTTCAGGAGCCGCGACTTCCTTCGAGCTAGCTCAGGAAGTCCACCGGCTACATACGCAGACTGAACGGAGACCAATCGGATCCAAGGTAAGTAATACCAATTTTCTAAGAGCTGGTAGTCGGTGAATAAAAACCAGCAACATAAGTCGGTGAAACGCCGACGTGGTGGAGTCTACTTTGGGCACCATCATCTCTTGGTAGCAGAGCGTGGTTCTTAGATTTGAGTATTTGATTAGTATTGTACAATTAATATTGTAATCTTGTTGGTTGTCCAAACGGGCAATACATATTAATTGGTTTTGATTGCTGATTTTAAACCGACTACAATCTCATTTGTGGACCGATCTCCTTAACTAATTGTCATTGTATATGAAAAATTGGGGTTAAATGTCTTTTGTTGTTCTAGTTAAGTTCTAGCATTTACCTATATTTGATTTTGGTTTGTTTTTTCATATCTTTGTTTTGCCCTTGAATATTTTGTTTGTTAAGTTGTAAACTTATACTTGAATTTGATTTGTTTAAAAAATTTTGCTGCTAAATGACTTTGCTGTTGTTGTAATACACTATTTTGCTGTGTTAAGTTTTAGCATTTACATTTGATTTTGTTTTGTTTGCCTTTGAATATTATGTTTGTTAAGTTATTGACTTAATACTTGATTTTAATTTGTTTGAAAAATTCTGTTGTTAAATGCCTTTGTTGTTCTAGTTAAGTTCTAGCATTTACACTTGATTTTGGTTTGTTTATATATTTTGTTTTGCCTTTGAAGTTCCTCCCGATCTGTTTTGTTGTCTGCGGTTGTCGGTCTGTTTGTCTATGTATTATTATAGTGTTATTAATTTTGGTGCAAAATGGTCCCGCCAGTCAGCCCGCTTAGTGGTGCCCGCGCGGGTGCACAAATGATTTTGAGATGGTTTGCTAGTGCCGTCGCTTTGGTAGACCGACCAGACCGAGAACAGGCCTTGTTAATTCGGCATGAGGGAGTACCTGCTCGCTTGAAGGAATTGGAGCAGCTTTTCGTTGCTCATCAACAATATCTGCTCGACCACCCAGCCGAGGGTGCCGCTGAGTTGCGGGCAGTCGACCAATTTAATGCCGATTATGATCAATGTTTTGAACAGGCGGATGTGATCATAAACAAGGCTCAGGCTATCCTATTCGCCCGGAGGGGTGAGTCGTGCACGACCGGGGAGGTCAAGCCTACCCCGGCCGGCTTGCTGGGCAGACTGCCCACTTTGGACATCCCAACCTTTGATGGGAACTTGGCTGCTTGGATGGGGTTCATTAACCTCTTTGATAGCCTGGTTCACTCGAGGGACGACCTGTTCCCTAGCCAGAAATTGGCCTATTTGCTCTCTGCCTTACGTGGAGAGGCTGGTGTGCTTGTCCAGCATCTACCTGTCAACGATGACAGTTATGAGATTGCAAGGGCGTTGTTGACCGCCCGGTATCAGAATGTTCGCTTGCTAGCGGACACACATGTGGCTGCCATTTTAGGGCTGCCACGAGTATTGCGGGTCTCCTCATTGAGGAAGGAGATTTTGAACCCGCTGTTAAGAGCTATTAATGCGCTCAAACGACTTGACCTACCGGTGGACCAGTGGTCCTTCATATTGCTCCACCTCATCCTCAATAAGCTTCCCATGGAGATGAAGGGGCGTTTTGAACAAAGGTATGGGGGCAATAGTGCCTCGTACCTACCCCCCTTCTCGGATCTCCTCAGATTTTTGAAGGATGAGTGTCGGATGACCGACCACTTGGATCTGGCTCCTATACCGGGACCGAGTACAGGCCGCTATGAGGCGACCCGGGCAGCGCCACGGAGAGAGCGCCGCCCGCACAAGCAGTATACTGCAGTGCGGCAGAACTCTCCACACGGGGAGAGGCTGATGACTTGCAAGTGTTGCAAGCGGGATGGCCATCGTTTGCCGGCCTGTCCCAAATTTGGTGGCCTACGCACCGAGGGGCGTAGAAATATGGCCAAGCAGCGGAATTGGTGCTACCGCTGCCTGGGGGCTCATATGGCATCGGCTTGCCCCCACCCACGAGATTGTCACTGTTGTGGAGGGGCCCATCACCCCCTTTTGTGCTTTAATAATAAAGACACTCGTGAGGTGGTGAGAGAGAGGGACTCGCACACGGGCGGGGGCCCTCGTAGGTCACCCACATCTCCGAGGAGATCGGAGGGGCGTGCCACCCCTCCGCGGAGATTGGACAGGCGCCCCCCTTCCCGTGAGAGGATTGGGCGCTCCACACCCCCTACGGGCGGGGGGGATCGACGCGCCGCTTCTGAGGCGCCACCGCGGGATTGGGCCGCGGTTATTAGGGAGCCACGCCGGGAGCCGATACGCTTCTCTCCCCTCTGATGGAGAGACCCCGTTTATCACGGGCTCCCCCAACTTTCGCCCATCATGGGCACCGCCCGGCCCTCCGATGCCGCTTTGATCGGGGCCAGTACGTGCCGGATTGGGACCCGCTCGAGCGCCTTGAGCGCCCTATTCCTCCGCCGCGCACGCATTTTTCCTTGAACCCCCCTTCCCCCCCGTTGCGGGGAATGCGGGAGGATTTTCATTAAACCAACTGTCGGCTGCAACCCCCCCACAGGAGCTGGTGCTGTTACCAACAGCCTCCGTACAGGTGTGGGGCCCGAGGGGCACCTTTATTTTAGTTTACGCCCTTTTGGATACGGGAGCTCAGGGTTGCATTGCCTCCAGCTGGCTGGTCCGGCAGTTGAGTTTGAACACATCTCCATACCTTGAATCGGTACGAGGAATCGGAGACCTGCGGATCCCGGATCCGATCGGTCAGGTTTTGTTCTCCTTCTCCCCCCACTTCTCTTCAGCGCCCAAAATTGGCGCTACCGCGATTGTTTATGAGAAGGTTGTTGGTCAGCTTCCGCAACAGCACGTTTCGCGCGCTGTCGTTGATGCGACATCAGGATTGACCTTGGCTGACCCTTCCTTCCACCGAACCGGTCCGATTCACTTATTGCTCGGTGCCGATGTTCTAGGCCGCGTGTATTGTGGGAAGAGGAGAGAGTTACAGAAGGGTGGGCTGGTAGCCTTATCTACATCGCTTGGGTTTGTAGTGATGGGACCAGTTAGGCATAACCCACCATCTCCATCGGTGGACAGTTACATAACTGTTAGCTCCACCTTATCGGATGTCCTTCAACGATTTTGGGAGGTGGAAGAGCCACCTACCGTGAAGCGAGTGAACCCCTTGGACGAGGAGTGTGAGTTGTTCTACCAGAACAATACAGGTCGCCTTCACTCGGGACGGCTGATCACTCGTTTGCCCTTTTTGTCAGTTCGCCCCTCACTTGGCAGCTCCCGGCCGTTGGCCGAGAAGCGGCTGCTGTCCATGGAGCGTCGTATGAGTAGGAACTCCGACCTATAAACAGAAGTATGTCGACTTCATGCGAGAATATGAGCAACTGGGGCACATGTCGGTCTCGCGACTGGACTGGCGAAACGAGGAACATAATTTTCTTCCTCACCACGCGGTTTTGAAACCTTCCACCGGGAAGATACGCGTTGTTTTTGATGGGTCAGCTCCCACGTCTACCGGAGTTTCGCTGAATCAATGTCTGCATGCTGAACCGAAGTTGCACCACGAGGTGGGTGATGTATTGACCAACTTCCGTCACCATGCCGTCGTCTTTGTGACCGATATCCGGATGATGTTTCGGCAGACTGTGATTCACCCGGACGATAGACGATATCAGCTCATATTATGGAGGGAGGTTCCCAGAGATCCCATCCTAGTCTACGAGCTGAACACCAATACATACGGTTTGCGTTCCAGCCCCTTTGTGGCAATTCGCTCACTTGTGGAACTCGCTGACCGTGAGCGGTTACGATACCCTCGCGCATCCTTGGTTCTCAAGGAGGATGCATTTGTGGATGACATTTGTACGGGCTCCTCTAGTGTCGAGGAAGCCTTGATTTTGCGAGATGAACTAATTGCTCTTCTCGGGGCTGGTGGTTATGAACTGAGGAAGTGGATGTCCAACTCACCTCAGCTTTTGTGTGACTTGCCAGACGACCACCAGCAGGAGCCTCATATTTTTGAGAATGCCAACACTCCAGATTTACTGTCTGTTTTGGGAGTGCAATACAGACCTGTCCAGGACACGTTCACCTATCGATTGGAGCTGCCAAGCCCCAAGGGCTGGACGAAACGGTTGGTTTTATCTACAGTAGCTCGTACCTTTGACCCAAACGGATGGATTAGTCCCGTAGTGTTTTGGATGAAGTGCTTTCTACAGGAACTTTGGTCAGCCGAAGTGTCGTGGGATGAGCCCCTCTCGGGCCGTTTGCTGCGAGATTGGGAGTCCTTCATGTCGTCTCTCCCTGACATTAACCGTGTTAGTATCCCTAGACATATACTGCCTAAGGGACGGTTTACGGCCAGCCTTCATGGCTTTTGTGACGCGTCTGAGAGTGGATACGCAGCCGTCGTATATATCCTTACGGTCGATGATAGAGGAGCTGTTAAGCTCCACTTGCTAATTGCTAAGAGTAAGGTTGCTCCACTTCGGACTCGATTAACGATTCCAAAGTTAGAATTGTCTGGAGCTACTCTTCTGGTTCGTTTGATGAACCACGTTGTTGACACCCTGGGACATAGTGTGGACTTTGAGTCGCTCTTTGCTTGGTCCGACAGTCAGGTTGTCCTGTGTTGGATTAAGAACTCCGTCCACTCTCTGGAAGTATTTGTGGCCAATCGGGTATCCCAAATACAGGCCTCGAAGGCCACGTTGATTTGGCGCCACGAGCCAGGTGAAATAAACCCTGCTGACTGTGCATCACGTGGCAGCGAAGCCCCTCAGCTTATTGACCACACTCTGTGGTGGGGTCCCGAATGGTTGTTACAGCCGTCTTGGCCTTCCACACCAGCTGTGGTGAAGGT
The DNA here is from genome assembly GCA_963935595.1 of Schoenobius gigantellus. Taxonomy (NCBI): domain Eukaryota; kingdom Metazoa; phylum Arthropoda; class Insecta; order Lepidoptera; family Crambidae; genus Schoenobius; species Schoenobius gigantellus. Next base: position 13,929,551 of record OZ012542.1, on the reverse strand, counting down.
ACCAAATCCGGGCTTGCGTGTTCACGCTGTCGAGACTATGGCGGCTCCAGAGCGGGAATTTTTATTAGACCGCTACAGTTCTCTGGACAAGTTGCTCGGCGTGACCGCTTGGATAAGAAGATTTATTCGAAATTGTCGCCGGCCTCAGGACAAAGATTTGTGTCCGGTCCTCTCACCGCAGGAGCGCCAAGATGCTCTTTTGCATTGGGTGCGTATGACCCAGCCAAGAGCGTTTGAACCGGAACTTAAGATTTTCCGTACCGGGACGTCCAAATTGAAGGGACCCTTGGTGCGTTTGACTCCCTTTCTGGATGATAAGGGATTGTTGCGTGTAGGAGGCCGATTGAGGCACGCTAACTTGCCTTATAGATCACGTCATCCCCTGTTGCTCCCCAAGGACGGACCATTGGTGCGATTGTTGATCATTGATCGCCATGTGAAGAATGCTCATGCCGGATGTAATGCATTGACCGCGCTCCTCCAACGGGAGTTTTGGATTTTGTCAGCGCGAAGAATAATCCGATCTGTTATCTTTCGATGTCTGCCCTGCTATCGTTTACGCCCCGAGACGATGCAGCCCCAAATGGGTGATTTGCCTGCTGATCGTGTGAATGAATCAATGACCTTCTTAGGAGTTGGAACTGATTTCGCGGGACCGTTCACTATAAAAACGTCGCGACTCCGTAATGCTAAGACTGAAAAGGCTTACTTGTGTGTGTTTGTTTGTTTGGCCACTAAAGCCGTTCATTTGGAGGTGGTGAGTGCACTCACCATGGATGCTTTCTTAGCAGCGTTAGGCAGATTTGTTTCCCGCCGAGGACTGCCATCTCTAATTCGGTCCGATTGTGGGACGAACTTCAAGGGCACTGATAGACATATAAGAGAAGTTTGTGAATTTTTAGATAAAAATAATATTGAGATCGGATCCACACTCTCCCGTAGGGGGGTAACATGGCGATACTTCCCGCCGTCTTGCCCTCACTGGGGAGGGATTTTTGAATCTGTTGTAAAGGCCGCCAAGACTCACCTTCGCCGCGTTATTGGGGAGACTATTCTCACGTTCGAGGAACTCGCGACAGTGTTTCATAAGATTGAGGCGGTTCTCAACTCGCGTCCGTTATGTCCGTTGTCTACCGACGCGAACGATTTGCAGGCCCTCACGCCGGGCTATTTCTTGATAGGCAGACCACTTAACGCCCTGCCCGAGTATCCTTATAGAGATGTCAATCCAGGACGCCTTTCGCGGTTTGAGTTGCTCCAGCAGCTTACCCAGAGCTTCTGGCGCCGCTGGCACCTTGAATATTTACACATTTTGCAACAGCGCGTTAAGTGGTCAGATAAGACAAACCCACCGAGGGTTGGAGACCTCGTGTTAGTGAAGGACCCAAACCTGCCACCTTTACGTTGGCGTCGCGGACGCATTGTCCAACTTACTCTAGGGGCTGATGGTGTGCCCAGGTTTGCCGAGGTCCTAGTTGGGGATTCTGTTTTGAAGCGCGCGGTCGCTACTCTTTCTCGCCTCCCCTTAGACTGATTTGGCGGACAGTCCGGGACTGTCCGGAGCGGGGGGATCTTTACGCTCGAGGAAGAGCGAGTGGCAACACAGCATTATAGTCTGTGGCGGCCGGCCGCATGTAAGATGTCAGTTGAGTCGAGTCGAATACGAAATGTCATGACATTAAAATAGGTTATGAGCGGGCGGTGATTTTTAGTTTTCAATAAAACATATAACAAATAGTATTGCGCGGCGCACCAAGTGATTGTTGGTGCGAAAGCCCGCTTTGTGTTGTGCAAAAGTTTTATCGTCGCGTGTGTGAGCCGTGGTGGCCTAATAGGCATTTGTAGTGCTCCGGTCTCCACCGGTGGATCCACCGCAGAACTTCAGGAGCCGCGACTTCCTTCGAGCTAGCTCAGGAAGTCCACCGGCTACATGCGCAGACTGAACGGAGACCAATCGGATCCAAGGTAAGTAATACCAATTTTCTAAGAGCTGGTAGTCGGTGAATAAAAACCAGCAACATAAGTCGGTGAAACGCCGACGTGGTGGAGTCTACTTTGGGCACCACCACAAAGACATAAATTAGCCAATAAGATATCTGAAAAAAAAGGCTTGATATCGCTGTAAAAAATTCTAAATATCACTATAAAAAGTAAACTTTCATGTTGGGGATATCGTAACGTTCAAGGACAGCGATGATTCTTTTTACAAAAATGGATAATACCCGTTATATCGTTCTAACATAATATCAGGTTAGAATTTTGATAAATGATCCAGTATATCGAAAATCAATTAAATGTACTAAATGGTAATCCTACTAATATTATAAATGCGAAAGTGTGGATGTTTGGATGTTTGTTACTCAATCACGCAAAAACGGCTGAACGGATTTGGAGGAAATAGAAAAGAACTACCTTTTATCTCGATTTCTTAAGTAGTTCCCGAGGGAAAATTGAAAATTGTTTACGAGCTAAGCCGCGGGTAGACAGCTTTGAAATTTGGTATGCATGTCACCTATGCTATGGAAATGGACATATACTTTATATTCCTTAATGATTTCTCAAATAGTTCCCGTGGGAAGATTAAAATTTGTTAACGAGCGAAACTTTAGACCCAATTCTGAAGTCCACGCAGACGAAGTCGCAGGCAAAAGCTAGTGTAAAATAATAATGTTCGTGGACCTTAGGGAAGCGACATTTGAAGCTATGCAATAATAATAATCGACCTTCATCAATAGCTCATATACGTCCTCACCGAGGGGCTCAAGTCTACCCTAAACTAGGGCGATTAGGCCTTATTCAATCTTGCTGACCAAGTGCGGGTTGGTCAACTTCACACACAACCTGTAAAGAAATTCTTTTTTCACAGGTGTGTGCAGGTTTCCTCACGATGTTTTCCTTCACCGTAAAAGCGTCGAATAAACGTATGAATTCAAAATTTGAAAACACATTGGTACGTGGCGGGGTCGAACCGCTACCTCCCGATTGGAAAGCGACGGCCTTACGCACTACGCCATCGACCATATTGCAATGTAATGAGCGTCGGTGGCGCTGTTGACTCAGCACTGGCCTTCTAATAGGCAGGTCCGAGGTTCGATCCTGCCATGTACCAAAAATGTATGTGAAGTCAACCAGTCCGCATTGGGCCAGCGTGGTTGACTAAGGCTTAAATACTCTAACATAGGGTAGGCACGAGCCCCTCGGTGGGGACATATATGAGCTGTGGTGGTAGAAGCGTTCCCCTTGAAAGAGTGAATTTCGTAAATTGATGAGGCTTGCTTTTACCTGCTTTTGGTTAAGCAAAGTTCTGAGTTTTTTTTACAACAAAGACCATATTTATTTTTTGAAGCTACATAACAGTATAAATAACTATCGCTTTTGCCCACATTTGGCCAAAAACGCTTACCTTTGGGCATAAGCCTTCCCTCAAGGGGGAAGGTCGAAGGCGCTATGTGTTATTTAAACAATGCCCGTGTTCCGTAAATGAAAGAAAGTCAATTTGTTTACCTATTTAAATAATTGATTGGAATTGCTTTCCAAGCTAACGGCTCGGTGGCCTTAATAAGAGTTTTCGATTAGCCTCAATCAGATAGAATTTGACAAACATGTTTTCTTTTTCCTTCCTTATATGTAATACCTATACGGGAAACTACTTTAAATCCATAAGATACTACTACTACTAAGCAGATTCGTGTAATTTTTTTATTGGACCATTCGAAAGGTATATCCCTTCAACAAAAAAATAATAATTTTGAATCATAAGCGGGTTCGATTCTCGAGTGAGGCGTGTGAAATTTAAAAAATCTTTGAACACAGTTAAAAATATCGGAATGTTTCCTATAAGCAAAATAATCTTATGAATTTAAGGTAGTTTCCTTTCAGGGCCCATTGATATTTTCCACACTGTTTAATAGACAGTTAAACGATATAATTTCTTTTCAAATAATTCACTTAATTAAGGTGGTGGTTGTTGTATTTTTGTTATATTCGCATTTATAAGTTTTTTATTTAGACACTTCAGTCTGCGCGAATTTGTCTTATATGTTTTCGCTCACTCTCTGCTGATTGCCTATTGCCTATCGACCTATTTACAACCACGGTAATAGTATAATACAGTAAGTGGACCCGGCCCCTTTTTGAAATTTTATACGTACGGCCGCTCGGCATCGCTTGGTGCGTGGCCCGCGATAGGGCTGCTCGCTTACCGACCGTGCGCTCTGTCTGACTCACGTTTGACTCGTGCTTATGCCCTGCGGCGAACTGTATTCGTAACAGCCCTGTAGCTATGCGATCCAAGTGCGATCCAGATCGAGGTACGTAGGCATAGCGCGTATTTCGACCGTTTCTATGAAGTCATTATACTGTATATGTTAACGGAAATGTATGTAATCTAGGAATTGTATATAATTCCTAGGGTGATTCCTAATTTCCGGGTGATTTTAGGAAATACATACATTTGTAAGTAATTCCTAAAATCACCCGGAAATGTGTGAAAAAAATATATTAGACATATTTCCTAGGAAATCTATACATTTCCTAAATAGGAATCGGAAATGTAATAACCTAACCTAACCTACAGTTTTAGCCAATAAAGTTCTTGTTCAAGAAGTTTCATGCTGCGCTCGCTCCGCTCTGTATGGTCACAATATCTAACCTTTTTTTAAGGGGTAGGGGGGGGGGGGAGATTCTTCTTACGGATTCGACAAGGGGCCGACTGACGAGGCCACCCCAAGGATATGCTGGACTCGGGTAAAAACCCCATACCTGGCTAAAACCCCTCCAGATACTTCTACCTCCGTAGGGACACAATCGGGATCGGCGTTAGCCATTCCCCGATTGGGCCCCCAACAATATCTAACCTAACCTATAGTTTAATCTTATATGCCAGTAGGTGTATATTGGGCATTCTAAAACAGTTTTCATCAAAACACCGCAAACGAACGCAGTGAGATTTGAGCTACGCTTCGCTGCGCTCTAGCTCCGCAAATCTCACTGCGTTCGTTTACGGTGATTTGATGAAAACAGTTTAAGATTGCCCAATATACATTATATAGGGTTAAATGGAAAAGAAGATTTTTTATTTCATTTCATTTCATAATGTTTCTATTGTGTTGTGTTGTTTGACTGTAAACAGTATACTTTTGATTGATTGCGATTTACTAGACACATTTTCAAGGTTTTCTATCTCAGAATATTAAGGCATTCAACTAGGTAGCAGTGCAATAACAACAGAAATTAAACAGGTTGAGGTTTCGTAGCTTCAGGACTCAACTCTCGGATAAGTATCTGTACCGTTCGACACTCTGCCTGCCATACAGTTTCAAAGCATTCCCACGAAATTCATTTATCAGCAATAAATTTATTGCACATTATTCATATATCCAGTTACGAGTGCTTACTCAAATAATAAGGCTTCTTTCACACGTTAATACTTTTATTTGTTTATTAAATTACTTCAATTAAATATATTCTTTATTATAAAACAAAGTATAAAATTGTTGATTTTTACAAAATATTTAAAAGGGCGGGCTAATCCCTGAAAGATGTGTTCCAGTCATCACACGAATAAAAAATAGAAAATAAATATTCCAATAATTTAAAAAATGAAAATATAAAAAATATTAAGAACATTTTAACTACCTACCTTGGCTGACTAAGGTCTTAACATCCTAATTAAATAGGGTAGTGCGGTGGGAACGTGTATGAGATGCTACCGATGAATACCACCTATGTATTATTACAATAATTTTCTTAAACTTCTATGGTTCTGTCGTCATGTCGTATCAATATCGTTATGCTATAGATACATTCGGTTCGCCTAATAGAACGATATACCTATTGTTTATCTGTTTTAAATAGTAGTATCGAAAAATGAAAATTAGAAATCGCATCCGTTATTATAAAGAAGACTTTTTAATTTGGAGATAATATTCCTTAGTAATTGTAAATATGTATGTACATGTATAATTTAAATAAATATAATAAACCCGAAATGAAAAAAAAATTGGAGCATGCAGCCTTACACGAGATTTCTGCATCAGCAGAATTAAACGGTAAACAATTATTTTGCTGTATATGCACAGTATTGTATTGCAAGTTTGTGGAAATAAACGACAAACAATTAATTTGCTGATTATTTCCGCGTCATATTGCACATTGGTAGAATTATGGGTAAATATCAAATTTTGCTAAATATCATGAAAGTCAGAGGTGCAAAACGTTATTAAGTTTTATATTTTGACTATGCAACCGACTTTTTGAAAGTAAACTACCAAACTATAATCTTCTTTTAGATGTTGTGATGCTGAATAACGATCTACTACTACCTCGAAAATAAAAATCCAATACACGTAATTGCGTCAGTTCGTCGTTTTGTTTCTTTCTTGCTACGTAAGTACTTTTTTTTTTTATATAGCTGACGAAGTTCAGCCGATGATCGGACCGTTTTTGGATCATACGCAACTGCGGATCAAAAATTTTCTTGCAGACCTGAGAACTGCTCCACTCACACGTCCCGGGTACCATAGTACCCAGAGCGCTTCGCGTCTCCTTTGCCTAAAACGCGCGGTGTGATAAAAAAATCACGAAAAAAAAAATATTTTCTCTAAATAAAGTGTCAGTTCTTTAGTGTTTGAAAAACGAACACTGACCATGGAAGTGGAAGTGAATGCATTAGGATTCTCGATAACGTATAGACATCATATCCGTGAATGCATATTTGTTTTCTTATAAATATTTTGTGTGGATATGATTTGGACGGAAAATAATAATTTTGTGATTATATATATAATATTTTATAATATTACTTACTTATTTAACAATATAAAAATTAATGAGCATTCTTTTTTAGATTAGTCATGTTAAATAAAAATGATTATAAAGATAAGGTATAGGTTGAGAACCTCAGTAAAATTATTACTTGCATTGCACTTTTCTTGTATAAAATCCGGAAAAACTGTAGTCACAGTACACTCCAGTGCTATCTCTGACCACTAACAGTGCTTCAGTACCTCCTCATCAAAAAATCTCAAGACCAAGACAGCTGAAAAATGTTCGTAAGTTTTTATACTTTATTGCTATACTTTATATCTATTCTTTAATTGTCTATAAGTGGTTGATCATCTTCATGCTTCAACAAATTGAGCCGTTGGACCAGGCTGTATATGACGTGACCTCTCCAAGTGCTGTCTTCACGAGGGACCATCAAGCCCAGCAGTGGCATGCTGATTGACTGATGATGATGATATTTTTTTTATCTTATGAATTGAAGATGTGAATCTTCAACTCGTTTTCTTGTAACCACTCTTAATACTAATATGACATTTGTTGGGGATAGAACCATTATTAAATGTATGTGTGTAGTTGTAAGTTTTTTGTTTATTCGTGTTAAGGTATATTAATTATTTAAAAAATGTATTTAATTATGTTAGACGGTATTATATAAATTAAATTATTGAAATCTTATAAATAGGAGCACAAAAATTTGTAAACCACTTCGATTCTACCGACTGTGCTATTTGTGTCTCGACGTATTAAACCTCTAATCTCATTCGCCACCGCAGTTTTTTTTTTTCATCAGCCGCATCCGTTACAACATTTACTATTTTCAGGTCGGATAGCAAGCAAAACAAAAGGTCAGCCAAGAAGAGCTGTGAATCTGACCTTTTCTTTGATACCGACGACGAAGACATCAGGTACTTTTATTGCTATATTTACATATATCTAAATTTCAAGTGTTTAATGTGTACAATAATCGTGTATCCTTTTTCTATCTCCCTAGTCCAAAGAAGAGAAGCAAGGCGATAAAGTGCCTATCGAAGGCGAAGAGTGCAGAAGTGAAGAATACATCGTCGTCCAATACTTCTGAGTGGTTGTTCGACTCAGAGTCGGACAGCGAGGTTTCGCGGCCGCCAAACCTGCCAAACAAGACCACCAGTATCCTGACACGCCGAGTACCTGGTGGTGTAACGCGTCGGACTGCACAGCTCGACGGCGATTTGCTAGTGGAGCTACGCCTCTACAACCAGAAGGAGGTATCTAATCTCAGCGGCCTTGACCGGTGCGAGCGCGCTATCGTTTGGGTACGCTTGCAAGGCGAAGCAGAATCTCCAGAATTTGACGCATTAAAAAAATTTGTAAAATTAGCTAAGGCAAAGTTTACCACAGAGGGGATATTTTATAAAGATAAAGTTAAAAAATAGGTTCTCTTTTGTTTCTCTCTGCGTAAATTATGTTTTAGCTGGTTTACTTATTGTTTATCGTTAGCAAACTCAAAGATTAGGTACTTACATACTTAAGCCTTTATTACTTTAACTTTGAGAATTTGTACTGTCCAAATCATAATGTCGAGGTCTACTTTCTGTTCAGTTTGTGACGTATCCGTAAATAACAAAGTTTTCTCTGCACATTTGAAAAGTATTTTACATAAGAACAACAGTTCGGTCGTTGATAGTGAGGGGGTTGAAAAAGTTCATAGCGCTTTTCGTAATCGTATAGCATCGTACCGTGTTCGATATCAAGATGAGGGTCATGATAGTGCGCGTGTTCGCCCGCCCGCCGAGTTTTTATGGCACTTGCGCTCTCGCGTACGCCTATTGCTCATAGCGAAAATTCAAGCTCACACTAATGTTAAAGCTAATTTTGAACTTTTCTGTGAATTCTTTCTGCTTAGTAAGTATGATTCGATTTCAATCAAGTCATTTGCAACGGAAAACTTCATCTTGCATCAAAACTTCAATTTTGAAGATATGTTTTCAAAAATTATTCACTTAATTTGTAAAAAAATTGAAGAATTTGAAGAAAGAGATAGTGGGTGGGCCTATTTACAAAGCCTATATCTAGAAGTAAATATAAACAAATATAACCCGTTAAGAGGCTCCAGTTTTATAGAATTACCAAAGTCCATAAAATGTAAACGAGCATGTATCAACATTCAAAATTCTGATAATTATTGTTTTTTATGGTGTGTCATGGCAGCACTATTTCCTATAAACAGAAACGCACATCGAACGTCAGCTTACCCACACTTTAAAAATGTACTCAATATCAAAAATATGATTTTTCCAGTTGGGTTTGCGGACATCAAAGTTTTTGAAAAGAATAATCCTCGCATAAGTATTAATATTTACGGCATTCAAAAGAATGGTAACATTGTCGGACCTTTATACAAAAGCGAGATTCGCAAAGATCATCACATTAATATGCTTTTCCTGGAAAACAGAAAACGCACCCATTACTGTCTTATTAAAGATTTATCTAAATTACTTCGTCTTCAATTAACTAAACATCATTCTAAAATATATTTATGCGAGGATTGTATGATATTCTTTGATAGTAATGATAAACTGAAAGCTCATGTTTGTGGTGGTGTATCGACAATATTACCCGGTGATGGAACACGAATTCAATTTAATCATTACGAGCGAATGCATGACATGCCCTTCGTCTTATACGCAGATTTTGAATCATTATTAAAACCAACTGAACTCGATTCTGGATCAGGCTGTACAAAGATATTGCAAAAACACGTACCATCAGCATTTGCTTATTACGTTGTGTGTTCTTATGATAAGTCGCGTAATAAATATGTATCTTATCGAGGTCCAGCCTGTGTAGAAAAGTTTTTAGAAAGTCTATTATTGGATATAACCGATATTTATAACGTTTTGCAGTCGCCAGTGGCTATTTGTTTAACAAATGAAGACAAAGCGAACTTTGCTCGGGCTACAAATTGTTTTCTTTGTGATAAAATATTGTTTGACGATAAAGTTAAAGATCATTGCCATCTTACAGGACGGTATCGTGGTGCAGCTCATTCTTATTGCAATATTAGATATTGTTTGCCTAAGTTTGTTCCTATATTTTTTCATAATTTAGCGGGTTATGACAGTCATCTTTTTATACGACAGTTGGGAAAACTATCAGGAAAAATACAAGTAATAGCAAAAAATAAGGAAAACTACATATCTTTTACAACATTTTTTCAAATTAATGATAAAGATATCATACCTGTTCGATTTGTTGATTCTTTTAAATTTTTAGGCACAAGTCTAGAGAAACTTGTCGCAAACTTAAAAAATGACGACTTTAATCATCTGCGGCGTTATTTTCCTTCTCATGAGCATTTTGCTTTAATAAAACGAAAAGGGGTGTATCCATATGAATACATGACTACTTGGAGTTCATACGAAGAAAAAGTACTTAAGCCTCAGGAGTTCTTTTTCAGCAAATTACGCAATAGTAATATATCTAAAGTAGATTATGATCATGCAAAAAAAGTCTGGCAAACGTTTGAATTATCGAATCTCGGTGAATACACAGACTTGTATCTTAAGTCAGATGTTCTTTTATTAGCTGACGTTTTTGAAAGTTTTCGCCAGACATGTAAGATAAATTATAAATTAGACCCAGCCTTTTATGTTACAGCACCGAGTCTCAGTTTTGATGCCATGCTATTAAAAACAGATGTTAAATTAGAATTAATACACGACCTGGAAATAATAAGAATGATTCAAAAAGGTATTCGCGGTGGAATATGTTTATGTTCGACAAGGTATTCAAAAGCCAATAACAAGTATTTAAAAACTTACGATCCAAGAAAAAGTAATAACTTTCTAATTTATATCGATTGTAATAATCTCTATGGATATGCAATGTGTGCTTATTTGCCTCATTCCAATTTTAAGTTATTGAATGACTTGGAAATCGCTGGAATAGATTTTATAAATGTGCCAACTAACGGAGACATTGGTTATATACTAGAAGTAGATTTAGAATACCCCGAACATTTGCATAATGATCATAACGATTTTCCATTCTGTGCTCAAAAATTTACTCCGCCAGGGTCTAAAACTTCAAAATTGATTCCAAATTTATACGATAAATATTTCTATGTCATACATTTTGCTCATCTGCAAACATGTTTAAAACATGGTTTGTTGTTAAAAAAAATACATAGAGTTATTCAATTTAATCAGAGTCCTTATTTAAAGCAGTATATTGACATGAATACTGAATTACGAAAAAAAGCTAAATCTACATTTGAACAAGATTTCTTCAAACTTCTTAACAACAGTATATTTGGCAAGACGTTAGAAGACACAGAAAAGAGGGTTAATGTGAAATTAGTCAATAAGTGGAATGATGATAGTAACAAAACAAAGAAAAGTTTCTGTGCAGAGCAAATGATAGCTCGACCAAATTTTCACAGTGTTACAATTTTCACTGAAAACTTGGTAGCCATTCAAATGAAGCCTGAAACAATCACTTTGGATAAACCTATATACATTGGTTTTTCCGTTTTGGAAATATCTAAGAGTCACATGTTTGATTTTCATTATTCTATTATGAAGCCTTTTTATAAGGAAAAGTTAAAACTTTGTTATACGGATACTGATAGTTTTTTGTATTCAATAGAAAGTAAAGATTTTTATGCTGATTTAAAATCAAATTTTCTTCCCTATTTCGACACTAGTAATTATTCTGTAAATAACGTATACGACATTCCTAGTTGGAACAAAAAGGTGCCAGGTCTCTTTAAAGATGAGCTAGGAGGAAGTTTGATTTCGAAGTTTGTAGGATTAAGGTCCAAGTTATACTGTATTAAAACGGCAGAAGATGAAATAAAAAAAGCAAAAGGCATACAGAAGCAAGTATTAAAAGATGTACAATATAAAGATTATTACAAGGTATTAAATGAAAATACATTTTTGAAGAAAAAAAATATCATATTTAAATCTCTTAAGCACGAAATATTTACTCAAGAACAGAACAAAATAGCTTTGTCAGGTAATGACGATAAACGTATCATATTAAAAAACAAAATGTCTACTTTATCATGGGGTCACTGGGATAGTTTAGTTTAATATCATTAGTTTTTCTTTAGAAGCACCGTATTGTATAGTTTATTATTATTTTAATGATAATCATGAATCAAATTGTAAGTTGAGAAATATGTTACCCCATCATCTATTTATTTATTATATGACTTAAGTAATGAATAAGTTAATAGAATAAAAACATACATGAAATTGTATAGTATGTACCGACACGGCACTTTATATTGTAAAGTTATTTAATTTTAATATTGTTATCCATCAGTTATTTGTTTAATAGTATTATACATTGTTTTTTAATGGTAAATAGGTAAATTAATTACCTAGTTTTAATCAAATACTTAATGTTGTATTGTAACGATGAAAATATATAACGCTATAAACCAGCTACCATGTTTTTTTTATTTCATAATCCATAAAATATAAAACTATTAATAAAATAGCACACGCAATGAACAATTCGAAACTGGTTGGGACATGTTATTGCTGATTTAGGTATTCCAACTTATAGTTCATTAGTAATTTGTCCAATTGCGATTCCGTGCGAATGCTTTGTTGTTATGTCAGCATTATATTTACACTATAAATAGCTATTAAAGTCGAATGTTTTTAAAATTTGTTTCACACATAATTAATCAAGTGACAACTACGGTCACCCAAATACATCATGGTAAGTCGTATAAATTATTTTTCTTCAAACTCTTTTCTTGTGTAGTGGTTAGATCACTAGTTAATGTTTATTTGTATATTTGATTTAGTTGGAAGATAATGTTGTTGTTAAAACCTTATGGTTGTGATGCTGTTATCGTGATTCTCATATTCTATCGGTTCCGTATAAGATAGTCAGCCTCCTTGTGGATCCTAGATACTCTTCTACCTCCGCCACTATATCAATCATTTCTTCGATGTGAAATTATTTTTGTTGCATAATAAATTAAATTTCAGAATACCCAAGAAATCTCGCAGTCGCTACTCATAAGCAAGGAGGCAACAGAAGATTATGCTCCTTGCTTTGAGCAAAATGCGCAAGATATGTTGGAGGGCTTCTCTGAAGAATTTCCACATTGGAATGCTAAAGATTCACCGCTGCATGCCAAGGTGGTTAAAAGTCTTTTTAATAAAAAGAAGCCCATGAAGAGGAGAAGCAAGTTACTGCAGAATACGAAGGGGAACGAACCTTCTTATTTAATTAAAACAATACCTACTAAAGGGCGGCGATTAATTAAATTAGAAATATTAGATCTGGAATCAACCAGCAATGATCCATTAATAAAAACACAATATGTGGTAACCGAGCATATTGATCCAATAATGGATCAAGCAGAAAATATTATAACTAATATCTCTAAGAAAATATGTGGTTACAGTTATAGTTTTTAAATAACTATTGCTGACCTAAAACATTTGTAGATGTATATTAAAATTCTCTAATGTGCTAGATGCGTACCTACTATCTTTAGTTACGTGTACACTCACGGAGATACATTATTTCAACAACATTATTCTTCTGAAAAATTATAGTAATGCTTATAAATTTTACTAACTAAGACTTATGTTATTTTAAATAGTTATGTTAGTTTAAGTCTTGTATTGTTTTCAATAAATATTACTTAAAAATAAAAAGACTTGTATGAAAATATTTGTTTTTATTTTAACACCTCTATAATGTAATCAAATATTTTGAAAAACATTCATTCAGAATTACCTCTATAAATAAATCTAAGATAAAATTTATTAGAATTCAAATACATAGTTTAAAATAATGGTAATAAAATTAAAAATATAGTTTTATTTATTAAAGAACGCAGTGTATTACTTTGTTAAAGTAGGGATGCAAGTAATTAAACAATGTTTATTTTTAAGCATCGATTCCTTACTCATATCATTTTTTATTGCACGATTCGAGAGGGGTGAGAGCTCTTTCTTCTCTCTCCATTCTTCTCGATGCTTTAACATTGTGTGTTCTAGACACGTCCAATAACTTAATATAATGAGTGGTAACAGTATCCAAATTCTTCTACTCCTTGCTATTGTTACCGCCGTCGAATGCTTAGTCTATATGGTGGAGTGAGTGCACTTACAAGTAAATATACTGCTAGTTCTCTTATTATTACGAACGCAAAGTGTTATATCCATTTTGTTAAAAGCCACGAATCAAAACGGACAAGTTGCTATGAAGTTCCTCAAACAAAAGGAAACGTTAAAATTAGATTATAATATCTGTCCTGCATCATTATGTGAAGCAAAGCGACATGGCAACTTATTGCCGAGCACTATACGATGTATTGTTTGTGGACCATCAAATTGCGGCAAGACAAACTTAGTAATAGGTTTGTTATTACATGAGAATGGTGCTCGTTTTCGTAACTTATATGTATATTCTAAATCATTATACCAACCAAAATATGTGTTCTTAGAAAAAGTATTAGATTTAGTTGCAGATATATCTTATAGTAAATATAACCATAATAATGATATCATAAGCCCACACGAAGCTTTGCCAAACTCCATTATAATATTCGACGACGTAGCTTGTGAAAACCAAAATAGCATTCGGGATTATTTTGCTATGGGTCGACATAAGAATATTGATTGTTTTTACATTAACCAAACATACAGTAAAGTACCTAAACAACTTATAAGGGACAATTCTAACCTCATTATTTTATTTAAACAAGACGATGTAAATTTAAAACACGTTTACGATGAGCATGTAGGTTCAGATATGTCGTGGTCTCAGTTCCGTGAAATGTGCTCAACTATTTGGAATAAACCATTTAATTATGTTGTGATCAATAAAGACTGCGAAAGAAATAAAGGATGTTATAGGATGGCATTCGATACTTTTGTAGTAGTAGATTAATATACATAAGTTATTGTTTCATCAATACACAATCACTATTACTCTGGATTTTGCATTGAACGGAATCCTTGTCAAAATGGAAAAGCAACTTAAAAAACAAATTGTAAAAGCTGCAGCTGCTGTAAAAAGAAAGGTTGAAATGATAAAGGATATGAAAAATACAAATGATGCCACTCTGGAATCCATATTCAAACCTATAACCGATCCATTGAAACAAATAGCCATTAAGAACAATGAAATTTCTCATGAAGATGAGGATGAGTTTGAACATTATACAATAAAAAAAAATAAACATAATGACAGTGAGGCAACAAATTTTTCTGATGACGATTTTAATGAAGAAGAGGAACAACAGTTCTATAAAAAATTTAATTCCGAAAAAACCCTTGTCGTATCACCTTCTGACAACAATAATATGAGTGATGCTTCCTTTAAGTCCTTTCAATCATCACCAAATGTTTCACTTAATAGTTTATCGTGGTGTGCTTCACCCGACGCAAATATCCCTTTTGGAATAAAAAATGAACGAGGAAAACTTATGCTCGGCCAAACACGTGTTTTCGACGACGGAAAAATTATAAAAATTGGAAATCGAAGTTTAAACAAAACTCTTGGATTAAAAGAATTACTATTTGAAAAGACACCAAATTTGGATGTTATCACAGATGAAGATTTGCAAAATTATAAAGAGCTTCTAATAGAAACGAATGCACATAGGCGTAATTGTGATCCACGCAAGCCAATTAATAGTAACAAAGGGTTTAAGTACATGCATATTATTAAACCACTGTTTAAGTTCTCTAGAAATAAGTATGACAGCACAGAAAGTCTTACGGTAGGAAAAGGAATAAATCTTTTAAAAAGTGTAAAGAAAGATATAGATTACGTTTATTGGGATGATCCAAATGAATTAGTAGATCGATTGAAATTACTGTTTGCATCTCGTGATGCTGGCAATACCGGCTTAGATAATGAAATTATTGCGATTATAGAAGAGCTGTACGAAGCAGGCATCATTAAAAACACCAAATATAAGGAACCTAATTTTAAAAAACTGATCAGTAGTTATACAGCAAACACCGCATAGATACGGAAATGAATGTAGATAAATTTGGTCATCACGTTCATAAACGTTTACGATTAGAGGAATATATTGGAAATCTCAACGATACATTAGTGAAGTCAGAAACAGGTGAATATGATTTAAAATCATCAAGATTAAAAGGACTTATATCGCCAGGCAATGATGACGAAGCCGCAAATAAAGCTTACGTGGATGAAAAGACACACGAACTAAGAACTAATATTTTAAGTGATGTAAATATTCATTTAAATGATTTTGAAAGTTCAATACTTAATAAGCTAACCACCTTGTTTTACACAAGGACAGAAATTGATCACATGCTTCAAGAGAAACCAGATAATAATGAGCAAACAAGACATAGTGAATGAGCTTCACAAAGCAGCAAGAAGGAATTTTTCCCGGCGATGTACGATCATAAAAGGAATAGATGATTTATGGCAAGCCGACCTCATAGATTTGCAAAAATATTCACAGTATAATAAAGGGTATAAATATATTCTTATCGTAATTGACACTTTATCAAAATATGTATGGATCAGACCTTTAAAATCAAAAGCGAAAAATTATGTTACAGATGCAATGCAAAGTATTTTAACTACATCATTACGAAAACCTAAAAATTTACAAACTGATTTAGGCACAGAATTCTACAATGATAATTTTAAACAATTAATGAAAAAGTATAATATTAATCATTATTCAACATATTCTATTAAAAAAGCATCTATAGTAGAAAGAGTCATAAGAACAATTAAATCTCACCTTTACAAACTATTTAGTTTGAACGGAAATTACCAATGGTATAAAAATATTTTAAAGGACGTTGTAGAACACTACAATAACACTTTGCATAGAATAACAAAATTTAAGCCTGTGGAAGTTAACAAAGTAAATGAGCTTATAGTCAAAGGTTATATTATGAATTCTCAAAAGAATAAAACAAGTCGGGGATATACATTTCGTGTTGGTGACTATGTTCGCATAAGTAGATATAAAGCAGATTTTTACAAAGGCTATACGCCAAACTGGTCCACCGAAATATTTCGTATAGTAAAAGTTAATCACACTAACCCAACAACTTATCAAATAGAGGACAGACGCAATCAAAGAATCCTCGGCTCATTTTATGCATACGAGTTACAAAAAACTAAGTTTCCAGACCTATACCTCATTGAAAAGGTTATAAAAAGAAAAGGAAACAAATTGTTTGTAAAATGGTTAGGATTAAGTAATAGCGAAAATAGTTGGGTTGATAAGAATAAATTGGTTTTATGATATAAAATAGCTCAAGATATCTTTATTGATTCACTTTTTGTTTATCAATGAAGAAAGGAAGTGGTATCATAAACAGCTTAATAAATAAGATTCCGTTTGAGTTACATTTACCGGGCTACCAATATTGCGGACCCGGCACAAAGCTTCAGAAACGATTACTTAAGGGTCAGCGAGGAATTAATAAATTGGATAACGCTTGTATGCACCACGATATTGCTTACATAAACAACGACGCTAACGTAAGGTACAAAGCTGATCTAGATCTATTAAATATGGCTCAAAGAAGATTGAAATCAAAAGACGCTGGAAAGAAAGAAAAAATTGCTTCATGGATAGTAAAAAATGCTATGAAGGCCAAATTAAGAGCAGGTGCAGGTGCTCGGTCGTTTATGACAGCTGTGAAAAAACTCAAATCTAAATTAAAAAAAATAAAATCTAAAGACACAAATTCTACTATTAAATATGCGGTCGCCGCTGCAAAAAAACTATTTAGAAATAAAAATAAAATGAGTTTACCTCGTTGTATTCCTATTCCAAAATGTGGAGGACTGTTACCGTTAATTCCTATTTTCGCGGGATTATCAGCTTTAGGTTCACTGGCTGGTGGAGCAGCTGGCATAGCAAAAGCGGTTAATGATTCAAAAGCAGCTCAAAAAGCTCTTCAAGAATCGGAACGACATAATAAGATGATGGAGGCGGTTGCTCTCGGAAAAGGATTATATATTAGACCTTATAAAAAGGGTGCAGGTCTATATTTGAAACCCTCAAAAAACTAATAAAACGGCTACCTAGGCGGGCATTAACTAATTGGGATATATTAGAACATGCTAGTGATATTCCATTTTTTCGTGGTGTTTTCATGAGGGATACGTTGCCCTCAAAACCTAGGAAGATAGAATGCGGTATTATAAATTTAGATACTTCAAATAACATTGGAACACATTGGGTAGCCTACGTGAAAGAAAATAAGTATGCTGAATATTTTGATAGTTTTGGTAATCTGAAACCTCCGTTAGAACTACTTGATTACTTAAGAAATGTTTCTTTAAATTATAACTATGAGCAATATCAAACATTTGACTCTGTTAATTGCGGCCACCTTTGTATAAAATTTTTAAAGGAGTATTGGAAAACACATTTATATAAAGCTTGAAATAAAATTCTTTATCAGTAGTAAAATGTCTTTCACTGTGTCTATAACTGGAAAAGGATCCTCTCTGATAACAAACTACTCACCTACTTTGGAATTAAGTGGATACTATGAGTGTGGATTGTTGTATTTTTCAACATTTAATTCTATACCCAACATAGATAAAAGAAATAATAAATTCTACTATGACGATAACGAAGTAATCGAAATACCTGAAGGAGCTTATGAACTTCAAGATATCTGTGATTATTTAAAGACATACATTAGAAATGCAATTTTAAAATTAACTTGTAATAATAATACCTTAAAAACTACAATTTTTTGTACTAAAGATGTTCATTTTAACAAAAGTGACTCACTTGGAAGGATTTTAGGTTTTGGTGGAGAAACAATAAAGGCCTTAAAAAGGACCGAATCTCTGTATCCTGTCAGTATATTGCCAACAACCATTGTGCGCATCGAATGCGACGTAGTTAGTGGGTCATTCGTGAACGGATCTGCAAGTCATATTATTCACGAGTTTGTTCCTAACGTACCACCTGGTTATCGGATCATTGAAGTGCCGAAAAATCTAATATATTTTCCTGTAAATAAAAGTTCTATAAGTGCAATAACTATACAATTATTAGACGCCGAGAATAAACAAATCAATTTACGAGACGAAGAAGTACAACTGTATCTACATTTTCGTAAAAATGATAAATTTCAATAAAAATCATGACACAGCTTGCATTCAAGTTAGTACTAGAAGATCAGCTCATAAAAGCACACCGCTTCACATAAAAAAGAAGCTCACCAAAAACAATAAGGAATTTTTGAAGTTGATTGGCTTGTTAAAATGAATATTTTAAATATATCTCAATCAACATCATACGACAATAGTATTGAAAGTTTCGAATATCATTCTTATAAACCGTACGTAACAAGTTTCAACAAGAATGATGAAATAAGAATACCTATTAATCAACAAGATCTATGTCTGTTACCCTCACTCAGCACTTTGTATATTGAGGGTAAAGCCAATGTTTATAATAGTTCGACTAAAGAAAAAATATCAAATGTGTATTTTATCAACAATCCAATACTATATTTATTTCAAGATATTCGATATGAGTTAAACGGAATAGAAATAGACAAAATAAAAAATGCTGGCATAACTACAACAATAAAATCGTACCTCTCGTTAAATGATAATGAATCTAAATGCTCACGTGTATGGGGATGGTCAACTTCTGGTACAAACAATCTTAACGGAGGAATTTTTTCGGCTTCTGTGCCGTTGAAGAAAATTTTAGGTTTTGCAGAAGATTATGAAAAAGTTATAATTAACTCCAAACATGAATTGGTGCTATTAAGAAGCAATACGAATCTCAATGCTTTGAAATTAAATGTCGGAGAGGTGGTCGAAGATATAACTATTAGCAAAGTTGTTTGGCGAGTTCCGCACGTTAAAGTATCAGATCGTGAAAGAATCAATTTGTTGAAACATCTAGAAAAGGACAGGCCTATTACACTAGCATTTCGAAATTGGGATTTGTATGAATATCCATTATTACCGAAGACACGTAAACACACTTGGTCTATCAAAACTTCGTCACAGATAGAGAAACCAAGATTCGTTATTATAGCCTTGCAAACCAATCGCAAGCACAATGCGGAAATGTCAATGGCAGAGTTCGATCACTGCAATGTACGAGATGTAAAAGTATATTTAAATTCATCGTATTACCCTTATGAAGAATTGAATGTCAGTTTCTCAGAGGATAAATTTAATTTATTATACGAACAATATGCAAGATTCCAACAGTCTTATCATGGACGGCGACCAGAGCCGTTGATGAGCTTGAAGGAATTCAGAGACGTTGCCCCATTATTTGTTATTGATTGTTCTCACCAACAAGAAATGATAAAGGGATCAATCGATGTCAGAGTGGAGATTGAAACAGACCAAGAAATCCCGGATCAGACAGCAGCATATTGCTTGATTTTAAATGACTGCATTTTTGAGTACAAACCTCTGAGCAATATTGTGAAGAAAATATCTTAACTAAATAAAGTGCAATCAAAAGGTATTTGAAAGAACAAACTTCAACTTTATGTTAAACAGTGGAATACAACGAAACAATGAGTGCTGATAAGAGTTCGATACTTTTTGTTGATGTTCAAGGATTCAAAGACTGCAAAAATAATTTTATTATTAAGGAATTTGCGTTAGCCACAAAAGAGTTTACGCAAGTCTTTTTAATAAAACCTCCATATTCGTATCTAAAATTATCTGCCGAAGAAAAAAGAGCAGTCAATTGGATTGAACGCAACAGAGGAATATACTGGAGTCAAGGCAATATAGATTTCAGAGAATTTAAGAGATTAATTATTCCAATTTTAAAGGACCAAACCATAATAATGAAAGGTGTTGAAAAGCAAAAATGGATTAAAGATTTGTGTTCTGACTGCTTTTTGATAAATGTTGAAGGCAAAGGTTGTCCTAATTTTGCAACATTGCGCAATAGTTATGCTAAAGGTGGAGCTAACTTCAATTGTATAACTCATAAAAAAGAGTGCGCTCTAAGGAATGTTTTATTCATAAAAAAGTGGTACTTAAGCACATGTAATTTATGACTTCAGTAAATTGTACTTGAATGAAAATTTATATTAAAAATATTGTTCTAGTTTAGCTATGATGATATTTGTTACTTGCTTTATAATAATAAAAAAAAAATTAACAAAAATTTCTGCGTTTTATTAATGAAAACAAATATGGTGATTCAATATACTCGCATAACTCTTTATTTATCAAAAATTACAATTTAATGGTATGAATAATTTAACCCTGTATAATGTATATTGGGCAATCTCAAACTGTTTTCATCAAATCAGCGTAAACGAACGCAGTGAGATTTACGGAGCGTAGCGGAGCTAGAGCGCAGCGAAGCGTAGCTCAAATCTCACTCCGTTCGTTTGCGGTGTTTTGATGAAAACTGTTTTAGAATGCCCAATATACACCTACTTATGCCCTTTGGGATTTCATCCATAGGTATTTCGTCCATTCGGGATTTCGTCCATTTGATTTTAATGGAGACTTTTATTAAGACTTTCATTAGTAAGATAATATGAAGATATTATATTTTTCGGTATGATTGTCTCAACGAGTACCTCAATAAAAATTATTATTCTCATTTCAACAATGTGTTTTATTACAAAAAGCATTCATTTTATACATTTCCCAGGATATCTATGTATTAAATAATTTTAAAAACAATATTTTATCATCATCACAGCTCATGTACGTCCCCACCGAGGGGTTCGCGCCTACCCTATGTTAGGGTGATTAGGCCTTAGTCAACCACGCTGGCCCAGTGCGGATTGGTCGACTTCACATACATCATTGAATTTCTTCGCAGATGTATGCAGGTTGCCTCACGCGATGTTTTCCTTCACCGTAGGAGCGTCAGACAAATGTACATATGAAATTGGAAACGATAAACACATTGGTACATGGCGGGTCTCAAACCCCGACCCCCCGATTGGAAGGCAAGTGCCGAGTCCACGGTGCCACCGACGCTCACATTTCCTAAATAGCTTCGGAATAGTATACATTTCCTAGGAGTTGTATACAATTCCTAGATTTCATACATTTCCGGTAAGATATATACTATTACCGTGCCACAACTAAGCCTAGGCAAAATTATAATTAATCTATAGGCTGATTTATATGGTAGATATAATTGAAAATAAGACATAACCAATAATACACGCATATTGTAATGTATTGCGATTTTATCCGTGCTCTTTCTAGTAATAAAATTGAGCTCTACATTGGGTATGACATGAACTACGATATGGTAAAGTTTACACTCACATCTTAACAGTAGCATTAAAAAGTATTCATATTTGCTGACTTTAGTAGCACCGTTAAACATTTAAGTAAAATTTTGTCAACAACCGAGCTATAAGCACATACAACAACAGAACTATGATTTTAATTACACCACTTGTTTGAAAGTACCAATTCCACACAAATACAACATAATTCAAATTGTAAAGTAATTACTACTTACACCAAGTGCCTTTTGTAATAATTGATGTGAAAGCGTGTAATTTATTTAGTTGTTTTCCTTAATAACAGGTTAGACTACCTAAAAGTATTACGTTCAGAAGGGACTTAATTACATATCTTGATATTTCAATATTAATTTTTTTGAGCATAAATATGTACAACTAAATCATGTAATATATAAAATATGTGAAACCTAGGAAATGTATTCATATCCTAGGAAATCTTTGGATATTCGAATTAATTTAGGAAAAGTGTGAAACGACAATTCTTACGTTATTTAATAGGTATACATCCTGAGAAATATATCTCAGGATTTGTATTTAAGAAGTGTATACAAAGGAGTTCTATACAATTTCTTTTTAACACATGTACTGCCGAGCATACAGCACGAGAGGAAGTATGCGCTGCCACTGCACTGGTACCGTACACTCGGATCCGAGGGCGTGAGTGAGTTTGACAACGACCCAATCGGTCGATTGACACATGCCATCGCCTCGATCGCACATGATTTTTCGTTCGCTTGCGTTGCCACATTAGTATCAAACTCAAACCGTATTACGCGGATTTTGAGTGAATCAAACTCAGTGATATTTGATACGGATCCAATTTTGCTCTAGTCTCAGACTCAGGCGTACGAAAAAACACAATCCTAACGTCGATCGATCGGATTTGGATCAAGAGTAAGGCTACTGCGCAGACGACTCTAGTTCTGAACCTCCCTCCCTATGTTGACTTCACGCTTTAAGGCGAGGTTTCCCAGGAAATCTAATGGTGCAAGGCAACTGCTTTAGTTCAAATTAAATTCACTTAACAATACGTGCCTATTGTATTTCAAAAACTAACCTCTAACTTCTAAGAGTTAAGGATCCTTCCACCATCAGCTCGGTTCATGAATACCAGACGCAAATACATGAATAGGTAGCATCAGAAACAACATGAAACACGTTGGACGTACCTATAAAATTTAAGGGTTTCCCTCGATTTTCATGGGATGCCATAAACGGATCCTGACTTTGGTGACAATGGATTATACGCTGACCTTCAAAAGTAAGTACTACACTTTTAAAATTAAAATTTTGCCTAAACTACAAAAGATAAAGGATTCAAACAAAAAACATTTTCAGCTCATTTTGTCAGGTTTCTCGGAAGTTATAGTTTTTTATACATTAGTCTTTTTAATACTTTTTATTTTGAAAATATATTTTGCCTTCTTTAAAAGTTATTGCAATTTTAAAAGCGTGGCACTTACTTTTGAAGGTCAGTGTATACCGGGTGTAACGGAATACCGCAATAATATTTAAGGTTGTTGATTAACACAAAAAATGTTTTTTCACTTCTCATGCTCGAAAAAGTACTACTTTATGCAGAATCTAGGCGACATAAAGTTGAACTTTATGCACAAGGGCAAAAAAGTAGCTTTTTAAATGTATCTATACTAAGGCATTGACCATTTAGACTATGCAGCCAAACATAATA
Organism: Schoenobius gigantellus; assembly: GCA_963935595.1. NCBI lineage: Eukaryota > Metazoa > Arthropoda > Insecta > Lepidoptera > Crambidae > Schoenobius > Schoenobius gigantellus. The sequence goes on along the minus strand of OZ012542.1, from coordinate 13,905,815 downwards.
AATTGTGCACGGATAACACTTGCTAATTTATAATATATCCTTCCCTATTTGCATTTTTGGTTTATAATAAGATAATACGAAAAAGTAACTAAATATCAAGACATATTCATCACTAAAAAAAACAATATTCCAAAATAATTTAAGAGTAGGCTGTATATATTTTATTCTTTGCCCGAAAATCATGCACAAAAATTAAAAAAAGTAAAGTAGCGGGAAAGAAGCCGTGAAATTTTTGTATTGAATTTTCTCAGTTATTGTTGAATTAACTAAATTGTAAAAATGTCAAGTGAAGAAGAAGATTTAGAACTTACTCCTAATACTTTAATGGAAATAAACGCACAAAAAGTGGTGCAAGAAATATTGCCGCCAAAATCTCGGCAAATATACTTATATGAAAACTTATGACAAATTTATAGTGTTATGTTACTGTTTTATTTTCTCGCAATCGAAGTGAAAAGCAGAGTTTATAACTCGTGCACAAATCATTTTTATCCTCGACTTCTTCATCTGCCCTCGCCCTGCGGGCTCGGGCATATAACGATCTCGGATAAAAATGACTTGCTTTATGCACTCGGCATAAAATCTACTATATGACTATTATTTGTATTTTTATTATATGCCTACTTTCGATTTGATACGCTGAACTGTTAAGCGTATTAAATCGAAAGTAGGCATACAATAAAAAAAATACAAAGAATAGTCATGAAAATTTTGTTTTGTTAATCAACAACCTTGAATATTATTGCGGTATTTCTTTGCACCCGGTATATATATTCTTTAATGTACAAAATGTCACAAATCCCCCACACAATTGGTGGAGTCATCGCGTAATATAAATCACATCGAATTGAGAACCTCCTCCTTTTTAAAGCGGTAAAAAAATACAGGATATTCATTTTCTCTGAACTGAGTCTGAACCGGGAATCAAACCTGACAAAAATTCAGACAAGCGATTTTTTAAAATTTTAGAATGCAGATCGAATTGTTTTTTTAAAACAAAATTAAGTCTTGTGAAGTAAAATTTTTCATCTACGGTATGTAGAGTATTTTCTCTCCGTGTGGCATCGCCGTGGGATGCCCTGTATTTATCCCTGATTTTATCGGACTGATCTTATGGAAGCCATAAAATAAACATCTGAACAAAAGATATAAAAATAAACTATATTAGTTTATTTCGTCGTATTTACGTCGGAAGCATTTAACTTTCATACAATTTCACTATAAGATCTTTACTTCGAGTTTTTGTTTTGTTTTTCCTTTCCATGTATTCTACTCCAATCAAGAGAAACCTTTTTTTATTTTGCACGAAAAAAGAAAAGATTGAGACGCTAAAAAGTTTTCCGCTATCAAAGACAAGTGCCGTGATGAACACAGAGAACTTTCTACTTACACAAGCGAGTAAAATAATATAAATGATTTATATGAATGATAGCGCTCGGGGGTTCAGGAGCGGCGATCAGGACGCTGCGCTAATATTGAATAAGTTCCGATGGGAAAGTTTTGCTAGCGAAACATTATATTACTTCGGTGGCGAACTCAGCAGAATTTTGATTGTTATATTGCTGCGGTCTATACATTAAATAATGGATAGTGGTAGTAATATTTTAAGAACTGAGGTATCTTTATCTATACATCTATTCTATACAAATAAATAAAATTGAAGTGTCTGTTTGTAATGTCAAAATAACAAGTTTTTACTAAATGGGTATGAATGTATATCGGGTACCAATAACAAAAACATAATTTAAAAAAAATTGTCTGTCTGTCTGCTTGTTCCCGCTAATCTCCGGAACGGCTTAACCGATTTTGACGGGATTTTCACTAATAGATAGCTAATTATATAAGGTATAACATAGGCTAAAATAAAATAATAAAAATTGCCTACAAAAATCAAAATGCTGCCAAAAGTTACTATTCCACGCGGACGAAGTCGCTGGCACAGCTAGTTTATTATAAAATCTTTGAACTTTGAAGATTATTTGTGTTTTTCTTTAAGAGGAAATTGTACAACCCTATTTTCCATACAAACGTAGTCCCCTGTTTGCTTCCTGGATAATGGCACTAGTTGCTCTATTTTTTTTTCAATAAAATCAATGGCCACTATAAACATGTTCCTATGTTTTCCCTTTTTATTAAGTTAATTATTAAAAGAGATTTAATACCTTAAAAACCTATAAATCGACCTAATTTTCTGCTGTATTCAAACGCCATACAAACAAATTAAAGAAGATTATACGAAAAAAGCAAAACATAGAAACACAGAAAAAACCTTGCTTTAATTTTTAACACAAAAAGTAATTAAATCGGTTCATTTTTCGCGGAGAAAACAGGGGAATACGAAACGTATATTTTGTGTACTTTCCATAGGTATTTTCGGTCCTTTACAGACAGACAGATATGGCGAAACTATAAAGGTTCCTTGTTTACTACGGAACCCTAAAAAGCGATATTTGTCTAGTAAGCAAGATGTACTTAACTTTTAAAAGAAAAATGTCATCATTTTGGAGTAAGCTGATATACTGTTGACTGCAATTTGTAAGCTTAGTATATTATCTATCCTAAATGGTTAAGCCGGCTATTATTTGTTAGTTTAATTAATTTGATTTATAATAAGACACTTGTGTGATTGTAAAACAGAACGTACACAGAAAATAGTTTCTTGTCATACTTTTCTGGAACATTTTTATATACATAAAAAGAAAATAAGCTTCATTTAATTATGCAAAAACAAATGTTTTTTAGGTATATATTTAAAAAAAACAAAACAAATGACACATATTTTAAGTGTTCGGTTTGAACTCGCGGAAAACCAAAGGCGAATAACGCTGTACATGAATTGTATTGTTAGTTTGGCACCCATTTAATAGAGGTAAAAAACTAAGTATCAATTTATGACTGCAGATTGTTCAGTATACTAATGTATGAGCGCTTTTTCCACCTTTGGTAGGACGTGTCGGCGGACTTACGGGAGCTACGGCAAGGGGATGTCCGTGTCCGGGTGTGAACTCTCACACCGTGCATTGTGCGGGCGCGACCGACCGTGCACCGGCCTCCGGCCTTCGCTCACCGCACTCGCACAAGAGGAAGGTACAAAAGGGAGAAAAAACAACGGAATACTCACATTTTGTATTTGGTTCATTTTCGTGAAGTGCCTGCCGAATTCCCATAGGTCCACGCCGAATTTTAATGCCCAGTTTTTCACTCTGAAACAATGGGAAAATTGTTATTCATTTTTATGACAGTCGCTGAATAAACTACTTTCTATAAAAAATCCCAGTACGTGTATCTTTACGCCAAACTCAATTTTTTTACAATTCCCTACTATATTATATAAAACCGTTCTTTTTGTCTCTTACTGCCTCTGGTTTGCCTGTCGTAAGTAAAAATAAATCAAGTCCCTTTTAAAGTGCAGCACACACTTGAAATTAATTTCTTGTAAAATATGTAGAAACCTTTGTAAATTTAATTTTATGATATATATATATTTTTTAATAAACTTGTCAATAGAAAGTAAAAGAAGCAATTGTATTTAAATGTATTCTTGTTATGTGTTTGTGTATTGTTTGTATAAATAAATATACGAGATCTATCTATCTACTTGTAATATATATGGTTATGTGGTTATATATAAGAGTGATCGTTGCAGGAATTCATTGCTTATTCACAAAATTGTTGTTATGATATTTAGAGGCTGAGCAGGTAGATCCTGTTCAACCGCCATGGCAACTGAGTTTTGTAACGGATTGTTAAAATGTTTCTTTATTCTTTCTTGATAACTAGTTACGACAGAAGATTTTTTTAAATTTACACAGTGCCGTAGCAGTATTCCAATAAGAATTTTCAAGAAGTGTATTTACGAATCTATGAATATTTTATTAAATTACCACATGCTGTTGTAGTCGGTATCCAATAAAATATGGGGGTATATTATAAGTATATCGTTATTACGTGAGTGTTCACTATACGCGTGTGTTAATCCTATCAATCCAAAGCTTTGTACGCTTGTAATAATCAATTTTTTTACTTATACCTACATGAGAAATTAAACCAGTAAAGTGCTTTTTTCCCCCTAATATACAGTAGATTGTCTTAAAAATGTTAAATTAAAATTCGTTTAATTTAATAATTTTCACTTTGACTCTTTATTGTAGTGTAACTTATCATAAAGGACATATTATATCTGTGTATGATAGATATCTCTACGTAGAGTGGGGTAGTACATAAATAGCGTAAAAAAACTTGAATTCCTCTGTCCAAAAAAGGAGCTTTCCGCTCGCGACTTAGCCCGCGTTATTTTTGTTTTCCCGTGGGTTTTTTTTTCTCGTAGGAAAATTACCCTATGTCCTTCCCCTGGTCTAGAATTATCCCTTATCCCTATATACCAACTTTCATCAAAATCGGTTCAATAGTTTCGAAGCCTATTCAATACAAACAAACAATCAAATCCTTCCTCGTTATAATATAAGTATAGATTCAAATAAGAATTAATATTACTCCGATGTATCTTACCAATAAATACCTTTCAATTTCAATGTTCTTTGGCTATTATTGCTCGGCTATCTCCTAAGCTCAGCAATTACATAAAAGTCAAGGGAAAATTAAAATGGCGAGCACTCTTTAAAGATAGTGTCTACCTCGATAAATGGACTATCCAACACAAAAATAGTTTTTCAATTTGAATCAGTAGTTCCTGAGATTAGCGCGTTTAACCAAACAAACAAAAAAACACTTGAGCTTTATAATATTATAAATAAAGTAAATTTATAAAAATATTTCCAATCGCTTAATGGAAATAAAGCGCAGATGGCCATTAAATTAAAATCCGATTTAATCAAAGTTTTATTAAATATACTTTAGTGTATCCACGTTTTGTCTTATTCTAACCTAAGTAATCATAACTTTGTCTGAGGATTTCTTTTAATGTGTTCTTGTACAGCCTCAAATTTTCTGCCCTTGCCCTCACGGTTGACTGGCGGAGAATGCCATAAGATATTAAGTCCGTCTATTTAAAAAAGTATTTTTTTTTATGTATGGCCCGGCAAATGACCTCCTCCCGCCTGATGTTAAGCGGTGAAAGGTTATAAGAAAGAATGAGGTATTCATTAACTTAGCCGCAATATTTACAACCTTTCTGTTAAAATATATAATGCACGAATATTAGTGGCAATATTACAATTGTAACCACCAACAGCTCCATACGAAATAGGGGTGACCACCGAACCGTAAAAAATGTTTAACCTACTTCCCCCAATCACATTTACATCCCTGCGCCAGAAATGTGATAAATGTTAAAAAGACCTCTCTCGAGCACTGCCGTATCGTTTCCTTATCATCTTCCCTTGACTTTTATGTAATTGCTGAGCTTAGGAGATAGCCGAGCTATAATAAGCCAAAGAATATTGAAATGAAAGGTAATTGATAAGATACATCGGACTTATACTGATTCTAATTTGAATGCTTTAATAAAGCAACCTCCTTTTTTGGACAAACAAATTCAAGTTTTTTTACGCTATTTGTGTATTACCCCACTCTACATAGAGATTTCTATCATGCACAGGTAGCACACAGTAATAATAGTATCTTTTATGATGAAGTTACACTACAATAAAAACTCAAAGCTAAAGTTATTAAATTAAATGAATCTTAATTTATAATTTCAAAGAAAATGTACTGGGGGAAAATAGCACTTTACTAGTTTTATTCGCGATATAATATTATTAAAACAATAACAAAATATTATTATCACAAGCCCACAAAGCTTTGGATTAATAGGATAATTACACGCGTATAATATTCGTAACTTGAACAAAAAACATTTATGAAAATAATAGCTGTGCCCGCGACTTGGAAAATAACAAGATCGTGACCTTATAGCCTTCCTCGATATTTAAATAGCGAGCACTCTTTAAAGCATAGTATTGTGTAATCGTAAACAGTATGAAAGCAAAGCCTAAAAGTAATGTGTCAGGTTTATTTGAACAGCAAACAGCGGCCCGCGTGCACGCCGAGTCGGTAAACACGGTTTTTGTATATTTTGTCAGATCTTGATTTACGAGTGTAAATAGGAGATACCCTCATTTTCTATATACAAGCATCTTCAGTTTATGTGTTTAATTTGAAAAGGAAAGCTATAATCATGATTTATTCTTTAAAATATTAATTTTATTGGTCAGATCTCAAGTATTTTGGCAGTCAGTTCAGGGTCTATTGTCCAGTTCAGTTTTGTGGTACGGCTTCTGTCTGACTGAGTATAGTTATAACCAGTTCATCAATAATCGAAGAATCTTGAAGCTGAAGCTTACTTCTACCTTCACACGTATTGCCATTCAGCATCAGGTAAGACGAAGACTTCATCTTCAGCAACAGCTACCCAGTTGTCGGGAAAATAAAAGCTAAATTTCAATATCCACTATCATAATCATCAGCTTCGCTGTCTCTTTACCAGCTGCTGGGCATAGTCTTTCCCAAGAAGGAAGGGAATCGGGCCGTTTCCAACACGCCGGCCAAGTTCCGCACTTGGCTTGGCCGGCGCACCACGGGCAGGTAAAATTGATTGAGGTCCCATGAGGTGACATTTGGTGGCATATCATTGAAAATTAGGAAAATCTGAAAACCTTTATTATTCTTTAAAGTATGTGGAAGGATTCCAAGCACCAGAAAACGCCTATATAATTTTACTAACATAGGCTATTAAGCACTTCATGTATACTAACCAAATTGTATTATAGATATATGTATGTTAGTTTATAAGGTATGTATCTATGGGCCTATGTTGCCCGAGCACAAATAAATAAATAAAATAAAATTCCGAAACCACTCTGGCCGTCTTAATTCTACAATCGCGTTGTTAGTAAGCATCCAACATTTTTGGTAGCTTCGCAATATCCTTATTCCGTTTCGTTTAATTCAACTTGTTCCACAATGTCCTCATTAGCAATCAGAGAATGTTCCGCGGGCATTGTTCTCAAGTTTGGCCGTCACCGGCAGAAGTTGCAAATTTAAAATTATTTAAAATGTTCCTTTGGACGCCGCCAGGTGGCGGCAAGCGCATCTCGACGTGAAACATTGAAGCACTGCGGAATGGCTCTCTAAGATTCTTACGACTAGATCGCATCTAAATTCTCGGCGTTATTGCGACATTTACCTTAATAATGCCATTTTTGCCGAGCCGGGTAGGCTAAAGGCGATCTTGTTGCTTCAATTTTGTAAATGGCTACGTATATTATCGATGTAATAAAAAATTGATCTGCTTTACTTCTTTGTTTAAGTTGGTGTGGTGGTATTATTAGTTTTTCATTTAACTGTTTTTTGTAAATGTTTAAGTCCATATTAACTTGTTCATTGTATGTTATTGTATTTATAATGACAACAACGAGTCAGTTTTATTTATTTGTTAATGCTTGCAGCTGTAGATATAAAATTATTGAATTTACGTTACAAGTCAAACTAGAATACAACAACATTGCCCAAGATTCTCTTTGACAACAACTTCATTAGCTTAAGGGGGTCATGATTACGCCTAAAAAACAAAGGGAAGGGGCTAAACAGCCTAAGGATCCGCTTAAAGTATCTTGTTACGGTAATCGGGTTAACCCTAGAGCGAGGCCCGTCGCCGGTTCGCTAAACCGATTTTCACCAGCTCGCCTCTCTGAATTTGTCAAATTGTGCGGATAATTCCTCCGCGTAGCAGGCTATACCACACGCAGCTGCCGAAATTACGAGGTTTCTCAACTTAGGTAGTTGTTAAAGCACGACGATAGTTTCAAACGTCTCGAATTAAATCATTAAATGATTCTGGAATATTTTTAAGAATTCACATTCAATTATTTTCTCTTTGATTTCAGACATCGCAAACTATTGCGTCTGGATTGTAGTAGCTTTATTATTTAAAATGTTTATGAAAGCGATAACTTAACATTTAATAAAGAGAAAATATACCTTGACTGACTTCGAACTAAGACGGAGAATTATCGCGTTAAATTTTACTAAGTATAAAATAAACCGAGAGCAGGCGAGTTGCAGTGAATAACTGAATAGGCCTCACATTAGCCGGAGTCGAGCTTCGAAAGACAGGCGCTGCTGCTCCGAAAGTTAGTTCATTAAAGATAGGAAGCGATGATATCTCGTTGCAGTCGATAACGGTTGTTTTATTAAACAGCGACGGCGGTAGTAGACAGGGTGTCAGACGCGCTGTGCCCTTACGTAAGCCTCCGTAGTACGCGCGGGCTGCCCCCCCCCCCCTCCCCCCCTCCGCGTCCCGCCGCTAGATCAATACCGGAGCCGGCGCCTTTGACATGTGCCCGCGTGCCGCTCCGCAAATATTTACGTTGTGGAAACAGATCATAACTAGAGGTAGTTTCATTTACCTGTTTGCTTTGCAAAAACGACGGAGCAGATAACAAACGTGTGCGTAATTTATGTCTCAATTAATTTACTCTGATTGCTTTTTGCTCGGTCTTTCACCACGCATACTTTTATTGTCTTTTTAATTGAGGTTGCGTGTTATGGTGAAATATGTGTCGCTCACAATTGCCGCTGATCGCATTAGGTTAACGACATGTTGAGCGTGGTATCAATGGAAGCATTGAGCATTATTAATTGCTTTATTCTTTTGTAATGCGTTAACTTCTTATTTGTGGAATGATTACCTTTAAAATATATGTTTTCAAAATTATCATTTATCTGCTGGTTTTATTGGAATAATCAAATTAAAAAGATGATACATGTTGCAGTTAACCTTTTTCCTTTTATATTATATCAATTAATTAGTCACTATTCTTGAAGGCTTTAGAAACATATTATGTAAAGAGATGTCATTTTCTTATATACTTTCTCAACTAAGATAAATATAAGATTTTTATTGAAAACCAGCTTTTGCCCGCGGCTTCGCTCGCGTTCGATTTGATTCTGAGTGAATAAATGAATGTCAAACTCAGTAAACCTTAGTACTCCATACAAAACTTGAACCCCTGTTTTCCCCTTTAGGGGGTGAGTTTTGGAAAAATATTTCTTAGCGCACGCCTATATCATAATAGCTATATGTGTGCGAAATTTCAGCGTAATCCATTTAGTGGTTTGAGCTATACGTTGATAGTTCAGTCAGTCAGTAACAGATAATAAGAAAATAAATTTTACAGAAAACTTTTAAACTAAATACTTACTTACCCTAAGCAAAATAATAACACTAAGCAAAATAATTTTATTAGTGCAATAGAGGCAACTAAATGTTATTGAAACATTAGAAATGTATTGAATATTCAACAAAGTGTCACTTTAATTAATTATAATCATCAGAGTATAATAAAATTGGAATACAGAGAAAACATGAACGCATTCTAAATTAAGCTGCCGTAGTCACAAAAATACGATCGGTTTCACGTTTTGCTTTTGCCGACTACGAGGCTACTACGAAAATCTACGAGCAAACGCTACGATACTGTGAGCATCGTAGCGTCTACGCGTGCTTAGTAGAGTGCAAAAATTGCCTTCAGTCTAAAATGTACACATAGACACATACGGCCTTATTAATAAAAATTTTACTCCTTGGATCATCCTCGGATTAGTTACTCCGTGTTCTTACTATAAAAAGTTTCTAACGTTAGTCATGCTTTAAATGCCACACTGTCACTATCTTCCTTTTTTAACAAAAATGAAACAGCAGTATGTTTAAATCATGACTAGCAACTGCAAGATCTGAATTTTTTGGCGTATCACAAACTTTTTTGGTTGCGCTTATGTGCTCATATTTCCCTTTGTCTGTCCGTCTGTCTGTCCTCTTAGATACTTCGGGCTCAGTACTAGATGATGCGGTATGGACTCTAGTTTTACTCATTTTTGAATCTTTAGGTCCGACCCTAGCGTCGTGCCATCTTAAAAAATCCTACTAGGTTTCTGCAATGACACACTTACTCAATTTCTTCAGATTGTTTCGTTCTATACTGGCCCGTAAATATGTGTCATGCCGCAATAACCATGTTATAGATTTTCAAATATTTTTATTTTTGTATTACAATAATATAATAAGTGGCGATATACATTTCTTACAAGAACTTTGAAACTGGGAGCTTGTATGAAGATGTAGTTTATAGTGTAAATATTTTCATATGAAAAATGGCTTCAAATACAGTTATGTATTTAAAAATGTACAAAATGGATTATGTGGACATATCTCTTATCATATAATTTTCTCTTCTCTTCTTCTCTCTCTTATCATATAATTTCAAAAATTTTGTTTAAATTACGCGATCTTAGGGATTCTTAACTGTTTTAATATTACTATTTGCATTATTAAAACACGGGTTTTTCTTTTCCTATATATTTTTTAAGCTCCGACGTTACGTCAGAGTTAAAATGCAATACGAAAGCTTAAAAGTGTATTTTTGTCTTTTGTTTATAATAAAAATGTTTTTCTCCGAAAAAGAGAATCAACGCATTGGGCGAGTAACTCGAGGTAATCTCTCCCCATCTCCACCCCAAACAACATTCATCCCCCATCATTACGAGCTACTGAGCTAATCAATTGCTCCTCATTTTTCCCGTCTCTGGCGCCATTTTCAAACTTCCGCTAATACATTCATTTCTAATCCTATCCATTCTCATCACGCCACACATCCATCTCAACAATCCCTTACTTTTTAGGAGATCATCGTTTGATACCGACTTCAATATAGAAATGTGATGTTGTCTGTATTGTTTTATTATTTTGGACTTTTAAGTGTCTTTGAAGTCGGCTTTTAATTTTTATATATTTTTTTATCTTTTTAGTGAATTTAATACCAGCTTAACGAAGTAACTTGAAAGAATACGACAAAGGCTGAGTATATAGTATTATAAAAACTAATCTCAGCTATCATCAGCTCGGTTCATGACTGCCAGCCGTAAATACGTGAACAGCTTCGGAAAAAATATGTAACATGTTGAACGTACCTATCAAATTAAAGGGTATACCTTGATTTTCCTGGGATCTCATCATCAGATCCTGACTATAGACCGGACTACCTCAGGGGTATTCTCTATCGAATACAAAAAGGATTTATAAAATTGGTTCACAATTGGCGGAGTATTCGAGTAACATACGGCTGTATGAGTATTTATCCACGGCTGATTCCATATCTGAACCTTTACACATCTTATATAATAAATGTTTAAGTGAAGGAGTGTTTCCATCAGTCTGGAAGCACGCATACATTACACCAATACACAAGGGTGGTAATATACATGACATAGAAAATTACCGCCCTATCTCGATTCTGTCATCTTTAGCTAAAATATTTGAAAGTCTAGTACACAATTTAATATACCCTATCCTACATAAAAACATAATTCCTGAACAACATGGATTTGTTAAGCAGCGATCCACCACTACTAATCTCCTCATATTTACCAACTATCTTTTTGAGAATATGGAGCGACGTTTGCAAACCGACGTTGTATACACTGATTTTAAAAAATGTTTTGACCGAGTGGATCATCAAATACTATTACACAAAATATCCTATAACGGCATCCGGGGTAACTTGTTGCGATGGTTTACCTCATATATTACAGGGCGACTCCAGACTGTTGTAATTAATGGCTATAAATCAGAAACTGTCAATATCACCTCTGGAGTTCCACAGGGTTCCATTCTTGGGCCCTTACTGTTTATACTATTTATAAATGATATTATAAGTTGTTTCCTGAACTCAAAGTTTTTAATGTATGCAGATGACCTTAAAATTTTTAGAACTGTCACCAATCTTAATGATGCTATCTCACTACAAGAAGACTTAAATAGATTTTCTAAATACTGCATTGATAACAAAATTCAGTTAAGTATAGAAAAATGTCAAACAATCACCTTCTCTAAGTTAAAGAATAATTATCCCAACAAATATTACTTATGTAACAATCATTTAACTTCAGTTGATACTGTCAAAGATCTGGGCGTCCACTTAAGACTCTAAACTGCACTTTGATAATCATATAAATATGATTAAAGAGAGAGCTTTCAGAATCGTGATTTCAAGCACCCTTCTACGTATATTTATCTCTATAAAACAGTTATACGTCCCCAAGTCGAGTATGCCGCTCCCGTATGGTACCCTGTGTTTGATAAATATAAAAGTGCGCTTGAGCAAATTCAACGTAAATTTTTGCCATATATCAACTATAAAAGTTGTCGCTCGCGCCGGTCATACACACAACTGCTGGAAAAATTCAATCTGCTTAGCCTCGAGCATAGGCGCATGCTTCTCTGTGTTATGGCCTTACATGGCATATGCAATAATAAATTTTACTGCACTGACCTATGCAAAAATATATGTTACAGTGTTCCACGGACTGTACATCACCGTAGTGTGCGTAAGAAATGTTTATTTTACACGCCAATAAGCAGAACATACGCCGGCAAGCGTGCCCCATTGAGACACATTGTTGACATATTTAATAAGACCTTTACCGACTTGGATATATTTGTTACCTCTACGGCTAAGTTTAAAAGAATGGCAATTAATACTTTGTTAATAACTTAACTATATCTTTTTTCTCTTTGTTTTTGATACAACAGAAATAATTTTATTCGTGATAATACAAACTATGTATTTAACTTAAAGTAGTTATTTTTTCTTGTGCACTATCAAACGCACTTTAATTATAATTTAATTGTATGAATTGTATCGAGTTACACAACCATAAAAAAACATGTGGATAACGTTGTGGGTTTCATAATGATCATAAACTTGCGTAGTATTGTAAGATCGTGAACTTAATATGTATTATGTAAACTGTTTGTTGTCCCTAATAAAACAAATAAATAAATAAAATAAACATACACACATAAAAAAACAGCCCCCCTAGACAAATGCCACACGCTAACTTTTCCGCAGTCGTTCCTCAGAAAAAATGTATGGTGATGACATTAGCTGCGGAAAAAATAGCGTGAGGTTGTCGTAAACTAATGTCATTTCCATACATTTTTTTCTGAGGAACGAATGCGGAAAAGTAGCCTCTTCGGCCATCGTCACTTACTATCAGGTGATACGGAGGCCAAGAATGCCCCTGTTGTATATAAAAAGGGTTCCATACAAACCTATCTAAGTCCTATATAAGTTCCTAATTACTGAAATATTTGCGGTTTTCAAATCTTTTTGCTTAATATGTGCTGAAAGACTTTGCATTATTTTATTGCCAAATTCCATAATTTTACGTCAACGAGAAGTAACCTATAGGTTTCGATTCCCTTGTGAAATCACAAAATATGCGAATTATACTGTCATATCTTTTCATCGCGTTGATTTGCAAGCTAGATTAATTCACAGCTGAAGGAGACTGTAGACCTGAGTATATTCGTTACAAATTTCAGTTTGATATCAGATTGTTACAAAGAAAAAGAGGTTTTAAGGTATTTTAAGGTACGGAGCCCCAATGAAAAGGGTAAAAGTAGGCGATGATAAAAGTTAGGCGGAGGTGTATTACACACCCTCATTTCGTTTTTTATATCCCAGGTGATTGATACCACTCTCCAGGCACTAATTTTGGACTGTGCCCCCCTAGCATGACCACCTAAATACGATATGATAAAGCGATATATCGATATAAACTGTTGAAAAAAGTAAGATTTTTTAATTAACTTGAAGTTTTGAGAATGTTTTGGATATTTATCGCTTTATTCATATTGATTTATCGCTTTATGTTTCGTGTTCATGCTACGACTTCCTACTTGTTTTCGCTTGTGTAGTATTTTTTGTGACATTTTATACAGCCCCTCAAAGCTCTTTGGAAAAATGTTTGAATTTGTTTGAATCTTATTGTATCTTCTTGGTAAACAGGTCATTAATGAAATTTCATACAACATTACTACCCCAGAGTTTCCTAGGGTAGTAATGTATTACTTAGTGTTGCCTTTTGCGGTGTTTAAGAGTAAATTTAATAAGTAGTTGGAAGAAAACGTATATTTCGACACTCTTATGGGAATTAAAGTTTATAGCGTACTTCCCTTTGACCTACAAATTTAGCAACAAGCAAGGTTTTATAAGCCCATATTAAGGAAGAAATATGAAAACTGGAAATATGTACATAGTTATAAGAAGAAGCCTGTACGGAACCCTGGATGCGCATGTCCAACTCGCACTTCACCGGTTTTTTATATAAACAACAGGGATACTCTAGGCCTTTATACCTTGATGTTGATACATAGTTATTGACAGTGAATAAAAACTACTTTGGCCTGACTAAGAATAAAGGACATCAATGCTGCTAAGAATTTCGTCGGGGATGGTATAAGAGCCCGACGGCCGAAGTGGTCAAGGTGTCAACACGGTATTATGAAGACGCGGGTTCAAATCCCGCCCGAGATGAAATGTATTCACACGCTTCCAGGAACCTCATACAGAATAGTGTCGCACACTTTCCTACTACTGTGCTGGCTGGAGATAATCATAACTGGAATTGGGATGATGACTGAATTCAAATTTTTACGTCTCGTCATTAAATATTAAATTACCGTGGAAAAAGATGCGAAAGTTATGTGAAATTAGAATTAAAATCGGCTTAGAAATACATTAGATACAAGCATTTTAAGTTGTTAATTTGAAGGCGATTAGACAGAGAGATCCGATATCAACCATGACGTCATCGTTGAGTACGGCCATATGAACTTCTGTAAATTGCCGTTTTGCTAGAAAGAGATGGAGAAAAATCTTTAATACCTTATATCTTGGTTGTTTTTATAGTTATTCGAAATCCGATTTTTTCTTTCTGTTTATTATATGAATGAGCTTCCATTAAAGCAAAAAAAATTTTTTGTCATCTAGCCAATTGCGAGCAAAGGGGCTTCCCTTTGCTCGCAATTCCAGTCAGAGCGAACCGTTCTTCGAACACTGGACTGGGGCGGCTTGGCACCTACGGCAGGACGTTCAGGCCAGTGTCACACCCTACTTACCTGCCTCTAGCCTAATTAAGACGTGAGGCGGCAACGGAAATTGTCGCTAGAAATAAATAACCGTACCTCCATAAGTAGTATTTATATCCGAATCTACCTGTGTCACTGGGTCACTATCGACCCAGTGCCGCAATATATATAAGACGATTAATCAATTTAAAAAAATAAAAACTGATGAGACACGAGGCAACAACGCTTAGGTCCCCATCCTTCAGTATTTCGCATTCAAATGTTTTGCAATAGTCTTAACAGTACGAGGTACGAGAATAAATATAATGGTAAATTTACCAATATAGATATCGTAGAACCAGAATCAAATTAAGACTCCATTCAGGGCATCTATTCTAAGATCAAGCAACCGTTAGTATTGTCTATAATACTACAGTAGTATTGTCTACTTCTGAAATAGAATCGCATGTACGCCTATCGAGTTTAATTATTAAAAAAACTTTACGAATTACAGTTATTAATGTCTATGTACGACAAGAACTAACTCGGCGTTTTTTTATTAACGATAAGGCGTTTACAGTTCGTGTTTATTTGTTTGATCTCGATAATTATTCATTAGCAGCCTACACACATGTTCTACTTACACTTACACATTGTGTAGGTGTAACGTGTGTAGTACAAAACCAAAATTGATCAAGATTTCGGAAATTACTGGATTTAAAGGTCAACATTGTGACATATTTGTGTATTGCTTCGTGGTGGGCAGGCTAACGTATTTTCTCTTTCAGTATTTGGTAGCCTGAAATATGCAACAGGTCCATGTTTGTCTGTATGATTTTTAAAATATAATACCTTTGTGAATAGCAAAGACAGATTTAAAACTGTTCAAGGGTAATGTGGTTATGTTTTCGCCTCATCACGATCTGATATACATAATTTTAGTAAAATCAACATAAATCCTAAAATGTCATATTTAGTAGGCTTATTATTTTTTCTTGCTGTTCTCGCGGACTCCGATTTGCCTTGAAGTGAAATTTTCATAATTATTCATAATTCTAAAATTAAAAGTAATTACTATAATTATTAATTATTACAATTAAATTATGTTTCTAAAATTGAAACACATCTTATTTGTGTTTATTATGAATTCAAATAAACCTTTGCCAATCACAACATTACAATCTTCGCGAAAGCCAATCCTTGGGTAGGAGACATGAAGCATGAACGGATTTTGTGAGAAAGAGCTTGAATAGGGAAGGCGGTTAATAGAGCACGTAGACAAAACCGAGAATGACAAGCTAGTAATATTAGAATGTGATAGTTACCAAAAACCATTAGTGTCGCGATTTTTTTAAGAAATATTTATTTTGATCTCTTAAATCATTTCGTATCATTCAATTACATAATACCATGTGCCAGAAGCAGTAATTACTCATGGGTCCTTGGCTCATCTCGCCTGATTAAGCAATAATTTCAGCCAAGAAACGCCCACTGTTGGACATGGGCCTCCCCCAGGGATCTCCAAACTGATCGGTCCTGCGCCTTCCGCATCCAGCGGCTTCCCGCGACCTTCACCAGCTCGTCGGTCCACCTTGTGGACCTACCAACGCTGCGTCTCCCGGTACGCGGCCACCACTCGAGGACTTTTACCGTAGAAGCAAGGGCAAATTTCCAATGCAAATACTATCAACAGAAAATTTTGAAGTATGTCCGTATCTGTGTTCGTAACGGACCTTAGCGAAAGTTAATCCATTCCATGCGAGCAGGATTCCATATTGGTATTGAATTAAATTTGCCTACTTTTAGTCGAATATAACTTAATACAAACCTCTTTTGACTACTCCAATTTTTACCTATTGTAAAGCGTTAAAATTATTAAATATTTTCCTTATTATCAATGACAAATACTCTCGCTGGAAATAGATTATGAATAGGATTAGAGTATCCAATTTACAATTGAATAAAATAGATATAAAGTCATATTCAGATTTTTTACTATAAGTACCTTACAAAATTTCTGTTTTCCAGTTCTGTGTATCCTCTTCACACCGCCTGTTACTTTTGTGAAAAGTCACTCTTTGAAATATTACCACAGAACATATAATAGTACTACGTATTATATAATTTATGTTCCTAGCAGTGTTCCTTCCTTCATTCAACAAGCACCATAAAATAAAAACAGACTTCAAAAACACTAAAAGTTGCCAAATTTTAATACTTTCTAGGAGATCATCGATTGGCACCAACTTTATTATAGAAATACGATGTTGTCTGTACTATCGCGCGCAGTTCCGCCTGATCACCGCTACGCTCATTTTCGTTTGCACTAGCGCTCTC
Source organism: Schoenobius gigantellus (assembly GCA_963935595.1). Lineage (NCBI taxonomy): Eukaryota > Metazoa > Arthropoda > Insecta > Lepidoptera > Crambidae > Schoenobius > Schoenobius gigantellus. The sequence continues at coordinate 13,888,609 of OZ012542.1, read as the reverse complement.
TAGCCCCACCCCGTCGACCTCGAATAGACATGGAATAATGAAATAAAAGATTCTTCTTCGGCCTGCCGCCGAGCCGCCGAGGAACCCCCCAACGCCGATTAGAGAGAGAAAGAGTATTTCTTTTCTAATAGGTCAAAACTTCAATTCAAGCGAATAAATTTTTAAATGGTCAGGCGGAAGTGCTCGCTATAGTACCTATTCTTATATTAATTTTAACTTTGAAGTCGAATTTTAATTTTTGTAAAAAATATTTTTTTTCTTTTTACTGAATTTAATACGGGCTCGGCTCTGTATTTAAAAAACTAACCTCTAACTCCTTAAAGTTAAGGACTTTTCCGTCATCAGCGCGGTTCATGACTACCAGACGCAAATACGTGAAAAGCTTCGGAAAAAAACATGAAACACGTTGGACGTACCTATAAAATTTGAGAGTTTCCCTTGATTTTCATGAGATCCTATCATCAGATCCTGATTTTGGTGACAACGGGACCAACTTTGAGATATACTCATTCGAACAAAAAAAGGAAAATCAAAATCGGACGACATTATAAAAAGGTTTGCGTGATCATACATATAAAAAAATATACTTACGCGTTAAATTGAGAACCTCTTCTGTTTTTATTGTCGGTTAAAATCTTTAATCAACATAGACATAGAATCCGGAATAAACAAACGTCAAAATTTAAAAAATCGAAACATTAAACTAGCCCTTAAGCCTTATAAATCCCAGCCATAATCAGGTGGCAATGGTGTGAGAAAAAGTTGATACTACCCTATTTGGAAACTTGGAGAGCCATAACGAGAAGAACAGGTAATAACAACGGAATACACCTACCGTTTCCGTTGTATTTATTGCTCCATAAAAAAGCATTGTGTTGATATTAAAATAAATACATCACATGACCCTGCGATACAGAAAGGATCGAACGGGTCCAGCGACTTAGTGCCTTGGGCCGGAGGATATATAAATCATTCGTCTAGAGCAGTGGTTCCCGATAAGTGGTAAGCGTACTCCAGAGGGTACGTACACATTACACCCAGCAATTTCTTGATCATCATTGTCATCATCATGGCTCATGTGCGTCCCTACCGAAGGGCTCCAGCCTTCCCTAAATTAGGGTGTTTAGGCCTTAGTCAACAACGCTGGCTCAGTGCGGATTAGTCGACTTTACATACACCTTTGAATTTCTTCGCAAATGTATGCAGATTGCCTCACGATATTTTTCTTCACCGTAGAAGCGTCGGATAAATGAACATACACTGAGAAAAATTTCATTTTGGAGTAATCTTAAAAACATGACGTAAGTATAAAATAGGTGCGGTCTCCTAAAATAAAAAAAATAATAGGTTAATACTACGCTATCGTTGAAATGTGTAGATGGCATCGAATTATTTAGGTAAATAACGAAGTATTATGGTAGTCGTCATCTTAAAAATTGATCACATAAAATAATAGTTTCTTTTTTCAAATAATAACATTAGGTATATAGTTGAAAATAGTACACTGTCCTATAAATTTGTGTGATAGTCATAAATCAGATAATAATCATAAGAAACAGCGACGTGTCACCGTACTTATAAAGATTTCATAGTATATTATGAAAAATTATCTCTGAAAATACGATGAAGTCCCATAAATGTAGTGTGATAAAATGATGTGAAATTTGTAGGTTACGGAACATTAATATAGATTACGTATCACGTAAAGCAAAAGGAAATGACCAGAGATAGTTGTAATAATAATGGAACCTAATCCAAAATTTAAAAGAACATCACAGGGTATCTGAGGAAGTCATCTATAAGTAGTACGAATAGGACGTCACTGCCGACAAGAGAAAGTCATTAAAAATTGTAGGAAATACGAGTATAATAAGACATCATAGGAGATATGATGAAAGGAAGCATAAATAGTAGGAAACATAATCATATAATGTATTCTCATCCTACTAAAGCCAGTGACACGTCATATTATATGCCATTATCATCATAAAACGTATTATCATCGTATTTTTGTGATATCACTATACTCCGTCTTTTAGGTGCATTCACCATACTTTAAACTGAATTCACGTTATTCATGATTACCAGTTTTCTCAGTGTATGAAATTAGAAAGAAACACAAAAACATATTGGTATATGACAGGATCGAACCCTGGTCCTCCCGATTAGAATGCCAGTGCCGAGTTCACAGCGCCACCGACGATTTCTCAGTAATTTCTTGACTGAAGTAATTTTATGATAAAAAATCAATTATACGCATCCAACAGTAACAAATATGCACCGACCGAAAGAAGGTTGCTCTAACGGGGGGCGAGGAACATAAGTCCTCGCTACTTATTTAACTTTATACACCGTGTTTGCTCAATACCCTATTAAGCTGACACCCAACCATGTTAACATAGCCATATAAAAGTTATGGCATCATTAAAAATAAGAAATTGTAAATTAATTCTGAAATTCTCTATACAAATAGTTGGGTTTGTGAAAAAAATGTATGCGGAATTCATTTAAAATGAAAATTAATTATAAATTTCCAATTTTCTATGCTTACATGGGTATAGGTTTCGGCTTGGTAGGGTATTGACAAAACACCTTGTATAATGATAATAAATACTAATTAAACCGATGTTTTTCATTAATCTTTTCTATCAAAGGAGGTACACGAGTTTCAGCTCTTTTTTAAAGTGATAATATGCAGGAAATACTAATTGGGACCCACTGGTTTAGATTCAAGCACCCTATTTCTATCGGTTTTTTCGACATCAGAAATTCTGTTATTTTCAATCGATCAAATTCCAATTCCAATTCAAATATCTTTATTCAACATAGGCCTTTACAGGCGCTTATTGACGTCAAAACAAAGCAAAACATTCTAATTTAAAGAAAACATATTAACCTTGTATGTGCATACATGCTGAATATACTCAAGATGTCTGCAAATGCAAGCAGGAATGAAAAAAGAAGGTTGACTCTACAGGTAACTCTGCGACATCGAAAAGACCGAGCGGCTCCAGCGACCTGGATGTCGATTCTGTAAAATTCGAACAATAGCTCGCATCTCACTTCGATATTCACGCTCACTTCGCATAAGATACAAGATACCCTTACATAGTCATTATCACGAGTTAGTAGCGATAAAATTCTAATAAATACCTCAGAACTATTTTTTATCACCTTCAGAAATAATTTTGCCTGTTTTCACTCACAAAATAGCAACGTTTTATTTGACACTTTGTTTCGAGTTCGTGTGCGAAGTGAGCTTCGAAGTGATAAAGGAATTCCCTTTACGGAATGCCACTTCATACGTCATCCCATACTTATAATGTCAAAATCTCACGGTCCCTCTAGTTCCACTCGCTGCCACGCTCGCAAGTGTAGCGCTGTAGCACAGATTACTTAATAGTTTCTAGTAACTTCGAATCTACATTCGAATTTTGAGAATGCCAATCTAAGAACTCACTGCGGAATCCGATTCGAAGTTTAAAGTGAGGTTTTACAGAATCACACTACTGGCCCCTATTTCACCATCTTTGACAGATACGACAATTGCCAAAAAATGTACAAATATGTCATATATTTTGACAATTATCGCACTTGTCAGAGATAGTGAAATTGAGGGTCTGTTTTTTAAACTACTTAGTTGGCAAACAAGAATACTACTACCCATCTGATGGTAAGTGGTAACAGTCAGCTACAAGGCATGTGGATTTTGTGGGATTCGCAGCAAATCTGTAACCCCCATGAGAACTGGGCTATTCCACTAGTCCCTACCGGTCCCTATGTCCCTCCTGGTGGGGACAAGTGGATTTATTCTTTCACTCTTCCCTACCACACCATCCCTGGATGGGATAGGTGCAATTTCATTTCCACTTATCCCTACTAATAAAATCTTGACTTAATATTGTACCATTGCCAGCTTGTGACATAAGATATAAAGCCACGGTACCCAGTAATTTCATTGCTATTTGCAATGCAAGCACTGCTGTTTTGCAGTAGAAATAGGTAAGATGGAGGTACCTATGCAGGCGACCCTGGTACAGAGTCTCCCTCCGGTACTGGTGCTCTGGGCCTGGGGATTTTTGAGTCATTCGTCTGTAGTCAAGCGCTAGATTTCTATTGATTTTCATTTAGCATTAGAAGTTCTCTAATTTTCAATGAATAAACAGCAAAGAGCGGTCTTGCTCGTGCAGAGGTGGGTTCAGAATACATGTGCGGCGGCACCATTTATTTTTTATACAACAAAGTAGGCAAGTAAACAGGCTGCCCACTAGGTAGTGGCTACTTTGCCAATAGAACATGTGGTTCCTGCTTAAACTTCTGTCAAATTTCTAAAAAGGTTGCGAATTTATGTGGCCCATTTCTGATCTTCCGTGGATGTCGTAAGAGCTGACTGTGAAAGTCTTCCCGTGGATGTCGTAAGAGCTGACTGTGAAAGTCTTCCCGTGGATGTCGTAAGAGCTGACTGTGAAAGTCTTCCCGTGGATGTCGTAAGAGCTGACTGTGGAAGTTTACTCGAAACAAAATCCTGGTGTACCAATGGCACGCGTGACTTTGGTAGCATACAGCGAAATATTACGGGAGCAATTCACTACCTAAAGGCATAGGAAACTAAAACTGTATTGTGTTGATTTCTTTATTCACTATCACTTACTTATTAACTTTTATTACTATTTAAAGTCAGTTATATTTATTAAATGATGGTTTTTTTCTAAAGGTTACAATACATGCATATACATACATAGTTACACGCTCCATTTATTTTTAAAATTACTTTTTACCATTGATGTCAGTTCAGATGGGCAACATCAGACTACATTTATCTATATGTCACAAAAATATTACAATAGGTATCTAAAAACGCGTACACGATAATATACAATAACACTTTTGAGACAACAGATTCCGAGGTGAAACTGACCTACTTAGTTACATCAACAAACGTAGGAATTTTACTAGTGTAATAATATTTTCTTATTCTAGTCACAAGAAGTCACTAAAAGGTTGTATGTTGACACATCAAGACTATACTTTTATGTTGATTTGTATTAAACGGCACGAAGGGCTCGCCATCTCTGCCCTACACCAACCTGTCTGACCATGGTATAGGTGTAGTGGGGCAATTTCTTTGTGTAAGGAGGGAGCCGTGACCAGCAGTAATTGTGGGTAGATGAAATGAAAGTATATTTAATTCGTAGGTATGAAGAATATTCTTAAAAGCGTCAAAATTATATCTATAAATTTGAATCTTCCACTCACTCGGAATGCTACCGGAAACTCTGGGTTTGTACTTTTCAAATAAGTTACAAAGATGGATGGGTGAATGGATATGATCTCAAACACTCGTCAAGAGTTGGCGTCGAGCTTAGTCAAGCACGATGTACGCTATTAGGGAAAAGAGCAGGAATAGCCTCTTTCAGCCGTGAAAAAATTAAACTTGTACGTCAACATAATCAAAAGATATGGCCGATATATTTATGTCGATGTCGATGCCGTCCACCACTATCTAGAGACGGTTTAGCCTGCCTTGCTCTTTTTAAAGAAAACGCAAATATGCGCCCCGGATGATGCTTCGTAACAGGGGTGTTACGGATATTCGCGTTCGCATCGGCAACATTAGCATTAATTCAGATATCTGCATCCGCATTTGCATCCGCATCAATTAATGCGGAGCTTTTACGGATGCGGATTCATATCTGCAACAAGTAACATGGAAAGTAAGTGAACGGGACCAGAGTGGCACATCCCTTGAGTGTTTACTCTTGTAAAAACTGTGAAAATTTTGTTCTCAAAATAAGGTTAAATAATAAATTTAATTTTAGTATGTTATTAAAATTAAACCGATTTTTATTTATTTGGGTACTGAAAACCTCTAATAATCCGCATCCGCATCCACGGATGTCAAAAATTTTTGAATCCATAACAATTAACCCTACTTCGTAAGTGAAATGCCCAGGTTGCAAATTAGAGCACATTTTTCTGCGTAAAGTCGAGGTGTGCGTATTCGTTTGGGGAAATGTTTGCGGTCACCACCTTCGGGGCGTCAAACATCGGGACTTGTCGTTACTATAGGCTGCGCGTGGACCATGCATACCTTGTCCGTCTCCACAGGTGCCATTATAGGTCCGATGCCAGTGAAATAGGGTCAGCTTTTCTAGCGCGTCCCAGAGGGGTTGACCGAGATTTGGAGCAGTACCCAACTGCGGATGTGGTGGCTTTGATGATTTTGATGATTCATGATAATGAGAAGCGCTCAAGGAACACCCAGCCAATCCGCATATGTCCAACTTCAAATGAGGTTTAAAAAGAGCACTTCTCTCCAGGTATGCAGTAACTGAGCTATGCCCTTGGCATTGCAGTAGTCCATGAGCGGCGGTGACCACTTACCATCAGGTGGACTACTCGTAATGTTTTTTTACTAGGTTCGTCTGCCACCGATTTCAGTAGAAATATATTAGCATATTTTGTGATCTCACAAAAGAATCAAAACCTATAGAGCTATAGGGAAGGTGAACGGGTGAACTAGAATTATGAAATTTAGCAAGAAGAAAGGTTTTATAAGCACAAGGTTTTTACCAGGAGGGAGACTCTGTACCAGGGTCGTCTACTTGGGTATTTCCGTCTTACCTATTTCTGCCGCAAAGCAGCAATGCTTGCATTGCTGTGTTCCGGTTTGAAGGGCAAGATATGGCAGTGAAATTACAGGGTACCGTGACTTTACATCTGATGTCAACGTTCACTGTGGTTCTTGTGGGGGTTGGTTAGTTTTGCTGTGAATCTCACAAGAGCCACGTGTACTAAAGGTGACTGTTGCCACTTACCATCAGGTGGGCAGTTTACTTGTTTGCCAACTTTATTGCAATAAAAAAACACATTTTTCAGGAAAAAATCTAAAAGAGTTCAACTCGCACATGGCCTAGATAAAATCGTTAGCTAAGCATTTTCTATTAAGCTATCTTCAAATTCAAATTCAAAAATCTTTATTCAACATAGGCCTTTACAGGCGAGAATAATTTCTTAAGATTTTCAAATGTTCATTCACTTTTGTGTGTATTCGTAATAGCTGCTCATAGGAAATTGGCATTAGTTACTTTTTGTGAGGCGTTCCCTGTCTCAGAAAGTTGGATGACTGGATTGAACAGTCATTTATCACGGATTGATCCGTCGAAGGCGGGCCTGTCACTCGCGAACTTTTCCTTTATAAAATCTTGGACGGCTACACTCTTCGTAATAGGATAGGGACATTTATGTATGTAAATATTTCAATATGAATGTTGAGTTGAATATATGGAACTAATGTAACATTTGTATTAAAAAAAATGTGTATTTAAATATTCGTGTTCTTCTAGTTTTAGAGTCGATATCCAATATTTTTTTATGTCTACAACTTATATTAACTCCATATTGCATAAACCTGTTCGTTATTGACACTATCATTAATACTTTTATACCATTCCCCCTCTGAAAAGCTTATTTTATTCACCGATAACAGTGAATAAAAAGAACTTTTAATCACTGTTTTGATGTTGGAATTTACAACTCACCAATATATTCGACCTCCATCTCAATGCTATACAACCTTCTTGCGCAAAAAAATATACGACACAAAATCCTTGTGCAAATAACTCCCCGAGATTAGATTGGTTGAAATTTTCTACAAGAAGTTGATAATCACTCGTGTCGCTCAGGATTCTAACACTTGAATCAATCGCTCGCTAAGCTCGTAATTTAATCATCGTGAATAAGCATCCCTATGGTCGTGATTCAGTCATTAGAATCCTTTATTTGCTCGTGATTAATCTATGGCCCTCGTCCTTTATTCACAAGCTTATATACGAGTATGTACTATTTTTTCCTCAAAACTTCAGAAAGATTCTGTTAATCATTCGAAATCTGAGTGCAAAAGTCCATTTAATCCGCTTGTGTGGAATGAGTTTTAAAACGCAAACCTTTTTATTCGATAATTTTATATACCGCCTGTTCACTGAAAATGCATTAATACTTTTTTTGCCATTGACACTCGACAAAGGGCTCGCGTTTCTTCAAAAACAGTGAATAAAACGCTCTTTATTTCACTGAGTGAATAAAAAAAAATAATTTGGAACATGCGCGAATATATCGATTATAGTAAGAAAAAAGGAAAACGTGCAAAGAGGTTGCACACTCTCGCTATAAAAACGTACTAAAACTACCAAAACGTAATAACTAAGTTTCAAAAACTGTCCTAATTTTACAATTAATTTCTAGTTCTTTTGTTTTCTATTGTTCTTTTATGTATTACCCATAATAAAACTTGATTCATAGATTTGATTCGATTTGAATCCTTCGCTCCTCTCGGGATATAATTTGCACTAAGTTCAAAAGAATTCACCTATTTTTCACTTGTTGGGTAATCTACTATTAATTTATATCAGTCCATCTCATTGCATCGTTGTTATTTTTACAATAATCGCGCTGGCTAGCACGACAACAGCATGGAAAAAACCCGGCCAAGTGCGAGTCGGTCTAGCGCACGAAGGGTTCCGTACCATTGACTAGATAAACAACAGTAGGTACACAAATTTCATATTTATTATTAAAGTAAATATACAATTAAGTATTTTGTGAATATTTCGAGTGCCTACCTGTTACCATTTATTGATATCGAGCAAAAAAGGGCAAAAAATCGCGTTTGTTGTATGGGATGGCTTAAATATTTATTTTATTTTGTTTTTAGTATTTGTTGTTATAGCGGCAACAGAAATACATAATTTGTGAAAATTTCAACTGTCTAGCTATCACGATTCTTGAGATACAGCCTGCTGACAGACAGACGGACGGACGGACAGACAGCGAAGTCTCAGTAATAGAGTCCCGTTTTTACCCTTTGTTAGGGACCCTAAAAATTGACAAACACAAGTATTCCCAAAAAATGTATTTTCAATGTAACCAATTGTACTAATTTTACTTTAATGTTTAAAATTAATCTAATATATAAAACTCTCGTGTCACAGTGTTTGTTACCGAACTCCTCCGAAACGGCTTGACCGATCTTTATGATAATTTTTGTTTATATGTAGTGTGTCTGAGAATAGGTCGTAAACTATTTTTTACCTATTTTTTATTATGGCGAAACGTAGTTCGCCGGCATAGCTAGTAATATAAAATTATATATATATATAATATATATACAACTTCACAATCCTCTTAAGCTTTATACTGATATATATATATATATATATATATATATATATATATATATATATATATATATATATATATATTATACTCATATATATATATATATATATATATATATATATCAGTATATAGCTTAAGAGGATTGTGAAGTTGTACATTTTCATACAAAAAGCGAGAACGCTTTTTTCACTCTTTACATAGTCCAATTTTCATAATTTTTGGAAATGTTATAGATATAATGAAGGTCTAGGTTTGTACGTTTTGATTTTGAAGTAATATTGCTCAGAATATAAATCATTAGCATCAAAATTTTCATATTTTAGACTTAAAAACCACCTCGAACATTTTTATCTTTATTGACTAAATTATACTGATTTACAAAAAAAGAAAAACGTACAAACGTAGATTAGGGTATACTGAATCTAATGAGATCAAAAGTGTCTAATTTCGTTAAGGTTTAGGGGGTGAAACAGTTATCGCCCGAATTAATATTTCAATAAGAAATGCACTTGCCTCGGACTTTCAATTCTGAACGGTGTGCAGCAAACTACATTTTTGAAAGTGCATAGATACTCGAGCCATGAATTGGCACTTCACAGTCCTCTAAACTACATTTAAACGCATTTATTTTTCTCATGCTATTAATCCTTATCACAATAAATTATTTCATCACTAAGTACAGTTTATGTAGATAATATTTGGTCTTTGAATGATTAAAATTGGACGTTTGGTTTTGAAGTTATGGCGAAATTAAAATATTACGATTTCTGCTGCACGGCCCGTTGCGAAGTGAGCGTCACCAAGGCGGGGGTGGGCGTGCGGGAGGTTATGGAATAAAATGGAGGAAAAAATTAAACACTGTGTTAAGCATTTCGATGGCGAAACGTAGTTCGCGGGCACAGCTAGTAAATAAAAAAATTGCATTAAGGCGAGGTTTTCCTGGAAATCTACGTGTGCACGGCGATTCCTTTATTGCGAGGTAATATAGTTGATAATCGTATAGCTTCTATGTCGCTTACGCGCCCGTGACCGAACAAAAACGTTACTTTTTACATGTTTTATTAGATTTTTGGAAAACTGGAGTACAAAATAAAAAATGTATTTTTGCATTTTTCTAGACAATAAAAATGCACATCTATTGGTAACACTTTTATGCCATTTATTATTTTATTTTCTGATTCACAGCTGTTTTAAAATACTGAACAGAGTAATCTTTGGATTTTTTTTCTATCGAGTGAAATATTATTAATCATGTTTCTGTCTTTAAGAATGTTTAGATAAAATGTTGAACAATATCATATATAAATTTGAGAACTGCATGTTTTATATTCGTGGCGGTACAGTTAATCGAAATTGTATAAAATGGGAAAGTAGCGCCTTAATGTTAATGCGTTATTATATCTACGCGTTATTGAACACATTAATTTAAAGCCTAAAACAGGGAATATAAATATTACTCATATCTTAACTAATAATAATAATATAATCTATACAAATAAATAAAATTGAAGTGTCTGTTTGTAATGTCAAAATAACAAGTTTTTACTAAATGGGTATGAATGTATATCGAGTACCAATAACAAAATCACAATTTTAAAAAAAAATGTCTGTCTGTTTGTTCCCGCTAATCTCCGGAACGGCTGGACTGATTTTGACGGGACTTTCACTAACAGATAGCTATTTATATAGGGCATAACATAGGCTACTTTTTATCAAGATCGGTCCTGCCGTTGTGAAGATTATATACAACATGTCAGGAATTAATTAACGGATTTCAAAAATTCTTTCAACGTTGGATAGCTCATTTATCGAGAAAGCGTTTGAGCTATATAGTAGCTCCAAATTCCTACGGGAACAGGAGCTACGCAGGTAAAACAGATTTTTCTTATTCTGCGCGGGAGATGTCGCGGGCAGCAGCTATATCTATACATACAGACATACATATTTAAATATATATGCAAAGAAATACAATTGAAGTGTCTGTTTGTAAAGTCAAAATAAAATATTTTTACTAATTGGGCGTAACGTACACCGTATGACCGTACACCGTACAACGTACACCGCGTCGCCTCATTGCAATGGTAGCTTCTCGCGCGGGCTCAGAACGCGCCAGCGGGCAGTTGCGAATAGTTGTCTTAATGCGCTCCTTCAAAATTTGTTTCGTTGCAGTTTCATCATATCTGTTTTCGTAATTTAATTTTTTATTTTATTTTATCTGGTTAATAATTGTAATTTTAATGGTTTGTTTAATATTTTAATTTTAATGACTAAATAAAAATAGGTACCCACTTAAGTTTCCCATATTAATTTTATTGTACTTAGGTGATTAGTTTTGATTTATTACCTGAATATAAGTCTGTATTAATTTTTGATTATTTCCTGGATATTTATCCGATCAATTATTTAGTTTAATTTCGTTGCAGTTTGGTCATAGGTACTTTTTATTTGCACCTATCGATCTATTTTCTAACATGATGCACTCCTCAGGAAAAATAGAGCACAATATTCCGCACCGAATAGCAGCTGCCTGGTTTAAATGGCGAGACGTGACTGGTGTGATATGCGACGCCAAAACGAAGTCAATGATCAGGCCGGTCCTTATGTATGGAAGCGAGACCTGGGTGTGTACTCAAAAACATGTCCATGCCATCCAAGTTGGCGAAATGAAAATGCTAAGGTGGATGTGCGGGGTCACCAGGCGCGATAAGATCCGGAACGAATACGTGAGGGGCAGCTTTGGTGTCCGGGACATCGCAGATAAGCTGCAAGAAAGTAGGCTGAGATGGTATGGGCATTTAAAGAGGAAACCATATAATTATATTGACAACCTGGCACTACATCACTCCATACCCGGTACAAGATCCCGTGGGAGAGCTAAAACCAGATGGCTAGATGTAGTGCACAGGGATATGTAGACATGCCACGCTTCCGAATCAGATGTGGGTGATAGGGTGAAGTAAAGTGCGGAAGGCTGACGCCATCACCATGTGGGACTAACAGTCAGGAAGAGAGAGAGATCGATCTATTTTCGTAATTTAAATTGCCTTGTTTCTTTTCTCTGGTTAGTATTTAACAGTAATTTCAGGTTTTTGTTTGATATTTTAATAACTAAATTCGTTTTGGTTTCCTTCTTTCCAGGATATTTCATCCGTATCCATTATTATTAAGTTTATAAACTATCCCAAACAACTATCCCCTTGAAATTAAAAGCGTTCAATTTCCCGTCAATGTCTGCTTTTCTATGCCAATCAACAAATCGCAAGGACAAACGTTAAGCAAAGCTGGCATTAACTGGACTAAGGGTTGTTTTACCTATGGACAGCTATATGTATCGAACACCGAATATACACTGACCTTCAAAAGTAAGTACCACACTTTTAAAATTGCAATAACTTTTAAAGTAGGCAAAATATATTTTCAAAATAAAAAGTATTAAAAAGACTAATGTATAAAAAACTAAAACTTCCGAGAAACTTGACGAAATGAGCTGAAAACTGTTTTTTGTTTGAATCCTTTATCTTTTGTAGTTTAGGGAAAAAAATAATTTTAAAAGTGTAGTACCTACTTATTTTTGAAGGTCCAGTGTAGTTTATAAAGAGGGTTTTCAATAATTAGTAGTCTTTAATTCTTTCGTAAGTTCGTAAAAAATGTATGTCGGTCTATGCATCTTTTTGCTCTGGTTTATTGTAACGATTTAGATGGGACTTTACTGGTAAAAAGCTGACATTATAAGACCGAAAACAACATTTTTCTTATTTTACGCGGCAGAAGTCGCTGGCAGCAGGTTTAACTAAATAATTTCATTAAGTTTGTAAAATGTTACCATTAATGGGGTTAAATAAGAATAGGGGTTAAGAGGATTATGAAGCTTTAAATTTTCATACAAAAAGCGATAACGCTTTTCTCCCTCTTTACATAATCCAATTTTCATAATTTTTGGAAATGTTGTAAATATACTGAAGATCTAGGTTTGTACGTTTTGATTTTGAAGTAATATTGCTCAGAATATAAATTATTAGCATTTAAATATCCATATTTTAGACTTTAAAACTACCTCGAGCATTTTTATATTTTTTGACTAAATTATACTAATTTACAAAAAAAGCGAAACGTAAAAACATAGATTAGAGTATACTAAATCTAATGAGACTAAAAGTGTCTAATTTCGTAAAGGTTTAGGGGGGTAAAACAGTTATCGCCCGAAACAATATTTCAATCAGAAATGTAGGCACTTGCCTCGGACTTTCAACTCTGAGCGGTGTGCAATAAACTGCATTTTTGAAAGTGCATACCCGAGCCATAAATTGGCACTTCACAGTCCTCTTAAAAGATTAGTTTGTATGACTGTGTCTTAAAAAAAATTCCTACAAAAATCAAAATGCTGCCAGAAGTTACTATTCCACGCGGACGAAGTCGCGGGCACAGCTAGTAAGTCATATATTAATGTCTAATGCCACAACAATGCCATATATATACCAATTAATGCTCGAAGCTATTGTGTGATTTCAAAATTATTGCATTCATTAACGTGTTACGACGTTTCCAAATGGTAGTAATCTCAGAAGAATAACTAAAACATAGAAACCTAGCAAAAATAGCTACTGAACTTAATATATTTGACTCACTTTGACATTAGGCGCTGCTAATAGAAGTTAGACAGAGACACGTATATGCAAGATGTTTCGAAATTTTGTAGGTCGTCACTAATCCTCGCTTGTCAGTTCTTCTCCCAGTGATGTCGTGCTCATCACTCACCTAGTTTCAACGTCGATAATTATATTATGTAGGTATTTAATAGATACCTAATACTAAAATGTCTTTATTACGAGAAATATAACATAAATAATTAAGGGTAGATTTTCTTATGTAACTTATCCAGCTAATAGCTGCTGTGTCTCTTTGGTATGGTCAGGCTGGCCGTTCATGAGACTAAAAGCGGCAAGTGCGAGTCGGACTCGCCCACCGAGGGTCCCGTATAAAATTGTAGGTTATACTTTAAATAGAGACTAAATTTTTTATGATTTAATTACAAATGTGGAGTTTGAGATTTTCCCTGACTTGTAGTGTAACAGTCTTACAAATAAAAATGAGTTATACCACATTTATTCCACCCTTATACTAGGTATAGTTATACTTAGTATAAAACGAGAATAACTCTAGAATATTTTTTGACAAATAAACGAGGTTTATCTTCGGTATAGCTATTCTTCCGATCTATCAAAATGCACAATATGGCAACAGCGCAATGAAAGAGAAATGTACAAAAAAGTAACATCTTATCTGTGAAAGCTGTCAGTTTTTCGACCAGGCGACCGTTTTGTTGATTAGTTTCATTTCCATATTATTATATGTGTTTATACATTCGTCGTCAAAAGGCGTCGATGGCGTAGTGCGTAAGGCTGTCGCCTTCCAATGGGGGTTATAGCGGTTCGAACCCCGCCACGTACCAATGTGTTTTCAAATTTTGAATTCATATGTACGTTTATTCGACGCTTTTACGGTGAAGGAAAACATCGTGAGGAAACCTGCACACACCTGTGAAGAAAGAATTTATTTACAGGTTGAGTGTGAAGTCGACCAACCCGCACTTGGCCAGCGTGGTTGACTAAGGCCTAATCGCCCTAGTTTAGGGTAGGCTCGAGCCCCTCGGTGGGGACGTATATGAGCTGTTGATGGATACATTCGTGTAAATAATTATATTAATTTGAATATAGTTAAATTTCGATAAAGAACTTTGATATTTTTTCAACAATGCTGAATTAATTAATAAATAAATTTCGTCTCAGGCGGGGATCGAACCCGTGTCTCCAACGTACCGTATTGACGCTTTGACCACTTCGACCACCGAGCTCTTATCAGCTCCGACGAAATCTTTAACTGTATTGATCTCATTAATTTGGGGGAGGAGGGGTGGGGGGTGGAGATGGCTATGCTCGGAGTTTCTTTACGTGAAAACATCAGTAATGATGGGATCCGTAAGAGACACCGCGTTGGTGAGCCCCTCAAAAGGTGGACCGACGACCTGATGAAGGTCGCGGGAAGCCGCTGGATGCGGGAGGCGCAGGACCGATCGGTGTGGAGATCCTTGGGGGAGGCCTATGTCCAACAGTGGGCGTCTGTTGGCTGAAATGATGATGATGATTGATCTCATTTGAACTTTGTTAATTTTTAACAATGATTTTACTTTAGTGTATCCATTAACAATATTTAAATATTATAACCTCAAATGACCATAGCAAACAAGCACAAATCGAGTTATACTAGGTTTATACAAGGGTGCGGGGTGGTATAACGTCGGAATAACGTTTGTATCAATAGAAATGTCAATGTTATACTCAGTATAAGTTATTCTTGGTTTATTTGTAGACATTTTGCTTATTCTTAGTTTATTCTCGAGTTTAACTTTATGCCACGTTTATTTGTAAGGCTGTAAGACTATATAACTTCACAAATTTCATAGTTCTAGCTAGATCAACGAAAAGTACCCTATACATTTTGATGCCCGTGAGAATGTCGAAATATACGTTTTTGGCGACATAAACGGCCGTACCTTTTTTTGTTAACTTAGAAGTTTGATTTTTTCACATCTTCAAGGGACTAGAACTTGTTAGTGTACAACTGAGTAATTATATGGTTTTAATTTCAACTCGATACCTTCACGCGTTTCCAAGATAGTCTTGACAGGCAAACGGACAATAAAGTGATCCTATAATGGTTCAGTGTTTCTTTTGAGGTACGGAACCCTAAAATTTGGACTATTTAAGTGACGGGTATTTTACGTTATCTAAAATGTTGGAATTTTTCTATTGCAGAGATTCACAAATTCTATAGGAAGGAAATCGAAGACACACTGCTTTTATTTCATCACTTAGATTTAATTCATTTTTTATCGCATCGCTTAGAGGTACTTGAGGTTAATCTCATATTTAATTTACTTACCCGAAAATTTAACCCTCATGGATTTTGAACCTTTGATAAATTCGTGAATGCTAAAACTACTATTTGTACATATGCTTGGAAATTAAACTAAAAACATTAACATTTGACCATACTTTATTGTTAAGACATTTTTCGATAGATTTACTACGCTTGATGTGCGGCCGGGCTTAGTTAGAATGTAAATTTTCCGAAGGCGGCATTTTGATATTTTACCTTTTTGACTCTTTCTGTTCTTTTCTTGATCTAATATTTTAATTCTTAGAAAAAAATCATCTGAACTGGTTGTTCTTGGCATCCGTGTCAAGGATTCGTCATGACGTCTCCATTTCATAGTTTTACTACTAAGTACATACAAAATTAATCTGATGGAAAATATCTGGAGCAAATTTGACTATGCTTTCTTGGACTCCAATTTCGTCTGACAATACACTTTATCCATATTATTTTTTTCCATTGTCTTTAGGAAATCTGTAAAATAAAAATATCGACAAAATTTTACAACACTACGCATGATCAAGAAAACCTCAAAGTAATTTTCTAAAAATCGCTAAAACATAAAAGTGAAGTTAATATTACGTATTGTTTTTCTACAAAATGATTCAGCGATATTTCATATGTATATAAGTGTACTTATTAGCTCACATTCAAGTAACAATATGAGAAAACATGCCAATTTAGGGTCAATAAATTTTGATTGTTTTCCTTTCGCGACGAATGAGACTTGCAGCCCCAAACTACACAAGACATTGTGTTACGGAGTGCACAAACACACACTATTTGTAAATACCTAAAGAATTCTTGCTTTCTAATCACTTAAATATTAATAAAATATCATCAAAATATTACTAGCCACGGGACGCACAAACAAATATTATACGAACAATTCAAATAGTTCAAACTCGGATGGTCTATCTTCGATACAAGGTACTATAGAATTTAGCCGTGTTATATGTTTTTAACCAATTTTAATATTTTTAACCAAAATGACAATTCAATCAATTCATATACTGACCACCTTGTGATATGCCAAAAGACAAATATTACTCATCTCTTACATTTACACAGTTTTGTGCCGTATGTTAGAAAGAGACAAATAGCACACAATTAATTCTTGTTTTAATCTTCCTTCTATGCTGTAGTGATTGTTCTGAGGTAGTAATCATGCAGTTTGATTAAATCCATACGCACACTAGAAATCCATATCGAATACGAATAGTTGTAGACTGAATATTATGATATTCTATCAATCTGTATCAGCAGGCCTATTCTCTAATTTCGGTTGCTCTCTAGAACTGTCATTTTTTAAGGAAACTTAACATACTAATAACATCCATTACTGCTATCATGAACGCCGCTGTAATACATAAGATCACTAAACTAGTAATGGATATAAAGTTTCTTTCAAAAATGACAGTTCTAGTTAGCAGCCGAAGTTAGAGAATAGGCCTGCTGGTGTAGCCAACCAGTCCATCGAGGCTTACGACCCGTCGATTGCGGCAAGGCATAAAACATAAACGTTTAATATAGGTAGGTACCTAAATTTAATATTAGTACATAAAAATACTTCCAAGAAGTATGTAATCGGTAGATCGCCCAGGGTTTCGTTAGTAAACAGTGAATCTTGGGTGAAATCAAGTTGTCCACCCCTGATCTATAAAACTATAAGTTTTGCGTTACATGTTCTAATTCATCATCGCTAAGCCTAAACTATTAAAATTAGACAAGAAATTTAGCCAGCAAGCTCCTTTTATAACGCCACATCCAGTAAGAAAAGGTTTTTGAAAATTCAATCCCTAAGGGAGTACAAAAAGGGTTGAAAGTTTATATCTGAAATTTAGTTATTTTTGAAGCTAACAGCGTCATTCTTTGTATTTATAATAGGTACATAGAAATGAGTAAACACATGTTTAATCTCTTTGAGAATTCCACCCTCAAAGGTGTGAAATAGAAAGTAGAAACTTTTTTTGATTGCTTCTGCTTTATGGTTTGTTCTCGTACTACGGGTAAATGTAGAGCTCCTACGGGAAACGCAAAAATAAGGCAAACAAAGTTAGAGCGGAAGCTAATATTACGTACACATGACTCAAATTGATAACCTCCTGTAGTAAATACAGTCATTACTAAAGTAAAACCTTAGAGCATTAAGAGACATCGAAAAACGAGACAATGTATTGGCTTAAAATACTATAAGCGAAGGCACCGATGCGATACTTAAACTACTTTGAAGTTGATGTATGTAGTTTATTCAGGCCTCTATGTAAACATAATATATCAGCGCTGCGTGAAAACAGGTAATGCCCGCGCTAAACTTTTCAATAAAGAGATTGAACGGGAAATTCGAAACATTTGGATAAAACTAGGCGGGTTAATCCTAGAGATTATCCTGTATTGTTTAAAAATGAAGAGTTGAAGTTTTCGTTGTGCCCAAAGCTGTTTTGGTTTCGTTGATTAAACGTAAAATACTCGTAGCAAGCTTTTTAAGCTTTATTATCCTTGGTAATAATAAGAAGTTTTCAATTTTTAAAGTGGTAATGTAGTACCGCCTAAAATATATATTAGGATGGTAAGTAGTTCCGAGAACATAATAAGGGAATTTTTGCAAATACCTTTGAAAACAGGTGACGCTAAAATATGTTCTTAGTCAAGTATCAAGTTTTAACTTATAAGATATCCAAAATCGAGTGTTCTTACTCATTGTGCGGTATATCCTCGAGCTGGTTGGCGAGCGCGGCGGCCGCCAGCAGGGCCAGCAGGCCCAGCGTCATGCTCCTCAGCGCCATCGCACTCCCCACATGTCACCAAGCACACACACTGGCCGTGGCATCGGCCACCACAACACTGTCAGCCACTGGGGCGCGTTCAGACACGGAGCGAGGTTAGGAGCCGGAGTCGGCGCGAGCGGGCCGCAGGGCGAGGACGGAGCGTGTCACGGCAGCGGCGCACGCCCGCCGCGCACCACGCACCCTGCCCCGCGCACCGCACTGGCGATGCGCGCGAATCGTACGCCCAATGTCACCGAGCCAGCCTACTCCTCACTACCAATATTCGTTCGCTCGGTCAGTGGCCACTCGATCGGTCCTAAACGTAAACATCGAAACCCTTGAAAATATCCGACGCGACCGCCGCTGACGTCGGGAGCGAAGACCGGCGGTGGTCGTGCCGTGCATCGCCTGCACGCCCGCCACGCACATGCGTGGGCACGCCGCCAGGAAATCCTTTATTGATTCCCGCGCTCCCGTTTTCTAAGGAATGTCGCAGGCGTTACTACCGCCAAAATTCCCGCCCACTTTGTAATAATAATAAGCGGATCAACGTACGCTAGGCAGGATAGCTTTCTTAATTATGTTAAGGAGACTAGGTCTTTAAGGCCTTGATCTGGGGGCTTACAGCTTCAATTTTCAACTGGCTTCGCAAAGTTGATGGAAAGTAATAATTTAGGGTATATGTAGTGAGTTATTTATCGAAAGAATTAAAGTTTGTATGTTTGTAAGCTCAAAAGTTTAGGATATTTGTATAATTATATCATCTAATTTTAAAAATGTGCACCATAATTTGAACTAGGCCTTAATTTAGGAACGATAAAGTGCTAATTATATCCCTAAAATAAAAAGTTTTGTTAAGCTCCTCGCAGGTCTACCTAAGGGCATAGCTATCTAGTAAATTTCTACGACAATGCCATATTAAAATACTATTAATAATACAATTGGTGACCTAGAAGGAAAGGGATTGCTTCTTTGGCAATATTTGTAAACTCCTGTCTTTTTGATAATTTTTCATGTTCACATTTTTTGTAAGCATTAATAATTATGTTTGTTTACAATAAAATATTCAATAATTTATTTATCATATCATGTTTTTTCTCACCTAGGAATAATTAATGAAGTGATGTTAGGGAGTAATTATTTCGCTTTGCTGTTTAATATAGTATTTTTTAACTTTTTTATGTATTACGACGCGCCAATGCTTATACTTTGATCTACCTACTAACTGCGTGATTTCTTAATTTTATTAACAACTTTAAATTCAGCGCGGATGCTTCGAGTCGAATTTGTTTTCATTAAAGAAGAAGAACATAATTATAGTTATAATCGATTAAATCGTCGAGAGTATTGACAATAATCCTGCTATGGTGCTCCTATATATAAAATTTAAAACCCGGCCAAGTGCTAGTTACAGTTCTTATCTTACATATTGGCAATCGGTACAAGTACATTGGGGGTTCTTGCAGGGATTGTAGATTTACAAATATTAGGGAGGAGCGTTGGTGACGCCGTGGACTCGGCACTGGACTTCTAATCGGGAGGTCCGGGTTCGATCCTGCTATTAGCAATGTGATTTTTCGTTTTTCGAATAATACTACAGTATCACAGCAAATAAACTTGTAATATACACAATTACACCAATTACTTCAAGGTCCTATCAGTTACAATATTTAAAATGTTACAGTAATGCCACACTTCCTTTTCGTCTGTTTGACATTCGTAGCGGAAGTTTCAACGGTAGCATTTTAGTTATAAGCAGGTTGTCAATTTGAGCGTGGGGGCACGGTAAACAAAGAGAGTGACATAAATTACCATCTTAGACCATTTAGTACTAAATGATCTAAGGTTACCATACTTAATTATTATGATGTACCATTTTGTCAATTTTTATGACGAATTACAACACATATGTACACTATTGTCCGACGCTCCTACGGCGAAGGAAAACATCGTGAGGCAACCTGCATACACCTTTGAAGATATTCTAAGGTGTATGTGAAGTTGACCAGCCCGCACTGGGCCATTGTTGGATATAGGCCTCCACCCAAGGATCTCCATACCGATTGGTCCTACACCTCCCGCATTCAGCGGCTTTCTGCGACCTTCACCAGATCGTCGGTCCACCTTGTTGGGGTGCTACCAACGCTGCCTCTCCCTGTACGCGGCCGCCACTCGAAGACCTTTCCGCCTCAACGGCCGTCAGTCCTACGAGCGATGTGTCCTGCCCACTGCCACTTAAGGTTAGCAATTCTTTAAGCTATGTCGGTAACTCTAGTTCTTCTACGGATCTCATCATTTCTGATGTGATCACATAGAGAAACCCCGAGCATAGCCCTCTCCATTTCCCTTTGAGTGGCTTTGAGCCTTCTTGGGAGACCCATTGTATGCGGCCACGTCTCAGTTCCGTATGTCATCACTGGCAACACGCACGAATTGAAGACTCGTCTTGAGACACTGCGGCAGATGGGCCGAGAATATGCTGCGTAGCTTCCCGAACGCTGCTCAGCCGAGTTGGATTCGTCGATTCACCTCTTTCTGGAAGTTGGACTTACCGAGCTGGACTATTTGCCCCAGGTAAACATATTCGTCAACAACTTCCAGCGTAAAGCCTCCAACATTCACACAAGTGGGTACTCCTCGA
Organism: Schoenobius gigantellus; assembly: GCA_963935595.1. Taxonomy (NCBI): domain Eukaryota; kingdom Metazoa; phylum Arthropoda; class Insecta; order Lepidoptera; family Crambidae; genus Schoenobius; species Schoenobius gigantellus. The sequence goes on along the minus strand of OZ012542.1, from coordinate 13,867,090 downwards.
GAATTTGACATAATTTTAGTCTTGTCCATGTTCATTTTAAGACCAACTTGTTGGGAAACTCTACAGAGGTCTTGGAGCATTGTGCCTAGATCCTACACGGTCTCAACCATGACTACGATATCATCAGCAAAACGAAAGTGAGTCATGTACTCGCCGTTTATGTTGATGCTGAGTCCTCTCCAGTCTAAAAGCTTAAATACATCCTCCAACGCAGCTGTAAACAGTGTCGGCGATATAACGTCGCCCTGTCTCACACTGCGCTGAAGTCGTACTGGTTTCGAGTTTTGGTCCTGAAGGCGGACTGACATGGCGGCGTTTACGTACAATGACTTCAATACTTGGATGTACCGATAGTCTATTGGGCACCTCTGGAGTGATCACGGCCCAGGTCTCGACAGAATTGAAAGCTTTTTCAAAGTCCACAAATGCCAAGCATAGTGGTAGCTATACTCCTCGGTCTTCTGTATAATCTAAGTCTATGGTAATATAGCCTTTTCGGAAACCGGCTTGTTCGGGAGGCTGGAAGTCGTCGAACCTGCGTGCGAGACGATTCGAGATGACCCTCGAGAACAGCTTGTAAACATGACTCAGGAGCGTGATGGGTCTATAGTTCTTCAATTGGGCCCCGTCGCCCATTTTGAAGAACAGTGCCACCACGCCCCTGTGCCATGCTTTAGGCGTTTTGCCCTCGAGTATGACGGAGTTGAATAGCCGCTGCAGCGCTTTCCGGACTGGTAGTCCACCTGCTTTTAGGAGTTCGGCTGTAACTCCATCATCACCCGGCGCCTTGTTGTTTTTAAGCTGTTTGAGAGCCACACTAATCTCGTACAGGTTGACGTCCGGGATATTTTCGGTGTACTGTCGGGTGATGGTCTGTGATGTTGCGTAAAGCTGTCCATAGAAGCGTTCGATCTCGGCTATACGCTCAGGTCGGGATGTAATGACTCCGTTGTCCTCTGTCTTCAGCTTCGTCAGGAGACTCTGACCGAGTGACAGATATCTTGCGAACACCTTGTTCTGCTCAATGGACTCTTTAATACGTTTCGAATTAAATCGGCGTATGTCGCGAGTCAGACACTTAGAGATCTGTTTGTTGAGTCGCCGACGAGCATCTTCAGAAGACTGTAGACTCATTTCACGTCCTTCCTCTATCATCTTAGCTGTCGGCTCCGAGATCTTACTTCTTTGCTTAGTACAGCTGGGTTTGCAAAACCTTGCACCCACCGTAAGGACAGCTTCCACAACCCTGTCGTTAGAAATGTCCACATCCGTGCAATCCTCCAGACAATCAAAGCGATTTTGCAATTCGAGTTGAAAGCTCTCGGAGTTTTGGATCTGAATGGCCTCGGGAAGGAGCGTAGACTTCACCAGTCGATACCTTTCCGCTTTTATGTTAAGATTCAATGCGTCTCTTAACATTCGGTGATCACTCCCTGTGTTAAACGAATTGATCACTGAGACGTCATTCAATATCCCGTATGACGTCTCAGTGATCAATTCGTTTCAATTCTTAGTCGACATGATGAAGTCAATCTCATTTTTTGTCACGCTATCCGGACTTTTCCAGGTCCACTTTCGATGCAGCCGTTTTTTAACCCCCGACGCAGAAAGAGGGGTGTTATAAGTTTGACCTGTCTGTCTGTGTGTCTGTCTGTGGCACCGTAACTCCTGAATTAATGAACCGATTTGAGTGCGGTTTTTTTATTCGAAAGCCTTTTTCGTCGCGGTGGTTCTTAGGTCAGTTTTATGAAAATCGGATTAGCAGTTCAAGAGCTACAAGCACTTTGCCAAGACGAGGTAGCTATTTTTATTAGCTGCTTTTCTGTCTGTGGAACCGTAGCTCCTGAATTAATGACCCGATTTGAGTGCGGTTTTTTTTTAATCGAAAGCCTTTTCCATCGCGGTGATTCTTAGGTAAGTTTTATGAAAATCGGATTAGCAGTTCAAGAGCTACAAGCACTTTGCCATGACGAGGTAGCTATTTATTATTAGCTGCGTTTTGGATCATTTGGTATCTATTAGAATTAAGTAGAAATTTGAAAAGAATGAAATAAAAAATAAAATTAAACATTTTAAAAAAAACCCCGACCAAAAAAATCACTCTAAAAAGTAAAAAATAATATTTTTTAGCTCCCTTTTATAACTTGATTAAAAGTACCTATTTATATTTTTAAGATGAAAATCACCGCGTCGGGGGACCGCTAAATTCTTACCTCATTTAAGTTTAATATACCCAAAATACAAATAAAGAAATAATTAGAAATCGTTCATTAAACGTAGTAATTGATGAGATGATTGATTATTTTTACTTCTTCATAATATAGCGGTCCCCGGCGCGGCGATTCTCATTTTAAAAATATAAATAGGTACTTTTAATCAAGTTATAAAAGGGAGCTAAAAAAATATTAGTTTTTTTTACTTTTTAGAGTGATTTTTTGGGTTGGGGGTTTTTGAAGAAACAGTTCATCAAATAGAGTCCCTCTCTCTCCATGTAATCGGCTAGCATTTGACCTCGGTAATTCCGGATTCCAGCTCCAATTTGCCCTATTTTCAACTCATTATTGCCCCGCTTGTTTAGCCTTGCGTTGAAGTCTCCCATGACAACGGTGTAGTGTGTCTTGGCAACATGTTTTGCTCGAGAAATGTCCTCATACATAGCTTCCACTTCCTCGTCGGGGTGTAGACCTGTATGACCTTCAGCGAATACCCTTTGGTGATTCTTTCTGAGTATAAGGTACGCCACCCTATTCGACACACTTTCGATCTGAACCACGTTGTTCACGAGAAACTTGTGGACAATGAACCCGACACCGCCTTGGCACAAATTCAAATTCAAATTCAAAAATCTTTATTCAACATAGGCCTTTACAGGCACTTATTGATGTCAAAACAGAGCAAAACAATCTAATTTAAAAAAAAAATATTAACCTTGTATGTGCATACATCCTAAATATTCTCAAGATGTCTGCAAATACAAGCAGGAATGAAAAAAAAAAAAGTTGACTCTACACCTGTTCGGAAATTGGGAGAGCCTTCTCGAGAAGAACAGGCAAGAAACTCGAAAGGTCTAAATTTTTTATCTCCTCTTTTAAATCGCGCCATTTACAATTTTGGTTTGTTACAGAGTCGTCAATTGGAAGCTGACCTCAAAGCAAAAGTTTGAGCTCAACTTCCATTACAAGAATAGATGTGTTAATTCACATTATATAAGCTATCTCTGAGAGAAGTGCGTGAACTTAGCTTATAAATTGCTCTCACTGAACGTTTCTTTGAAACAAAACGCAATACATTGTTAAATATTAGAATTGAGAGTTCAAACCCAAGCTTTTTTGTCCGTCATGTAATCAGACACTTTATAATATGCTTTTTTAATAAGTACATCTTTGATTGCAACTTTAAATTTGTTTAAGCTAAGTTCTTGTATACAACTTGGGATTTTATTGTAGAAACGTATACACAGGCCTTTAAAAGAATTATTAATTTTTTGGAGCCTGGTATTTGGTAAAGCTAACATATTCTTTTGTCTAGTATTAACTGAATGAATATCACTATTTTTACAAAACACGTGAATATTCTTACGAACATATATTAGATTCTCATAAATATATTGCGACGCTACTGTCATAATACCAATTTCTTTGAACTTTTCTCGCAAAGAATCTCTCATTTTAAGGTTATAGATTGCTCGAATAGCCCTTTTCTGCAGTACAAAAACAATCTGAATGTCAGCAGCATTTCCCCACAACAAAATACCATACGACATCACACTATGAAAGTAAGAAAAGTATACAAGTCTTGCTGTATCAACATCAGTCAGTTGACGTATTTTCCATACAGCGTGAGCTGAGAACTAAGTCTCTTTGACAATTTATCGATATGTGGGCCCCATTGCAGCTTAGAATCAAGTGTGATCCCAAGAAATACTGTGGTGTCCACAGGGTCAACACCTATATCCTTTATTTTTACAGTGGTGTGAACCTCTTTGACATTGGGTAAAACAAATTTTATACATTTTGTTTTCCCTTCATTAAGTGACAGGTTGTTCACATTAAACCAATGAACAATTCTTGAGATAGAATTATTTACATCGTCATTAATTTGCACACCTCTTTTAATTTTAAATAAAAGTGAAGTATCATCTGCAAATAATACCATCTCATGTCTGTCCTGTACAAAATCAGGGAGGTCATTGACATATATAAGAAATAGAAAAGGACCAAGAATCGAACCTTGCGGAACTCCCATTTTAACTGCAGAACCTTGGGACCTTTTTCCATTGATGTCTACTTTTTGAATCCTCCCACTTAGATAAGAGATTAGAAGATCTAGTGCCGTGTCACGAAACCCATAGTGGTGTAGTTTTCTGATCAAGATTTCGTGATAAACGCAATCAAATGCCTTGGACAAGTCACAAAAAATGCCTAACGCATCGTGTGAGTCTTCCCAGGCTTCGAATATATGTTGTATTAACTCAACACCAGCATCGGTTGTTGAGCGACCCCTTCTAAAACCAAATTGTTTACAGTGTAGAAGATTATTCCTATTAAAATATCTTTGCATTTGCTCCAACATTATTTTTTCAAACATTTTGCTAAAAGTAGGTAGCACAGAGATAGGTCTAAAATTACTGGGGTCTGATGTGCTACCAGATTTATGTAAAGGAATAATTTTACTTAGCTTCATTAGATCAGGAAATACACCACAGTCAATGCAATCATTAAAAATGTTAGCAAGTATTGGAGCTATTGTTTCAATTACGGATTTAGTAACATCAACGGAATTACCCCACAGATCCGCAGTTTTCTTTTTATTTAAAGTTTTAAATGACTTTGTTATATCAATTCCACTATTGTGTACAAATTCGAATTTATCATTACAAACTTCAACATGATCCTTCACTATAGACTCAGCAATAGCGGGGGATGAATCCAAAGACTTTGTGATTGAGACTGGAATATCAGTAAAGAACTTTTCAAATTCTGCAGCTACTTCTGTGTCAACTGTCACCTTCTTACCATCAACATTCAAACAATATTGATTATTAGTAGTTTAGTATTATTAGTAGTACAGATCTTCACCATCCCGGAAATAGAGCAGATTGCCGGATTTAACGACCATCGTGTCCTCAACCTCTCTTCGGACTTCTGATAGTCCCACAATACTCCAACTAATCCGACTCAATTCTTATTCCAGTTACAGCAGCTTCTCCTCGGTCCGCAGTGTGCGTGCGTTATAAGTGGCCAGGGCCAAGGTCTTTTGACTGGGGTTCTTCGCCGCCCGGGGATTCTTTGCATCCCAGGTCCCGGCGCCGAGTCGACGCCCGTCACCGTTGGCACGGCCTCCGAACCGCCGCGCACTTGGGCCTTTGGTTGCTTCGATCCATTTTTAGGGGGGTTTTGGGCCTTCTCCCACCACGCTGGTGGTGGGGTGCGCCGGAGCTTCGTCTGTTATGCAGCAGGGTGCAACGCGTGCAGGTGAGGTTGACTTTGGTTCCGTTAGTTAGATGATATTCGGAACCCCTTACACTCCAACTAAGGTCTAATACCCCAAGACTAAGGTCTAATACACCTTTATAACTTAGTTTAGGCTCGAGCCCCTCGGTGGGGACGTATATGAGCTGTGATGATGAAATCTTACAGGAACCACAAGTATTGTAGGTGACTGTAGCCACTCACTATGAGGTGAGCAGCCTGCTTAGTCGTATAAAAATGTCCACTTTTATTTACAATCAATGACATGTCAAGCTTAACATTTGCACTGCGAAAACTGCAGCTGTTACGGGCTGCATAAGGCGGCCTCAAAGAAAATATGTGATGTGGCGAGTGAAGCATTATTCGCTTTGTTGATACCTCAGCGCTGACCTCACTGCGATGAAGCTTATGGGTTGCGTGGGCGACGGGACGCCATGCAACAACGCCCGCTAGTTCGGACTGGGAAGCGAAGCCGTCTGCCGTGCCCGTGCACTTGTGTCAGGATTTTTCCCGTCTTTTCCCAGTGACTTAACTCATTAAACTCAGTTAAAGAAGTTTTACGTGTGTATTATTGAAATACACTCACACTACCTACCAGCCGTGCTATATTGGCGCCCAACGTGGGGCCCGAACCCACGATCCTAAGATTAAGGCCCGTATTACAGACAGAACAGAACGCAACTCAAGCAGCGTTTGAACTCCAATCACGCAAAGCTAGTTTTAAGTGGAGATAACTACTTGAGTGTTCATCTGATTATAAGTGGCGTTTTAGGTGTCGATCAGCTTAAACAAGATTCAAGAACAGAGGTGCGATTTCAATTACGTTTGGTATTTTATTTTATAACGTCGTTTGTGCGGCCGCGGCATATTCGTCGGCTAACATAGCTTCTATCTAGCACTTTAACTCAGCACCAGGCCATTGCTGGACAATCTTTCCCAGCACCAACATACTGCTGAACTATCTTGCCTAGCACCAGCCCACTGCTGGGAATCTTGCCTAGCACCAGCCCACTGCTGAACAATCTTGCCCAGCACCAGTCCACTGCTGGACAATCTTTTACAGCACAAACCCACTGCTAGGAATTATGCCCAGCAACAGCCCACTACTGAACAATCTTTCCCAGCACCAGCCCACTGCTGAACAATCTTGCCCAGCACCAGTTCACTGCTGGACAATCGTGTCCAGCACCATCACAATGTTGGGAATCATGCCCAGTACCAGCCCACAGCTGAACAATCTTGCCCAGCACAAGTCCATTGCTGGACAATCTTGTCCAGCGCCATCCCACTGTTGGGAATCATGCCCAGCACCAGCCCACCGCTAGACAATCTTGTCAATCACCATCCTACTGCTGGGTATCATGCCGAAAACCAGCCCACAGCTGAACAATTTTGCCTAGCACACGTCCACCGCTGAGAATCTTTCCCAGCACCAGCCCCATTGATGGACACACACATCCAGCACCAGCCCACAGCTAGACACTCGCTCAGCACTAGGCTGTGGCGTAAATATCAACTTTATTTGGTAACATAATATGAATTTATTTTCTCAAGAGTGGTTTCGACCATACTTAAGTAATCATAGAACAAATCTTTACTTGAGCGTATAACGCACTTCTATAATAAGCAATTAGGTACTTAGATGAACAACGATCAATGAATCTCGTTTCAAGAAACATTCAAAATCTGAATTTGAATTTGAATTTAATGCGGGCCTAAGAGTCTCATGCTCTACCGACTGAGCTAGCCGGGCCCATGCACTTGTGCCAGGACTTTTCCCGCCCTTTCCCAGTGCCTTAACTCATTAAACTCAGTTAAAGAAGTTTTACGTGTGTCTTATGGAAATACACTCACACTACCTACCCGCCGTGCTACAGTGAATATGTGAAGTCCGACGTGTTGGCGTATGTACCGTTTTATAAATGCATACAGAAATGTGTGGTATGGTATTTTCTAAGCATATAAGTATTTTTTATACAACTAAGTTGGCAAACAATAAGCAAGCTACCTATTTGATGATAAGTGGTAAGAGTCTTCTATAGTACATGTGGTTTCTGAGAGATTCGCAGCGAATCTGCAACCCCCATACAGTATACGTTACCAGCTTGTGACATAAGATGTAAAGTACGGTACCCAGTAATTTCACTGCCATATCTTAACCTTCAAACCGGGACACAACAATGCAAGCACTGCTGTTTTGTCGAAGAAATAGATAAGACGAAGGTGCCTAAGTAGTCGACTCTGGTACAGAATCTCCCTCCGGCATTTTTTTATTCCATCAAGTCATGCTGAACATTATAATGTACGAGTATTGTCACGTGAATCAAACGCATATACAAAATTTCAAGTCAATCAGGAAGTTGTTTAAAATTGGTTAGCAAGATTTGAAAAAATGAGTTACTTACATACGAACATAGCAAGGTAAATAAATCCTTTTTTTACTCTACTTTTCTGAAAAAATCAATATTTTTACATTATAATACAATTTTATGATTCATTATTTTATAACATAATCATACTTGCTTCAAAAAAAACTCACGCTCTAACTCTAGAACTGTGCTCGTTTCGAGTTTTGAACGTTAACCCTCTAATTTCATCATCACCCTAAGAACGCCGATAGAACAACGAAAGAATGCTCTAACTACATCTGTTTACACTAAAAGAATTTAATAGAGCGGGGTAGAATAAGCATTTGCTCGTTTGATGTAAATCGGCCCTAAGACAACACCGTGAGCCGTCATTGTTAACAATGCGGTTGAAGAGGCCGTTTTAAGGGGCCGTCCATATAAAATATTACGTCATTCTAAATTTGGGGATGACGGTAAATGATGCATGAAGGGGGGGGGGGGCGTTTCGAAATTGACGTCATTCTTGTGATACCAGTTACTCCAAGCAAGTACCTAATGGACAGTGGAGGTCCTGCGGCCCCTCGTCGTAGTGCTCGAATCTTGGGACGGCGAGGTATAGAAGTCCTTCAACAGTAACATGACGACGGTGTAACGGGACAGGCACTCGACGTTGAGTGGGTTAAAGACTTCAACATGGATGAATCGAGCCAAAATAAATATGGGGAGGATACGGAGATATTACCCGTGATCCAGGATTTGCAAGAATGGGTGAAAACTCTGTAGGAGCTATCCAAAGAAAGCTAAAGAATAGGGAAGAATAAGTCATTAGGAAATGGCGATAAGATGATTGTAGGGGGGGGGGGGGTCGAAAATCAGCAAAAATCGATGACGTAATATATGGACGGCCCCTATGCGATTTATGTGATCCCACTACCTGCATTATATGGTTGTTGCAAAAAATTCAATATTTTAGAAAATTTTGAATTTTTTAGAAAAATAGAGCTATGATAGCCATTAGTTTATAAATACTTTTTATTTAATCCTGATTATGAATTATTATTTTTTGTTTTACCGCGATTTGATCTATTATATTAAGAGAAATCCATATTTTTGTATGAGTCCATAGACATAGTGTGACATAGAGTCCATACAGAAAAATGGAAACTTTAATTAGTCAATAAAAACTTTAATAAACACCAACTTTAAAAAAAGATTAAATATTATTTTTGTTGATAATTTTTGATCTAATTTTACCCTCTTTCGGGGTTGCACTTTATCCAGGGACACACTGTATAGTACAGTTTGTGGCAATCGATTCCGATGAAAAATATGAAAACGATAGCCTGATCACAGATGACATCCTGACTAAGTTTACGTATTAGTTTTATGCTCAGGTTTTATGAGTAGAATGTGCCTTCGTTTTCTTTTAAGCGATTGCCTTACATCCTGTGTACACATTAAAATTTCGTGTTGAAACGACTTTGACGAAACTGCACTATTTTCAGAGTTAAAAACTTAGACGTCAAAAAGAATGGATATAATAATTCGATGAATAGTATTTAAACGAGCAAAAATAGATTCAAATAAAAAGCGTCAAAAGTATTGAATACGCCTTACGAAATAGTGATTAGTGGGCACTATATTTTATCAGTGGCCAAATTAAACAATTATTAAAACGTCCGACGAATTTGCGATTTAACGAAGTAACAAAGCCAGTATTCTGGCCTCCATGTCGCATGAAGCAGAGGTAAGGAGGGAAAAAACTACCAAATATTTTTTATTACGTAGTTTTTTATTTCTTTAGCTTTAATTATTAGTAAAATAATCATATATTTATTGGTGTATAATGTGTTTTTTATATCATTTTTAGGGTTCCGTAGCCAAATGGCAAAAAACGGAACCCTTATAGATTCGTAATGTTTGTCTGTCTGTCTGTCCGTCCGTATGTCACAGCCACTTTTCTCCGAAACTATAAGAACTACACTGTTGAGACTTGGTAATTAGATGTATTCTGTTAACCGTATTAATATTTTCACACAAAAATAGAAAAAAGCAATAAATTTTGGGGGTTCCCCATACATAGAACTGAAACTCAATTTTTTTTTTCATCAAACCCATATGTCTGGGGTATCTGTGGATAGGTCTTTAAAAATCATATTGAGGTTTCTAATATATTTTTTTTCTAAACTGAATAGTTTGCGCGAGAGACACGTCCAAAGTGGTAAAATGTGTGTCCCTCCCCCCTGTAACTTCTAAAATAAGTAAATGATAAAACAAAAAAAAAATGATGTACATTACCATGCAAACTTCCACCGAAAATTGGTTTGAACGAGATCTAGTAAGTAGTTTTTTTAATACGTCATAAATCCTACGGAACCTTTCATGGGCGAGTCCGACTCGCGCTTGGCCGGTTTTTGGCATATGTGTCAAAGACTCGTAAAAGAATAAAGTTTGAGACTTAGGTACAATCTCGAAATTGATAATGTGTTGTGCTGAGAAAAGGAAACGAGATGAAATTTCGATATTTCGTATTCCAATTTCGAAAAATAAGTTTGATTTCAAAATTGTGTTGCGAGAACTGAAGCCCTTTATAACTATATATTTACGTTTCACTACCGTTTCGTTTCACTCACTCTGGTTTCCCTTCAAAACGTATAAATCTTTCGCCGGGCAAAGTTTCTTTTCCATGGTCTCCTAAAATAGTATTAGGCTCGTATTATTAACTGCATCTCAAGAATGAGATCGCTCTTAAGAATACGAGTCAAAAAACAGCAGTGAAAGCGAGATATCGCTACACTGTAATAGCGGTATCTTTCTGATTTATGTTATGCGCACGATTCTGCTACCAAGTTGGAAAGTCGTGAATTGGGATGATGAATGAATTCTAATTTTGACGTCTCGTCATAAAATATGAAAATGTCGTAGAAAAAGATGCAATCATGAGACAGAGAGATCCGACATCAACCGTGACGTCACTGTTGATTACGGCCATATAAACCGTAAATTGCCGTTTTGCTAGAAAGAGATGGAGAAAAATCTTTAATACCTTATATCTTGGTTGTTTTTATAGTTATTAGAATGCGAATATTTTCTTTCTGTTTATTATATTAATGAGCTTCTATTAAAGCAATATTTTTTTTCATTCATCTAGATTTTTTAATAAATTAAGAAATGCAGATCAAGACTGTTTTCAGTTCGTCTGATCCACAAAAAATATACACTATTATACAGGTACAAGGTAGCTTTTGAAGCAGGAGCCAAACTCAACAACTTTTACCATGGGACCAATCTTAAAATTGCGACTGAGGACGCGACTCGACTGCACTTGTTTCCCTCTTTATGACTCACATAATTAAAAAAATGGTGAATGATTTCAATGAGCCGCTTTTAATTTGCTCTTTAAATAAATATTGAATCAATATAAAGCCCACATGATCGTGGTTTTAAACTGTTTGAAATAATGTTTAAACGGAATTTCAGCCATCGATTTTGAAACGGTCTAGGTGTGATTATCAAATGATACCTTGAGTGATGCTGCAAATGCAAGTGCTCGTATGCTCGTTCGCTTAAATTTCGAGGCTTGACGTTATTCGATTAAATCAATATCAACGAAAACCAAACATACTATGTTTGGTAGTTTGGTTGGAGTATGTGGGTATGTATGTAGGTATACTATACCGGGGTTAAAGCAAAAAAAATTAAATAGTTACACAGTGTTTTATTTTCTCAATTTAGGTACTGCAAAGTTAGACACATTATGGGGTAATCGATTTACATAATTTAACATTACATTCGAAACAGAAAATTATTAATCAACAAATACATTTTATTATTCAATAACGACCGTTTTAGTTTGAACAATAAATGATAAATATTTTTGAGCAAGAGGCTGGAAATAAAATCATACTATTTAAAACAAATCATTGTACATTCAGTGATAATTCGTATTTAAATAAGCACATAAAACACTCGATTTCGGGTACAACCTACAGTTTTTCGACAATATGTCAGTTAAAATTGTATAAAAATAAACGATACAAAAAAATACACAACTCCATTGCGCAGGCGCAGGCACATCGCGGTAGGGTCGCATAATGACTAACTCTATATTTACACAATATCGTTAGCTTATATAGGTACGTATAAATTAATACAATCTAGTAAGTACTTTGCACAACTCGATTTATTAGTTTCGTTTCCCTACAGAGGTCAGCTACTGTTAGTATAAAACAGTCTACGTGTCGCATTCTCCCAATGATTCTTAACCACAGAATACTGTGTTTTGATCGTTAAATGCAGTCTTAAATGTTTACTTAAACATCACAAAAATACAGATAAGGTATATTTAGAACACTAAATAATCTCATAAATAGGCACCTATGCTACGTAACGGCTAACTAAATAATTTGTACAATACATCTGCGATTACCCACAGACTCATCTAATGACGAAATAATAATTATAGACAATATAAATAAATAATATGATATAAATTATTAAAGTATGACCACAGTCTTAAGAGAAGATAATTGTGACGGAAGCAGCGCATGGTGACAGTGGAAATGTCTTTAAAATAGGAACACGTGAAACAAAAACACACAAATATGACGCTTACAATGATATTTGGTCTTTACAGTAAGAACTCACAACAATTATCATTCTCATACACAAACATAATATAGGATTGCTTTAAATTAAAGCTAGTAAAATATTGAGAGAGCTACAACGAATCAGTACAGGACAGGGCAAGTTCAGTACTGTACCTTATAAAAAGCTTGGGGAATTGAAAGCAATCCTATAAAAGTGGGTATTCAATGGAATGATTTCAGTACTACTTCGTATACAACATTGATTGAATACCAGCGCACCCGCGTACCGAATGATTGTAGCCTCCACTTAATCGTATATTTCAATATTAATATTCAGCTTAAATATATATGACACTCGTAATACTGTTCTAAGGTGTTGAATGATATCCGTATTGCGATCCTTAAAACACGTCTTACGCTCTCAATCAAACTTCATAACTTTAGGTAAAGATGTCAACTCTTTCGAGCGTTAACATTCATTAATGATATCACTATCTACAATTTATCGTTTAACGTGTAAACACGGTTATACAGTTCGACTTGATTCAATGTCTGGAGGAGTCACTCCCGTATCCTGAGTCACGACCGTTCTCGGCGCGGTGGTCTCTTTCGGTCCCTTGACCTCTCGCGGTCTCGGTCACGATTACAGTCTCGGTCTCCGTCTTTTTCGAGCGTTATCATTTATTAAAGAAATCACTATCTACAATTAATAGTTTAGCATGTAAATACGGTTATACAGTTCGACTTGGTTCAATGTCTGGAGGAGTCACTCTCGTGTCCTGAGTCACGGCCGTTCTCCCTTGGGGAGGCGCGGTGGTCTCTTTCGTCCCGGTAGCGATCTCTTCGGTCCCTTGACCTCTCGCGATCTCGGTCACGGTCTCTGTCTCGGTCTCGGTCGCGGTCCCTGTCGCGGTCCCGATCGCGGTCGCGGTCCCTATCTCGATCGTCGTCCCGGTCCCGTCGTCGGTCATAGTAGTGGTACGACCGACGCGATTTCCGGTCTCCTGGCGTCACTACTTCCACTTTTATATTCGCCGTCGCGGTTACCTGAAAATTAAATTTGAAATCAATAAAAACTAGCAAACGTTTTACAAAAAAGGCCGACATACTACTAAAAAATATTGCACGCGAATTTTTACATTTTTTACGTAATCAATAACTTGCGACAATGCATTGATTTGAAATGTCACACGACGTCGTACGTAGGTAAATTTTCTATTAGTGACGTAGCGAGCTCCCCCTATAACTTTAATTCGCTTCATCTCTGTAGTTTTTATTATTTCGTCAAAGCAAAAAAGACATATTTGATATTTATTTTTATTATCTAACTGACGAACTTATTAGAAATAATGATGAACTAATTAATAAACAAGAAAAAATTGTCTCGGGCGGGATTTGAACCCGCGTCTCCAACATACCGTGTTGACTTGGACTTATTAGATTTCAACTTTTTCTTCTCAGTCTGCACCCCTATTGACTGTTTCATTTGTATTACTATAAATCAAATTATACGAGTATGTCTGGCGAAATACTAATAAATATTTTATTGTCTCTCAACATCCAATAGCTGGATTTTACAAAAGTGGAGACAACATAAAAATTTAAACACTTCTCTTTCAACAGTAATTAATCTAAAGATAAGCTTTTAAAACAGGCTGTTTGCTCATATTAAACTACGTTTCTTGTGGGTTCCTAATCTTTTTTAACTATCATTTTATGAAGCCCAAACAACGAGATGAACTTTGCCGTATTAAAATACCTAATTTTCCATCATTTTCATTTATTTAATTACATTAACTAAATAAACAAAACAACCCGATGAGTTTATCAAACAAAAAAGAAGATTGATATTAGTTGAAGACATACCTTAGTAGTGATCGCTCCAGGGTGCGCTTTGGACGTGGGCGTGGAGCGTCCCGATGTTGAGTCGCTGCCGTTGTACGTGGTCGTCTCCACGACCACCTCGGGCTGCACCATGATGGACTGCATCGAGGACTGGACGGAGGACGCGGAGCTGTGCCAGCTCGGCTCTTCAGTTATGGTGGTCAGAGAAGGCGCGGAAGGTCGCGGCGCCGACTTGGTTCTCGACTTTTCATTGGTGGTGCTGGAAGTGGATTTTCGAGGGTGCACCGGCGAGCTCTTCGGAGATGGGGTGGATAAGCGCTCGGGATGCTCTAGCGGTCGCACCTGTGGAAAGATGTGGTAGATTTGGTCTTTGATCGTATGCAAAAGTTTTGTATCTTATGAACATGATATAAATCTCAAAGGGCAATGTGAGGCGTATTGATTTCCATAGAATTTATATGAAAAGTGGTCCTAGTAGTACACGACACCACTCAAGAGATTTAGGTGCGCTGCTAACCCTTTTTTGCGAAGTGGAATGCATTTGCATGTCCGGTATCAAGATAAACTCAAATAATTAACAGCGAACTATCCCTGCTTACTCTTTTTTAGAGTTCACCATTTATAGGCATAGCCGAACCCAGTTTAGTGACTAATTGAGGGAGCGAGGATGTGTGGCATCTTGCATCCCACTAGCTATATCCATTTGGACGAGGTTTGTTATACCAAAACCTTTTCGCACCTTCCACCCCGTAACGGGCTAGCGGGGTGGAGATACGCGCATTTCGAACAGCTACAATTCTGAGATCAGTATCTCAGCAACGAAAAGAAACAAGAATGTTTGGTTTGTAGATGATTATACTATGATTTCTAGTCAGTGGATAAAAATAATAACTTTGAGCTAGTGAGAGGGGTCAGTGACTGCGCGAAATAGCGATTTTGTGGGACTGAGGTTACTGAGTAAAGGAGATATATATTTTATACTAATAGCTCATAATTATTACTTAGGTACTCGAGAGTTACACATCGCTATTCGCTACGTTCCATTTAAAATCATAATGACTTATCTGATTTGAAATTGGTCGCTGTGACGGAATGACGGTTAGAAGGACATTATTACTTTTTTTTTAATTTATTTGACAATTTATACATAATAGGTAGTTATTAAAACATGTTTTGAAATCACACCTAAAAACCTAAACGGTTTATCTGGCATGACTGAGTTGCTTATTACAAATATTTTAAAGTTAAAAAACAAAAAAATACATTTCATTATTAACTGTCGCTTCCTGGGTTTTCTTCAACGAAGTATCTTTTTAGTTTGAGTTTGTACTTCGCTCCTGTAGTGTATGTCGTTCAGTCTTTTTGGCAGGATGTACTGTCCTACCCTTGTACCATATACATTATTATACTTTGGCAAATTGTAAGTACTTTGATAATTCAGTTTTCTCATCCCAGCAGGCCGAGACCTTTTGCATAGGTTTGGTATATTATTTATTTTATCATTAAGTACTACAAACTTTATTTTATTGTATAAACTCATTACTTTACAGAATTGAAATATATTTCTTTTATCGATCTTATTTTTTATTCTACTCTTTTTATTTAATATACTCTTTAATATTTTAATTTGTAATCTATATATTTTATCTAAGTATGTTTTGTACGTTCTACCGTATGATCCGATGAACGTGTCGAACGAACCAGGCCTCCGTTACTACGTGCTGAGGTACACCATAAGTACCTACCTATCATTCCGCGCACACTGAGAGTGTCAAAAACTAGCAGGGCTTCCGCGCTCCACTCGGAGTATATTGCCTTGTGTGCCACGATCTTAGCACAGGAACTATGGCACTTACCTAAGCAACGTTTCGCGCGGTTTTTGCACGCGCTTATTTACCATCAACAACAACCTATCGCTCGAGCTTGTAGCGACACGAGGCTTCAGATTAACTAATAACATACGCTAACCCGTGGCGTTAAGGTGTGATTCAGCTTGGATGCTCAAAGTTTAGTTATTTAAAATTTCGTCGTCTTTTTTCAAGATCAAAGGAGTGCAATTTCTGTACGTGATACTATTATCACGGTAATAGTATAAATACAGTATGTCGACTCAGCCCCTATTTGAAATTTTATACCTACACGGCCGCTCGGCATCGCTTGATGCGTGGCCCGTGATATGCTCGCTTATGCTCCCGCGATCAACCGTGCGCTCCGTTTGACTCGTGCGTTTGCCCTGCGGCGAACTGCATTCGTGCCTGCCCTTGTAGCTATGCGATCCGAGTGCGATCCCAGATTAAGGCGCGTAGGCATAGCGCGTATTTCGACCGTTTCTATGAAGTCGGTCTACTGTATATGTTACGGTCAAAGTTAATAATCGGTGATTATTAATAATTACCGGTTAAAGTGATTAACCTGAATTGACTCGGATTACCTCAAATATAGTGGGATAGACCACCCAAAACCAACTCGGGGTATCTCAAACACTGTTGCGGATAGGTTAAGTTATTTTTTTTGTGACCACACAGAACCGACTTGGGAAACTTGAAACGCAATTGGTTAGGTTAGGAAGAAGCGGGAGGGTTTGTTGGTTATTATTAATCACTTTAACCGATAATTATTAATAATCACCGATTATTCACTCTGACCGTAACATATATACTATTACCGTGCTATTATCTACCTATTCTGTGCTACAACACATCGCCTCTGCACTTGCGAGTTGGGCGCGAACGTACCTCGGCGGCGGGCCCCAGCAGCGACAGCACTATGGGGAAGAAGAGCAGGCCGTCGAGCAGGCCGAGCAGCAGCAGCGCGAGCAGCAGCCGCAGGAAGAGGCGCGCCACGAAGCCGAACTCGCTGGTGGCGAGCATGGCGGCGGCGAGCGCGGCGGCCAGCGCGCCGTGCACCACCGGCGCCAGCGCCGCCTGCACCGCCAGCGCGGCGCGCCGCGGCCGGCTGCCGATCGCCGTCACGAACGACTGCGCAGCGACCGCGCACGTTAATTTTTTATTATTCACTAGCCGTGCCCGCGACTTCGTCCGCGTGGAATAGTAAAGGCCGGACCGATCTTGATAAAAAGTAGCCTATGTTATATATACCTTATATAATTTTAACTATCTATTAGTGAAAGCTATTAGTGAGAGCGTCGGTGGCGCTGTGGACTCGGCACTTGTCTTCCAATCGGGAGGTCCGGGTTCGAGACCGCCATGTACCACTGTGTTTTTCGTCTCGAATTTCATATGTACATTTGTCTGACGCTCCTACGGTGAAGGGAAATATCGTGAGGCAACCTGCATACATCTGCGAAATTCAAAGGTGTATGTGAAGTCAACCAATCCGCACTGGGCCAGCGTGGTTGACTAAGGCCCTAATCACCCTAACAATAGGGTAGGCTCGAGCCCCTCGGTGGGGACGTATATGAGCTGTGATGATTAGTGAAAGTCCCGTCAAAATCGATCTAGCCGTTCCGGAGATTAGCGGGAACAAATAGACAGACAGAAAAAATTTAAATTGTGTTTTTGTTATTGGTACCCGTGTATACGTCCATACCCATTTAGTAAAAACTTGTTACTTGGACATTACAAACAGACACTTCAATTTTATTTATTTGTATAGATTTATTCAGGAACAAATAGTCATATTAACATTCTTATAATCACAAAATTAGTAACAAGAAGACCTAATAGTTCCATAAATTAAACTCTAACTCCAAATTTGTCAAACACAATAAGACTCAAGTAGCAGACTGACGACAATGACCAATAAAGGACGTCGACGACGACGTCATAAGTCAATTTAGGGTCTATAATTGTAAGTCAGATTTAGACGCCCAGATAACGTCAATAATAAGTTAGTACCAAGTATACCATGTTACTTTTGAAGCAAGAACCAAATTTTGTGTGCTTGTTCAAACAATCAAAATGAACAACATTTACTATGGGACTAATCTTGTAATCGCGAAAAGAATCAGAAAAATCATCATCATCATTCCATACACTTAGGTTCAGTGGATGTTGAATATTTGTATGGAACAGCTGATTTTTTTTCAGGATTTCATTTTTTGCACCATAGTAAAAGTTGTTCATTTTGCTTGTCTGAATAAGCACACAAAATTTGGCTCCTGTTTCAAAAGTAACCTTGTATAAAGTTAAATTTTCTATTCTACAAAAATAGCATCTTTAAGCTACTCACTATCCCTGCTTACTCTTTTTTAGAGTTCACCATTTATAGGCATAGCCGAACCCAGTTTAGTGACTAATTGAGGGAGCGAGGATGTGTGGCATCTTGCATCCCACTAGCTATGTCCATTTGGACGAGGTTTGTTATACCAAAACCTTTTCGCACCTTCCACCCCGTAACGGGCTAGCGGGGTGGAGATACGCGCATTTCGAACAGCTACAATTCTGAGATCAGTATCTCAGCAACGAAAAGAAACAAGAATGTTTGGTTTGTAGATGATTATACTATGATTTCTAGTCAGTGGATAAAAATAATAACTTTGAGCTAGTGAGAGGGGTCAGTGACTGCGCGAAATAGCGATTTTGTGGGACTGAGGTTACTGAGTAAAGGAGATATATATTTTATACTAATAGCTCATAATTATTACTTAGGTACTCGAGAGTTACACATCGCTATTCGCTACGTTCCATTTAAAATCATAATGACTTCAAAGTAGTCCTGTTTCAAAAGTAACCTTGTATAAAGTTAAATTTTCTATTCTACAAAAATAGCATCTTTAAGCTACTCACCAGACATATGTGTACAGTGAAATGCACGCCTCGTCCGATAGCCAATACTAATAATACGGCCGGTACAGCGGAAAGTTTGACATCCAACAGGGCCATGGTCCCAAGTAGCTGCAGAACCAGAGTAGCCAACGCCAGGGTCACTAGCAACGCCGCCCATGCGTTCAGCAGCAAAATCATTACAGCCTGCAAAGAAACACAAATTAGCAGTCTAATTAGTTCTACTCTTATATCCAATCTGCAGTTGGATAAGAGTACAACTAGATGGAAATATGTTTGTTCCTGTTGTACCTTCATCAAAAAAACCGGTCAAGCTCCGTCAAATTTATCTAAATATCACCGTTTCTAACTACATATTTACAGTTTTCAGACACCTATAACATCTTGCTTCTTGCCAAATTTCATGATTCTAGGTGAACGGGCAGCGCCCTATAGGTTTTGACTCCCTTGTGAAATTTCAAAATTTGAGAAAAAATGCAACATAAACGCTTAAATCTTTTGATCTCGAGTATATTTGGTATAAGTTTCAGTTTCTATATCTCTTCGCATTCCCGAAAAAAGGGTCTTGACAGACGGACAGACGGACACCGAAGTGATCCTATAAAAGTTCCGTTTTTTCCTTTAGAGGCACGGAACCCTAAAAATGATAGAATTTCCATAAATCTAATATAATATGGAAATACCCTATTTCTTTAATGACCGTCTGACAGATTTCAAAAAAAATATTGAACATAATACTTACTTTTTTGCGTTAATTAACAACTTGCGACGATACTTGATTTGAAATATCAAATGATGTCATACTTAGGTAAATTTTCTACTAAATTGTGACGTAGCAAGCCCCCACTCATAGGACTTATATTGTATAAGTATGTGCCCCCAGTTTAGAACTTTAATTTGTGTTATCTCAGTAGTTTATGGGTATATCGGCAAAGCAAATAATACGTTGCTAATGTTTTTTTTATATAAAAGAGACGGATTAATGAGATTTCGATTCTTAATATTTTCATTCCACATCCCTATTAATTCAATTGTAAGCAAATTAAATCTATACTTTACTAATATTATAAAGCTGAAGAGTTTGATTGTTTGTTTGTTTGAACGCGCTAATCTCAGGAACTACTAGTTCGATTGTTGTATAGTCCATTTATCGAGAAAGGCTTTAGACTATATAACATCACGCTGCGACCAATAGGAGCGAAGAATAGAAATTAACGCGGACGAAGTCGCGGGCAACAGCTAGTTTATTATAAACCTTCTTATCACCCTAAGATTGTAACGGTTTCTGCCCTACGTTGGGCGCCAATTTACTGTAAAGCTTCTATGACTTTGAACTATATTCGAAAAAAATCTAAATAAAAAGTGCTTTAATTAAACATGTAAAAATATTCCCATTACAATTCTTATCAAGTCAGAAACACTGTCCAGTGGACATTCCCGGTTAAACGATAATCCTATTACGAGCTTACCGTAGGTATGTTAAGCTCCCAAGTGCATTTGGCACGCAGGACCAAAATGTGTGAAAATATGGGCTGTGGCAATGGACTGTAAATGAAGCTAAATAATTACATTTTAAGCGTTTTAATGTGGTAAGCTTGGGGTGATAAGGTTTATAACTGAATATAAGTCAGTTTATTTCTAAAGCTTAAGATTTCATATTGTATGAAAATTCTCAAGTATTCGTCTTATACCTTTTTGAGAAAGATTAAAAGTTTCTTACTCATTAACGTATTAATAATGAGGTTTGATGAAACTTAACATTAATGCTATCGTTATTCTAATACTAAATTGCACATTTTTAAGCTGATTTTGCATCTTTTTGTCAATTTTATTGTAACGACATTACAAATAATTCAAAAGTATTTTACTACTTTAATATAAAGATTAATTTACTTACCAGAAATACAGCAGCTAGAGCGCAAGCTAGGGCCAGCAACAATGATGTTCTCAAATACAAATACTGCTCCCAGAACAGGAAAGGTATACCAGACGGGAAATTGGACAATCCCTTCGCTTCGAATTTCAGACACAGCTCTCTCACCGACATTATCAGTTGTTTTATGCTCTCCGTGTCGCTGAGGCCTGATAAGTAAAACGGCAGCTGGGCGTAGATGAGTGGCGATGATTTTGGGATCTTTAAATCTGTATCTGAAGGCGAATGTATCCAGGTCTTTGGTTGGGGTTTCAAATTCCCTTGCGATGCTCCATAAGCTAATGCATCATTCGTCGCCCAAGCTGATAGGTAGTTATAGAAGGCTTTAGGATTTATAATACCGTCCTTATCAACCAACCTGTGACCATTTTTAGTATCTTTTGTAACCAGTGACTTATCGATGGGATTGTCCACATGTCCTGTTTGTACCATAAGCTTGTAGCCTAAAATTCCTTCATCACTTGCATTCTTGCACCAATATTCTTTCGTTATGCACCCGATTTCAACTTCCTTGTCGTAAGCAGCTTGCAAGTCTAATAGCCAATCTCGAAACAAACTGAGCCAGAATTTCGTAAGGCCGCCATTGTCATTTTTTATAATATTTGGAATCCGTACGAATTGTTCATGATACTCATATAGTAATTTTTGATTTGTCGGATATTCAAAATCTCCTTGTGTTACTGCGTACATGCTATAAAATCCAAAATATTTCTCTTGTCTGGAAAGGAATTCGTGTTCATCTGTGTTTTCAGGTACGATATCTGTTAGATCTAATCCATCTTTCACTTTTGTAGCTCCCCAAACGCTTGCCAAAAGAAGAACGATCAATGCTAGCATTGACAATACCTATAACAAACAAGAAGCTTATTATTTTGTTACCTCTAAAATCAATATCACGTAGCTTAAAATCACTTGAATTAAATTAATATGATGAATTAAGGCCCAGTTACCTTTACAGCTGGGCGCATTATGAATGGCGAGTAATGATTTTTTGCCCATTTGGTTAGAGAAATACTAAGGCAACATGGTTTCTCGGCGTTTCCACCTTCATCTGGATCTAAAGGTTGTCTAGTAGCATCTTTCCAGTTACCCTGCCAAAAAACCGCATCACTTTAGGAAAAACTTATAAAAGGTAGAGATATAAATAAGTATTTGAATGTAAATTTAAAAACCTTGTTAGATTTATCATGTCTGCCTTTTGATCGTTCTGGTAAGTTTTTCGCTTTGACTGGAAGCGGGCTTTCAGGTAGAAGGCAGCATAGCAAATCAGCCCTTGCAGCTGACCTTCTTCGAAGATCCAAAGAAATCATTGCGGGAAACACCAGAAGCATTGATCCAAGATTGAAAAGTAGTAGTATAGCAGCCTGAAAAGCAAATGATATCAATATACAACAATATATAGAGCAATCATAAAATAAACATAGCACAATTATTAAACATAAAATAGCAGGTAAAATATTTCGCAATTTACCTGAAGGCAGAACACTCTCAATGCAGGTATTGGCATAAGCGCCGCAGCCAGAAACACCACAACATTGCAAAGAGACGCTAACAGAACGCTCAATCCACTCTTTTTTAAAACTAGACCAGTTCTCTCTTCTCTTGGTACATCTCCAGATTGTTCAACATACGTATGAGTAAGGAGAAACATGTCTTGAACGCCTAGGCCTAGAGCTAAGAATGGGACGATTTGTGTACTGGATGCGTTAAACGGAATACCTGAAAAACAGAAAAATAAATTTCATAAGGATGTCCACATTATATTGAATATGTTTAAATGCTTTCGTACATACAAACACAAAATCAAAGAAATGAAAATAAAAAAATTATCACCTAACAAAGCACAAAACCCTAAGCCAGCCGCAACGGTAATTGAAAGAAGAAGTACTCCCGCAATTCCAACTCCGGCTTGCGAGCGCACAGGGTCTTTCCATTGCATCAAAGTAACCGCAACATAAATTAACTGTAAATGGAACGAAATGAAAATTAAAAAAAAGGAAACAAAAAAGAAATAAAAATGCAGCTTAAATACTAAACTAGGTCATACCATGAACATGTAGCCCAATATAATGTTCTTTATTGATAATTCGGAAAATTTGCCAAGAATGTCGTTGAGCGTTGAAGTCGAGAATGGATAGAAACTGTATGATGGAGAAACCGCTTCCGATGTCGTCATTTTTCGAACCTCCTGGAAACAATATAAGATAAGATTAATGATTAAGAGAAGAACTTAAATTAAGAGGACAGGAGACAAATGTTTGAATCATTGGAAGTGTATCTTGAATTCGAACACAAATCACGTGTGAAATTATTTTTCTACTGTTACCAATTTTAAAGATTTTTGAATCACTCCAACTCAGTGCTACCATTTAAAACAAATTCTATCTTAGATTCTGTTTTAAGCAGAAAAATAAAAACCGGTACGTAATAACTCATTAATTTAAGTTTTTTGTGATTCAAACAACAGTACTTAATTATTTCACTATCAATGTTATTCTTGCGTATATTAATTACTACTACTTAGTAGAAACCAAAAACGAGTGGGTAGGACTAATCGTTGCAGAATTCACACAATTAATTTTCTACAATAGTAAATTTATAATTTCGATTTCGAATCTTACGATTTCAAATGCGAATTTAATTCGATTGTTTCAAACAGAAAATAATTATTCATTCAACTCACAGCCGCAAATTTTCTCTGCCAAGCGTCCAAGATGGCTGCCGCCTTCTCTTGATTCCAACCAACATGATGCACTTTGTAATGGTCTGACCAATATTCGTACATCTCGCGTTCGCCCATCAGTTGCACAACAGTTTGTAGGGCTTTGGCGCTGCGCAGTGCCGACGTGGAATTCCTGGTTGCTCCTCCTACTATCAACTGTTCCGGCCAGTGCATGTACGCTGCTGCAAAGCCGTAGCAACCGTGGGATAGTTCCGCTGCTACATCTGGAACCTAAACAAAAACATTCGTCATTTTCGTATTTTGTTTAAAAAATTGGTGTCTTCAATTTAAAGTGTAGGTTTACTGGACATTAAATTTAATGTTACAAAATAAATTGGATGATTAAGAAATACCCCAATCACGTACCTATTTGCAATGAATGCAAAATTGTACGTAAGTTTCCTTATCGTTTGATTAGACCCAGAACTGGGACGTGTAAGGATAAACGTGACGTCATATATATCTTTAAAGATTACGACATTGGTTAATTCGTTTACATTAATTTTTAAAACCTTTCATACAAATGTGTATTTATTATAGCCAAATTATTCTTGTTCAATCCATAAACTAATCCAAATCAATGCAACAGGTAGGTTGCACGCAATCCAATAATAGTACAAATTCCAAGAACAGCTTTGTGCGTTGTTACATCACTCAATTTATGTAAAGATGGATTCGTACTGCATTCAGAAACGAGGTTTTCCTAAAAACCTGGCTTGTCTCGAGCGGTGAGCATTATGATATAATAGTGTCATTGTGATGGGCGATGGCACCGGCAAACGAGGCCCATTGAAGCATGTACAATGCACCCGTATAATGGAGCTGTCCGGCGACGCGGCGCGGGCGCAGGGACAATACTGCGCCGCGGCACTTCGCCGAACGTGGGTGGCGGTGCACACCCAACTTGCGCTTACAAAAATGACACCCAACCGAGAACGCATCTAAAGATTTGTTTTGCTTCATTTAAAGATAAATAATATCGTTCCTCTACCGCAGAATTTTAGCAACGGCTAATTCCGAGAAACTTGCTATCCGAACAGGTGTAATCACGCTTGTTCTGATAGTACGGGAGCTTTCTGGGGCGGTTACCAACTATTTTTTTTTTTCACTTCATTAAAACAATTATACCGTTTTTTACTCAGACAGACTCTGTTATAGCAGCTGTTAATACCGAGAAACACGATATCTGAACCAATGAATAAATATAAGCTCGCGAAACAGAATAAGAGGTGTAATCACCTTCGTCTGATAGTACGGAACTTTCTCGGACGGCCGCCACGGCAGCAGGTAGCCGAGCCATCTGCCCGCCGGCGACCGCTTTCAAGCCTTATTACCGTCCCCAAAAAATATTTTATTATAATGGAAAGTACTTTTTAAAGTTTATTCGTTCACATCGATAAAAGTTATTTTATTTGCCATGATCGTACAACCTTATTTATGCGTCAGTAAAACTGTCGTAAGTTGAAGACTTCATAAAAGGCCGGGAGTTCTCGTAATGGCCTTTAATGGGGGTCTCGCACAACCGTAACAAATGACAGCTCACTCCGATACAAAAGAAATGCTTAATGATACGACATTCTAAAATTATGACGACTTGTGAATACGGCCGGACTACTTACATGGCCTGTTTTTTTGTTGGGAGCCGTTTCTGGACATAGAGGATCGGTGGGGTCCAGACACGGCTTCTTCATATAAGCAGTGGTGATGCCAGCACGCTTCATGTAAGCTTCCATTGTTCCCCATGGGAATTGTATCTTCAGCGTTTTCACTTCTTCTAAGACATCTTGAGGGTTTAACAGGGTCCATTGCAATTTATTCTTTAAAATACTGAAAGATAATAAATTTCATTTTAAACGCCTTAAAATGTGTATCTATCTGATGTACATATTAAATCTTTACTTGGATTTTGTGCATTATATAAAGAGCAACTTACGGTACGTAAATAGGATTGTCAGGTCCAAGCAACTTTGAGCCTTCCCAGAAACAATCTAGCGGCGTGGTTATGGCACAAGGGACTATATTGTCAAAAATGTTTTCTATGTGTTCGGCTTCAAAGTCGGGGGTACTGGGGCTGTAGCACAGATCTTTCAACCTCCACTCTAGATCGTACATGTACACTGTTACCCTGGTTGCTGCATGAACGACCTGGAATTTAAAATATTACTTTATTAGTAAGTATAATATTTTTAGCTCCAATGCTTCAATTCAATTCAAATTACTGTATCGTAACTTGAGGTTCTTAAACTTTAAGTGTCTATGCTTGTGTAAATTTACAAGTTGGAAAATGTGAAACTCAATTCGATTCATCTTCAATTTATAACATAAGTAGCATAAATCTTATAGAATCACTTATATAAACTATTAATAAAGATTCAACAGTTATATTGAATTTATATGATGCATTTCATTGCATTGAAACTAGTCTGTATATTCAATAATTATATACCTTTAAATGATCTAAAAGGGCTCCGGCATGCAAAAGAGAGGCATCTGGGTCCTTCGCAGTTTGTATAATGAGTTGGTGGGTTGAAAAGTCAGCTTCGCCCAACGCCTTTGCTGTATACTTCAACTCTGCTTCTAACCTTCCTCCCTCTGAAACAATTAACGAAAAACTCTTTAATATACTACACATTTCGCCAGCTCAATTCTGTCGCTTCTTATTTTGATACAGTCACCGAAAACGAATATAAACCATTCAATTATTTTCGTGACAGAAAATTGTGATATGCTATAGATTAGTTTTCTTATTCATATAGTTGCAACATTATTGCATAGCTGCACTATGAATAATTAAGTTTCTTATTTTATAGGTACGTACGTCAGTGACTGCCACTAATTTAGCCAACACCTTCCCGTTTCTATCTATGGATAGAAACATAAACGGGAAGCTTAATTTTAGCCCAATCTACACCCACAGTTTATTGTTCAATGTCTACACATTTGGACCGGAACAGTTAACGCGTCAAATCATTGTGATTTATTACGAATCGAGTCAACGTCGTCAAAATAGCATTTGAACATGTGGAAGTAGAAAAACTGCATCTACTTGGTATATTTATAGACTAGCTTTCCGCTCGCGGCTTCGCCCGCGTTATTATTGTTTTCCCATGGGAATTTTATATTTTACCGTAAAATAGTTTTGTAGCCTATTATATAGAAGACTGTTATTCATATTTAGGAGCTCGAATAATAAATTTCATAGAAATGGGAGCAGATTTTAAATGATTTCCATAGAAACTTTCAACCCCTATTTTGCACCCTAAGGGGGTGAATTCCATATAAACCATGAAACACGTTGAAATATTTTTAAAAGCACGAATCTCAAGTTTTATCAAAATCGTTGCTAATTTAAAAAAAAACCATACAAACTTACAACCCCTATTTCATCCCTTAAGGGTTAAATTTTTTTAAAATCCCTTAGTGTGCGTCCGCTTTTTTAATTAAAACAACTATCCAAATTTCACGTTTCTACCATTTGCGGTTAAGGCTGTGCGTGCGTCTATAGATGGGAACTTCTCCTTTTACTATATATTTAGATAGTGTCCCGTATGTTGTGGATATAACTAATGAAAATTGCAATAGGGGAATTGAATTCAACAATAATTGATAAGCTACAGACATATTGAAGAAAAAATTCTAGAAAGGCCAACACGAAAAAGAAAAATTACCTACGAGTATATCCCCAGAATCTTAAAGCTCCACATTGTTTCATCTTAATTTATCGCTTGGAATCTATACTGTGACTGTGGATGGTCTTCAACGCTAACAAAAAAATGTCTCATTTAATTCCCCTAGCACCATCAACACCTAAGGTTTATTGCCGGGTGTCGACACGTCGGGGGTGGAGCGACTATCACGTCTACACTACGCCGTTGATTTATCGCGAACATGTCACACGAAGCCTCACGAAGCACACCCATCGCACGGTGCCATCTGTTGCCTCTTAATTAGAATCACTGACACGAGTTGATCGAAATTCCCGAAAGCAGATTGGAATTTTAGGATTCAATGAAAATAGAGATCTTATGCCAAAGAAAACTTTATTTGAAAAATATTTTCTCTGTCCTGTATTGAGATTAGCATTGACGTTAAATATACTGACGTCAATGGAGATTGGTGATTATTGTTTTACTTTTTTAAGTCAATAAAGGAGAATTAGATATAAGAGGCAAATTGTATCGGTAAAAAACCAGCAATTGCTACACTTTAAAGCATCTGTGGCAACAGCGTTTATTTTAACAACAGTCAGTCAATAAAAACACTTTCACTAAGAGAAGAGAAAGTATTTCAAAGAAAATAACCACTACCAACGTATTTTCTAATGAATCAAGGTGAACAAAACATATAAAGTAATAGTTCTCGTCGTAAGCAACAACAAAAAAGTTTTATGAAAATAAAAATGTGCGTTTTAATTTGCTACGAGACGGATTAACAAACCATAATTATGTTCATTATCATGTACGGTGCGAAAGTTTGATCCAATTAACACCTTTTCCGACGATTTATTTATGCTTAATTATAACATTTTTTGCAATAAATTACTCCGTATTAATAAATACAGTTTAGCAGTGGTAGCCGAACTGTGACAACTGACATCCATGTTACTGTAACGCAAGGATAAAGTAATGTAAAGTTTAATAGAAAAATCTAACATTGCTGCAATTTTGCTTCGCATTAATGGATTCGTGTTTATTTCCCCGTTCACTTTAGAGTATCACATACTGTAAAAAAATAATACCGAAATTATAGAGCGTTTTCATTTTCATACTTCTAAATACAAAAAAAGTCTAATTTCTCTCACAAACCATAAACCG
Organism: Schoenobius gigantellus; assembly: GCA_963935595.1. NCBI lineage: Eukaryota > Metazoa > Arthropoda > Insecta > Lepidoptera > Crambidae > Schoenobius > Schoenobius gigantellus. The sequence goes on along the minus strand of OZ012542.1, from coordinate 13,838,623 downwards.
TTCAAGAAATATAGCTATAGTTCTGTAAACACGATGTAACTAACTTGCTAGCTTACTAATACTAGAATGCTATCCTCGCTTGAAAAAACAAACTTGGTGTATTCCAGGCATTAAATTTAAGCACCTTTCGTAACTATTGCAGAGAGTAATCTTTGTCGCATTGCAGCTTAAGTCGTTCGTAGCTACGAAAGCGCAAATAAGACTTCAAATCATAATTTTACTTATAGTATCACAAAATCAAACGTGACATGCGTATGCGCTGCATCTGGTTTGAACTTAATAATATTTCAGTCCTTGCTAAGCCTCACTTGAAAAAAAGGATCACAGATTTTTTTACATAAAAATCTTAATGCAAATGTCGTCACCTTTTCGCGAAACACTTTGTATGTAAATGAACCTAATAACCGTTAAAAATTAGAAAACGATTCTGACAAAAAGCTCTCAGCCTGTTCGGAACTTTTTGCTTTGTTTTGATTAAATCTTTAAGAGTAGATGTGTTAATAATTTTTTGTGCTTTAAAGCTATCCATTTAAGGTACAGCTCATTAATTGAATGGGAATCAAAGAACTTAAATTAAAACGCAGAATTTTTGTTTAAAATGACGAACCGAAGAGGTTTGTTTGTTACGTATGCGGCTATACTAAAGCAACAAATTGTTAAATTAAGTGAAGAAATGAACCAAACGCGGTCGTAATCTAAACATAGCTCACGCCCTCTTACCGGATATTAGGGATTATCATAAACCAAGTGGAATAGAATCGGCGTCGGGCCGCACAGGGCGCCTCTATTTTAACACCTACAGATCGTGGGCGCAATTTACGATACTCCAGCACTCATGGGTATCGGCAGAGATGGATTTAAGTGTTGCTTGTTGACGTTGTGAATCGTTTCAAGGGATTAGTTGTTTAAAGAAAAAACTAACGTCAAGCTAAACTAACGTTAAGGTACATACGGGAGCTTAGAACACATAAGTCCACATGCTCACTGGTTTACGATTATTTGTTACACAGAAAAAAGTTATCAAAGAGTGCAAGGTCGTATGGGGTTTTCATGTATTTCTTTGTCGCTACTTATATTCAAGTTCGCGATAGCCGTTATAGTCAGTTGCTATGAACAATACTTTAATGAAAACTATGACATTTCATAAAAAAAAAAGAAAAACAGAGATTAATATGCAATCGAGCCTTGATTGTCTTAAGTTCAACCTGGCGAATCATTAGCGGCACTCGCTAGCCGCTGCGAAGCTGTGGCCTTTTATTGCATTCTCGGTGCGTGCGCGCTGATAATGACAACATTTCTACTCGATGCGGTATTGTGGTAGCGGGCGATCAATGTGGACGATCGCAATGAATGACGTGCGCGGCGGTTGGGGCGCGGGGCACGCGGTACGTGCGCTCGCATGCGGCCGCGCTGCGCCTGCGCCGGCCGGCCACCCGCGCGCGCCGCGCCGAGCCCGTGTGGTCCGCCCGCCCTCTCCCCGCTCACCCCCGCTGGCCCTCTATGCAAATTAGCCAGAGCGTACGTAGACAACAGATGGACGGCGAAATAAACAAACCCTTTGCAGTCAAAGCTAGTGATCACTGCAGATACCGATTCCTATTCAGTCTGAACGGTCTCGAAAACACCAATCAAAGATTATGCAGGGTGCAAATGTCGTACAAATAAAAATTTGATACTACGTAGGTATATGTGATTGGATTAAATGAAGAAATTCAAGAAACATTACCAATCAGTTTCTATAATATGAGTCATAAAAACTCAACGAGTAACCGGTATAATTAGATCTAAAAAAAGTGTTGTTCTATCGCGGGCGATAAACACAAGAGACAAGTTAATCGTCTCATCAAGACACCGAGTGGAGATTTACAAGTCCCGAAGACTACTTTTCGGACGTGGCAATTGCTTGTAATTGTACAATTAGATATGCAGTAATAACAGGCAACAAGAGAGCTGTTTGCGTGTAAAGGTCATGTTGGGAATGCCTCTTACAACAGCTTAAAACAATTGTTTTGACATTTAAAGAATTGAATTTAGTAGGTATACCTGTAACATTGACGTACACACAGAATTCTCAAGAAACGTGAAGGGTTCAAATAACAAAAGGCAAGTGGAACGCACCGGATCGCAGCACGACGTCTCACAAAAGCGGCGGACGATCAGATCCCTCGTTTTTTGTGACTCAATAGAAATGTTATACATTTTTTTTAGTTTTATTGGCCGTAATTTCACGTAGGGATATTTACGGGCGGCCGCGGGCCACCTAATTAAGTTGTTAAGGTCTCCAGGACCTTCGGCGTTGTTTAACAGAGGCGGCTTTGTTCCGCGATAAGGTTTTGTCCAGCAGATGAATATATTTGTATTGTTGGGACAGTAGCTGACGAACGGGATCTTAATCAATAGGCAGGCTTAAACCTCTATTCATAAACAAATAATTTAGCTTATATAAACGGGAAACTTATACAACTGTCGAAAGTTTCAATAAATTCGAACTGTCTTAAAAGTAGGTATGGCATCTTGTGGTAATTACGATGACTTAAAATGGCCTTGTCGCATGGCTTTTTATGTTCATTTATACTATTCAATTTGATTAAGGCGCGTCGTTTTTAAATCTTGTCCTCGTGGGCGGTGACTGGTTGTCCAACAGGTGCATCAATGGGCAATATCGAATCCTTTCTCGCTTTTTGTAACTAGCGTTCTGCATTTTTTCCTAATGTGCAAGCAACCTATATTTTAATAATGTGAACGAATTATTACAAAAAACAAGTCATTTTAAATATTTATAAAATTATTCAAAAAACTTTATAATGATTCAATATAAAGTTGCAGAATTATCAATGTTTCTTAAGCGCTTATTGAGTAATGATGGCATTAGCCTCGTGGGAGTAGTGTGCTGTGTATGGCTTCGTCGAACTCTGACCTTATTCATCAAGTTGTCGTTTTTGACAGAGGTCGTACGTTTAAAAGAGATCAAAAATTTCATATTATTCATAAATGGTGTTTTTATTTCTATCGCATTTTCAAGTTTGTAAATATTACCCTTCCTTTCAACGAACAGTTGATTTTACTGTTTGTAAGTCGTTAACAAACTACGTGACTTTATGAAGATTCTTAAACTTAGAGAATATATGTACAGTAATGATTGTAAATACAGAATGGCATAAACATGCCCCAATAAGATCTCTGTCAAAAAGAACCTGATAAAATTGGTTTAAATTAAAATACATACACCCGAGTCGAATTCGAGTTTTAATCTACTATTCATAAACATTCAGAAAAGTATTAACAAACGTTTGAATTAACCTTAAATTCGATTTTTATTCTAAGCACCATCGTAATTAAGGGGTTGTGATTGAAGTATCCAGCGCCGGATATCCTTCGTGACATAAAATTTCCTCTTGGCGGCGTATGTTAATGCGCCTATCAAAATATGACGTCACACTGCCTACCAATAAATATAAAATGTTTGTGTAAAGTTTTGTTTCACCATGCCATATAATCATAAAGCCTAATCTGGGACCACCCAGCTTTGAGACAAGCCCAAAAAAAGAACATAAGCTCCATTATTTTGTTCTTTTGAGGACTGGCCTTTAGGTCATTTCCTTGTGTATCAGTAAGGGGAGTTCTCGGCTGTGGTAAAACGAGAATTAGTAGATAAACAGGTTGTAAAAATGATGGCTTTGCTAGATTCCATGGCAGCATTAAAATTTTTACGGTACATTTTAAAATTAAATAACACCCATAAAGAAATCATGAAGTATCTCACTACACCTGTTAATATTAGCTTTACCTGTTCTTTTTAAACAGTTATAACGCTATGCCGTCGAGTAGGTGTAAAATTATAAAGTAAAATTAGTTTAAATTTATATTTTTTTAACGTTAACCGTATTCGACACATAAATGTTGAATCGTCGATAAATGCAATCAATAAGAATAGAATTCCTATTAAAAAGCTCTAAAACAAAGTATGTGTGACGAAAAATTACAAAACTAGAAACAAAATACATCAAAGAGGTCTTTGCTATGGAAATAAAAATTTGTTGGATACAAATATTGTTTGGGTGGTATTCAACACTTTGATGAATACCATTTCTACTTTCATCATTAACTTATTAATATAACTAGCTGTGCCCGCGAACTACGTTTCGCCATTATAAAGTTTAACCCGATAATAAACAGTATGGTCAATAATCGAGGTAAAAGCTATCCTATTTTTTAACTTGGATCAAATTACATATAGTAAGCCAAATTTCATCAAAGTCGGTTTTCGAGTTTCAAAGATTTTCCCGGACAAACATCGTGACACGAGATGTATAGATGAGTAAAGTATGTTTAAACTTGTATTTTTTTACTCGAAACCAAGGCATATGTTATTACTAAGATATTTGTGCTGTTCATTTAAACTAAAAATGTTACGAAGAATTTTTCAAGCTTTAAACACTCAATTCGAAACAGTCTGAATTTGGAATTTTGTAATTCGAAATAACGCTTATTTCATATTATTATCTAAGGAAACTAAACTAGTCTTATCGAAACTAAATATAAAACTAAAAAGTTAATCTAAAAAAATTACTCTTACTTTACGATACTTTCCTTAGTTCTTTATTTTACTCACTTTTATACATATTTTACTTAAAGATGAATCATAAGTAACGCTGAATGTAGTTTTGCATGAAACATTGTAACTTTGTTGTAAGTTAGGCTCAGAGTTTTGTCATACATACCATAAACAATACGCAACGTCGCCGCTGAATACATAAAACTCGAACGCACTCATTGTGTTGTGCTACCACTTGGTATTCCGTCCTATGACATCAATGATGTGGGCATCAAAAACAACGCGAGCTTATTGGAACAATTAAACGAAATTAAAAGCAGGTAGCACACCGGACGCGGTGTCTCACAAGATTGCCGATTATTGTATTAAAATTCATCGTATTAAAATCGAGTTTGTCGGTTAAATAAGCCGGGCGACACGCGGCGCGCTTGTTGTCGCGTTGCGCTTGCGCAGCACGTACGCAGGCGGAAGCGTCACAGTTCACATGCACCATCGCTTGCATTTGTATTCTCCGGCGCATTTTACAGCATATCTCCGTGCATTTTGTGAACTTTTGAAGCTTTCAAAATTTTTTTTACCTATTTGTTTTTAGCAAACTAAGCTTGTAATAGCACTACGTATGCTACGCATGTAACTTTTTTAAAATGGACATTCAACATATTTATATATCACGAAGGCGATAGGGAAAGAAATTGACCGTAAAGGTTTGAAGGCGATAGGGAAAGAAACATTGCTCGTAACGGGTTAATATTTGGAAAGCCATGTAAAGCCTTCAACGATACTCTACATGGCACCTCACAAACAACTTACCGAATAACCACATTGCCACTACGACGCTTGATCTGGAGTCTTGACTCTTGTATAAAAACGTTTTAATGCCTGTCTCCCGGCTAGGTTAGGCAGAAGTAATGATAGATAGATAGATATTGTTGTTGAACTCCATACAGTTTTCAATTCCCGAACCAATAACGCATTAAGTAGAATTTGGTACGTAATTATTTGCTGACGTAAAATTAAAGGAAGCTCTAAAGAGACCTCATGTTTAAGTTATATTCACACGGATATTTCAAAACTAATAACAATGGCCAGGAAATTTTGATTGTTTGCATATTCGTGACGTAATACAGATTGTTCTTGGTATTTAATACCGAAAGAAGGAAGTCATCAGTGGTGCAAGTAATAATGGTGTTAATACGGTAAGTTGAAGAAGCAGTACCCCTAGAAAGAGGTCTTGCGTTACGTTATTGCTAGCGCAATCGCTAAAAGGAAAATTTATGGAATTTCACATAAGCCCTCGCTCAGCTTTCGAGCGCAATTATCAAATCTCATAGTCTATTCAGCGACAGCGATACCGATTATCGAAAAACATATTGTCTAGGCGGGCCAGATTCGAATCCCACTTATATTTTTTTCCTGTATCGATTTATTTATTTATCATATCAAATGCATCAGTGAACTAAGTTTTACCGGTAAACATTACAAATATTGCAGCAATGAGCGTTCAGCCTATTGCAACAATTTAATTATATTCTTTCTTGGAATCACCGTACGACTAACTCGTCGTCTGTGGAATTACTTATTTAAAGAATGGTTCTTCGAAGTATCTTATGGTGGTACACTAAAATTGAGCTTAGCTTGTTGATAGATAAATCCTGACATGAACGATGCTCTCATCGAAATAAAGAAGTAGGAAACATTTACTAACTCCACATCTAATTTGAAAAATTTCGACAGCACAATATACAGAAAAGAAAAAAATATTATATTAAACAATGAAATTAGCCTTCGTAATTCCTATTATGTTTTGTGTTCATTTTCTCCTATTTCAAATTCAATATTGCACTAGATTTTTTTACAGCACAGCTCTTTCACACATCAACGAAACCACCAAAGAATACAAAGCTGTTCAATATCGTATTTAACGATATAATTATAAATTTTGTTTTTAAAATACGTTACAGAATTGCTCTAAAGCTGCTTTGGACCATACTATGAACTAAATGACCCAATAAAACTTGTACGTATAAAGATATCTATATATTGTATATATCTCGCTAATCGTTTTAGCAATACGCTATCACAATCGACTTGCGATTACAAGAATTTTGTAGAAGCTATAATAGAAAATTTGCAAACGTCAATTTCTTTTTAACCAGCTGTAACTCACTGACATATTTATTACACCAGACGCTCATGGACATGATTGCAATTAACGAATCTCCTTTTTGCCTACGTATGTGTGCAAATAATGTTCTTTATAGGTATGAAATTTATAATTTGAACCGCGAAAATCTCGAAAAGTATGTATTAACTTAATAAAAAGCCTTTTCAATACAGTTGTTAAATTATGATTTGAAAATGGAATATTTCGCACAGGCATCTTTCCTTTACGCGGTCATGACTTACTTTTACAAGCTCGATCATTACTTTTGCAGTTTAGTTTTTAATCTATGTCAATTTAAAAACTTCAGTAGCAAAGAGTTTTCATACATAGAATAAAATTTACTGGATTTTAGACGAGAAAAACGAATGACTCCGTTAATCTCATTAAAAAAAATCTATTTATCACACAACAAATGAAAATTTTCAGAAAATTACGCGTTTTTGCAACTGGACGTATTTGTGCTTTACTTTATTTGATTTATACTATTTTTTTTGGTTTCAACTATTTTTTCGTTTTGACTATTTCTTTTTATTGGCATTTTACTATGTATTTGATTTGTTTTTGCTATTTTCTGTTTTTTACTTTTTAATTGTTTTTTACTGTTCCCTTTTTTTCTATTGTTATTAGTTTTTTACTATTTTTCCGTTTTTCTTTTATTATGTTTATTCCTTTTATTTTATTTTTTTTCTCTTTTATTTGTTTTTTATTTTTTCTTAATATATTTTTTTTACTATTATGTAAGGTTCTTGCATACGAGCTGTCATTAACAAGCATGAGCCGAAAGCGAAGGTTTTTAATGTCACGAGTTTACTTTCCACCCTTACTATTACATGACTTAAATTGGATAAAAAAAATCGTACTTAGCGTCATCCGTCCTCAGAGCAAATGCTCTAATTGGCACTTACTTTAGTTCCAAGGACTATATTGATGTCAGGCTTGCAATTCATTGCCTTTACTCAAATAATTGTTAGTTAAAAACCGCCATTCATTGGACTATTAACGCTCTTAATGAAAAATAATCAAATTGTTCCAATAGCTTACCCTGCACCCAGAGCTGGTCGACGCGCGAATGTATCTGTGCAGACTTGAGACCCACGCAGAACGTCGACAGCACCAGCACGGCCACGAAGAGCACCTTCCCCGCGTCCCCTTGCAGGAAGCACCCGAGAACGAACAGCTGCTCTTGAAGCCATGCGCGTATCCACAGCGACGTCCGCCCACCTTCGATGTTGCCCTGGGGTACGAAACACTTCTTTAGAAATCATCACCATCAAAGCCACAATACCCACTGCTGGGCAAAGCATCTCTATTAAAAGGGGATTTGGGTCACGCTGGTCCATAGAGGCTTAGGTCACTATTAATATTTTCTTTTGCTAGCACCAGTAGATGGATCTCTTACTCTAAATTTACACGTGGTTTAATAGTTCAACCTTTTCGTTATGTACTTGTTTATAGAAAATAATTATATAAATAACACGAAAAATAAAAAAAACATTGGAAGGGTGTGCATGCCGTGCGCGTCAAAGGCACTTGGACTTGTACTTTTATATACTTGAACTTTTACTTTTTTAACGAATTAAAGTAAATTCTACCTCATTTTATGACAGTAAATGTTTGAAGATACTAATTTTTATTTTTATATTTTTCCTAAAATTAACGGAAATACACGACAAATCAGACGAAACGTTTCTAATGATGAAATATAGTATACGGTCTTTTTTATAATATCGTTGTATTGTCGCAGTTGCATTGATAGTTTCGGTTCCGTGAGAAATAAATTAAGACTACACATTGAGTTAATTTTTGTAAAATACTCCATGAAGCCTTACGTGAAACAAATTTCTCGAACATAATTCATAATGATTATTTCATTTATTTGAGAACAAGAACTTCGTTTCATCGAAGTTGCCTTCAATTATGCACAATTGAAGTCAACTTAAACGCTTTTATTTCCGTTATAAAGGTTGTTTTTTTACAAAAGCTAGCAACGTCAGTTAGTAAATTCAGTAACAAATTGCTGTTAAAAAAAATCATTACCAAAACGCATTCCTAGACTTACTTGTATCACTTTGACTAAATTTAAACGAATTGGATATTAATAGTTGAACAAAATAGGTAATTTCCGTGTTCATTTAAACGATTAGTTAGAAATGATTCTTAACAGAGTGGCGCGAACGTATAATATGTGAATATGCAATAATTTTTGCATCAAATTGCATTATGTTTGGATATTTATGTCACAGGCAACGAAAAATTGACAACACGCTATGCGATATACACCTGAAGGACGTAGAATTTGATTCTAACACCAACCTTTGGACGTCCATCGCCAGATCAATTAGCACTCACAGATCAATTATTGAGAGTTTTTTCGTTATCTCTTGTTTACGACAACAAACCGCAAATTAATTGTTACAACCTAGCAAGTGTTGAAAGCTAATATTAACGAAAAAATCGTCAATTCGGAGCCAGATGTTTTGGTAACAAAGATCATAATGCCGTAAACGTACAGAAGACTATTTCTGCGATATGACTGATTTGTTCTCAATGACTCTAAAAGCCTGAAATAAAATAAACATTACATTAATAAACTATAACTATATGCTTTGGTGACTGACTGAAGTATCAACATAGAGCCCAAACTATTGGAGCTAGGGGCATACTGTACAGGGGTTCGTTGTTATTAGGCGCCCAATAAAGGAGTTCTCAAAATTCTCACAGGAAATTGAGTAATCCCCATCCAAAAAAATATAAGCGAAACATGTTCGCGGGCACAACTAGTTACTAATAAAACGGCATTAACTACCGCTTGCCGTATAATATGACATTACTTTTGCGCCACCTTGTATTGACGTCATAGCTTAAGTACCAGCGAACACCATAGACGTTTCGAATAAGTCTACGTGTTCTTGAGCTCGTATACAGAATTTTATACAACGGTATTGTATTGGTGCTTTTTATAAAGTGATTATAGTAATTTTATCTATACATCTATACAAATAAATAAAATTGAAGTGTCTGTTTGTTTTAATGTATATCGAGTACCAATAACAAAAACACATTTTTTTTTTCTCTGTCTGTCTGTTTGTTCCCGCTAATCTCCGGAACGGCTGAACCGATTTTGATGGGACTTTCACCAATAGATAGCTAATTATATAAGGTATAACATAGGCTACTTTTAATCAAGATGGGTTCAGCCGTTATTATTCCAAGCGGACGAAGTCGCGGGCACAGCTAGTCTAATATATAATAATCTCGTGTTACAGTGTTTGTTATCGAACTCCTCCAAAATGGCTTGACCGATTTTTATGATTTTTTTTGTGTATGTAGTTCTGAAAATAGTTCATTTAGGCTATTTTTATACCCCCTGGTGAAAAAGGTGGCCCCCTTCGGATTTTTTTAGATTAATTTCTTTTTGATTTGGCATAATCAAATTCTTTAACCGACTTCGAAAAGGAAAAGGTTCTATGTTCGGCTGTACGAGTATCTATTTTTTTTAAAGGCATGCGAGTCGATTTTCAAAATTCTTTGTGTAATCGAAAGAGTATACTCTCGAGTTGGTTCTATTGTCACCATGTCATGATCTGATGATGGGATCCCATGAAAATCGAGGGGAACCCTTCAATTTAGGGTTAGGAGTTCGGGAACAATCCTTTTAATACTGTTTAGAGTGAAAGACTCAAATTCCAATACGCATGTAACCAATTTACTAAAAAGAATGAAATATTTTTTTATAAAAATTAAACTAACTTCAAAAACACCAAAAAGTCATAAATAATAATACATTCAACATAACAATTTTATATTGAAGTCGGTTTTAACTTAATAGTTAAAATTTGCCACCATCTTCAATATAAAACTGTGACGTTGAATGTATTATTATATTATTTGTGACTTTTTGGTATTTTTGAAGTTGGTATTATTTATTGCAAAAAAAAATAGCGATATTAGTGTTACTATACTGGCGAAACAGTTCGCCGTCACAGCTAGTTTATTTTATACTAGCTTTTGCCCGCGACTTCGTCCGCGTTGAAATCCTTTTTTATTGATTCCCTTTAAAAATCCCCCCCCCCCCTTTTTACACCCTTAAGGAATGATTTCGGGGATAAAAACTATTCTTTATCCTCCCCCATAACTCAAACTATCTTCATATCAAATTTCAACTAAATCGGTTCAGCGGTTATTGATTCCCCACACAAACTTTCACTCCCCTTTTCTGCCCCTTAAGGGGTGATTTAAGCGATTAAAGCTATTCTATGTCCTTTCCCGGGACTCAAACTATGCCTATACCAAATTCCATCTAAATCGGTTCAGTAGTTTTAGCGTGAAAGCGCGACAGACAGACAGAGTTCTTTCGCATTTATAATATTAGTATGGATTATTCAGCTTAATATGTAATTTGCATGCTTATTGGATACCTTGTTATAATTACCTAAAATTATTATCGTGATAAGTCACAGAGGTCACTTAACATAAAGTTAAACATTAATTATTAAATGACTCACATTAGTGATAAATATGTCTAGGTAATGTAATATGTATGCCATGGTATGATTCAACATAATAAAAAAGTTAGATAAATGGGATGAAAGGGTTAGAAATATTACAATTTGTGTGAAAATTTACAATTAAAAACAGACTTTTGTCAAAATTCGTTTAGCGCTCAAACGCTCCTTTATACTTTCACTGATAATTTTGAGTTTGTTTCGTCACTATAGATCGAAGAGATTTTTGTTTAAATGCCATAAAAATGTACCTGAAAAATATTTTAATAATTTTTTTAACATTTTTCGTCGATAAAATTAAGCTTAATTTCCCACATTTTCATAGGTGCACATTATGAAGACTCACACTGTATTACCACGAAATATCAAGCACTTTATTTTAATATTGTTTATTTACTTTTAAATGCATTCCGTCGAACGCAAACAGTGGAATACCAGCGCTACTGTAGAACTATAGAAAAGGACTTGTCATCTCGCTCGCTAGTGAATTGGTATCTCTTTTTATTCCTATGTCCAGTAGCTAGCCTACATTTGATGAGTCATTGCGCACCTTTTGCTCTTACTCTCCGCGATCTTTGGCGGGGACCATATAATAATCGAAGTTTTTGAAACGTCGAAATAATTTCTCAGTTGATTGTGATTAATGACAGCGCGAAGCGGGCGGCGCACCCGTGGCGCCATGGACCCGCCGCTCACGCATAAGATGAGCCGCTCGTTTCTTAGTTCGAGTCTCGTCAAGTGCTCACTAATTGCATAATAATAACTCAATCGGCGGCGTCTCGTGTCCAACACAGCGATTAAGCCGCTCGGCTCTGAGATTCCGCTGCTTCCTCATGACTCAAAATACCTAATATGTATATTGTTTTTGGACTGAGTGAACATTAGTTATCTTGTTTTCGATATCGATATGTATGACCTGTTTATTATTATAAACAACTCCTATAATAATGACAACAGGCCACTGAATTTGCCACTAATGGCGAGAGCGAAACGCGAACCCCCACGGACACAATTGAAACTTTAGTGATTCGAGCGAATTCCGAGGTGTTTATTTTCAATCGGCGCCGCGGCGCACCAAGCTGCGCCGCCGGCGAGCACAAGGAACAAGTTCGCTGAACCATCCCGGTCGGTTCCCGCCAAAATGAAGATGTTTGCCTCTGAACATAAATAAATAGTCGTAGCAACAATAATGGCAGATACGGCGAGTCGTGGAACGGTTCGGGCGAGCGGGCGAGCGAGCGAGGTGAATGTCGGGCGCACTGGGTGGGCGTGACGTCACGGCCGGAATGCGCCCGCGCCGCCTGCGCCCGCGCGCCGCCCGCGGCCCACGTGTACCGTACGCAACACGCCACCATGCTGCACCGCACCAACCACTAGCACTAGCGACTTGGCTTCAGACTTCATTCACAATTACAAAACACGAAAGCGATCTGAACCCCTTTCATATATTTTCACGCGTGCTTTCTTCGCATTTGGACTCCATTTCCACTTAGGTGTGATGAAGCCATTTGGCTCTCTATAAAACACATATTTTCTAGATGACGGTCACATTCACGCACCTTAAAAATTGGTGACGTAAGTGAAATTGAATACAAATTATAACCAACAGCTCTGTGCCTTGGCGCCGGCTAATGCGCTTCCTGCTGATAAGAGATTAGACAACTGCAAACAATCCCACGGCTACTTAAGACTTCAATTAAAAGGTATTGTTAAAAAATATTTGAAACTTTCCCTAGTAACTTGTAGAAAAATTTGAAACTTTCCCTAGTAACTTGTAGAAAAATTTGAAACTTTCCCTCTAGTAACTTGTAGAAAAATTTCGAATAAAATGGAGGATGGAAACGTGGCCAAAATAGGCATAAAAAGTTGATATAAAATTTTATTATGAAAGAACAATGTCAACACAAAAATCACTGATGTGAATCAAACTTCAAACACCAGAAAATATTGATTTAAAAGAGTTCAAAGAACACACACGTAATATCATCAATTCATTGAACATTATCCATATTGACCATCGTACATCAATCAATTCAGGTGATTCTGTAGTCTCCTGCAAGTGATCTTTTACTTCCGACATTCGAATCGAGCTTTTGCATGCATCGAGTATCTGCATATAATAGGCAGTGGGTGTTGGCATCACCATTATCCCATCAGAATTCATGAGGCGTTCGCATATTATACTCTAAGCCGTTGGCAGAAATGATTTTATAACAATGTTCCTTATAAATCCAAGATGCTTGATAGACTAGACGAAATAATTGTTGCCAAAGGATTTTTAAAACAATGTGTTATTACTAGAAGACGCTCAGAACAATCAATTTTTCTAAATGTCCCCCTTACTTCTGGACAGTTTACATGTAATTCTGTTCAATGCCATTAACACTGACAATAATCATCCAGATTAGTGCCCACAGCATGTTAAGCAGTGTCGTCGCGTCGCCATGTCAATAAATTTAATTGCTTATTTCACGGTGACTTGTAACAGGTGAATTACATTTAGCATACGTTTTATCGATATCATAAACTGTATGCAAATGCGTCGGGCCATTCTTAACAGCGTCACGTTTTGTCCATTTGCCACCGACAGACTGACCAATGTCGTTGAATGTCACTGACACTTTGTTCTTTATGTAATTTTACGACTTTACTCTCAGCACATGCGTACTAAAACGAATGTGAAATAAAACGAGTGCAAGCTGAATTGCGTAACGAACGGCTGATCTGATTTGGGAACAGAAGCGGATTTTGCTGTGATACTCATAAACAACAATGCATGGACACTATTTCATTTTGACGTTGCCGTTGCTAGAACTTAAAAGTGAAAGTTAACAGAAACAATAGGTAATCGTTTTCACAACTAAAATGACATGCAGCAGCGGGAAAATTACTAGAAAATGAATGAATCATTATTAATGAGATTCTAAACTATCAAATGTAAATATTTCAAATCATTTTAAAAATTACCATTGTCTATTAAGATTCTTACTATAGCAGGAAATGGGAGCAAACACCATAATGTCTCTTAAATTTCGAGAAAGTTGATTTGATAGTTGACATCAAAACCGGTATTGACGTAAAGCCATTAAAGATGAATACTTAGAGCAGCCATATTATCAAATTCATTGGTAAACCAATAAAGTTTACTAGCTATGGCGAAAATGATAATTTTAAAGTTTTATGCAAATGTTTAAAAATTATCAGCAAAGCCATCATAATGATTACCTTACTTTAAATCTATTTGTGTTTAAAAAATATGCAATGTTATGGAAGAATATTAAGTGAAAGGTGTACTCCACGTGTTCTGCGCTGTCTGTACTGGTAGCAGATTTACTGACCCTCGTAATCCGAAACCATAAGTGCTCCCATCAGCCTGTGGTTAACCATCCTATTGCACACTCAATCAGGCACTGATATCGCATACTTGATCGCCTTGGGTTGAAACATTTTGGATAACAATTATTATGTTTGATACAAAGTTAGGAAAACTATAATGTTCAATTGTAAAAATATTTACTGAGTGGATTATTTTTATTTTCAATGTTATCTCAAAATAATCAAAACTCAATATAAAAGCTGCACCTTTGAAAATCGTGGGTGTACAATCGTTTATAGGTTTCCTTCGCAGCTGCCGGCCGCCGTCAGAGAAGTCAATGTTTGGACGAAGATAGACTATATATGGGAAAAGCGAGTGTGAAAGAGATAGATAACGAAATGGAGAGAAAGGGAAAGAGTCATCCCTTCACTGAATCGAAGTGAGATGCACGATCGGAAACCACAAGATGTCTCAATTCCACGAGGCGGGCTTGTGCGGTCCTGCCTGACATAAAACGCTGTAGTGTATGATGATGCTTTTATTTCTTTCATTTAAGTTATGCAATTTCAATGTTTGTAGATTATGTGTTTGATCTTTTGGTTTCTGAACAAAAATCAAACATTATTATATGTTTGTATTTTATTGCGTTTTTTTAAAGTAATCTGTTTAGTGTTTTTGATTATACCTGAGAAGATACGGCTCATTTAGCCTATATTGCAATGCTGTCCGGCTCTCGGTCGGACCGAGTCTATTAGAGGCACGCTCGTCGTTGATGTCTTCATCGGCGCCGTCTGCGCGTGCGCTGCGGCCGGCAGCGCCCGTTGGGACTTAATTGCTTCATCTCGTACGCCCTCAAAATTCTTTTTATTATGCTACGTCCTAAGCGTAAATACGTTCACCTCCGACCACAGCTGTTTGTATGTTTTCTCTTGCATTTGTGAAGTTGTGTTGTCACTTTTCTGACACTCGAGCGTGTTTTTTTATGTTTGTAAGGAATACACTAATATTGACAAATATAAAATCTGGTAACGGGATAATATTTTCATTAGTCCGGATGACAATTATTTGATGCTTGGAGGAGAAGTGGGATAAATTTTGCAAGTGGGCCAGGGTTGTAGACCGCCGCAGGCGTGCGTGCGGGCTTCTAGGAAAGAGATGCCTGCCGCGAACCCGTCCAAAGCAAGCAGGTAGGTAGCTATAGCAAGGCAAGGCATTTCGACGATTCGAAAACTGTTTATAGGACCTAGCTACCGTATCGTTTTAAATCATCAATTACTACAAATAGGTATGGATAACTAGAATCCATAATGAGGCCAATTTGTCTTTAAGCTTATCACTAACAGTTTTATCGCGTATATAAATGTAGATAGGTATAAATTAAAGTTTATAAATTTACTCTCACGCCTTATCATACGCTAGTAGCGTAAAAGCTTAAAAAATCCAAACGATCGCGTCGGAGAGATGTTCTACATTAAGTATTTGATGTGTTTATTGTGTCATTTTAAAACAATATTTACTGTAAAGCATAATTAAGTTGATGTTATTGTTTGGCAGCCAAAAATGTTGACGTATTATAGTAAACATTCACTATCTTTACTACACCTATGTTGTTGCTGAGAGTATTTTTTAATTACGAAATACGCGCGGCCTTGATAGTACGCACAATTACCGCTAGTTCGCGCCACCGTTCCGCTGCCGCGTTCCTCACTCGATTGGACCGAACGACTGCCTGTCATTCGCAGAAAAACAACCACACGTGCAAAGTGGCACTTGCAACTCAACACTGAACTGGAGTGAAAAATGAAAACACTGCACCTTTTCGAGTTCTGATAACGCTAACGCAGCATCCACCCAGCTGGTGCGGATATACAGGTCGGTGGAGTGGCGCGCCTCGGCGGCAGAGAGACTTTCGCGCGCGGCACCCGCTATCCGAGGATTCGAAGGAGCCTCGGAATCGGGAGCCACCATGATCTCGGGGCCAGACTTGTCACCAGTATCCTCATGAAGACGGCCGGAGTCCGTCTGGCGGCGCACGCTGTCATATCACTCGCCGCCACATAACCACACACCAATACACTAGGATCCTTCACTGCTCGCTACCACTAAGCCGCCCGAAACACGGACCGATACCGAGTTTCGATAAAATTAATACACCGCATGCGCGTCTCGATGCTAGCGCGACTTGAGCAGCACTGGCTCGTCGAGTACTGAATGCGGACGCAAAATGTTTGTGGAGTGGAGCCGCCATCATGGTTCGAGCGGCTATGTTACCGTTCTGGGATACGAGAGTCACCGAGGGGCGGCGGCGGAGCCCGAGCCGCCACACCGTAGGACCACACGCGCAGTGAGCCCATCTCGCTCTGACCTAAGAGGAGCGGAGCATGGCAAAATAAAAGCACTGAATGAAGCATCAATGCCACCGGCTACTTATAATCTACTACAAATTATCAAAAACAACGCTACATAATTGGCTTTTATGAAAACTGTGGTATCGAGATTTATTAAAAGCATAAGAATCGGTTCAATGTTATTTATAGAATCTTATTACAGTTAACCAAGCATTCGTTAACTGCAAGTGGAAATGTTAATCACTAACAATTGGGTTAAGATATTGAAGTGTTTGCTAGGAAGTTATTAGATTCCCTCAATTGCCACAAAGAGAAGGCGCTCGCTAGCTAAACATTCATGATGTTTACAGATAATAAAGGTGGATCAAACATTCGGACGAACCATATCATTTTGTTTACAGAGTTTTCTCGGTAAAAAGTGAGGCCAGTATGCCCTCGGCGGGGCGGCGGGCGCTGGCTGCTCCTTTGATGTAGCCGACATGAAACGCCGCCGGCGGTGATTTAACTAATGAATTTATTTAGCGGGCGTGCCGAGAGAGTGCCGCCGAGTCCTCCAGCCTCCACCACCAGAGGAAGCTAGAAAAACTATTTATCGAACGATTCACTCTACTTTTTGTTTTTTTGGTCCTTCGTGCCGGATACTTTTGTGTATTTACATTGGTTTTGTCGTTAGTATTGTTTTTTCAAGTTCAATATGTACTATTATTCAATGTTAAGATAAAAAAAAGTCGCCGCGATACGCATAGTGAATTACCAACCAAGTTTTAGCAATACGCGGCCCGAATAATTTGGACCTGTTAAATATAATTTTGCGAATAATTTGGACCTGTTAAATACAATTTTGTTAATCTAACGTTAATTTATATGGTTATTTGAAATTAAGTCGTTAATTGCATACTTCCACTATATCTCGTTTCATCTGTAGACCAAGGAAAAGATAAAAAAAATATTGTAAGTGAACAAATGAAGTTAGTATGAGAAATGAATAAAGATGACTGCTAAAAGGATTTTAATGAAAATCATTGAGTTATATTATTGGAATCCGATCACACAAGATGTCAAGATAAATTACAATAGGATCTCACAATCGGATTAACATCTCTATGCACACCTGACGACAACTAGAATTCAGCGTAGCCTTCCCGGAACTACGAGGTGTAAACGTTAACCTAGATGCCGTTCAAAAATGTGTTAGTAGATTGATCGCACGATATTAAGGGACCGCAAATGCCCTTAAAACCCTCCTATCAATGAACAAAATAAAATCTTCCTAATTTTCGAAAGCATACAGCTGAAATTCGTTTAACTCGTGGACAATAACCGATACCGCATTTACTGTTGGGGTAGTTTAAGTTGGCCATTTGACACTTCGGGCGAAAACGCAGCGGGGTGCGCCTTTGTAAATCTTCTTAGAACCTCGCGTGAGGTTCAGAATTGAGATAACAATGTAGAACATTTCAATTATAACAAAATTATAGATCTCAATTATAATTGCAGGCAGACCTGTAGTTTCACTGACGCCGTATGGTGCTATAGGCCGTTATTATTTTAAAATTTAATATCATTTTCGAGTTTAAATTACTGTTCCGTATAGTAGAACAAAAAACAATATTTAGATAAGCTTTGGCACTTTTAAAAGGCAATTCGTAATAAAAAAGTAAAGAATATTATTCAGATAGTTAAAAAAGTTTATTAAAGGCTAGCGGAGTCATTTAATTATGTTCGTAATATGTGAAGTAATTATAAGTTGGTAAGGGACACCAAGGAATAATTTATTTATTTTTACAAATTATTCCCATAGAAATAATCATTTTTAATAGCTATTCCAACAATAGAAACAATCTATCAGTTGCTCGGTGGCAGCCGAACGGTTCACGCGTGCCGTCCGTCACTACTGCGTCTCGTCGATGCACTACGCCCGAGTAATTGTGGTCGCGAGTGATTATTGTGTACCTTATATTATTAATAGTTCAAACCCACGGTAAGGGGCTCTCCTGGCAACAGGAACCCCCAACTCAACATGGAAAACTCTAACCCCACAGGAAGCTACGCCAACGTAACATCAAAAACAATGCATCCAAAGAAAGATCAAGCCATAGTCTTGGAATCCATCGATGGAGTTACGATAAAAGATTACCTCGTGTGCCTCTCCAAAGTTACCAAATCATCTGCTATCCGTTTTATTTCTCGAATTGCTAACTCAAGAGTATGTATTTACATGGACTCAAAACAAACAGCTGACGATCTTGTAAATATAGTAAAAAAAGTGAAAGTCAATGATTATTACCTTGACATTCGCCCCTTGATTTCTAGAAACAAAAGAATCGTACTATCTAACGTATGCCCAGTAATACCCCACGAAGTAATTGAGGAAAAATTTGAACAGATGAATATTAAAATATTGTCTCCCATCAATTTTATGAAAGTAGGTATCTCCGACCTTGGATTTTCACATATCATGAGCTTCAGACGACAATTATATGTTTCCCCAGAGGATGAAAAGCGTCTTCCAGAATCGATACAATTAACCTACGAAGATACCAATTATTGGATATACATAACGAATGACTCAATGAAATGCTTTGTCTGCAACGGAAACGGTCACTCAGCAAAACACTGCCCCCAAAATAAACAGAACCCCGACCTTACTCAAGTCTCACAATCAACAACTGATCCTACTAGTAATTACGAAAAACCAATTGAATTTAAGAAACCTAAGACCCAAACGATGAAATCCTACATAGACAAAGAAGAACCAAACAAAGGTACCAAGCGTGCGCGTTCATCTACCACTACAGAACCCTCACAGTCCGAGCAAATAATGGTTCAAAGTATGGTGGAAGAAAATTTCTCAGCGGGTGATTATACAGATGACGCAAGCAGTACATGTGGTACTGGCAGCGACTGCTCACTTGACGACGAACCTCTGAAAACCAGGACAGTAAAAAAGAGACAGAAAACTCTGGACAGCAGGACCGAAGAACAAATATGGGAAGATATTAAGTTTGAACTACGTGACTCATCCACCCAACTAGACCTTCCCCTAACGATTGACCAATTTGTAAGCCTATTAGACAATTCCCGTGGTAAACAAAATATTCAAGAATTAATCAAAGACTACACTGACAATCTTCCTAAGTTAATAAATATGTGTTTATACCTACATCCTAAACTAAACAATAAGTTAAAAAATAGGTGCTCACGGCTTTCTCGTAAACTTCAAGATATCAGTATTCGTAAAGGTAACACAAGCAATTAATTATTAGTATCAACTCTATTCATTAAATAACAAATTCATACCTATGAATATATTACAGTGGAACTTTAATGGTTTTTCTGCTCGATTCGAAAACATAAAAATAATTTTGAATAAAATGGATCCACTTTGCTTTTGTATACAGGAAACAAATTTTTCAAATAACTATTGTGCTAAATTAAAAAATTACGAAGTTTTTAATAAAAATAGAACCCATAGCAGCATAGCCAGTGGTGGAGTAGCTACCTATATTAAGCCACACACCCTACCGGAATTAATCAATTTAAATACTTCCTTAGAGGTACTAGCGATAAGAATTAAATTTCCCATTACTCTGACGATATGTAATATCTATTTACCCAATAGCTGCCCCTTCACTGAAAATGATTTAAATAATTTAATTAACCAACTTCCAAAGCCATTCCTATTACTAGGAGATTTTAATAGCCATCATCTTTATTGGGGATCTAGCAATTGTGATCAAAGGGGTAGAACCGTGGCTAACTGATTAGACTCACATGACAACATTATACTTTTGAACACCCATCAGCCTACCCATTTTAATGTCAGAAACGGTCACACAAGTAATATAGATTTAGCATTTGCTTCACAAAGTATCTCAACTTACTTTGACTGGAACGCTCTTGACGATTTATATGACAGTGATCATTTTCCAATACTACTTACGTCTCAGATAGATCTAACATTAAATAATATAACCACGGCAAAATATTGGAAATATCAACTTGCGGATTGGCCAAATTATCGCTGTGAAATAGAAAATAATATTAAACATATTGATAAATTGAACCTTGATTCTAATAGATGTATTAATGAAATAGTGAACGAATTTAACCTTATAATAATAAATGCCGCTGAAAAGTATATACCTAAAACCTCAGGCAAATCTAAAAAACCACAAGTTCCATGGTGGAATGAAGAATGTTCTAAGGCACTAAAAGACACTAAAAGGGCTTACAGATTGTACAAAAAGAAAAGTAAGCAGTTAAAAGAAAATAGCCAATTGAACCAACATACTACGCCTATGACAGATGAACAGATGAATATAGAGACCTACAAGATAGAATTCCGTAGAAATAGAGCTAAAACAAGACGAATATTTAAGGAAAGTAGAAAAAGTAACTGGGAAAAATTTATTTCTTCTATCAATAGCTTTACACCTTTAGGAAATATCTGGCGGAAAATCAATTCCATAAACGGCAGACGAACTAAAAGACAAACTATTATTTTAAAAAATGATGAAGATGAACTAATTGGTGATCCTAATATAAATTCTGAACTCTTGGCTTTAGCCTTTGCTTCAAATTCTAGCTCTAACAACTACAGCCCAAATTTTTTACCACAAAAAAGACAATTAGAGAACCAAAAAACTACCTTCGACTTGACAGACAATAGCGCCGCATTTAATAGTATCATTAACATGAACGAACTTATTACAATTCTACACCAATTAGGCAACTCTAGTCCAGGACCAGATAATATCTCCAATACTCTAATAAGACAACTACCCCTTAACGCTCTTGAACATCTTTTAGATATATATAACTTCATATGGACCAACCAAGTGTTTCCTCATAAGTGGAGAATGGCCACAGTAATACCTATTCCAAAACCAGGGAAACCAGCTACCTTAACTTCGAGCTATAGACCTATTTCCTTGACATGTAATCTCTGTAAACTATTGGAAAAAATCATTTCTAATAGGCTAAGGTGGTATATAGAATCCCGTCAACTCATATCAACAAATCAGTTTGGTTTTAGCCAATTTCGCTCAACATTAGATCATTTATCACAACTCGAAAACGAAATATTAACGTCTTTTGCTACTAAAAATAAGGTTATAGCAGTTGCCCTGGATTTGGAAAAGGCCTACGAAATGGTTTGGAAGCATAGAGTTCTGACTCTTCTTGAACAGCTCAATGTAAAAGGAAATCTACTAGCATTTGTGAAAAACTTTTTAAGCGATAGAACTATATGTGTTAAACTAGAAAATTCTATATCTACCCCTCATTCTACAGAAAATGGGTTACCAACCGGATCAGTTCTTAGTGTTATTCTATTTTTAATATCTATTAATAATGTGCTTGATGTTATAGATAAACCAGTGAAAGGGTATTTATTTGCAGATGACCTGACCATAATTTGTAGTGGTAAAAATCTTACACTCACTCAAAAGCTTGTACAAAATACCTTAGATAAACTAAACGACTGGTGCAATCTTACCGGATTTAAATTTTCAGAAACTAAAACAAAATTCATGATTTTAACAAAGAAGAAAAATAAAGAAAAAATTAAATTAAAATTAAATAATCACACTTTAAAAGAAACAACAACACTAAAAATATTAGGCTTAACGTTTGATCCAAAAATTAATTGGGTAACACACATTAAAAAATTAAAGTCTGAATGCTATAATAGACTCAACGTCATTAAAATATTATCTTCTTATAAATGGGGATCTGACAGTAGATGCATATTAAATACATATAAGGCATTAATAAGATCAAAACTTGATTATGGTTCAATTATTTATGACTCTGCATCTCCCAACATTCTACAAATATTAGAGCCCATACACAACACCTGTATTAGATTAGGTTTAGGTGCCTTTAGAACTAGCCCTGTTAACAGTATGCTTGTTGAAGCGGATGAAATACCCCTAAGATTAAGAAGAAAAGAATTATGTATGTCGTTTGCTGCAAGTCATATAGCAAACAACAAGAATTCCACAATAGCTAGTTCTCTTCCATCAGATATTGAATATAGCCTACGTCCCTCATTAGCGCTTCCCTTACGGTTACGAATAAAAAAATACCTGAAAGAGATTCAATTTGAACTTCCCCCTATATTTGTACGTACACAGTCAAATCAACCTCCTTGGCAAAATACTGAAATCCCAATTAACCTAGAAATAGCTAAATACCCACGCGAAACTACTCCTAAATATATTTATAAAAACTTGTTTAATGAAATAAGCGAGCGATATTCAAAATTTGAACCATACTATACCGATGGCTCTGTTTCCGGGAATAGAACTGGTTGCGCTATAGTTACGGCTAATGATAATTACATTTACAGGCTACCTAACTGCTCCTCGATTTTTACTTGTGAAGCAGTAGCTATCCTGGAGTGTATAGATAAGATAAGACTAAATACGACTTCAAAATTTTATGTCATTTACACCGATTCAAAATCTTGTCTCATGGCTATTTCTAACAGGAAAAATAATGATCCCCTTATAAACAATATCCAAAATAAATTACTATCACTAATGAACCTTGGATACAATATAGAAATAGTTTGGATACCAAGTCACCAAGGGATCGCTGGGAACGAAAGAGCGGATAAAGAGGCTAATAAAGCAACTGACCTAGAAAATTGTAATTACCTAACAGCTAATATCAGTGACCTTAAGAAACACATTAAAGTAAGCATCAAAAAGCTTTGGAACAGCTATTGGGTAAATGATAACACTAGTGTATTGTTTAAAATTAGGAAATCAATATTTGAAAAAAAGAATTTACAAATTGACAATAGAAGAGACCAAGTTGTAATAAATAGGTTAAGAATAGGGCACACTAATTTAACTCACATACACCTCATAACAAAAGAAAATAGGAACAAATGTACAAAATGCAATAGCGATATGACTGTAAAGCACCTTCTTATAGAATGCTCATTCTTTAATGCAGATAGACTTAAAGTAAGCCTTACTAGAAATCTAAAAAAATGTCTAGATGAGCCTCAAAATACCCTAAAGTTTCTTAAGTTAACTAGCTATTACAAAGAAATTTAAATTGTACCCTACTGTGGTCGCTAATGACCTTAGATGTTTGAGCGACCTTAAATAAATGAATAAAAAAAAAAAAAAAAAAAACAATCTATGTGGCCTCTAAGTTATATAGGAAATGAAAACAGCTCGAAGTAATGAAACAGAAAGGTAAGCAAAAAGATATCAAATAAAATAGACGAACAAATACATTCTAAGGGTGCTTACGCACAATGTGAGTTTTATAGTAAGAACTTAGATTTTTACTTTCAAAACTAATATGATACAGATTAATTCATCATTCTCAAAATTTTTATTCAGTATTTTTTTACTTATAAAAAAGCAGAGCTTTGTTATTGTTACTTTTACACCGACTTCAATATAGGAATGTGATGTTTTCTGTTCATATCATTATCATATTATTAACTTTTCAGTGTTTTTGAACTTTTTGTGAATTTAACACCAGCTCACGTACCTATTGTATTTAAAAAACTAAGCTTTAACTCCCAAAAGGTAAGGATCCTTCCATCATCAGCTCGGTGCATGACTACCAGATGCAAATACGTGAATTGCTTCGGGAGAAATATGAAACACGTTGGACGTACCTATAAAATTTACGGGTTTATTTTCCTGAGATTCCATCATCAGATCCTGACTTTAGTGACAATGGGACCACCGCAGCGGTATACTCTAATGAATACAAAAAGAATTTTGAAAATAGGCTACAATTGGCGGAATAATCGAGTAACATAGCTACACTCAAGAAAAACATACGCATCGAATTGAGAACATTTTTAAACGACTTAAAAAAATAAAAATAAAATATTTTAAAACAAAAACAAAAAATAAAAACCGCCTTTAAAAACACTAAATAGTAAAAAATAATGTAAGAATAGGTATTTTTTTAATTTTACCTTTTTAGTGAATTTAATATCACCTCACCTTCCTGACCTGACCTTGGACTTGAATTTTTAAGGTCCAAGGTCAGGTCAAGTCTAAAAGTTAAGGATCCTCCATCAGCTCGGTTCGGACTACAAGCAAATACGTGAATAACTTCAGAAAAAATATGAAACACGTTGGACGTACCTATAAAATTTAAGGGTTTCCCTCGATTTTCATGAGATCCCATCATTAGATCCTGACTTGGTTGATCTTGCAACCCCCCCAGGAGTATACTCTATCGAATACAAAAATAATTTTGAAAATCAGTCCATAATTGGAGGAGTAATCGCGTAACATACACACGAAACACGTTGGACACACCTAAAAATTTAAGGGTTTCCCTCGATTTTCATAGGATCCTATCATTAGATCCTGACTTTGGTGATCTTGAGACCACCCCAGAAGTATATTCTATCGAATACAAAGAAAATTTTGAAAATCGGTCCATAATTGGAACAGTAATCGCGTAACATACACACAAAACACGTTGGACACACCTAAAAATTTAAAGATTTTCCTCGATTTTTATGGGATCCCATCATCAGACTCTGACTTTGGTGACCTTAGAACTACCCCAGAAGTATACTCTATCAAATACAAAAAGAGTTTTCGAAATCAGTCCACAATTGGCGACGTAATCGCGTAACATATACGCAAAACACGTTGGACACACCTAAAAATTCAAGGGTTTCCTCGATTTTTATGAGATCCCATCATTAAATCCTGACTTGGTGATCTTGAAACTACCCTAAAAATATATTCTATCGAATACAAAAAGAATTTTGAAAATCGGTCTATAACTAGAAGAGTAATCGCGTAACATACACATAAAACACGTTGGACTCACCTAAAAATGTAAGGTTTTTCCTCGATTTTCATAAGATCCCATCATTAGATCCTGACTTTGGTGACCTTGAAACCACACCAAGAGTATACTCTATTGAATACAAAAAGAATTTTGGAAATCGGTCCATAATTGGAGGAGTAATCGCGTAACATACACACAAAACACGTTGGACACACCTAAAAATTTAAGGGTTTGCCTCGATTTTTATAGGAACTTTGAACTACTCCAGAAGTATATTCTATCGAATACAAAAAGAATTTTGAAAATCGGTCCACAATTGGCGGCGTAATCGCGTCACATACACACAAAAAGAACGCATTTTTTTTGAAGTCGGTTAAAAATTAAATTAACAATTTAAATAGCCCCCGACAAAAAAAAACACCAAAAAGTAAAAAAAAATGTGTTTAACAAATATTTTTAAAAAATTTAAAAATATTTGTTAGGAAATTAAATATAAAATTTAAATAATCCCCGACAAAAACCTCCGAAAGTTTAAAAATAAAATATATTGGTTGGCCTATAACTTTGATATATCTAGTAATACTTTGATTTCAGCGTCGTCACGTCGGGGGACCGCAATGAATATAAGTATATAATATAAATAATTAAATAAATAGATATATTAATTGCGGTTCCCCAACGTGAAAACGCTAAAATCAAAAGATTACTAGATATATCAAAGTTAATGGACCAACCAATATATTTTATTTTTAAACTTTCGGAGGTTTTTTGTCGGGGATTATTTAAATTTTATATTTAATTTCCTAACAAATATTTTTAATTCAAATTGAATGCTTCGCATGTTTCTTCACTTTGTAGCTAAGTTAGTACTTTTTTTTGCTGTTTCAGACAGTTTTTCAGAAAACAATAATACATTTTATACGATTGAATGTTCATTACATATATAAAAAAACAAAAAACTCGATTTTACTTTTAGGTTGAAATATACGAGTAGGTAGAGTGAATAAAAAAAAAGTTAGTAATTATATCCTAACAATATGTCTGTATAATATGACAAAAGCTTCATTCTCATATATTAAAAGAAGATTTTTATGTGTGTCTTTCATGGCCTTAAAAAAATAAGTGTAACATATTCCATCTATATAATACGAGTGTTTCTGTTATATATTTTTTTCTAATTGAAAAACTTATTTTAAATCACGGAGAATATTATTTATAACTAACTGTGCCCGTGGACTAAGTTTCAACCCTTATTTTACCCCTATAAATTTTAATTTGTTATGTGATTTCGGAATGAAATATTACAAATTGACAAGCAAACATAATTTGGCATTAGGGTGCTTATAATACAATATAAATTATTTATAGTACTACCTACTAAATCGTTAATTTTTCTAAAATTTTACAATTTTCTTAATTTTTCTTTCGCTAAGAATCTTCTACAAAGCATTATGAAACTTAAAAAAGAAACATTTACGAATTCAGTAACTTCTTTCTCTAGTTAAGTCGTGACCAAGAGAAATCGTATTTCATGCATTTTCATATACAAATATTAGGTGCACAAGATTGAATAATACTTGTCAGACGTAAGTCATTAATTGATTTTTGTATGTGTCATTCTATTTACACTTACACTATACAGAGTTAATAGAAATGGATATCCAATGAAATATAATATCTAGATAGCCACAAAAAGGACAGTCTTCGTGATTATTATTTTCAATGGTGATATACGTATTTTGTTTAGCATACATTTCAAAATATCCATAAAATATATTTAAAACAGCTCCATAGTAGGTATTAATCATTTCATTTCAGCGTATTTGTATAAATGGGATTGGCTTACACGCAGGACCTCGTTTTTTGACAACGTGTCGCGTAATAATTAAATTTTCTAAAAAAACTCTATTTTAGCTGGTAAACCAAAGAGCTCAGACTGTAGACTTTGCGGGTAACTTTATACCGGGTACCTATGTATTTCTGTCGCAATGTCGCAGTGTGTGTTGCTTACTGTGTTCCGGTTTGAAGGTTAAGACAAGATTTGCGAATCAAACGTCGTATGTCAAAAGTCAACCTAAATTTTTAGCGACCGCTGCGGTTAAAATCATAGAACCACGAAACACCATTTAAAGCAATTTCAGAACGTGATATAGGTTACTCACGTTCTGAAATTGCTCATTTACTCGTATTTACTTTAAGTTACCCACACTATTTTTCAATTGTAAAGTGGAACAACAGTAATATGTGGCTATGTAATAGGAAATTTGGTCACAAAGCAGCCGCCAGGTTACATAGAGACTCTACAAATAGTTATAGCTACATAGAGATGTCTTTTGATACTTACTTACAGGTAAGCAATCTTCTTCTATGATAACTTTGGTATATAATAAAAATTTATATGCTGTATATCTCTAGATCACTTGTTGTTTATTCTAGTATAGTCACCCAGATATCATCATCTGAGTATAGTACTCGTATTGAAGGCGGGATCTTACTATCCAGATAGTCGCCTAAAACTAGTAGTATAAAGTTTTTTAAATTCTAGCGACCTCTGTCGCTAACATGCATAAACATCATTTAAAGCGATTTTAGAACGTGAGTATACTCGTTTATTTACTTAAAGTTACCACATTATTTTTCAATTGTAAAGTGAAACAACAGTAACTACGTGGTTAAGCGATGGGAAATTTGGTCACAAAGCAGCCGCCAGGCTACATAATGACTCTACATATACATATAAAAGTATATAATGCGTCGAGCATAACAATCGTTTAGATTTAGGTATGCAAACCGCAGTTCGGCAGTGTTTCTAAATGCTGGTGCGGAGTGACATTGACGAATTTATGGCGGCGGTAAATTTTGTCGCTTACAATTTAAGAAACACGCCTCGTGAAAAGAATTGGTCAAGAGTGCTGGAAATGTTCGCGTCTGCTCACACGCATATAAAAACAATGTGACTGAATCGCCAAATTATTTTAATCGGTTTAAAACGTAAATGTACAAGTAAGTTTATCAATATGGCAAAATTTTAATACTATTTTTTTCATTTTATCTTTCAGCCGCATTAGATCAACAACTCCTTGCATATTATTTTCACTTTAATTTTATCACAATTACTCAATAATAAATTAACTGACTTTTAGTGTCCATAGTGACTTTTTACAGGAAATAATCAAATTATTAGGAAAACGTCAAAGCGAAATATCTACAAGTAGGTACAAGATCTTCAAAATTTACGTTTTCTGTTAATAATTCACAAAATAAACGATTACAAATAAAAATAATTTACAGGTTAATCGAAAAAAAATGTTATAGCCGTAACAGACGATCCGATTTGGTTGGAGCCCCAACCAAATTGGAACGTGTGTACGGCTGTCGACCCGACATAATTATTATTAGCTTGTTGGATGCTCGACGGCCCGATCGCTCATCCGACAAGTAGGGACACGACAAAAGACAAAAGTATCGATACTTTGTGGTTTAATTTAATTTTGTGTGCTTAAAGTAATAAATTAATAATTTAGTAAACTAAAATGACTCGACTGCTGTCTTGCCAAACCACAAAGTAGAGAAAAAAATATGTTGCAAAAATGTTGTTTTACTTTTTGTTTGTGTTTTAACAGACATTACCCTATTTATGAGTACCTACCTAATATAATAAACTTTAATTTGTGAATTTACAGATGCTTTTTTATTATTGTTTATACACACCTACTTAATTTGTTGCTGTTTTCAAGTCACTGACTGACGTTGAAGTACTCTACACTTTGAATTTGAAGTATTGATACTTTTTTTCAATATTTTACGAGTACGATAATTTTTTGGATCTTTTGGATTTTATGTTCGGGATTTTTATGATACCGATCGATAGAGTCGGATCACAGGAAATAAATATTTCTAACAAACATTACCTCAAAAAATTTACCATGAAATCTATCTGTACCTATTTATTTATTCCTTATAAACAAATTTTATAAACTTTATAAAATATTAACAAAAGGTGTTAATTTATTTGAGTTTCGCAAAGACAAATTATGTTTTTGTATTGGCCAAAATAGTATTTTGTATCGATATCGATATAGGTACATAATACTTTTTAGGGCATCCCTAATGTTGGATTGCCAACCGCGTCGGACCGTCTGTAGGCGCGTCGGCTCCTCATTTGGTTGGATCACGTTGGATCCAACCAAATCGGATCGTCTGTTAGCACTTTTAGTTCAATATAACTACGGAAACACCGCATAAATTTGTTTTGACAGCTTTGGAAGAGGTTAGCTCGAGGAATAAGTTTTTCCAAAATTTATTTTAAAATTTATTCCTAGTAAATGTTATGTGGTGGATGTAAATTTAGTGTATCGAGAGACCTCTCAAAAGCTTCGACATTGCTTAATGAAAATTTCTAGACTTTTAATACATTAAAAATGCAAAACTTAAAAATGCTGTAAATACATGTCCCTTCCAGAAGCATGTACATACGTCAATGTGCTGGGTCGCCGCAGCCCAGCACGTCCACGAGAGCTGCGCCGACGCACTACCCGCTTGTCACCGGCACAATTTTATTACACTCGTAAAACTGAAAACGCGCGCCAGATGAATGCAGATAGGCGGCGCTTCGTTGCGCACACGGCAATCTGAGCAACACTTTAAACGGAACGTCTAGGTATGACACATATACCTACCTATCAAGAAGAATATAGCCAGACTTAAAATTATAAGTACCTATATGGTGATGTTTTGCATAGAGCAGACGCAGAGGAATGGAGACTCGCTGTAATTGGTTCGCTGTAAAATTGTTTAAAAGAAAGTACTGATCTAAAAAATTGTGCCAGTACAGGAGAAAAAACCCCTATTTATTGTGCCATTCATTTTCATTTTTTTTAATACCGTTTTCTATACAAGAGAGTCATTAAAACAGATGACCTATTGATGTTTTTAAAACCGCAACGGTAGTTAAGTACAAGATAAAAAAAATCCACGTGCGAGTTTGACTCGCACATTGAGGGTTCCCTACAAACTTATCTAAGTATATAAATTTATTCCTAAGTACATTAACTCGAGAGCAATGAATTCGGGTGACATAAAAAATTCTAGAAATCAGATACTAAACAAACAGATACTACAAAAACTTAGCTTAGTGGAATAAATTGTGTTTTGTCGACAATTAAATATTCTCCAAAAAACTTATAAATCGATATAATAAACAACAGTAAAAGAAACTATGTACGAACATTAAACACAGTTTATTCTGCTTAGCTATATTTGTTGTATGTATTTTGTAGTTTCCGTGATTGTCATAAATTTTTATGTGACCCGGATTCATTGCCAACGAATATATTTACGGTTTCTATATTTTTCCTTTACATGGTGCTGTAAGATATTGCTCCATGCCAAATTTCATGATTATTTAAGTCAGGGTTTCTTAAAGTGGGGTCCACGGACCCCTTAGGGGTCCGTAGCATGTGTATCAGGGGTCCGCAGTAGGTCAGTCTGTAAACATATTTACTAGGAAAGTGTGTAGTAAACTCAACGTAAACATGACATGCGCCTTGCCTTGTCGAAGACAATCCCACAATATAACGTTCTCATTGAGGCCAAACAGGGGCCTTACCATGATCGCTTATAGCAAGGTTAAAACATTATTAAAACAGAGACACCGCTCTTGTTGCGTATAGCGCCATCCCGCTCTAAGCGCCTTTTTAATATTGTTTTGGGCGATCATGGTTAGGGGGCTACAGCACCCTTCTCATTAACTTAGTAGTAAGTGTAATGAAAGTACCAATAAAAGTACTTTTTATTAATATAAAAAGGCTTTTTTCATTTCCAATTTTTTTTTCAATTGTGATAGTGGTCCGTGGAATTGTTTAAATTGTGAAAGTGGTCCGTGACTGCAAAAAGTTTAAGAAACCCTGATTTAAGTCAACGGCAAGTACCCCATAGGTATTCAATTGATTCCCTTGTGAAATTACAAAATGTGGAAAATGTGCGACTTAAACGGGCATATCTTTCGATTCAACCCGTAGTATGAGGAAATGGCCAGCTACGTACAACATTCCACTAGTCTGATTTTTTGTATAATTGAGTCTTAAATCTCTTCACACACAAAGATGTAATTACGGTAACTCCCTTAGCACTTGCTACTAGTACATTTACAGCAAATTACGGAGCGGTTTTCTAAATCACAGAGAATTTATCTACACTGGGATATAAAGAAAACGTTATTAACAAATCCTTCAATAACGCTTTAAAACTTTTTTTAGGATTCCTCAGTCAAGAAGGATATTGTTTCGCCATGTCCGTCTGTCCGTTTGTCTGTCTGGCCACGGTTAGCTCAGTGACTATTGTAATTAAGGGCAGAAGTTTTTATTATCAAAATATTCAATTCGTACTAGAAAGCTGTAATTTGTAATAGGTACGTATATTAATCACGCCGATAAAGTAGCACAGAATAAATAATAGGAGAAGTAAAGTTTGTTAGGGGACCTCCTCTATATCTAAAGTGGGGATTTTTTTTGGTCGCCTATCCCATGGTGTGGGGTGTCGTTGGATTGGTCTTTCTAATATATTTTGGGTGCCATTTTTCGATTCAGTGATCCGCTTGTGAAATTTGACCTTCCGAGTTTCTTGTCTGTTCTTCTCGAAAAGGCTCTCCCAATTTCCGAAAAGTGTACAGTCAAATTGACTTGTATTTGCATACATCTTAATAATGGTTGGGGTGTCTATACACACTAACACACTAAGGATTAAATAATTAGTCAATATACCTACACACTAACACACTAAGGATTAAATAATTAGTCAATTAGATTCTTGATTGAAGATGTTTATGTTTTTTTGACATCAATAATTGCCTGTACAGGTCTATATTGAATAAAGATTTCTGAGTTTGAGTTTGAAATATTAAGTTTTAAAGTGCTAATTTTTAGGGTCAAGTGTCAGGGGGACACCCCTGTCAGCTAAATAGATGTTTATGGATACGTAAAAAAATTCGTGGAAGAGTATATAACAAAATTAAAAAGATAACTATCACAGTATACCAACATACCAAATGAATTTGGTAAGAAAAATTTCGTAGAAATTCCATTGAAATAAAATAAAGTTGTTAGTTATAATAAGTAAAGTATTTCACATGATTATTTAATCTACATTTATTATCTAAATATAGATTACAGAATCATGCGAAATTATGTAAAAATAAAACCAAAAGAGCCCTAATAATAATAATAGTACGGAACCTTATATTGCGAGTGGCCTGACATTTACTTGGTCAGTTTTTTATATGGTATTTATTACAAACGCCAAATACAAATAAAAAGGTTTGTTGTTTCTTATACTTGTTATTGATAAAAATGAATTTAGTTTAATTTTTTTTCATGAAGCTAACCCCAATATTTTAGAAGATACAGAGATTTTTGTTACCGAGCCGTTTTTTGTGCTTTCTAGTGTACCTAAACAGAGGCTTGCGCCACAAGTATACAAGGAGTATTGTATTGTATTGTATGAAATCTTTATTATATAAACAAGCAATATATTAATTAAAAACATTAAACACACTCTAAATATAACACGTTTATACAAAAGGCGGACTTATCCCGTTAAGAGATCTCTTCCAGTCAACCTTTGAAAGGTGTAAAGGATTAACACTGTGGCGATAGCGCTTTTAGACATATTTATAATAAAATATAATATAAATAATTTAAATACATACGTACATACACACACACATACAATATACACGGTTATTTTTTTATCACACTGGAAAATTTTAGAGGCAGCTCGGTAGACGCTAGACGACTCATATCAATAAAAAAAACATGTGGTTATATTTTTTAAATTTTATCCGCCAATAATATTAAATTATAGACATTGTTCTTGTTTACTACAAGATAAGGTAAGATTATGAATGAATAAAGCATTTACTACTACGGGCTTAGGAAAATGCGGCGACAGGAGGAGTATAATGACATTAAGATTTAGCCTAATTCTATGTGAATTAAATAATAATTTAGTGAAAAATAAATTGTAAGTATAAGCTCATGTTACAAAATTGTTTATAATATTTTTTTACAAAATATAGATGTGACTGTATAGAAAATTTTAACATATCTTAATCTACTACCTAATATTATAAAGCTGAAGAATTTGTTTGATTGTATGGTTGAACGCGCTAATCTCAGGAACTACTAATTCAAATTGAAAATTTTTGCGTTGAATAGTCCATTTATCAAGGAAGGCTATAGGCTATAGGCACGCTACGACTAATAAAAGCTGAAAAGCATCAATGACAAAACGTTGCAAAAACGGGAAAAAATGTACGACATGTTGTTATTTTCCGACATCCGCACGAA
Organism: Schoenobius gigantellus; assembly: GCA_963935595.1. Classification (NCBI taxonomy): domain Eukaryota; kingdom Metazoa; phylum Arthropoda; class Insecta; order Lepidoptera; family Crambidae; genus Schoenobius; species Schoenobius gigantellus. The sequence goes on along the minus strand of OZ012542.1, from coordinate 13,804,594 downwards.
CGAAGTCGCGGGCACAGCTAGTAGTATATAGTATATCAAAATAGAAATTTGTTTTTTTTTTATATTTTGACAGCAGCGAAAATCCTTTCCTCGGGAGGCAAATACTGTTTTCGACCCTGAGCAGATAACGTCAATCCTAATTCAAACGATACTTGAAACTACATTTTAGATTTGGTGAAGAGAATATAAAAAACATATCAGGATTTTTTTAACCGACTTCAAAAAAGAAGGAAGGTTCTCAATTCGATGCGCAGGTTTTTTTTGTGTGTGTATGTTACGCGATTATGCCGTCAGTTGTGGACCGATTTTCAAAATTCTTTTAGTATTCGATAGAATATACTTCTAGGGCGGTCACAAGGTCACCGAAGTCAGGATCTGATGATGGGATCCCATGAAAATTGAGGGAAACACTAATTTAAGACTTTCTAGGAGATCATCGTTTGGCACCGACTTCAATATAAAAGTGTGAAGTTGTCTGTACCTATTCTTATATTATTTTTAACTTTTCAGTGTTTTTTAAGTCGGTTTTTGTTTTTTGTAATTCTTCAAGCTAGACGATCAAAGAAATGTTCTGAACGAAAGCACTTATTAAATGTCAGAATAGTGGGTATATTAACGTTCAAACTTAAAAAATGCTTGGTCGTTTGTTGTAAGTTTGTTTTATTAGCAGTGAACGCAGCAAAGCCACAAGTAACTTTAAAGTATGCATTCTGCACACTTTTATTTACAATATGACGTATTTATGCATGTGTAAGCGGAGATTACATTGGTTAACGATCAGATGAACCTCTGGGTACGAATGATGATGGAGATCATCCATTCTCAGAAATAGCAACGTGACGAATTGACGTTCAGCATCGGCTAGCAGTACTAGGTACTCGTAGTACTAAAATTATGTTTACAGCGTTATGAATGGGGCTGAACAATAAAATTATATGTGTTCGGTGTCGCGAAATGCTGGCCGTCGCGGTCGAGGCGTAAATCAATTTGGCGGAGTATTTTAATTGCGCTCTTCGGTTTCGCACCTCCGGCGACATCTTGATAAAAACTTCACGGGCCTCGTTAAGTATCGGCGTTGCTGTCGCTGTAAATTGCGCGATTTAGATCACCCTGTCAGTGCGCCGCTCGATTATAAGTCGCCAGTTGTCGCTGCATACAATTAGGCGTTGACTTATTAGATGACGCGAATGGCGAACTCTGACGCTTACTAATGTACCACTGCCTTGAGTTTTGGTGGGCGCGTTAGGCACGGCTAGCATTTCGAATTAGCGAAACTAGAAGCTAGTTAATGTGATAAATTTCTTTAGTACATATAGGAACATGTCTCTTTGTCAATGAATTTTATGAAGCTACCTACCTATGTCAAAATATGTCTTATTTTTTGATTTTTAAAATTTTTATTCTCAAACCTGAGTTCCATTTTTAATGTATTTTTGATAAATTCTTTTGGAGAATATTTTTAAGCCATAAATAATTCTGTTTGAAAATTGTTGAATAAATCTTATCTAATATATAAAAATCTCGTGTCACAGTGTTTGTTATTGAACTGCTCCGAAACGGCTTGACCGATTTTTATGAAATTTTTGGCAGTTCTGATAATAGGTGGTAGGCTATTTTTTATACCCCTAGGTAGAAAAGGTGCCCCTCTACAGAAATTTTTGAAGTGTTGAGCTTTATTAAAGCGAAACGTAGTTCGCTGGCACTGCTGTAGGTATATTAATAGCTTGTAGACAATATCGATCAACATTTTGGAAATTTCACACTCAACGCATAACCCAATATCATTTTAGCTACTAGATCTAATCTGAAAAATGTATTAAATAACATAATAACAAAAAAGAAACATTTAATAGTTAACAATTGACCGAGGCTCATCAACTTTGCAGTTCACACGCAAACATGTATGTAGCGTGCAAATAAATATTCACCTAATTTTGCTAGAGATAACGCAATTTTATCCAATGATGATAATGAGGGCTCAAAAACTTTTTTACACAAATCAGCAACGTATAAACTCGGAATAACTAATTTATCAAGAGGCCGTTATATAAATAAATAAAATTCATGTATAGCGTTTGTAAAATAGGGTATTTTCAATAGGCTCTCATTAATGAGTAACAAGTCAAAATAAATAAAAAACCGACTTCAAAAATATCAAAAGATCATAAATAATAGAAGAATACATTCAATATCATATTTTTATATTGTAGTTGGTGCCAGTTTTGAACTAACTACATGATAATTGCTTGGCACTGACTTCAATATAAAAATGTTGTTGTATATATTCTTATATTATTTATAATTATTTAATTTAATTACGCATGTATTAAATTTACTGAAAAGATTGAACTATTTTTTATGAAAATTAAAACCAACTTCAAAAATATCAAAAAGTCATAAATAATATAAGAAACATACAACATCACAGTTTTATATTGAAGTCGGTGCCAAATTTTCAGTAACTACGAGTATATTAATTGTTGTTATTTTTAAGACTCAATGTGATCATTGCTTGGCGCCGACTTCAATATAAAACTGTGATATTGTATGTTTTTCTTTCTTATACTAAAGTTCGTTTCTGACGAAAGTTCGTTTCGAAGAGACAGGTAGATCTCCTGTTTCTCTGAAACGAATTATCGTCAACGAATGAAGATCAAACGAAATTTCGCAAGTGTCTCTACTCTATTCTATTTTATTTTCGAATCATCATTTCATCATTGCAGCCAAGAGACGCCCACTGTTTAATATAGGCCTTCGCCTAGGATCTCCATTCATTTTCGAATACACACAATATTTTCCTTTCCATAGACAACTTTCGTGAACGAATGGAATGAGACCATTACCGTAAAGTAGGGTGAATAGAGTGGAACAAGTAGGTTACCGGGGTTCAATAGAGTGAAACAAAAATGAGGAACGAATGGAGTGAGTCAGTGAGACTATTGCCGTAAAATAGGGTGGATAGGGTAAAGGGCTTCCGGGCTCAATAGAGTGATACGAAAACTTTTCCTTTCTTCGATATTATGCGATTTTTGAGTTGATTTGTTATAAAATAGTAAATTATTTACGGATAATCCCAAACATTTTTGTAAAATGAAAACAATCACGATTTCTTGGAAATTGAATTTATAATTAAAATAGAAGGTGAATAGTAGTTCCATTTTAAGTGGCTTAGCAATGTTTTCGAGTAATTTTTTTATGGTCGCGACACATTTCGTAAAAAGGAATGTTTCAGTAGCAGTTACATTTTGTGTTATTTACAAGTTAAGCATTCTAAATTGTAATTAAGAATCTTATTGGTACTTATTAATAGGTAAATTTTGAGCTTTTATGTAAAGATATTGATGATAACTGATTTCAGCTTAAAATAACAAGTTCCGTTACCCCGTCGCAAATCGATGCTCTTCTTAATTATCAAGTTTCATCATCATCATCATCATCACAGCTCATATACATCCCCACCGAGGGGCACGAGACTTTTTTTTTGTCGGGGGGAAATGCGTAAGCGCACCGTACCCGCCGTTGGCTAGACGGTGAGCGTGTGTGGGGCTCACCCGGCACAGTGCCAGGCCTACCCACTAAAATCCCTCGGTGTTCTTACTGCCCTTATGGGCGCGCTAGGTAAGGTCCACACTGCGACTCCACTACCCACGCGCCCGGGCAAGCCCGACCACCCGGTCGGGCTCTCGCCAAGGGGGATTTCCCGAGAACACCAGGGCAATCCCCAGACGGAGGGCCTTACGGCGGCGTGCACGGGGCCAATCGTGCACGCAGGCCACACGGCAGGATCATCAGACAGGCATTGCTTGAGCGAATGCCCGCCTTCTCCTGCCTATCCGTCTGCGGCGGATGGGAGCGGCCTGAGGATCTACCTCCCGCTCCCTCTCCGCAGCCTCCTTCTGTGAGATGACATCTTCGCAGAAGGAGGCGACAGCCCCCCATTCCGCTTCGCCGCGGAGCATGGCCACGACCTTGCTCGGCAGCGAAAGGTCGCCGCCTCCCAGCGCAACGCTTAATTCGCTGCGCTGACGTCGCCAAGCCGGGCACACCAACAGGGTGTGCTCGGCCGTGTCGTCGGGAGCGTCGCAGTGATGACACTGCGGCTTTTCCTCCCGACGTGCAACTCGGTGCAGGTAGTGACCGAAACAACCATGTCCGGTCAGTACCTGCACCATGCGGAATGAGAGGCTGCCTTGCCGGCGCCCAACCCACTCCTCCAACACCGGACGGATCGCCTCGATCGTCCGGTGGCCGGCAGCTGGGAAGACGATTGCCTCACCCCACCGGCGCAGAGCCTCCCTCTGCGCCTGGGTACGAACCACCTCCACCTCCTGTGGGGCAGATCGTCCCCCCCGTTCTCGGACGGCAAACCGATGCCGATACACCTCCAACTGGACGCGTGCATCGACATCCCACGGCGTTTGACCCGCAAGTACGCAGGCCGCGCCGTGGCTGACCGTGCGATAAGCTCGCACGGCCCGGGTTGCTATGACCCTCTGCGGACGTCGCAAGAGGGCCACCGTTCGGGGGGAGAGGCACTCTGCCCATACCGGGGCTCCGTAGAGTGCCATTGACCGTATTACCACATGATACAGTTGCCGGCACGCCGATCCTGGCCCTCCCACGTTAGGAAGGACCCGTCCGAGTGCGGCTGCGGCGGCACACAGCCGTGGAATGAGGAGCTTAAAATGCTCCTCGAAGTTCCATCGGGGATCCAAAACCAGGCCGAGGTACTTGAAGTGTGCCTCGACCGGTATGCGAACCCCCTCCACTCGGACACGCAGCCCCGGTGGCGGAGGCGTGGAACATCATGGCCCTCGTTTTGTCGAGGGCCACGCCCAGGCCTAGGAGGCGGATGCGTCGCACGACGAGTGAAGCGCCGACCGACGCAAGGTGGGCCGCCTCCTCCCCCGTATTTGCTTTCGCCGCAACAAGTGTGTCGTCGGCGAAGCAGACGACCTCCATTCGTGGAAGGAGGTTGCCTCGCAGGACCCAGTTGTACCCCAGGTTCCATAGTAGGGGACCTAGTACGGAACCCTGGGGGACGCCCGCCGCCATTGCCCACGATAGGACGCGATCATCCGGCCCCTCGTAGAGGATTGTCCTACCGTCCAGGTAGTCCTCCACAAGGGTGCGGAGGTACGGAGGCACCCGGTGGAAGCGGAGTGCCTCCTTTATGCACTCATGAGGCAGGCTGTTAAAGGCGTTACGGGTCTCCAGCGACACCGCAACTACAGCCTCCCCACGAGCCGTGGCCTCCTCAGTCCACCTCTTGAGGAGGGCCACCGCGTCCACCGTGGACCGGCCGGTGCGGAAGCCGAACTGGTTGGCAGCCAAGTCCGGCCCCCGATCCTCCAGATGCTCGATGATTCGGGAAGCCAGAATTTTCTCCAGGAACTTCCCAGCCTCATCGAGCAGCACCACCGGCCGATACCCAGTCGGGGAATCGGCGGGGCGGCTCTCCTTCCTTAACAGGCAGAGCCTGCCCACTTTCCACCGACTGGGGAAGCGGCCCGAGGCGATACTCAGGTCCAGCACCGCCTGGAACCGTTCCTCGAGGTGTCTCAGGGCGCGGACCAGAACCCTGGATGAGACACCGTCCGGTCCCGGCGCCTTCTTCTTTCGCCGGAACCGTTCCCTCACCGTGTCGAATTCCACGTTCGACACGGGAGGGATTACGACAGCCACTTCCTCCGGAGGAGTGTCCGGGGTGTCTATTCTGGGGGGCTGAAACGGACCAGGATTAGGGAACAGAGTATTCAGCACCCGGTGAGGGTCACGAGCCTACCCTATCTAGTTACGTTAGGGCGATTAGGCCTTAGTCAAACCACGCTGGCCCAGTGCGGGTTGGTTGACTTCACATACACCTTTGAATTACTTCGCAGGTGTATGCAGGTTTCCTCATGATGTCTTCCTTCACCATTTTTTTTTGTCGGGGGGAAATGAGTAAGCGCACCGTACCCGCACGCACAACAGTTTTAATCAAAAGTACCTATTCCAGCAGCAATTTCACATTTACTTATTGAAAAAAACTCACAGTTACGAATATCAAAAGGTAATACTTGTGTGTTCGTTAATTTGAGGTTAAAATACCGAAAAATAAACTGTCAAAAATTATTTGTTTCGAACTTTCGTAAATAAGAGTAGGTTTGGAGAATATAATATCTGTCAAACTATTTGAATCGAAGCGAACCGTTTTTCGTAGAAATAGAGAGACCCCTTGGTGTTGATTTGAAGATAAAGAATCGTGTTGTGTATAACTATTTATGTAAACAAATATTGTTGTATTTGGTAATGACACAGTAAGAGAACTGACACATTTAGTCTTGTAATGGAAGTTGAGCTCAAATTTTTGCTTTGAGGTCAGCTTTCAAATGATGACTCTGTAACAATACAGGGAGAAAAAAATAGCCCTTGCTGGTTTTCTTGCTTGTTCTTTACAAGGTCTCCCGCCGTAGACTTGTGAACCTATGGCGTAGCTTCATTGACGTACAAAAGGGATTATGTAATCCAACTCGAATAAAATATTTTGAATTTGAATTCCCGAACTCCTAATCTACCAGAAACCTTCCATCATCAGCTCAATATCATGACATGATAAATACCAGACGCAAATACCTGAATATCTTAAGAAAAGACTTGAAACACGTTGGAAGTGCCTATGAAATTTAAGGGTTTCCCTCGATTTTCCCAGGATCCCATCCCATCCCAGATCATCACATGGTAACAATGGAACCACCTCGGGAGTATACTCTTGTACGATATAGTGGACTGTATTATAGATTATATATAAAATGCGACAAATTCCTTTATGAACAAATTAATGTATAAAAACAACTCACCTGAATATTTCAGGACGCCAACTTAGCACAAAAGTAATGGTAAGAGATTCCTAGGATTTACCTATTGCTGGATCCAGATGAGTTCTTCCTATTCCACTCCTAATCAAAACTAAAGTGCTATGTTGTTTTACAAATAAATTAATGGTGAATTGATTAAAAACGATATTAATTAAGATGACGATAATATTATAAATTACTGGATTTACGATGGTATACGACAAAATTATATTCGATAAACAACGACAACGATAATTCGAAAGGAAGTTCAGAAAGCAAGTAAGTTTAAATTGTCAACTGTAGCTCATTTTATTCAAAATTCGCGATCTTTTTTAAAAGGTGTTGCCACTACAAAATATTACTAAAGATAACGAAAATATCAATTTTGAACATTCCGCCCACCTTAAATACAACGGATTTAAAACGAAAAAAAAAATGAAAAAATAAAATAAAAATAGAAAGAGTCAAGTAATAAGTTTCCTTTGGGAATTCACAAAACTAAATTAAAATACTAAAATTAAATTACGAAATCTAAAATTAATATTCTTGACAGTCGATCGGCAAAGGACACAGTTTTGCAACTGGTCTTTTGAAATTACCAGTAGCGGTACGAACAGTCACAACTCGACAAATACCATCAGTACCTGAATGGAGCTGAACGACTCTACCGGTTTTCCATTTCATGGGGGAACATTGTTCATTAACAATAAGCACCAAAGTACCTACAGCAATATTCCTTTGCTTGTCGAACCATTTGTGTCGAGCCTGCAATGTATGCAGGTATTCTAAATGCCACTTGCGCCAAAAATCTTGGTGAATCTTTTGCAATAGTTTCCACCTTTACCGATAACTGATATGTGTATCCACTAAGTCAGTTTCAGGCAAAATAGTAAGTGGCTCCTGAGTAAGAAAATGACCAGGCGTTAACACCGAAAAATCATTAGGATCAGAGCTAAGAGGTGAAAGGGGTCTCGAATTTAGCATTGATTCTATTTGCGATAGAACAGTATAAAACTCTTCGTAAGTAAGACGCTGCGATCCAATGACAGGATATAAATGAGTTTTCATGGACTTGACACCAGACTCTGCCAAACCTGAAAAATGTGGACTACCTGGAGGGTTAAACACAAATTTAATTTGTTTAGCTTGCGATGCATTTTCCATCAACTCGTTGATAATTTTGGCAGCACCAACAAAATTTGTGCCTTGATCGGAAATAAGCATAGAACATCGACCACGCCGAATCGACGTAAAGCAGCTATAAATGCTTACGACGTTAACTCCGATACGAGTTCAAAATGCATTGCCTTTGTAGATGTGCAAACAAATACACAGACATAAGCCTCAAAGGTACGCAAACCTCGTCCGCGACCTAAACTAATGTCGAAAGGACCAGCGTAATCAACTGCAGTAGATGCAAATGCTTTCAGTTTCCTTATTCGAAATTCTGGCAAATTACCCATGAAAGGGGGTGCGGAAACCTTTGGACGTACACGAAAACATTTTACACAAGAAGAAATTACTTTATGAATAGCTCTCTTTGACGATAAGATCCAAAACTCTTGAGCTATTAAATTTTGTAACGTATTCAAACCTGGGTGCATAAAACGTTGATGATAATTATCAATTATCAATACCTTCAGTCTATGATCACGAGGCAATAAAATTGGATGCTTGACATCATACGATAGATCTCCCTTAGAAAGTCGACCACCAACCCTTAGAAGACCACGCTCATCTATGAAGGGCGCTAATTTTCTCATGGCCTTCGACAAAGTGCACGAACCCTTTTTTGATAAGCAACGAAGTTCGCTTGCAAAAGAACGCTCTTGGACATGCTTAACTAAAAAATAAAGAGCATATTTGATCTCATTTCCCGACAAAGATCCAATAAGCCTTGAATTCGAAAATTTTATATTAGTAAGAAATCTGAAACAATATGCTAAGACATGCAATAGTTTGTCAAACGAAGAATAACGCTCTAATAATTTATCGACAAATTGCATATTAGAACCAGTAAAAAGCGAAAAAATTCTTTGCTCATCAGAAGCAGTCTTATCAAAAGTAAACTCCGACTGTGGCCATGTCTCTGGAGAATTAACTAGCCATGGTGGCCCCGCCCACCATAAGACATTCTGGACCAGTTCAGCTGGAAGCAGTCCACGTGAACCGCAATCAGCAGGATTATCATAACCAGCAATGTGATGCCAATGTTGAGGGGCAATCCTTTCCTGAATATCAGAGACTCTATTAGCCACAAATGTTTTCCACCTTGATGGACATGAGCGGATCCAGGATAAAGAAACTATAGAGTCTGACCACGCATATGTGTCATCGAAAACAAAGAGATCCCTGAGGGATTCCTTAAACGATACCATTAATTCCGACAATAACACAGCTGCTAGCAACTCAAGTCTAGGTATTGAACGCTTACGAATGGGAGCTACTTTAGATTTCGCACAGCAAAGTCTCACAGAAACAGTACCATCATTAGAAACGACACGACAATAAATGACGGCACAGTAACCCTTTTCAGAAGCGTCACAAAACCCATGGAGCTGTATGGATACGAAATTTTCAATAATTCTCCTAGGAATGGAGAGTGACTCGAATGACGACAGTTGAGTTTTAAATTTACACCATTCCTCAGCAATAGCTACAGGGACCTGACTATCCCAATCAACCCCCGACATCCATAATAACTGTATTAAATATTTAGCAAAGAATACAAGAGGCGACAATAACCCTAAGGGATCGAATATCCTAGCAATATCAGATAGAATGTTTCGTTTTGTACAGCGATAATCATTAAGTTGAGTTATAAAATTCAATGTATCATTCTTAGGAAACCACGAGAGACCCAAGATTTTTAGTGACACATTTTCATCTGTAAATATACGGTCTGACTCCATATATAAATCAGTGTCTAATAGTTCATCTAAAAATGACTGACAGTTTGAGGCCCATTTACGTAGATGCAGACCAGCCGACGACAATATTTGTACTAACTGATGACGACATTGAGCAGTTTCCAAACAATCAGCTCCGGATACTACATCATCAATGTATGTGTCTCTAGCCAATACAGTAGAGCCTTGTTTAGCACAAGACGAGAACTCTTTTGAAAGTTTATTGATACACCAAAGTGCTTGGTATGGGGCACAAGACACGCCATAAGTTACAGTCAGTAATTTGTAATCCTTTACTGACTCATTGCATGACGGTCGCCATAATATTCGCTGATAATTACAGTCATCAGGTCTCACAAGGAACTGGCGATACATTTGCTTGATATCCGCTGTGAAGACAACAGCATGCCAGCGAAATCTAAGTAGTAATTCAAAGATATTCTTTTGTAACTTTGGGCCAGGCAATAATTCCTCATTCAGAGACCTGCCCCCAGCATCTTTTGCACTTGCATCGAAAACTACACGCAAGGGGGTAGTCACGGAATCAGGGCGCAAAACTCCATGGTGAGGTATATAATAAAAATTGCCGTCTGAAGTTGAAGGAGGATTCACCTGAATCATGTGACCACACTTTAGGTAGTCTTCCATGAATGTTACATAGGCTATGTAAAATTGTGAATTTAATTTAAATTTCTTTTCTAAGTTTATTAGACGTTTCATAGCTATATCACGTGAATCCGAGAACTGAGGCCTTTCATTAGTGTCCTTGAATGTTAAGGGTACTATCATACGACCATCAGGATTTTTACAAAATGAAGCTTCCATATATTTTTCACATAATAATTCGCATTTAGAGAGTATGAGAGGTTTGGGCGTTTCTATATTTTCTAACTCCCAAAATCGTTTAATGCTAGCATCCAAATATGCATTCGATACGAAAAGGCAGGGCTGTGTAGCCACGCAGGAATTAGGATAACGAGAAGGGCAGCTTTCGATAGCGCATTCGCCCATAACTATCCAGCCAAAGGTAGTATGGATAACGATAGGTTGAACTTCTTCACCCTTTATAATACCAGGCTGAAGAATGGCAGCAAATATGTTGACATTAAGTAACATATCAATAGGTCCAGGCTTTCCAAAATCTGGATCAGCAAGTTTTAAGTTTTTAATATGAGTCCAAGAAGAGGAATCGACATGACCAGTGGGCATTTCAGAGCAAATATTAGGCAAAACAAATGCAACGAGGGAAAGTTTACCTGATTTTTCACCACTTGACGGAAAAATCTCACAATGTACGGAACCAAGTGTATCAGCCGATATCTGCCCAATACCACGAACTGATTGCTTACTATTATTATTAAAATGTAAACCAAGTCTGTGTGCACAAGATGATGTAATAAAATTACATGCACTAGCACTATCAATAAGGACTCTGATACGTGTCAATCTGCCAAACTTGTTTTTAATTAAAACAATCGCTGTTGAAAACAATACTTGAGTATCACAACCCGATACAGCTAACGTTACAGGCTTTTGATTCGATAAAGACTGATCAGTGACCTCAATTTTATCAAAATGAAGTAAATCATGATGTCGAAATGCATCACACATTGCATTGTTTACAAAATGAATTAACCCTACACTCCTTCACAGTATGTGAACCCTGAAAACAACCAATACAAAGCCTAAGATCTTTTATTTTTGAAAATCTTTGAAACGGAGTTAAATTCAAAAATTGTGGACATTGTGCAATTTTATGACTATCTCCGTGACAAATACCACAATTCTCAACCGACAAAACAACAAGAACCTTTGGTTTTTTATTTATTTTATTATAATTATTCACATTTAAGTTGAAATATGAATTTTCTAACGCTTGACTTGTCTGGTCAATAAAGTTACATAACTCAGAGAATCTAGGAATATCACCCTTAACATCAAGTTGCAATTCAAATGCTTCCTTGGTTGATACATCCAATTTTGACCACAACAAATAAAAAAGCATGAAATTACTATCAGGCAAGTGATACTTGGATAAAATATCCAGGTTTTCTTTAAATGTTTTGTTAATCCTACTTAACTCAATGCTATTTTTCGATTTAATTGGCTCACAATTTAATAATTTTTCATAAAATATTGTTGCAATTACTCTTTTCTTGTCATAATGACCCTTCAAAGTGTTATAAGCCAATTCATAATTCTCCTCAGAAAGGGGATAATTCTTTATTAAATCATATGCATTACCCTGCACACTCGACAAAAAATAATGCAACTTTTCCACCTGTGAGATATTCTTGTTATGTATTAAGGAATCAAACAGCTGGATAAATGATACCCAGTTTTCTATATTCCCGTCGAAGGGTTTGATGTTTATTCTGGGCAATTTGATTGAACTGCTCACAGGCACAGTGGGCTTTTGTTCTATACTAGTGTTAAGCTTTTGCAAGCGATATTTTATACTTTTGACTTTTAGTTCAAATTGTGAAGAAACTTTCAATTCACTAGCTCGTTCAGCACTAGACAATGTCGATACTAATGCTATTTGTGACCCGTGAAATTCATTCGCTATCTCATTGACATCTTGCAACGAATATCCAAGCAAGTCCGTACTCTCCATCAATTCAAGCCTCGCAAAAGCATAGTCCCTGCCGATTCGATGTTTATCGGCAGAATCACTCATTAAATTATCTTCCATCATAATTAACGAAACAAAAATAAACACACCAAATTGTTATTCGAAACTAATAACAATATGAATACGAATATGTTTACGATGGAGGACAATTATTGTTTTACGAAAAATATAAACGAAAGAAACGATATAGTTAATTATTAAACACAATGATTCGACAATTAATCAAATATTACCTATGTTATGTAGGTAACAAGAAACGTTATGAATATTTCAAAGGAAACCCAGTACCAATTAATAAAAAATATACCCTCACAAACTTTTATTATTAGTGACGGTACCCACTTTTAGAAAAGTATAAAAGGCAACTATATTTGAAATATCGAAATATTATTTAGATTTCTAGATACAAACTATGTTCCTAGATCGCTTTTCATTAAATCCGGCTCGAAGGACCAAAAAAATGTACGATATAGTGGACTGTATTATAGATTATATATAAAATGCGACAAATTCCTTTATGAACAAATTAATGTATAAAAACAACTCACCTGAATATTTCAGGACGCCAACTTAGCACAAAAGTAATGGTAAGAGATTCCTAGGATTTACCTATTGCTGGATCCAGATGAGTTCTTCCTATTCCACTCCTAATCAAAACTAAAGTGCTATGTTGTTTTACAAATAAATTAATGGTGAATTGATTTAAAACGATATTAATTAAGATGACGATAATATTATAAATTACTGGATTTACGATGGTATACGACAAAATTATATTCGATAAACAACGACAACGATAATTCGAAAGGAAGTTCAGAAAGCAAGTAAGTTTAAATTGTCAACTGTAGCTCATTTTATTCAAAATTCGCGATCTTTTTTAAAAGGTGTTGCCACTACAAAATATTACTAAAGATAACGAAAATATCAATTTTGAACAACTCTTTCGATTACAAAAAGAATTTAAAAAATCGGTTTACAAATGGCGGAGTAATCTATACAAATAAATAAAATTAAAGTGTCTGTTTGTAATGTCAAAATAATAAGTTTTTACTAAATGGGTATGAATGTATATCGGGTACCAATAACAAAAACACTATTAATTTTTTTTGTCTGTCTGTCTGTTTGTTCCCGCTAATTAATAAAACGGCTGAACCGATTTTGACGGGACTTTCACTAATAGGTAGCTAATTATATAAGGTATAACATAGGCTACTTTTTATCAACTTCAACAAAAGTTACTATTTCACGCGGACGAAGTCGCGGGCACAGCTAGTCATACATAAAAGAAAATAGAGTCGAACATAGAACCTCCTCTTTCTTCGAAATCGGTTGAAAGCCTTAGAATTTCAATTTCTACTACTATTAACTTACGAATTAATTCAAATAAACTAAAATTGTGCCCTATGGAAGACTTAAAAATCCCTTTATACGTCTGTGTAAAAAACAGACATTAACAACTATAAAGTTTTCGTAGCTTACTATGACAAATTCTAAAAAAAATACATGTCAATGTTATAAATCTATGCCAGTGTAATATAGGTGCAGGTACTAGGTACTTACAAAATAAAACCTTTTTTTAAGCTGGCATATCACATGCCGAAATTAATGTCAACACATACAAAACACCACGTCGCGCTCATGAGTGCAAGTGTTAAGTTATAAATGTAGGAGATACATTTGAGACTTCAGAGCATCTCAAGAAGATTATATTCAAAAAAATATGTTTGTTTTAAAAAGGTTTACCATCTCTACTTTTTTGCATACATAGGTAATGCACTATTTAAAAAAAAATATGTATTCTTAAAAAAGACGAAGTATAAACCATAAATAATATGAAAAAGAATTGAAAAGACTCATCACGTAAGACGCGATAGTTAAGTCAGTGCGGGGGATTGCGAATACAATTGTGTCTCCTCTCATGGATATCGTAGAGCCAACAAAAGAAGTTAACCACAATGCACTTCGGCAAAGAGATTGAAAACGCGAAAACCAACTCGTCAAGGATAAACACGTGTACAGCCATTCATAAAGTTTGCAGTGATGAGCTGATGATGACTTTAAGGCACAGCTTACATTGAATTGTACTTATGCAAAGGGATTTTATCTGCCATGTTCTTAGGTCATAATACGTGACAGGTAGCTCTACCATGAGTTTGCATTCGTTTGGAGTCGATGTCGACGGCGTAAATTTTTGTATGGAACTTTGTACAGCGCCCCTAGCGGTAACGCGGTGAACTAAAATCGGTACCATGAGTGCAATAGTTTACGATACGTCGCGAACCTATCGAAAACGCGCTCGCTATCGACAATCGTTTTGTGCATATTGTATGGAAATCGGTACCATGAGTTCATGATTTGACAGATAGTCGATAGACGATAACGTACAAAACGATAACTCTGTAGTTACGTTACTCACTTACATTTTCAAGCGTGAGACTCGATTCGATAGATAATCTAAGCAAGTTTGGAATAATATTATTGAGTTAAATTAGTTAATAAGTTGTGATTTTTTTTGCATGGAATATGCCAACCACGGCTGAGTTCAAGAATAATAACACATACATAATATATACGTCAATGACACGAAAACAATTAAAATACGGGAGCAGTCGTGAGAAAAAGTTCAAAAGAGTGATTACAACTATTTGTGCCAATTATAGTATTATAAATAAGCATTTCAGCATTGGTGTTTAAAAGCAAATACAGACTTGAAACTGAAAGCTATACAGAGTTTATGTAAGTAACCTCAAAATCAAATTATCATTTTTAAAAAGTTACTTACAATTTTGTTTTGATCTTAGCTTTATGATCATAGAGGTATCTTAAGTGTATAATACTGTTTTATGACAACTGAAGTGAATATATGGGTAATAATTCAGATTGTCTTCTTATGACCCCTTCAGTAGGTAAATGCAAAACTTGGATTTTTGGAAATAACAAAACAAAATGTCATCCTTATGTATGGCAGAATAACACATTCATTAAACTACAAGGCATCCCTAGAAGTTAAGGAATTGTTTGACAAGCTGATAACAAATTAAAAATAGTCTATATCAAAGTGTTAAAATACCTATTCTATAACATTTTATTTACAAAACATTTTTTGCAGATTATCCATAAATGGGACTGTTGATGCCACATCCATACTTGCGTGCAACAAGTCCAATGAAGAAGCAAAGAATTAGCTGGATATAACAGCCAGTCAAATGGAAAAAGAATTGTGGTTAAAAATCATTGTCACTGTGTAGAGGTAAAACATTCTTACACCCTCAAATGTAAAGAATTGCATTTTATTTTCTATATTATAAACCTTAATAACTTTTTTAAATAACTTCTTAGAGTTGTTTCTCTAATAAAAAGCTATTGGTAATAGGTATACCTAATTTTTTTACAAAGAATAAAACTGACTTCAAAAACACCAAAAAATCATAAATAATATAAGAATACATACAATATCACATTTTTATATTGAAGTCGGTGCCAAGCAATATCACCTGAAAAGTTTGGCACCAACTTCAATATAAAAATGTGATAATTATTGTATGTATTTTTGTATTTAGGACTTTTGGTGTTTTGGAGCCTGTTTAATTTTTTTTGAAAAAAAAAATATTTCAATATTTTTAGTAAAATTCCCAAACTCGTCACCTACCAGAAACCTTCCATCATCATCAGCTCAGTAACATGATATGATGACTATCAGATGCAAATAGGTACCTTACCTACTTACCTAAATATCGTCAGAAAAAAATGAAATATGTTGGATGTGCCTCTGTAATTTAAGTATTTCCTTCCATTATCCCAGGATCCCTCTATCGATAAAAAGAAAGAATTTTGAAAATCGGTCCAAAATTGGCGGAGTAATCAGTGAACATAATATTTTTTAAAAATGATTCAGTCAACACATCTCCTTTTTTGAAGTCAGTTAAAACTTAAAAAGGTGCATATATTATTATAAGATTTTATTTTTTACAGCTACATTTATTTTGGATGAGTAGCGGAGGTTGATTTGATTCAGTGGCATTGATGATAATACAGAATGGTGCAGCCAAGACCTTCGGTTTTAGCATTTCATTTTTTGGACTGATTTATTGCCACAGCTGCAGTTGGATTTTACAGTGTCACAATAGTTTGGATTGCATTAAAAAGGAAAAATTGGTTGATGATTTTTTTTTATTGGTAGATTAATAAAAAGATGTTGTTAACACATTTATTACACCAAAAATAAATAAATTACATGAGCCCACTCTTTAATTTATTTACCTAAGTAGGATTTCCTTGTTTTGTTTGACAAAGCAAAAAATATTAATTTTCAATAAAATTCTAGGTCTATAGGTATTTCATACTGAATCTAATATAAAGAACAACAGAATTGTTGTATTTGTGCATATTTTACACAAGAATGTTGGCAAACAAGCAAATAGTCTACTACTTAGATGATCATAGTCACCTATAGTCTTCTAATGACCAAAGTGTACAAGGTGTAGGTTATTATCTTATGAATGTAGTTACAGTACCCTGAAATTTCGTATCCTTCAATATAAAACAGAAAAGCATTGCTGCTTTGCAATAACACAGAAGACCTAGTACCTCTGGTTATTTAACATAAACATTAAGAATTTGCATCAAAAACATTATCTTTCAATGGAGATTGTCCATTTTTTATGAGACTGGTCAGTCATGAACATTCCTATAAAACTATATTTTTACTTTTACATCTTATGTAAAAGAAGTTATTACCTTACGTAAAAGAATATGGGCATGATTCAGTATCAAAGTGCTTAATAAATATAACTTCCTGTGAGCTGTTCAATGAATATAAACAATATGAAATAAAACAAACAATCTTCTGTATATTTGAATTTATTCTGATTCATATGTCAAATAGGTGGATGGTATGAAAAAACAGGTTTGTTGGTGATATAATATATTGCCCAACCCAAAAACCATGTAAGAGTCGTAATGTGAACACAATAATTCACTGTTTTTCAGTCAACAATGCATTTATAGTAATATTCTTTAATTGCTTCCCTACCATTGCTGTTATTATGATAAAATAATAATACAAACAAAATGTATTTTTCAGACTAACTTCCCACTGTATTTTACCCTTAGATCATTTAGCATAATTTTACCTCATAATAATGTGCAGTTTGCTAAAGTATCCAGTGAGTTTGTAGCTGTGACTCTGCATACTTTCATACTGTCATTAAGATTTTGGCAGCAATATAATTTTACTGACTTGTAATCATACAAAATAAGTAAAATACCAATAGAATATATTTTAATAATATAATAGTGTCGATTAAACAAATTTCTTCATCTATTAAGTTTGCTAAAATATGATAATTATTGAATGATAATAAATAACAGTAGTACCGGTTCTTTCTTGTGCAGTAATTTCTATGGTTGGACATTTGACTCTAATTCCAGGTAAATTTTGGAACTTAAACTTCTGCAACAACAGACATATCATTAAACATCACATAAAGCCATAATAGATAATCATAATATGTATTGTAAAATAAAAGTATTTTATATGAATATTGTCCGACGTCAGACGTCATCAGCTTTATTTTAAGTTTTATATAAATTGCTTCATCATAATTACTCATACTGTAAAGGAGTAACATTTTTAGTTTTATTCATTCACCCACTCACTTATGCAGTTGTAGGTATATCTCCTGTAATACTACATTTGGCAGGTATCAATTTTCAGCATATTTGTCAACTCTATTGAATTAAACAAATATTATACATATTTTCCTGTGGGCCCTCGGGAACAATTGAGATAATGGTGATCTAAAGCCTGAAAGAAAAAATTAATTGGTTAAATTATTTAGCTATAATGGAAAATCCTTCAATTATAACGGATTGCACTATTTACATTTAAATTATCAATCCAATAGGTCTCTTTGTGTAGCCACGTCTTTAAATAGATGGGTACTAAAAAACAAACCCATAGAAGCATAGAAAATGATTATTTTAAATGGAAAATTGTTACAATGTTTACCACAACAATGTTAATACTTACAATTAAACTATAATTACTATATATTCCTATGAATTGCGCCATTAACTGGAACCATGGAGCGCTTGTCTATATCATTATTAAATCAATACATGGCCTACATTTAATAAAAACTTATTCTTTTACATAAAACTAAATAAGTTTTCGTGAATAAAATATAACCTATGAAATAATTTGAAGTTGACGTATAAGCCGACTAAATTAAATCTTTCATAACAATATGGTAAGAAACCGAATTGAGCTACCTTTTTGCGAGGACGGATTATAGCGTATTACCAACATGACGACAACAAATAATTACCTGTAAGTAGTCTGTATCCTTTGTATCGTTTACTATACTATCGAGTTAACGTTACGAAGTCAGGTAAATGCAAAAGTAACTCATGGTACGGTCACTATCGAAAACGATATCGTCTGCGTTAACACGTTAGCGACTGTAGTTAACTACAGTGTGCAATCGATGGCAACTCATGGTAGAGGTAAGGGCTACTGTTCACGAAGCGAGGCCCCATGGACCATTCGCTAGCGTCGAGCGATCGTCGAGCATTGTCTGATATCGATTTCTGCTGATTTTTGTTTCCATTTCGGCGAAAATCAAAATAATGTTACAACGAATATCAATATCATTATGATTTTCATCGAAAATGAAAGGAAATAAGTAAAAATCGAGCGAGCACTTGACAAGCGAATGATTCGAAAATAGAGCCCGTGGTAGATTGTAATTTGTCAGAAGTTGCGAAGATTGTTACAAGTTCTATTTCTGACTAAAGCATCGCGTTTTTCTTTGTTCATACATACTGTTTTTGATTTCGTGCTTCGCTTGATCTACAATGCGATGATGACGCCATCGATCGTGGCGTTCAATCTCATCATTATCTCCTTTTTCTGTAATAATACGAGTGCCTATTTCGTCTACATCATAATGTAATTACTTATTTCGAATTTAAAACCATCCTTATCTGGCAACTCCCATATTTTCCTTTAATGCCTCAATTAAATACGTAAAAATCTGTGATGTAATAGTATTAAACAAATCACAGAACCCACAAACCTAATATTAACTTATCCAAAATATCTGCCATCCCGTCGGAGCGCGGCGGCGAACGAAATTGTTTATAATTTATATTTAATAGCCGTGCGTCGTGGGTGGTCTGCCGCGGGCAATCCTAATTGGATAAGTTGCCGGCTTAGACGAGCGATAAACAGAATTAAACATTTGTTGGCCGTACTGTCATTACGGTCCGGCTACTACTCGCGTTCATTGCACAATGTCTTCATCGATTTGTTTGCTGACGAATCGATGCTCGTTGATAACGAGAATAGCAGAATGCGTTTCGAGATTCATTTTTATTGATAAAACGAAATGTTGGAGCCTTGTTGGTATGGACGTCGACGATATCAAAGTCATATTAAACGATATCAGGAATCAAATTACTTATGGGTCAAGAAAACATCCTACATTGATTGGTTGCATAGTTCTGAGGTAGGTACTTTATACAACTCATTATAACAATGCTTAATTGCAAAAGGAATTAATGTGTCCGGCGGTTTAGGGAAGCTAGCTTCCTTTACCTTCTTATCATGAGATGAGAAGAGTATCTCTATTATGCAGGCCTGCCTTGACCGAGGATAGGCGAAGTGTAAAAAAATCGGACGCCTTGGAGAAGGCTTCGCGGATGATAGTGAAGACTTGGATCATCGACGAGGCTCCTCTCATGGCACCTCCATCCAAATTCTTTTAGTTGGGGTGCAAGAACATTTCTTGGGTTTGGCGACTAGAAACTAAATCGCTCCGTGAATTGTGAGTAAATCTTATACTTTCTTTTTCCATAAATAAACTGAAATATTTTGGTGATGGATAAAATTTGCTTTTATTTCTTTTTATTTAAATACACTCAGGGGCAAATTTAGAGGAACACTACACTTTTTACATAGATTCAAGCTACTTTTACAACATCATATCGATGTGTGATTGACCTTTAATGCGTTTGTTTGATTGTTATCCAGGATTCATGATCAAAGCCATAACGGATAATGTCAAAATTACCCTATTTGTGACCTGGAGAAGAACGGCAACTTTTATTGGTGGTCTTTTTTATTACAATCGTACAACTGGTTTCCGCGTCGAATGTTTTTTTTGTAGCGAATCCGATGGCTAGAAAGCTGGTAAAACTAAATATGGTTTCGTATGCTGAAATACAAAGCGTCATTAAAACTAGGAGTGAATTTTTATTGTACCTCTAAATTTGCCCCTGAGTGTATTTTAGCTTGCACCCGATATTTTACAAATTTCCCTCAAACTCTCTCACTCACACTCAACTGATTTCAGCGACACGATAGACCCAAGGTCGTTAGCAACTAAGCCCTTAAATATCACTTCAAAAGATAGAAGTCCAAAAGGTTTTCTGATGTAAATAAAAAATCAAAAGAAGTTTTTATTTAAAATTACTACTCAACAGCTAAACAGCGCTCCGTGTGACCTTCTTGCGGAAAAGCATGTTGACGTGTTGACCGGGAGTTAGCGAAGAACTGCGAACACGAATCACCAATTAGTGACATCCTGCGATTTCCCCCCTCAAAATTTGATTTTTTATGTTTACCAAGATAGCTTTTACATTGAATACGAAAGTGAGAAGATATTTATAAGTTAGGAACTGCGCCCGCGAACTACATTATTTCATTATAATTGTCAAAAAAATTCTTGAGTGTCCTTATCACCCAGGGGTATAAAAAATAGCATATGACCCTATTCTCAGATCTACTAAATACACACAAAAAAAATCATAAAAATCGGCCAAGAAAGCTCTTTCGGAGGAGTTCGATAGCAAAAACTGATACATTTCTATAAGATTAGATTAGCAAATGGAAAAGAAACGTAGTTTTACCTAAATTATAATGATAATTACGTGATTTTGGATTTGCCACATCTTAGAATAGTAACAAAAGGGGTAGATACTATAATTAATGTTTCTAGGAATAAATGCATCGATTTTAACTACGATTATGTTACAGTTATGAATACATTTAAACATGGATTTGATATTTATTGTCGCACCTGCCCTTATCCGACATATTTACCACTTATATCTCTCATGAGATAAGATAGTCATTCCTCAGTTGTTGAGGAGTCCAGATGAAGCTTGTTTCTATCTTAAGCCTTAACGTCACTTATTCTTAGGTGATATAAAGGTCAAGCTTTCCTGTTCCCTGCTTGTATTAAAAAATATTCAGTATAAGCAAAAAAAATATAAAGTTATTAAAACATGTCCCATAGTACCAGCTGCTTTAAGAAACAAAACTTTGTATAACGATTTGTTTTGCTGTTATCTCGTTACCATTTGTTATAAAACATCACAAAAGGACATATTTATTACCAAAAACTCTCAAAATTTCTCGAGAGCAAACGTAGTAGACATGTTAAAATAGCAGCTGTATGGAAGTCATACAAAGCACGTATTTTATTTTCATTATCACTGTTACATCAACAGTAACAGATTTCCGAGTATCGCCGTAGGTAGCTCGGCTCACCGTGGGTGGTCCGAGGGCGTGTGATGGCTCTATGCACCAGTACCCACGTGAACGACGATATAAATACATCTGATTCGCCAACCCTACATCGCTCGCGGTTCTTAATTGTCCCACAAATAAAATGGTACAGTTTAAATCTAAGCAATTACAGATGCTCCTCTAGAATAATACACGAACAAGTCTTAGGTTTAGTTCAATGCGTGAACTAGCAAGTTGTTGTGGAATTTTACCCAAATCCACGGAATTCAACCTGTGAAACCTATAATAACAACATAGAGCACAAGGTTAACTCTTTTTTCTACAAAGCTTTAGAGGACATTATAAAGGCCGTTTTCCATACAAGCGTAGTCCCCTGTTTCCTTCCTGGATAATAGAGCTTTTTTTGTTTTCAAAAAATCTATGGTCTCTTAATTATAATATAAACAAAGATTAAAACCTAAAAAAATTACCAGATTTTCCGCTGTATTCAAACATTCAGCCTGTCGAGATATGAAAAAAGCAAAACACAGAAATACAGCCCAAGCTTTTCTTTCATTTTTCATGTCCCCTTAAGGCGTGGACTAATGAGAGCTATTAATGGCCAAATTTACCAACCTTGTCCAGCTTAGGACACTCTCGGTGGCATGCTGTCGCATTCTTTTCATTAAAGACAAAAGTGACAGCATACTTCTTATAAGTTTCCTAAGCTAAGATAAGGTTGGTGAAAATGACCATAAGTCCACTTACTGCTAGCCCATAGCAGTCGCTGCTGCTGGGCGGTCGCAGCTGCCGAGAAGCGGCTGCCAGGACTAAACTCACACCTTTGAGCGCTGCCTCTGTATTCTAGTAATTGAGACCAACTGCATGGTGTATGAAGGTCTGGCGATCCAGGATTTAATTCAAATGGGGGCAGGAACATTTTCAGTTCAACTTGGTTGGTGGTAGGTAGGACTTAAAACTATAGAGGTTAGATAGCCAGTTTAATAAAGCTTGCTACCATTTTGGCATGACCATTACATAAGATGACATTTTATAAGTTGTTCCACCGATACGAATATACAATTCTTAGATACACGGAGTACCTATACCTACTCGTATGTACTCCGCGTGTTAAGGAACCTATCTTACACTTTCTAATCTGTTTCGTTATTCACATTCTATCTTTATCGGCCCCAGTTGTCAACCATTTTTTTAATTCCAACTTACTTAAGGTAGACGTTTTGACGTTTCAATAATCTTTTGATGTAATATTCGGTTTTGGAAAAAACATACCAACTGAATTGAGAACCTCCTCCTTTTTGAAGTCTGTTAAAATTAAGTCGTCACACATCCTTCTCATTCTGACACACTGGCGTAACATATTATTATGATGCTAAAGTTAAATTTAATCTAAACCATCATTATATCATAGTTATGAAGTGATAGCAAATAGTTTCCTCTGTACGCAATGCATCAGTCAAAAGCTATTCGGTTATTTAAAATATATCACCAAAATATCATTGTTACATTAAATGAACCCCCCTATAAGAAATTAGCTGACATAGCATGCGTGCTGAAGGACAATTTCTGCCGCATCCCTAATTAATACTTAATACATGTCGACGGCCCTTGACGTGAAGTTGCCGATAGATTAATTATTTTAATCAATACTGCAGCGTGCCCCGGGTACGCATTACTAGGAATTATAGTGTTCATAAATTATGTATGTGGTTGCTAGAGTCGGTATTTAGCGAATATAGTGCTTGGGTAGAAAACAGGTTTAAAAAACTTGGTTAAGTTGGCTACTATAGCTGTTACAAATAAGCAACATACTTTTGTAAGCATTAACATCGAATATCTATATTTTTTTGTAATCAGACCGTAAAACGAAGATATGTGTATCCTAATATTGAATATGGATAAATGAATGAAAATTTTGTAGAGTCTAAAATAATATAAACATGACTGTGTTATTAAATTTCTCTATAAATATTTCATAAAAATAGTTTATGTTTTATTATCCTATTTTTTCTATAATTATGTTTTATTGAATATATAGAAATATACAAAATAAACAAAATATTGTTATTATATATTCACCGGAAAATTGATCTACAGTTCAAGTCAGTTCAGTTCTTACAGTTCAGTAAGTACAGTAGATCAATTTTCCAAATTATTCTTTTCTTCGCAATAGTGTTGTATATTGTTAGAAGATATCGACATTATTTGCAACTGCAATGTTTGAAAATCGGGGATACATTTCTCAGGAATAAAATGCTTTTTTAAAGGGTGAGCACCATGATATAGATAAAATCTCTTCGTGCTCCTACCAGAAGGAGAGTTGCAGAAGAAGCTAGTGGAAACGGTCATTGAATGATGATGTACGAGTATTAGGTGTATGAGTTGTATTAACGGAAATCAAGATAGTTAGGTCAAATTTTTGGAAAGGAAATGATAATATTTTCATTAAATGAACAAAACATTGTTTTGTTAGGCTCTTTACAAAAACGATATCGCCATCTGATCTCTACTTTTTACAAGCTTTTATTTATCTAGTTTCACCTGTCCCGGTGTCTGTAATGAAATCTTGCAAGTATTTTACAAGCTTTTATATACTTTCACCTATCCCGGTGTCTGTAACGAAATCTTACCAGTTAAATTTGACCCACTTCCCGGTTTTCGATTGAGCTGAAATTTTGCATGCATATGTATATCGCGTGACAATACAATATTATGACGAAAATAGCAATAAGAACTACATAACTCCATCGAGTTAGGGCTCGTTTGATTCGTAGTGATAAGTACTTTGATCTTATAATAATGGTGAAAATAAAAGATTATATAAAAAAAATTGTTTTCTTTTACTATTAATTTATTAATATACTTACATAACAAGAGAGCGTGACTGACTGAACTATCAAAGAACAACTTAAGTCACTCTGGATGGATTGGACTGAAATCGGTATGGTGCCGTCTTAGAATAATAACGCATAGAAACCCAATCGGCGCGCACAATTTGAAGCAACTAAAAGTAAGCCATAAATGGCTCACTACGCCGGACAGCTCCGCAGTGTTCAAGGTTAACGTGCTTCGAATGCATCTCTCGTAAAATAATTAATAATGATGGCTTGTGCAGTTAAATGGTGTCACATCACATCCGAAAAGATTAAAAAGTATAATAACATTACTTATCACAGCTAAGATTTAAAAATTGTTTAGTATTTTATCCATATAAGATAAATTATACGAAACTTTTCATTTTAATCGTTGTGTTGCCAGTTTGGAAACATAATTGTCCCATTTTAACCGACTGAAAATGTTGTGATTAAAATGAAAAATATTTAGATACCTACTTTCCCTGCGATATGCATGCGACAGTTATCCTGTTTATAATATAGGTTTAATTTGAAGTTAAAAAATAATAAAAAACAACGCATCGGAGACCGAGATGCGATGCGTATGATTTTTAGAGAATTTTCTAGAAAATCGATTGAGATTTTTAAACATAAGCCATATTGATCCTAAAAAAAGAAAACCGGCCAAGCACGAGTCGTACTCGCCCATGAAGGGTTCTGTAGGATTTATGACCTATAAAAAAACTACTTACTCGATCTCGTTCAAACCAATTTTCGGTGGAAGTTTGCATGGTAAAGTAGGTACATCATATATTTTTTTTAGTTTTATCATTCTCTTATTTTAAAAGTAACAGGGACACATTTTACTACTTTGGAAATGTCTCTCGCGCAAACTATTTTAGAAATAAATGATATTTAAAACCTCAATATGATTTTTGAAGACCTATCCATAGATACCCTATGGGTTTGATGAAAAAAAATTTTTGAGTTTCAGTTCTATGTATGGGGAACCACCAAAATTTATTGCTTTTTTCTATTTTTCTGTGAAAATCTTAATGCGGTTCACAAAATACATCTACTTACCAAGTTTCAACAGTGTAGTTCTTATAGTTTCGGAGAAAAGTGGCTGTGACATACGGACGGATAGACAAACAGACATGACGAATCTATAAGGGTTCCGTTTTTTGCCATTTGGCTACGGAGCCCTAAAAAAGGTTAGTGTGTAGCAAAGGACTTAGAAAAATTTCACCGTATTTTGTAAAAAGCCAGGACTTATTATTGCAACATTGATTAAATTGCAACTTTGATTAATTTCAAGAAAAGTATTTACGAACACGCTTATATATCGGAAACGGTGCATCGGAGCTAAAAAATAACGAAATTTTTTAACCTCTCATACTCCTCAGACAATTAGGACATGAATAATGGACTTATGAAAAAATGGTCAAGTGTGAGTTTGCCTTTTTTCATACATTTTGATTTTGATATGGAGTTTAATCCAGCTTCTTAATTCTTTTGTATTCTTTAAACATAATAAACTTTCTATGATATATGAGTCGAAAAGGGCAATATGGACATAACAGCATTATCAAACTGACATTTGTTAAGAAAACAAATACAATTAACGGGTTTGAAGATAATTATACGAGGAAGGTCTTTGATTATTAAAAATAAGGAACTAACTATTTACATTATAATTATTTCATTTTTAGGGTTCCGTAGTAAAAATGGAACCCTTACAGTTTCGCCATGTCTGTCTGTTCGCAGTAGGCAGTTTACTCAGAGACTATTAATACTAGAAAGCTGTAATTTGGTATGGGTATGTATATTAATCATGCCAAAAAAGTGGTAGAAAAAAATATAAAAAAAAAAAATTCTCGACTAACCCATTGCGTGAGGTATTGTTGAATAGGTCTTTAAAAAATAATGAATGGTTCAGAACACCATTTTTCGATTTTGGGAGCAGTTTCTGAAATATTTGGTTTTAAAGTTATTTTTGTTAGAGGTAAGTGTCCCCCCCGCTCTATTTGCTAAATGGTTATACATAGACACGTAAAAAAAAATACAACAGTAGTATATATAACGAAGTTTAAAGGAAAACTATCAGAGTTGAGTACTAAGTACAAACTAAAAAGTTATAGACGACCAACTTATAAAATGTACTCGGAAAAGTAAAATTTCACTGAAAATTAGTACTGAATATATATTTACGAACCACGTGAAGTTAAGGAAATATAAAATTATTGCAGCCTTAATAATAATAATAATGCCAAATTTAATAGCAACGTGTTGTTAGGTGTGAGTGTGAACTCAAAGTTGGCATTTGCAACTACGGAACCCTACACTGCGCGTGGCCCGACACGCACATGGCCGGTTTTTAAATATAAGCATTTTAGTACTTATACAAAAATCAAAAATTAAAAAAAATCTGCTGTTCCATACATTTAGGTTTAGTGAATGTTGAACATTTGTACACATTCACTGAACCTAACTGTATGGAACAGCTGATTTTTTTTGCGATTTCAAAGTTTGTCCCATAGTGAAAGTTGTTGAGTTTGCTTGTCTGAACAAGCACACAATTTTTTTAGTAACTAAAAAATAACCTTGTATAAATAGAGATTTGGCAACTTTCAATTCATTTCTGTCTTAACATAAAAACATTAATTTGATATAGATTAGGTGCGACAATTGCGACATTCAAAAACATGAGCACAACATAAGTTCCCTCGTTTTGGGGAAACAGATCCTCGGTGGCGGGCACTGGCAGCCCCGTCATATCGTAGTGTGCGTGTGTCGCGCGTAAGCAACTTCACACAGCGGCGTCATTTTTGCTTCACTTTAGGCGCTTAACACATTGCCGCCGCATCCCGCTGCGGTGTACGGAGGGACGAAAACCGCATGCGGCTGCGGCGGCACGGAACCGTGCCACCGTACGGTTTTCTCCGTATCGTCCGGAGCTGCGATGCACGACGCACCGCATCACCGCATTATCTATGTCGAAATCTATTACGCGTATGCACGTCCTTTCTGCGCAAAAATCCGTACGATACTGCGGCGCAGTGTGGCATACCCCGCGGTAGAAGTGGAAAAAACGGCTTAAAATTTTAAAACGTTTAAACGTTGTACTTATTTCAATAAGCGCGCTTGTAAAAAAGCTTTTCGTTTAAACGCTTATTGTTTATTGCGTATAATTATGTTTGGAAAAACGTTTAAGTACAACGTATGCACCGTTCTATTGCTAATGACAAAAAAACTATAGGGATAGCTTTATACTATTTAAACGAAAAAACTGCTCTCATATCAATCAATTGAAATATTTTTAGTGATGGAAATATTAATATTCTTATTTTATTACTTAATAAACAATGTTTCTACAAATATTGCATCACGCGACTTAATTGACCAAGTTCCTTTCAAAAAAGTCCCACATTACATTATTACCACCTCTCGACACTAAAACTATCAAATTATATATTTATAAACTTTATTTAATTGCACTTTATACACACACGCATAACAAACGTAAATACAATGCTTATTTATACACGTATTTAAAAAAATAAAACGAAAGCGTACGTAAAAGCAGCCAGCCACAACACAACAAACGCGTACTTATCTCTCGACAGTGAAAAGCTTACTACTTTTTTAAACGAATAGCGTGGTAAGCCATCCAATTTTGGGATGCGTTTTGGTCGCTTTATAACTCCAGCACGCAGTATAATGCCATCTAGCGGCGAACGTTCTATTTCCGATGCATGTATACAGACAGAGCATGCTTTCAAAGTAGGTAATTTTATTGCGGGAGTACAGATGGCGGGACTAATGTATGTCGGTAAAAAGCAAAGCGTAAGTAAAAGCGTAATGTTTTGATTAGAAAAAGTCTGCTTTTGTACTTTTGTTCAAAAGCAAACTTTTTTAAGTGCTTTTCGTTTAAACGCTCACCTCTACCCCGCGGACCGCACCGCATCACCGTCCGGGAGTGCGGTGTCGTCGCGCGCGCCGCACAACCGCACGGGCATGCGGTGTGAGTGTGTTATACCCTGCGGTTTTTGTATAGAAATTAAGATTCTTAAGTCAAAATTAAAAACCGCAGCGCCGCACACCGGAGCGGTGTCCGGTGCAATGTGTTATGCGCCTTAAGGCGAGGAATTTCCACGTGCAAGCCCATATGTTCCGCACTTCACACCGTTCATTTGTACATGACGTTAGCGCGGACGCGGCCACTGAACAGGCGCCAACATCATGTGCCGCACAGTAAAAATATAACAGTACAACAAGGACGTTTTATATCGTATGCAATATACTTTTTGCTAGGTTACAAATAAGTATTGATTTATAAACTGAGGTAAGTACCTACAGTAATACAACCAATAAAGATACAGCTTTATGACTTCATTGCTATTTTTTATTGTATCTTTACTTGTATCATTATATTATCTGTGCTTGTATGTAAATATGGACACTTTTTAATTGTTACATTACATAGTATTTTTATTTGACAAACAACCACGTGATTTTTTTAATAACTTAAAAAATAACAAAGTTTAAAAAGCTTTTATTTGCTAGTGACGTCATTGTACTCGTCCACCATTATAATACCGATACAAACATATATTTTATAAGAAAGAGACGTAAAGCAATTATCAATAATTAGACTTTTTCAAGATTCATCATAATTAGACCGTTTCTTCACAATTTCAAAGGTTTTAAATGTTTCTATGATGTGTTATTAATAAAATGTAAATTCAAATTTTATGCATATTTCTTTTGTGCAGTATAGAATGCATCACTAGAATACAAGAAATGCTCGATTAGCTAGAAGTAGTATTTCAAACAAAAGCTAAGAATATGACTGACGCGGCGGCATATATGTTATAAAGCACTGTTAAATTTTTTTGTTTGACTTCGACGGCTATTCGGTTTGATTTAGAAATAGTAGATTGTTACACCGGGCGCTAAGTGACTTATTAATGCCCGCGGATTTGGTGCACGAGCACTTGCTCGAGGGCACTAATAACCCGAGGGCATTAATAGCTCTCTTACGAGGTGTGTAATCTGCTTTTCCTTCAACTTATTAAAAAATAATAAAAAACTGAAGTTGACTGTAGAAAAACTTATTTATTTATGACAAAAAAAATGCAAATTGTTCTTATTAAGAAACCAAACCTTATCTTGACGGTGGTGACGGAAGTGGAAAATCCACAAAAAAAAACTCACTGTCATGTACACCACAAAACCCTTATTTCTTGCCGTCAACATGAATGTGCACCAAAAAACACCACTTTCAATGCACAATATTCACTCGAATACAATTTTTAATTTATTAAAATAAAAGCTAATCTTCGCCATTAAAGCCAATTGCCTCTCTTTTTTAAATAAAATTGGCTTTGTAGGGTCCTATCTAACTTGTTTTGCGCATGTGTATTTTTTGTGACATGTTATACAACCACTCAAATCTCTTTGGAAAAATGCCTACATTTTGTATGAATTGTATGAATATGAATTGTAATTTCTTTTTAAATTAGAAAAACAAACACCAGGGCAATTATGTTGAACGGGTCATTAATGAAATTTCATACAATACTACTGCCGTTTTCCAGGGTAGTAATGTATTACTTAGTGTTGCCTTTTCCGATGATTAGAGTACATAAAATTAATGAGTAGTTTGAAGAAAAATATTTTAATAGATATATGTAGGTATTTTAATACAGTACTGAATACATAAGTACTATAACTTATTTCGCTTACTATTCGTCAATAAAAATATTTTAATATATATATATATGTAGGTATTTTAATACATTACTGAATAAATAAGTACTATAACTTATTTCGATTTGATTTGTTAACCGACTTCACTGACTTCACGAAGTTATGAGGTAACACATACCTCATAGCTTCGTCATTTATTAACTGATTTTCAAAATTCTTTTTGTATTCAGAAAAGTATACCTACCCCCGAAGTGGTTCCATGCCATCAAGTCAGGATCTAGTATTAGAATCCCAATAAAATCGAGAGAATAGGCACGTCCAACGTCTTTCCTGTTTTTTTCTGAAGCTATTCAGGTATTTGCGTCTGAAAGACATCATCTCAAGGATTCTTCCACTATGCTGAGCTTACGATGGATCCTTAACTTTAAGGAGTTAGGGAGTTAGTCTTTAGATATAAAAGGTACGTATTGACTCTCAGTTAGGTATATTCTTTCAAGTTGACTTAGAGAGCTATTATTAATTTCACGAAAAAAATAAAAATATATTTTTTACAAAAATACCGACACCACTTCAAAACAAAAACTACTTTAAAATAAAAATGTAATGTTGTGTGTTTTATTTTATTGCTACTAAGTTGGCAAACAAGCAAACTGCCCACCTGATAGTAAGCGGTAACAGTCACCTATAATACATGTGGTTCCTGTGCGATTCGCAGTAAAACTGCAAACCCCACAAGAACCACAGTGTACGTTGCCAACTTGTGACATCAGATGTAAAGTCACGGTACCCAGTAATTTCAGTGCCATATCTTACCCTTCACACCGGAACACAGCAATGCAAGCACTGCTGATTTGCGGCAGAAATAGGTAAGACGGAGATATTTTTATCCTTGCCTTAGCAAGCATCAAAAACGATAGTATTTTTGTTTTTAATTATATCCCAATTTTTGTGACAGGTATCTCTGGCAGGTATGTCATCCATCATATTATTATTAGATGAATTCGAAACAAGCTCAAACCTGTTTTTGATGTGCTACCATCATCAACGCTGGCCAAGTGCGAATTGGTCGACTTCACACACAACCTAAGAATTTCTTTACACGTGTGTGCAGCGGTCAGCGCGCCGGCGCGCTACTTAGTGGTAGGTATTTATAACGCTGCATTACGTGAGTGACAGGGGCGTGCATGTACTAAACAAGATTATCAAGAAGAAAGCCACAAATCGCTATGAATATCAGCCAACCGTATTAGTCTCTAAGCAAACTGGTTTTAAAATATTAATTAATATTCTACCACCTTAGGCCTGTAAGAAAACTCGGGAAGTACTACACAGCTAGCGTTTGACGACACGGTTAGCGCACAGAGTTCGAGTGATCGCCTACTATGCAACTGGTCGCGGGTTCGATTCCCAAATATTTTTAACCGACTTCAAAAAAGGAGGAGGTTATCAATTCGGTTGTATTTTTTATGTTTGTTACCTCATAACTCCGTCATTTTTAAACCGATGTCCAAAATTATTTTTGTATTCGATAGAGTATAGAGCAAGGGTGGTCTCATGGTCACCAAAGTCAGGATCTGATGATGGGATCCCATAGAAAATCGAGGAAAGCACTAAAAACACACTTCTTTCACAAAAAAAAATCCATTCACTGAAAAGTTAAAAATAAAAAATATTTTACAAAAAATAAAAAACGACTTCAAAAACATTGAAAGCTTAAAAATAATATAAGAATAGGTACAGACAACATCACACTTCTATTGAAGTCGGTGACAAATTTTAACACTTTCTAGGAGATTATCGTTTGGCGCCGACTTCAATACAGAAGTGTGATGTTGTCTGTACCTATTCTTATATTATTTTTAAGTTTTCAGTGTTTTTGAAGTCGGTTTTTATTTTTTGTAAAATATTTTTTTGTAGTTACGGGACAAATATTATGTATGGAATACAGAAATATGTTCCGGTCTGGGCGTATGTGCATGTGATATGTAATATATTCTACTCGTATGTTTGTAACTTTGATGAGACGGTTAGCGCAGAGGTCGAATGATCGCCTACTGCGCAACCGGTCGCGGGTTCGATTCCCGTACGGGACAAATATTTTGTATGGCCTACAGAATTTTTTTCCAGTCTGGGCGTATGTACATGTGATATTCTATGTTCGTAACTGCACCCACAACACAGGAGAAAATCTTAGTGTGGGGCGACGTTTTCCAAAAGAAAAAAACTGCACCTACGACACAGTTGAAAATCCTAGTGTGGGCCGACGTATTTATATAAAAACACTTTCATTACTGAGTGACTGACAGATTACGCACAGCCGTAATTAAAAGGCACAAAAAGCGGAAATTTGACATGTATGTTGGAAATTCGCCATCTAAGGGGGTAAAACTAAAAAATAATAGTTTGTATGGAACCTCTATGACATTTATGCGGGCGAAGCAGCGGGCAAAAGCAAATATTTTATAAAGTTTCACAAAATTCCGCTGATCAGATATTTTCTTTTAATACAATGAAGTGATGTTTCATAAATCGCACGGAAATTTATATTAATTATTTTTTTACTTTTTTATAATCAACTCACGCTTGACCATAAATGTTACGAAATTTAAAAGATTCCTAAAATACTGTTTTACTGTTCATAATCATATATAATACATAGGCTCGAATAAAACTCTATTATTTAGCTACATGTATAATGTGCTGTTGATTCTACCTTCTAAAGCTTTGATGCAAGGCGTTGTGAATAAAGGGTGTAACATTAAGTATTTAAAGGAATTCAGCAATAAAGTTTTATAGGAAACATTATTTTGAACCTATAAATCGTTGCATATTTACTTGAAGAAATTATCATACTGGTTTATTAACACTGCACTGTGCTATATGGCCGCGGCAATAAAATATAAACATTTGGGAAATAAATATTTACCACTTTTCTTTCAGCATTTTTTGTATGCATTTGATTTAAAA
Source organism: Schoenobius gigantellus (assembly GCA_963935595.1). Classification (NCBI taxonomy): domain Eukaryota; kingdom Metazoa; phylum Arthropoda; class Insecta; order Lepidoptera; family Crambidae; genus Schoenobius; species Schoenobius gigantellus. The sequence continues at coordinate 13,771,166 of OZ012542.1, read as the reverse complement.
TTTCGTCTTTGACTTCTTTTATTAGCGATTTTTACACATAAAATATCTTATAGAAAAAAAGAACGAAAACCATTTTTTCACACATAAAATAATTTAGGAAGAAGGATTAAAATAGTTTTCTCCTTTATAATACCTAATCCATTATTTACACTATTCACCATATTACTACACTAATCTATAATAATAATGAAAGTTAACAAAATAAACGCAAACTGCAAAATTAAAATTCGATCGTAAAGAAATACGTAATATATTTTTTTGCGCCCGCGACACGAAGCGACATGACCATACCCTGAGACGACTTGGCGAGTACTGTCTTATATGGAGCGCGATTGCAACCAAGCGAAATTATAGAATTTTCGTCATTTTCCTAAATATTTTATATGACATCAAAAAATCTGTCTTCACAGTTCACTAGATAATAACGAACTACATGTTTTGGTATAACTTTTATACTGTTTTATGTATATTTCGATTTCACATCGTGGTTTTAGTTTTTGATTTAGACCTATGTTTGGATTTTTTTTCTATCGAGTGAAATGGAGTAAATCGTGTTTCTGCTTTCACAGTTCACTAGATTATATCTTCAAGTTTAAGGTGTGTGAATTTCAGAATTGTGGGTTCTAATATTATCCAGATCTAGACGTTCTAAGATCGGCAAATTTGGGAAATCCTCGCCTTATCGCGCTCAGTACCGGACTACGCTTAAGAGGCTGACAACGCTGAGCTGAGCTCATCGAGCCCTACTTAAAACTTTTTTTATCAAAACCTGTTTAATATACCATAGTGAAAAAAATATATGTTACTCTTAAAAATATGTTTGAGAATATCCATGTCCCCAAAACAAATTTAAATCAAAGTTTCTCGTTAAAAAAAATGTCAAAGATACCCATCAAAAACAGCTTCTAGAAGAAAATCCGAGTTATTTAACTAAGGTTATTTAATGATTTTCAGAGAATTAACTCGTTACACTTAATTTGATAATATTGATGTTTCATATCTTTAAATAAGTTACTAGTTTCTTTAAAAAAATATATTAATTGATTTTTTCGCTCAATTTCAATAACGCGCCGCGCCCGTAATCCAGTACAAATCATGTCTCAAGGTCGTTGGCGTTACTCAGCCTCTTAATGCGTTATTATTATTCTAAGGGTGCCGTGAAATTTGGGTTAAGCGATAATAACGTAATCCACCACTAAAAACGAATTATCAAAATTCAACTCCTAAGGGGATAACATTGGGGATAAAAATTTCTATGAAACTTAATTATTGTTAAAGATTGTGTAGCAAAACATTGTGTTTCGGCAAATTCATAAAAGGAGTTAGTTTAAAGACTAAAAATAACATAATACCGACATATTAAACAATACTGAAGGTGCCCGGCCAAAGTATCATTTGCGTGCATTTCGTTAGAACGTATCAGGCGGCAATGTATAAGAATGTTTCGTAATGTGGAATCTTTCTCATACATTTCTAACGTTTGCGTTGGTTTTGTTAGAACGAATCGAACGGCAATGTATGAGAAAGGTTCCACATTACGATTACGAATACACCGTTCGATACGTTCGAACGAAACGAACACAAACGTTACTTTGGGGGTTTAGACATATTGTAACGATTCGAAAACAATAACGAAGTTCGAAAATAACAAAATGTATGGGAATGATTCCACGTCATGAATTAATCATTCTCATTTGTTGCCGTTCGATACAGAGCGTATAATGTAATGAAGCGAACGCTATTGTTACTTTGTCTTGGCCTCACAAAATTACTCGAGCAATTACAAAATACATGATAAGAAAAACACATTATTTAAAATATTATACTGAAAATTCCTAAAAATTGATATATTGCTCTTGAGGATAATGTTTGATGTTGCGGTTGTACTATTTTTTTTTAATATGAGTTTAGAAAGTAAAACAATATATTATTATGCTTTGATTTTTAGCCTCGAAATAAAATTTCTCGGTAAATTTTGAGTCGAATTGAATTGATATGAAAACAATATTTAGTGTCGTGGATGTTTTACTTTTTTCATATTTACTTTTATTTCTTTTTTATTTATAATATTACGTGTAACTGCGTTTTTTTCGATTAGTGCAAGATGATCGATCATAGCACACAGAATTAAGTCTAAATGAAATCTCCACATTAGTTAATGCAATTTCCGTGGAGGAGTAAATGTTTTAATACATTTTGATATTATTTTGCTCTATATTACTCATCAGGAGATTTTGTTATACATATCATAATTATATCATTTAAGACATTATAAAAATATGACCTGCCAAGTTTAATTGCTCACTTAAATCCAGCTCCTACAACATTTATTAGCCATGAATCATTACAAAATCGTCTTGGGCGTTTAACCGTTCATGTCATAGGTTGTAAACGTTCAAAAGTCGACCACAACTGCCTTACAAACGCAATTGCCTGCGAAACATTACTAAAAACTCCAATGTTAAAGGCCCTTATAAATAAAAACATAAATAGCCATGTGGAGCAATAAATTTGTTTATTGTGCAATAAAATAATGTAGCGAGTTCGTGTTGGGTGGTCCTCGGTACAAAAAAGCCGGGTTAAGATGGCAGATCCGTTGCCATAGAGACGCTTATACAATAACAACACTCGCTTAAAATGATTCTTATCACAATTCAATAGAGGTAGTATTGACATAGTTGATGCGATTGCTTGACACCACCACGTTTCTTCGGACACGCTAAGCCCGTAACAACTTAAACAAGATAATCTAATTTACTCACTTGTTTTATTGTAACGTAAGAGTTTGATAATGATAATGAACATTTACCAGATAACATGAAGAAGTTAGCGCTCTTACTGGTCCATGAAGATGAACGTGATGCGCTGTAAATGCCACACATTGATTTACTACCAAATGCAGATAACGCATGAACGATCGAAAAGTAGGCCGGTGAAGAACTGCTCAATCGCGACTCGTGCAGTTCCTTTCCATAGTGAGTGATTAGCTGTCGGCACATAAACATGCCGAAGTGCGCATTCGAAAATTGTGGTAACAATAGCCAGAAACGGCAGAAAAAAGACGGGATTTCATATTTTGCGTGAGTAAACTCATTACACATCTTATCATGTATTCAAATATTCGATTTATACGTAAAAACTATTAAAAAACAATTATTTTAATCATAAACATGTCGCTTCGCGTCAGTGTCAGTACATCACAATCGTCTCGCTCGCACGGGCATCGTATTACGATGTGCTATCTCATTCATGCGTTGGAGCGACAACGCGATAAGCAATTTCAAGCATTATGTTTGAGAGTATAAAGTTGATATTTTCTTGTAGCAATTACTAAAACGTCGTTTGCTCTGTGGCTAGGTATGAAATGATGTAACTTCCCACGGTTGTACTTAAAATAGTTGCTGTAATAATGCAGAATAAGGTTGAATATACGGTACTTTCTTTATGGTAATTTTCATTCGGGCGTGCATATTGAAGTATATATCAGCGAGTACAAATGTATAGTCGATTAGGTGACAGATTTTAAGCGCGTTTTTGTATGAAGCGCTCTATCTACGTTTGGTAGTATCACACCCCGGACACTCCATACAACGTTCGCAAATCAATTACCTATTACTACTACTTAAACAAATGACGTTCATACACGCGCAAATGTGTGCGTGGAATCTAGTAGGGCTGAGTGAGCGGTTATCAATCGCAATGACGCGGGAAGTGCAGCGACTGCCTTCTCTTTCACCCGCATAGCGCTGTCTCTGTTATCGCCCGGCGCTCGCGTCTACTCGTCCGAGCGATCGCGCGCGCCCTTGTTTACTTGTCAGTGTGTCTACAGGGAAGTGCCGGGTAGGACGAGGTATTTGAAATGAGTGCGAGGAGGTGAGTGGCCGTTCTGTATGTAGTACTATTATCTATTCTGTGGTAGTATATCAATGATGCCACACGTTTTGCTTTATAAGCAACTAGCTGCGCCCGCGGCTTCGTTCGCGTGGATGTCGGAAATTAAAAATATCGTACCTAAAGCTTTTCTCGATAAATGGACTATCCAACACAAAATAGTTATTTTCACTACAAGTGCGGGAAGCCTGTCATTGCAACGAGTTCCGACAAATGTCGTCCCGAGCCGAAGGCGAGGGTTGACAGTCGGAACGAGTGGAAATGACAGTCCCGCACGTGTATTGAACAACTATTTTTAATACAGTTGCGAAAAAATTAAACAATAAATACGTAGCAACCATATGTAGCAATGTACCTGCTTTTGGACTTTACAGGTTAAATACTCACACTCGCATTTTCAGCAATTAAACATAATTCCGGTGGTGTTAATTAATATGTTATCAGAGTCACTCATTTTATAGAATTATTAAACTTTTAAGCAAATGGCAACAATCAATAATCACGCAGAGAAAATTTTAGAAAAATGGCGCCAAATATGCCGTCGTACCCACAGAACACAGAAACCTCTTTCTGTGTTCTGTGGTCGTACCTCACAGAGCAGTGACAAAGCAAATGCGTGCTATGCTTTGCTTGCCGTGTTTTTAAAAGCAAGGTCCGGCCGTAGTACTTTTTGTTATGCTTTGCTTTTAGGCATGCTTTTACAATACAAAATCTGGTAGACCAGTCAGATTATTTAGCGCCATCTTAACTTAGCATGCTAGAAAAAGCAGAAAAAAGCAAAATGTGTGTCAGATTCTATACATTTAACATTTGGTAAAGAAAAAGCACTAGTGCGTAATGATGGTCATCCCGCACGCTAAACAGCCCTGCAATATACTACTTTTTGAGCAACTGTATTAAAAATAATTTTTCATTACTCATACTCTGAAAGTAGGTCTGAAGTTGCCTGAGGAGCGGGTTGAAAGTAATACTTTTCAGCCCTAGGGAGAATCACTTTCAACTGACAGCTGCTGTCACATTTTAAGAACTAGTTCTTTTTTCACGTTTTTATTGAACCATGTGCCGACTTTCTATACAGCCACTCAATTACAGCGCGGTGTAAAATTGAAATAACATAATGTTAAGTATTTAAAGAATATATTTTTTAAATGACTTTATTATAATTTATTTTCAATTATTTCTTTAAAATAACATAGATTTGGGCAAAATATTTACCATTTTTTAAATTATGAAAATGAAAAATAATGGCTGGAACGGCCACAGAAAAAAAAACAAAATAAACGGGAAAGCGGCAATGCGATCTTCATTTGTTTTTTTCCATTTGTAGAGTTTTGTTAATACTTCCATATAGCAGAGATTTGTATTAACTGTTAATTATATTTGTGTAACTTGTGTTCAGAATTAACACAATGAGTTCATCTAATTCAATTAATGGAGTTTTTTTATAAGAGAAAAAAAAGCGGGCTAAAGCAGAAGTTGTTAATTTAGGTAAAAAAATTTACACGTTTTTTCTTTAACTAATTCATTGTTTTATTTTTACTTTCCTTGTATTCGTAATGAAAAGCACAGTGTTTACCTCGGGTTAAAGACTTATTTAGTCCCTCGAACTATTGGTGCCCTCGCTACGCTCGGGCGCCAAACACCGTCTCGGGTCTAAATAAGTTACTTTCACCCCTAGGGTAACAATGTACTATTTCATTACTCATACTCTGAAAGTAGGTCTGAAGTTGCCAGCGGAGCGGGTTGAAAGTAATACTTTTCAGCCCTAGGGAGAATCACTTTCTACTGACAGCTGCTGTCAAATTTTAAAAAGAAAAGTTCTATTTTTCCCAAAACTTGAGTTTGGCAGTAATGGTTGTGATCACGACCGATTGCCATAGTCTAAAGAAGTGAAGTGAAGTGAAGAAGTTCTATTTTGACATTTTTATTGAACCATGTTCTGACTCTATACAGCCATTCAATTACCTACAGCACTGTCTAAAAGTGAAATAACATAATATTAAGTATATAAAGAATATATATTAATTTTTAAATGACTTTTAGTATTATAATTTACTTTCAACTAGTTCTTTAATATAACTAATATATTTCTTTTGGTGAAGACCTGTAATTGGCTTTTAATTATTATATAAGATTAGAGAAGAGGAAAAAGCAGAAGTTGATGATTTAATAAAATTAAATTCTCTTATAATATGGTCTTTTGCTGATTCATGTTTTTATTCTTACTTTCCTTGTATTCGTAATGAAAAGCACAGTGTTTACCTCGGGTAAAAGACTTTCACCCCTAGGGTAACAATGTACTATTTCAATTCGAAGCAGTACTTCCTGAGATTAGCGCGTTCAAACAAACAAACAAACTCTTCAGTTATAAAATTAGTAAATAAGAAAGTAAAGATTTTATATGTATGCGGGCGCATCACTTTGATTGATTTGACAGTTATTTAATTTGATTGATTTTCAATTTGTTGTTTCTGATTTTAGCGAACAAAATGAGTGTGAAAGATTTTTTAGGAAATGCACTGCAAAAATATTTTATATGAAAAAATTATTTACAAAATATTAAAAACACAAAGAATCATTGTCTTTTTTATTTTGAGGTTAATGCGAATGATCGTTGATTATGAGTTAAATTGTATTGTTGTATTCTTATATAATATTATTTTTGTTTTTTTTTGCATTTTTTAAAGTCGGTTTTCAAATTTTTGTTATTTTTTTAAATCTTTAAGTGAATTCAAACCACCGCACGAAGTATAGCTTGACAGAATACAACGAATACTTAGTCAATACGTGATTATTGTACTCAAAAACTAACCTTAAACTGCTCAAAGTCAAGGATCCACCGAATGCTTGGCTCATGACAACCCAGACGCAAATACCCGAATTGCTTCAGAAAAACTATGAAACACGTTGGACGTGCCAATAAAAGGGGAATCGCAGATGGCCATACTAACTTAGTCCCACAACGCACACATATAAACGCATGTGAAATAATAATAATAGCGGATAATACCAGTATTTTATTGATAAAAGAAAACATATAAAAAAACTTGGTGAATCTTATTTCATATACTCGTATTTTTTCTTTTTCGTAAAATCAATAAACGTATAACTTAACCATTATGGTAATATGTTATCTATGTCCATTACATTACTAATATAATATTAAGAATTGTACATATTATGTGATGAGTAATAAATATTATACAACGTGCAACCCGTTACTGAGGAAGACATTGGGGAGATTAAAGATTTCTTATTTTTTTATTAGTCTATGTTTTTGTTATAAATCCGACCAGAACATCATCTAAAAATTGAGCAGTTGAAGATAGATTGATGCCGTGCTCATTCCAAATACCATATAACGCAATGACTTAGGAGACCTTATTTTTAACTTCGTCCTCGTTTAAACAACCCGAAAAATGAAATAAGAGCCCTCATTGATTTGAATACTAATATTATAATACCTACTATTTCATTATGGTAAAAACTATCCATCTTCAAAAAGCTATTATTTAGTTGTTTATAAGTTATATACTTAGAATAAGAAAGTACCAAAATGAAATTATCGAAAATAGTTATCGATTTTAAGTATATTTGTTTTGCACAGGCAAGTTAATATATCACTATTACAATTCACTTCCTGCAATCGTTTTAATATTGTATTTTTTTTTTAAACTAGCGATCCGCCCTCGGCTTTGCCAGCGTGGATAAGTTACCTATATTAAACTATTACCCGTGCGAAGCCGGGGCGGATCGCTGGTTATATATATAAAGCTTTCCCTTGAATCACTCTATCTATTGCCGAAAACTGCATTAAAATCCATTGCGTAGTTTAAAAGATCTAAGCGAACAGACAGTGGAAGTGACTTCCTCTTATACTATGTAAAGAAGATATATCTAACCTAGAGAGATATCTGGATAGAAGAAAAAATTAAATACGAATATTTTATAATTTTCTACTGTATCAAATTTGTTGTGCATTCAAGGACTAAAATCATCATTCCCATTTAAGGGTTTCCCTCGATTTCCCTGGGATCCTATTACCAGTTCCTGACTTGATGACAATGAGACCAATTGAGAAGTATACTCTCTCGAACAAAAAAGTAATGTTTAAAATCGGTTCATAAATGACGGAGTTATGAGGTCACAAACATTAAAAAAACATACAGTCGAATCAAGAATTTCTAACCTACCCTAAATGTAGGGGCTCGAGCCCACCCTAAGTGTAGGGTGTTTAGGCCTTAGTCAACTACGCTGCCCCAGTGCGGATTGGTCGAGGTTGCTTTACGATGTTTTCCTTCACCGTAGGAGCGTTGGACAAATGTACATATGACATTCGAAAAATGAAAAAATACATTATACCATTATTTCAATGGCAGGATTGAACCTCAGACCTCCCGACTAGAAGGCCAGTGCCGAGTCCACAGCGCCACCAACGACGCTGTGAATTTGAGAAACTGAGAAACAAGAGACGATTTTTCGAAGGAGATTTTACGATTTGCGTTTTTTGACTGCGGTCCAATTTTCTTCTTATAAATCAAATATAAGTCAAATACTTCTTATTATTGTGTTGTGAAATATTTGAACATCACGAAACGGTAGAGTTGAAATTTTCACAGAAATTCACATGTATTTCTTTTGCCGCTATAACGGAAATAACTAAAAAATGTATACGATATGAAAATTTACAACATTTTTAATATTGTTATAGCCTCTCTTATTTCTTGCACAAAGGCATATTAAAAGTACCCACACATTGTCGTAATATTGTACGACGCCACAGGCCTTATCGTATAGGCTGAAGAAATTGTGTAATTACATATTATGAATGGTGCAAATCACATTAAGAATTTCATCTAGCACCATTATCAAAAGTAATGTCATGAAATGTTAGAGTTAGGTCTTTGTGACAACCTAGAGAAAACTCTTCATTTTAATGCCATATAGCCGGAGCCTGTGATAACGTCACATCATCATTTTAATGCTATCGACATTTTCCTTTTAATGCCATAATATCCAGCTTGTGATGACGTCACAATAATTCACCCGCCGCATCAAGATCCCGCTCAACATTACTGTGCATTACGATGGCCATTACATTTTGTTGTCGCCGTTTACAAGCGATATTCTATTAAGCCTGACGTAAATTGTGGAGTTTAAGAGATAGTCGCCATTTATGACGGCGAGACTCTTTACACTACTGTGCGGTGGATATAAAGCTTCATTATCTCGGTTATTCTGTTACTTCGTGGCCGTGTTACATTTCTGATTCTCATAAGAGCCTGAGGGGCTACTCACAAATACGTTGATCGCATCATATAACCATTGTTTAACGTGTAATGCTGGCTTGCAGTATTCCGTGTGAGTACGTAAAGTCCTCTCGAAGCATTGTAAAATGAGAGATGGTTTCTGAACCTCGATCTTCGATTATAAATAACCCCTCTGTGCATTCGTTTCAAGCTTGTTTTATTCATGCCCATTGTTCGCGCAATGTTTAGATATTAAGATGCATTCTGCTCTTATTTAAAATCTATTGCGTTACTGTGAAATAATCTAATTATCTTTATTTTCCAGTACCGTAATAGTTGAACCTAATCTTAATTACGAGTACTTGGTTGATAACTGCCGCAAGCTTCCCAAAGTAATTATCTGCTATAGTTATTGTTTAACGTTTGTTAGTTATTTGTTTTCTTATCTGAGAGACAATGACGAATTTCGATATCGTATCGCTAGAAACGATTGTAACTTGTCTAGGCCTCCTGTTTCGGTACTGGTATGAGTAACAATCTATGTATGCGAGATAAGGCAAATCACACGCGAGGCCTAGACTAGACTGGTACCCCACACACCAGGAGGCTAGACTGCTGTGTGGGGTACAACAAAGAAATCTAACCTTTCCGGATTTATTAAATACGTCCTGATTGAGGGGTTGAGGGATACCTGCATTAGCTACCCGTACAGGGTGTCAGCCTCAGCTATGCAGACGATATGGTGCTCCTTGAGTCCTCAACCTATCGATCGGAAGTCTACACAAACGTCTTGCAGTCTGCTAAGACTTTGCATCCAGAGACGATATAATATGCAACACCAAGAAAATGTATTAATGTTATTGCTTATAGGATGTTGAAGTCAATGTGCATGCCCGTACACTTGCCAGCTCTGACTGAAGTAGATCATTTTTCAGAAAATCCTTTAGAGTACAGTACAATAATTCCTCTTGGGATAAGATATAATGGTCGACATGGTGCAGGGCTTCCGCATTGTTCGCTGAAATAGGGTAAAAACTACTAAACCATTATCACTATTTCCGCAAAGTTTTCAAGCTCACAAGCTATAAGCAAAACCGTTTACGTCTATGAAACTAAATACATTCATATCTCGTATCTTAGCCCATAACGTACACCTAGCCAACTCCTTTTCACGTTGTTGTGGCAATTGGTTAATATGCATTCGCGAACACCGCCGGGGGTCAATTACTGCCAACTACATATAAAACTTGTTTATAGCATATCGATAAACTTTTAATGATTATCCTGCAATTGCTTAACAGAACGAGGTTTACGCTGGTTACCCTATAAATTAAGTTATTAAAGGCCATGAGTATCTCGACACAGTTTGCGGGTAGGTTGGCCAATTCGTAAAATACGTCAGTGAAATAATTTTGCATTATAGTGTTCTTGGCTTTCAGTAACGCGAAAAGTATTGCATGTTGCCTTGGATAAGAGGTTACTACAAGCGACCGCTACGAAGAGGAAAATGGTGGAAAAGCGTACAATGGCTGAGCGGAATTAGAGCATTGTATACGGCAGACATGTATTTTTTAACCGACTTCAAAAAGGAGGACGTTCTCAATTCGATGCGTATGATGTTTTTACGCGATTACTCCGCCAATTGTGGATCGATTTTTAAAATTCTTTTAGTATTCGATAGAGTATACTCCCGCAGTGGTCCCGTTGTCACCAAAGTCAGGAACTGATGATGGAATCCCAGGAAAATCGAGGGAATCCCTTAAATTTTATAGGTGCGTCCAACGTGTTTCATATTTTTTCCGAAGCTATTGACGTGTTTGCGTCTGGTAGTCATGAAACGAGCTGATGATGAAAGTATCTTTAGATTTAGGAGTTAGAGGTTAGTTAATACAATAGGCACGTATTGACCCTTTATCGTATTTTTTAACGTTACTTCGCTCATGGTGTTAAATTCACTAAAATAAAAAGACAAAAAATACAAGGAAAAACAGACTTTAAAACACTTGAAAGTTAAAAATCATATGAATGAATAAATGAATTCTTACATTATTTTTAACTTTTAAGTATTTTTGAAGTTAGTTTTTATTTTTTGGATTTTTTATTTATGTTAAAAGGTTTTATTGAAAAGTAATGATGATCACGAAGCTAATGTACATTTAAAGCTTAAAAAATAATTTGGTAGGACCTAGTAGACATAAAGTCATCATACTCCTCTCCTCATCAATCTAGAGCATTGGTCAATGGTCAGACGCAAAATTTTATCAACAGATAGAATTCCAATTTCTATATCAACAGTCGACCGCTCATATCATTAAAATGCTAATTACATAGTTACTACGTTGCGCTCGCCCCACAACTTTATTTTTGCGTCTGTCCCCAATGCTCTGCATTGATAAGGAGAGATTTGTTCCTAGCTTAAGTCGGAATATGTAATTAACATATCCTACCTATCAAATTAACTGTTTTTTTCACCTAACTAACTAGTTCAGGCATATCAAATTTGGCTAGTATGTTCCTTTTACACCAACTAAGAAAGGGTTTTTATAAAGTCAACTCCTAAGGGGAAAAATAAGAGTGAAAAGTTTGTTTGGAACTTCTTTATTCATGAAGTTAACATGAACTTTGAACCATAAAGCACGGACCTATTTAGTTGTTTAGGGAAGCAATAGAAGTTGAAAGTGTTGTTGTTTAAATATCACACTAAAATTACCTACTTTGACTTTGAGTTTCTTTAAAAGCATCTGCAGTATAGTTCGATTTGTTTTTAATGTAGTAATGTATAGAATTTCCACGAGAAAAGCGAAAAAATGCAGGCCAAAGCTGCGGGCGGAAAGTCAATCAAATTTTCACGGTCATCGGTCAAATGGCTTTAGAGCTTAGAAATCTATCAAACGACTATACATATAGGTATGTGCTTGCTATCAATCAATCACCAAACGGGAAGTGGTTTTGAGTAATTTGCACAATCACGCAGGAAGTTAACAAATCAAAGTTCCAAAGAATCCAATTTCCAAGTAAAAAACCCTCCTCGCTAATCTTTGTCTTGGCCGGTCAACTGATGTCTCAATAGCCCGCAGATTGATGGCCGAGAGTCCCGCCCCGACGCCGTCTCGGTAGCCGCCGGTAAAGGACACCGCATTCTAACCTAATCATTTTGGGAGATTGAGCCATTATACTCGTACAATCGCCGATTCTCGTTCACAGGTAAAAGGCAAGAATTCACGCAACTTGGCAGCAGCAATTAAGTTATATGCTTATGCCGTATTAATAAATATGTACATAGTTAGGAAGTTATCTTACTAGCTGTGTCCGCGAACTACGTTTCGCTATAATAATTGTCAAAAAAATTCTTATCACCTAGGGGTATAAAAATAGTTTACGACCTATTCCCAGACCCACCGAACATACACAAAAATTTAAAAAAAATCGGTCAAGCCGTTTCGGAGGAGTTTGGTTACCAAACACTATGAAATAAGAACTTTATCTATTAAAAGAAGCTAGATAAACTTGTACGGACCCCTAAGTGGGCAAGTCCAACTCGCACTTCGGCCGTTTTTAGGGTTCCGTAGTAAACAAGGAACCCTTATAGTTTCGCCATATCTGTCTGTTTTTCTATCTGTCCGCGGTTTTACTCAGAGACTATTAGTACTAGAAAGCTGTAATTTGGTATGGGTATGTATATTAATCATGCCAAAAAGTAAAAAATATTGAAAAAAAAATTTTTTTTGGTGTAGCTTCTCGACTAACCTATCGTGTGGGGTATTGTTGAACAGGTCTTTAAAAAACAATGTAAAATTCTGAACCTAGAATACCATTTTTCGATTAAGGGATTGTGATGCAAATTTTTGTTAGAGGTAAGTGCCCCCTCTAACTGCTAAGCGGTTTAATATGGACACGTGAAAAAAATTACAGTAGTATATATAACGAAGTTTAAAGGAAAACTATCAGAGTTGAGTACTAAGTACAAACTAAAAAGTTATAGACGACCAACTTATGAAATGTACTCTGAAAAGAAAATTTTCATTGAAAATTAGTACTGAATATAAATTTACGAACCAGGTGAAGTTAAGTAAATATAAAATCATTGCAACTTTAATCATGATAATAATGCCTAATTTAATAGCAACGTGTTGTGAGGTGTGAGTGTGAACTCAAAGTTGGCATTTGCAACTACGGAACCCTACACTGCGCGTGGCCCGACACGCACTTGGCCGGTTTTTTTATTCACGATAGGCATATGCTTAGCATTCAACTTTTCTACATACACATGAATCGTCTTAGAGTTATTTAGATTTTTTTATTAAATGATTTTTTTTTATGTCAATAAGTGCCTGTAAGGTTGAGTTTGACTCTGCGATAAATAATCACAAGTCCAGTCGAAATTGAGCATCATGAACTATAGCTTAACCAATAGTCTAGTTACGGTTCCCTGTAATTTTAATGCCTGTCTGTCACACTTCATCTACTTCTAGTCGAAATAAAGCAATGCGAGCACCGCCTACTTCTATACTAATATTATAAAGAGGAAAGATTTGATTGTTTGCCTGTTTATTTGTTTGTTTGTTTGTATTGAATAGGCTTCAAAACTACTGAACCGATTTTGATGAAAGTTGGTATAGGGATAGTTCGAGACCAGGGGAAGGACATAGGATAATTTTCCTACGGGAAAATATAAAATTCCCAACGGAAAAACAAAAATAACGCGGACGAAGTCGCGAACGGAAAGCTAGTCTGATATAAATTGGTTGACAATGTAGACAAGGTTGAGGCCATTCGGTTATGTCGAACAAAACATGTACGTCGAGGATATTACACACCTTATTTCCCTTAAATAAACGATTTTTTATAGTAGCTGGCCGTCTAGCTGCAACGATACAGTCGTAATGCAAACACGATACATCGTGTATCGCAATCTGTATCGTGACTATATCGCTACAAAAAGTCGTAGTATGTAAAGAGCCTTAGCATCCGTCTAAGTCAGGTTCTGCCTTGGAGATGAAAACATCAACGAAGATCATTGATTATTTGTATTCAGTTTGAAATGTGTTGTAGTATCTACTGTCTAGAAAACCCCATTTCGTCGCTGTCCCGCCTTTATTAGTAGTTGATGTAAGACATACTTCCGAGATCTTTGCATATATCCAAATGCTCTCAACCATCGAACGCCTGAGACGGTTAAAAGTTATGCGCGATACTGTAAGCTTAACCAAAAGCTTTCTGGCATTTTTGAATAATCATAAACAATAATAATTTCTGACGCGTCAATATCATGCACGTCGCGCTCGCGTGTTACGTATCCAGGTGAATTGAATGGACGTATGTTGGAATTATAATGTTCAATCAGAGCATGAATGAGCGGGCGCGATCGGCGACGCGGGCGCGCGTTCTCGGCGAAATTCGGCAGCGCACGCGCTCCCGTCAGGTGCTCCGCGACCCGGCCGGCTTTGGATTTCGCAACATTTACAAGATAAATTAACAAATCATGCGGCTGATTGACACGACAATTAACAATCGTCTTAACCTGTAATCGCCGCGGTACTTTAGTTCACAATACAATGTAATAAATTAAGCACTCGACTCGAGTTGAACTTAAAGAAGCTTAATAACGTTTCATGAATAAGTGAGTTCGTAGAATTAATGGATGTACAATACTTAGTTATTCCGTCTGTTGTCATTAAAAACGTTGACTTTACAAATTACACACATTAATAACGATCACATTTTTGAACAGCCATTTTAAATACAATGCATTTATGCAACGTGGAATTTTTAAATGCATAATATTAAACGTTTGAATAGTGCGTAAGATATGACAGTTTGTTTCTCTGAAGCTTCTGTATACGGCAGATGCCCGCTGCGATCCGTTTTCAATTAGATCAGTTATATCTGAGTGGCATGTGTCAATCAGTGCGCGTATCGATGTCCAGCAGCCGGTAGCGAGTTTGGCAGAGGGCGGCGATAGTCCGCGGGCCGCGACGCGGCGCCCCTGCCACGTGGGTGGGCGCTGCGTGTGGCCGCGCGCTGGGTGGCCACTACCGCTCGCACGCACGCACACACACACACACACACACCCGCGCACACGCTCACCCGCAAATAAACACAATAATCAACAAGCGATACTCCACTCCGTCACCGGATAGCGAAGAGATTACTCCGACATCGCGGATGACACGAGCCAGCGCAGCGCCATCTCGCGCTCGCGAATGCACTGGACTCGTTGCGTTTTATTGTTCCTTTGATTTCATTTCTTTACGTTATGTCATGAGTACAGTCCACTGCACCATATTAAGGCTGGTGTAAGATTTAGTTTACAGTATCATCTCGGTAGCAATGCGCCACATGCTGGGCTTGTGTTTGCCTTAAAAAATATTTTGACGATCTCCCACCAACCAGTATTGAGGCAGTTACGGTTGTTTTGAGCCCTGTAGGGTATTTGGTCCCAGTTTATTTTTGTTATAGATTATCTAATGGAAAGGACTAATCTCCTATACATGAAAGACTACATGAAAGGCATATACGTATGTTACCCTATGCCACCAACAACTTTCAAGGGGTGTATTATGACGTCTTAATTTCAAGCAGTTTTCTGAATTGTTATACGAGTAAGTAATGTCATTTCTTTCTCTTTGTATAATGAGTAAAAGAAAGGCATTAATAACAATTCAGAAAACTGTCTGGAATTAAGATGTCGTAATACACTCCCAGGGACCTCATTTTAGACGGCATAATCGGTTACGATTCCAAGGGACTAAGCTGACAAGCCCTCCCGGCCCTTTCTCTCCTCTGGAACCTCTTCGCCCCCAATGGCGGACATATTCGGAATCAGGATAGCCCAATTCATCGAACAAACCCGGTCAGAGACAGTATTAAATCGGCAATCAGGGGGAGATAGCGTTAAACAATGCACAGCGGTATCTCTATTTCAATACTGTTTCCATTTTATAACAGGATAACCTTCTGTTTCCTTGAAATAAGTTGAGCAAAAAATGGCTGAGGTATAATAAAATTTTCGGTAATACAAGATTTGCTCCACCGCTCAATTGCTCAACTAATTAAGCAATGAGAAAGAAAATGTTTTAACCATAATCTACGCGATCATGGTAAGGCCGAAAATGCCCAGGGTGATCCTAGATTTTCAAAAGCAATGACCCCACCCAAGCTACTTAAATCAGTCTCGGATGCAGGTCTCAAGTAAAGTGTCCACAACCAGTCAGGTGCGTTGAGTTCGCTTACTACTGGACTACCCCAGCATTATAAGCAATGGGTCTAATTTAGTTCTCTCAAAATAATAAGCTAAATTATTTATGCCGACAAAATACGAAAAGCACAGGGACAGTCTTGATTTAAATAGCACCGGCACCACAGCAGACACTGTTGGAAAGAAACGTTAATTCTGCAATTTCAATTCACAAGCACTACATCACCAGCAATAATTCTGATCTTGCCATTCTGCAGAGCATGCGTTATGGAGCCACTATACTGGAAGCACTATCTATAATGGAGATATTTAATTTCCAGTCACAGCAACAGTCGTTTAGTTTTTCTGTTTGTTGAATCAACTCAATCGTGATCACAACTTCGTTATGTTTTAATAAAGCAACGAATGGTTGCTTCGAGATTAACATTTGAATCTCAAAATTTTGCAATGCGAAAATTTCGCTTCAAATTTTACTGTATTTTTAATGTTATTTTTAACCGACCTCGAAAAAGAAGGAGGTTCTATGTTCGGCTGTATTTATTTTTTGTTATGTATGTTCACCGATTACTCCGCCATTTGTAGACCGATTATCAAAATTCTTTTTGTAATCGAAAGAGTATACTTTCGAGGTGGTCCCATTGTCACCATGTCATAATCTGATGATGGGATCCATAGGCACATCCAACGTTTATCATGTTTTTGCTGAAGATATTCAGGTATTTACATCTGGTAGTCATCATATTATGTTACTGAGCTGATGATGGAAGGTTTCTGGTAGGTTGGGAGTTCGGGAATAATTCTTTCAGTACTGTTTAGAGCGAAACACGTTTCAAGTTATTCTGATTTTTGCCTTGGCTCAAATTCTAAAACGCATGTATTATAAACTAAAAAGATTGAAAAAAAAAACCGACTTCAAAAACACAAAAAAGTCATAAATAATATAAGAATACAATATCACAGTTTTATATTAAAGTCAGTGCCAAGCAATGATCACCTTGAAAGACTAACAAAATGAAAAGAACAATTAATATAGTTACTTAAAATTTGGCACCAACTTCAATATAAAACTATGATTTTGAATGTAGTCTTTGAAGTCTTTGTGTTTTTGAAGTCGGTTTAATTATTTGCAAAAATTTTTTTTGACGTAGGTATGCGTAATCCACTGAGATAGTTAACTCTAAGCTCTCTATACGTGTGATCTATCTAGCAAATAATTTGTATAGTATCAATTTCGTACGACATTATTTCAATAAAAAGCTCAAAATTAACATTTTTTCTTTTAAAACAATAGAAATAAAACAAAACACATAGTAAATTAGTTTGTTAAATTTAAATTATTTCACCCACGTTAAAAGACAAAAAAGTACATTTTGAGCTTTTTTGTTTAAGTTATTTACTAAATTATAGTTCCTTTTCGAACTAATTTTATAACTAAAACTCTAAATTAGTATTAAGTTATAGCGCATTGAAAAAAGGGATCTACCAAAATTAATTTTTATATTGAAACGGACTGAAGGCGTATCGTGGAAAAAGATCACAAATAAAGTTTGCAGCATGAAAATTAGCAAAGCGCGCGCGCCCTCGTTGTGTTGTAGAGCAAATTTCGAACTTGTAACTTTGATTACGGGGTTTTCTTTGAATAAGAAAAGATACTTTCATTGTATTTTTTACGTCCATCATGGAAGTGCTTTTATATTTTTATGCCCAATAGTGCCTTTATCTCACCTGATGGCAAGTGATGACAAGGGGAACCTATCACTTGTCCGAAATTTGCTTGTTCGAATTTCATTTGATCGAAAACGGTTCACCGACGTCTTTTGAGCCATATGTATTGTTTGCCAGGTTATGCAAAAAGTGCAAGGGGTGCAGGGGGCCACAGCCCCCCGCAATGAAAAGATGTTACAGGATAAAACAGGATAATAGCTAGGTTAGGTTAGACATTGTGCGCAGAGGGAAGCTCTCCGCCAGTGGGCCGAGACGCTCCCCCACCCAGCTGCCGGCCACTGGACGATCGAGGCCGTTCGTCCAGTGTTGAAGGAGTGGGTTGGGCGCCGGCGAGGCAGCCTCACCTACCGGGTGGTGCAGATGATGACTGGGCACGGGTGCTTCGGCCATTATCTGCATCACGTCGCACGGAGGGAGCAGACGCCGCAGTGTCACCATTGCGGCGCTCCCGACGACACGGCCGGGCACACCCTCTCGGAGTGCCCGGCCTGGCGACCCCAGCGCGATGCATTAGCCCTCGCGCTGGGCCTAGGTAGGGGTACGCCCGTCGCGCTGACCAGCGCGGCGGCGTGGGAGGCTGTCGCCTCCTTCTGTGAGGATGTTATCTCGCAGAAGGAGGCTGCGGAGCGGGCGCGAGAGGATGACCCTCTTGCCGCACCGCTCCGGCGCAGGCGGTTGGGGAGGAGAAGGCGTGTCTTCCTGGACGCGTGCCACCAGCTCCCCTAGTAAGCTGGGGACTGAAACGGCTCGGCCGGCTGACTACCGGTCGAGAGACACATTTCACCCCTAGCTTGGCCGCCTGGGGGTTCGAATTTCTCAAGATACTTGTCGACCTCCCCGTAGAGGTAAGTCCTGGCGCGTGCGCCAGGTAACCCTCCAGGGGGCATAATCGGGGAATGGCTAGCGCCGATCCCGATTGTGTCTCTTCGGAGGTAGAAGTATCTGAAGGGTTTTTAGCCGGTATTGGGTCTTCTACCCGAATCTATATCAATATCCATACCAATATCCTTGGGGTTGCCTAGTCAGCTCAAGTCCCTTGTTGAATACCGTAAATGTATCTTCCCTCCATAAAAAAAAAGGTTAGACATTGTGACCACGCACAGCGGAGCGAGCGAAGCGAGCGAAGCTTCAAACTGCATGTTGCATGCTGCACGCTTGCTTGCATGCTTGCTTGCATGCTTGCTTGCTTCTTTGTTAGCATGTTCGGAAACACAATACTTCGAACAAATGTGATTTCGGTTAAGCATAACTTCGGTAAAAAAAATTCAACCAAATGAAACGTTGGAGTAACGAAAAAAATCGAATCGATAATAGGTCAAACGATACAGTGGCAAACGTAATTTCGACGAAGTAAAAAATAACGAAACGAAAATAATCGAAAAGTTTTCGGTGAAATGTAATTCGGTCAAAAAATGATCGATCTTATGATAGGTAACCGATGACAAGACCGATGGAGGCGAGTTTCATCTAGAATCCTCAACGACTGAGGAACTGACTATCTTACCATTAATTGTTGGAACATAACAATGTTATTTAACATTGCTATTATGGCGACAAACTAAGGTAAAATCGTGGTCCCAACCGCAAAGAGGTGAGTAAATTTATCACGGTAATATTAATTATCAATCTAATATAAACTAGAGCATCACGTTTACGTTAACGCTAGGTTAAGTTTTATAAGCATTTAAAATATTCTTCAATATATAGTTTGTAAGACTTATTTAGTTAAAGAATTCACTTAGAAGTTATAAACAACCATAATATATTATGTAACTTTTCAGCAAACAGTTTAATAAACAGGTATTATTAATGTCCCACAGACATTACTAAACTTAATACGATATGACGCGAAGTGGATTGATGCAAAAAGTGCGCGATAAACCAGACGCCGCGATCTATGGACATAAACGATTTAAAAATACAATTTTACTTTAAAATTACAAACTTTGAAGTTGGAGCTGCACTAAGGTTAGAGCTCAACGTGTAATACTTATTTAATTGTTTTTTAATTCAACTAAATTTAAGTTTCAACTTAAAGTTATAAATATCTATAAACAAATTTTTGTAAGTTAGTGTTTGTGATGAATTGGCACAATAAATACTCGACCGATTTTCGAAATTCTTGCACTAGAAGAATGTCAATTTTTACTGAATAACACAGGCTATAACAATTCTTAAAAACTAGGGATTGCTACAAAAACTCTAATGATGTAATAAGGGGTAGAAAATTGACGATGCACTCGCGCGTCCGCATCAATACAAACGCGAATACAATATCAATGAAAACGACTGTATCGCTTTATAGCAATGGTTCTTAAGGCGCTACTTTCCCGTTTTATACATTTTCGATTAACTGTACCGCCACGAATATAAAACATGCAGTTCTCAAATTCATATATGATATTGTTGAACATTTTATCTAAACATTCTTAAAGACAGAAACATGATTAATAATATTTCACTCGATAGAAAAAAAATCCAAAAATTACTCTGTTCAATATTTTAAAACAGCTGTGAATCAGAAAATAAAATAATAAATGGCATAAAAGTATTACCAATAGATGTGCATTTTTATTATCTAGAAAATTGCAAAAATACATTTTTTATTTTGTAGTCCAGTTTTCCAAAAATCGAATATAACATGTAAAAAGTAACGTTTTCGTTCGGTCACGGGCGCGTAAGCGACATTAGAAGCTATACAATTATCAACTATATTACCTCACAATAAAGGAATCGCCGTGCACGCGTAGATTTCCAGGAAAACCTCGCCTTAACCTTTTAGTAACGAGATGCCATTTTACAAATACTTATCTGTCTAGCCATGGACCACCAACTCTAGACCAATATAGAGTTTATGAATAAAGGGTTGTTTGTTGCATATATAATCTAGATACGCGGCAGCGGTTCCAGCCAAGTTCAAGGAAAAAGGAACTGGCGACGTAGCAGCCATCTGTAATATTACACGAACCATCTCGCACCACTTTTGACCCTGTCACAACTCGAAACCTATTTAACCCACATACAAGATATTTGGTACCTTTATTAAAGCCCCTTATCTAGAATCCGAAATATCATATATGTGGCTCAAACAGTTATGATATATTTAGTTTATTTCTCACCAATAAATACAGTAGATGTGTACAACTGAAACTGTTAAAACCGGTATTTTTATGACTGACTCACTGACTTATAGATCAAAAACCTAACCCACTTCTAGATGACCTAGAGAAACTTGATATTTGGCATCAAGGTAGACTATCACGCATACATACGAGTATATATTGAAAAATCTGAAATCTGAAAATTATTGAGAATTAATATCAATAAACTAATTATATTTCACGAACCATTTCGAGCTCATTTTGACCCCTTCACAACTCGAAACCTATTAAATTAACATACATCAAATTTAGCACATTTATTAAAGCCCCTTAGCTTGTCTAGAATCCAAAATTTAATAAATATATCTTAAACAGTTATTGATATATTTACCTTTAAAACCGGCATCGTTATGACTGAATCACTAACATGGCAATCAAAAAAATTATTGTACAAAAAATAATAAAAACCGATTTCATAAACACTGAAAAGTTAAAAATAATATAAGAATAGGTACGAACAACATCACACTTCTATATTGAAGTCGGTGCCAAACGATGATCTCCTAGAAAGTCTTAAAATTTGGCACCGACTTCAATATAGAAGTGTGATGTTGTTTGTACCCATTCTTATATTAGTTTTAACTTTTCAGTGTTTTTGAAGTCGATTTTTATTTTTTGTAAAATAATTTTAATTTTTTAGTGAATGAAATCTTTTATCGTTATCGCTGCACCTCCACGTGCTCTCAGGCGGGACTATTTTCCTCGTACACCGCTGTGAGAATCTACGCCTTGGGTCACCTTACGTAATGATAAATGTAGAGCATTTGAGCAATGGAAGTGAGCTTCAGCGGGATACCACAACCTCAACATAAAATAAGTATTGCTTTGGTAGTATTAATATTTGTAATACACATCGTATCGTTTACCTGGTTATTTTCTAATCGGGATCCAAATCTGGAATCGCTCCAGTAGGTATTAGTAACATAGAGTTCGTAATTGGTAGTGAAAACGTGTGCACTGCTACGTGGTATAATAAAAGAATAGGAATAGGAATATTCACTTGGACCGCACAAAAATGAGTCATAGTTATTATTTTTAAATGCATGTTATTCAAAAAATAGCGTTTTAGAAAAAAATTTTTTTTTTAATGATTGCATAAAGACGTTCCTTATTTATGTGCTCCAGGTAATATTTTTCAGAACTAATATTTTTCAGGAATCAACATTTTTTTTCTCTTTATTTTTTAAAGGGGAGCTTTTATACAAGTAGTACACATGTCAGCCCCATTGTGACTGTTAAATAACTAGGTACAGTAAGCTCCCATTCAAGCTATACATTTACGCTACAAAAACCGCCGCTATTACGAGCGACATAAGAACGGTCCAAAGGTCAAACAGTATAGCTTGATAAGGAGCTTACTGTACCTAAAATAAGTTGAACTATAATTTAAATTAAGGTACTACAAACAAGTTTGTAAATCAATGGGTACAGCTTTCTTTGAGGTAGAGTCTGCTTGGAATGAAAGAAACATGAAGATCAATAAAAATTTGGCTTCAGAACGATATGTAGCATATAGCCCTGAATAAAATATAAATTTTGCAACCGCATTAGCGTCATTACCACCCATCTAGATGCATTAATCACAATGGCCAGTAAAAGTTAATGGCTGACTAGACGTAGGCTGACAACCCACTCGGTCTCAGATTATGAGGCCTCGATCGGATACACGCCAAACTCGGTTACAAACTTGCACTATTAATCCATCCTTTATGTAGGATGCAATGAGCCAGCAACCGGTGTCATATTACCACAGCTAAAGATTTCTAACGAAAAGTTCGAGGTCTACGGAGTAACATTTTACGCGATCGTCAATGGAACGGCTTGGAACATGATTAGCCTTATTAACTTTCATACGGGTCTCTATGCAACAAAATTACCAATGTGCTAGCTTTATAATAGCTTACATAATGTATTTTTAATAGTTCTTGTATTAGAACTGTCTGTGTCTATACAGACAGATTTAGAACATTTAATGCGTAGTGTTTTAAAATTAGACTAATGCTTTTATATGTAATTGACATATTTCGTGATGTTTGTATGCTTGATATGCAATAGTGTTTTAAATTCTTAGTTTATAGTAATCGGTGTGAGATTTGATTATATCTGAGCAAGATTTTCAATAGAAATCGACATATTTCCAAACTTAAACTGTAAAACGGGTCAGTTGGTCAAATTCACGATTCCCAGTGAAACAGGACTGGTCGCAATTTTTGGGAAACGTGCCGTCAATACAAATACGCCGTCGGAATCGCCATCACCTCCTGTCAAAACTCAAAGGTGTAATAGCGATTTCCAAATATTTACGAGGGCATTGTTTGAAGTGGCAGTTTTATTGGCCGGTAGCTGCCCGGCGTCGAACAAAGGACGTGTCGTTGCAATCACTCGCTTGTCCTGTATTTGAGTTACGTGCCTCCAACCTTAAAGCCTCTTTAGTCAGGCAACATTAAAGGTAATGAGCTAACTTGGTTCTAAAATTCATTTGACAGAATACTTTCAGACTATTTTTAAAAATATCTGGGAAGCTCAAGAATGATATAAACAACATCATAACAACAATTTTATAGCATACGCTGCCAAATAAAGTGAAATCGGAATATTTGCCATGCAATTATTAGAGTAAGTAGAGTTCACCGCTATTACATGAGGGGAGGGACGCATGCGCTATGATATCCGAAACTGGTAACAGACTGCGTAAACAAACTAAATGACCTGGGACAACAGAACGGAGTTATTCTGAAATGTGTGCCAGGACCAGCGTTGCCAGACGTCCCGAATTTGACGGGACGTCCCGATTTTTAAATGAAAATTAAATGTCCCGCGCGGGACAGGCTCAGTCCCGCTTTTCGGGGATAACTCTGCCGTGCGTGCAGCGTGCCGAGAAAGCACGGCCAGGTGGCGATTTTTGCGATCTATTGTTACATAAACGTAATTTAAAACTCAAATAAAAAGATAAATATTTAAAAACATCTGATTTTATCCGTTTTTAGGGTTCCGTAGCCAAATGGCAAAAAACGTAACCCTTATAGATTCGTCATGTCTGTCTGTCTGTCTGTCTGTTCGTCCGTATGTCACAGCCACTTTTCTCCGAAACTATAAGAACGACACTGTTGAAACTTGGTAATTAGATGTATTCTGTAAACCGTATTAAGATTTCTACACAAAAATAGAAAAAAAGCAATACATTTTGGGGGCTCTCCATACATAGAACTGAAACCTAAAAATTTTTATTGGGGTATCTATGGATAGGTCTTCAAAAATTATATTGAGGTTTCTTATATCATTTTTTTTAAACCGAATAGTTTGCGCGAGAGACACTTCCAAAGTGGTAAAATGTGTGTCCCCCCCCCCCCCCCCCTGTAACTTCTAAAATAAGCGAATGATAAAACTAAAAAAATATATATGATGTACATTACCATGTAAACTTCCACCGAAAATTGGTTTGAACGAGATCTAGTAAGTAGTTTTTTTAATACGTCATAAATCGTACGGAGCCCTTCATGGGCGAGTCCGACTTGCACTTGGCCGGTTTTATTTTACTACGTCCGGCTTTCGACGAAAGAAGCCTGAACCTTTCTGTGGCATCCCGAAAAGTCATGCCATGCAACTCTGGAACACCTTTTAAGGGAATAAAAAAAATACTGGCTAAACCAACCAAGATTAGTAGGTATCCTACGCTAAAACCTCGATAGAAGGATACTCGCAAAAACGAACTACCTACCTTCTGAACTTTTACAGTTCGATAAGACGAACACCCGTGTGATTGTTCGAGCTTTAACTGGTCACTGCAAGCTAAACAGACACCAATTTCACATGACATTAAGTGAATCTGATATTTGCAAATTTTCTCTACTTATGAATATTTTCTTTAATATAATTTCGTTTTAAGGAGTGATAGCTGTTCCAAACAACACCTGAAGCGGCCCAAACCTCACCTACTGCTTACCTGCACACCAAAGGATAAAGCTTTAGCGTTCCCCACCAACCCGCACTGGACCCGCTGGTCCACCACGCTTGATAAAAAGCGATACATCCCCTCTTTTTTGGGGATAAGTTCTAGCAGGGGACATTTTGTGGTTGAGATAATGATAATGAATTCATTTTTATGAAGATTTTAATCAAATAGATATATCAGTGGATGGATCGGCGCCACTATATCTTAAGATTTCTATGAAATGATTATGAAAATGTGTTTATATAAAAGGAATGACATTTAATTTATTGTCAAATGTATAAATTTTAGTTGTATGCTATATTTATTATCATATTCTATGACCTCACCATCAATAAAACGACCAAAGATTTGTAGAGGTGAGCCTCACGGGTCCTGCGACGGTGCGAAGGGCTTTATGCAATAAAGTTGCAATTGACATCATTATTGCTGTGCTCGTAGTCATGATCGCACAGAAATAACAAGATACCTAATCTAAAAACTCGTTGGGTACTAGAGTCGACTGTAGCCCTCTGGTGGCGTAAATTAATGGTAATCAGATGTTTCGTTTGGAAAAAGATATTCGATAAATATCATTTTAGCATCCCTCGGGCCTCGTGTATTTAATCCTGAACAACTGCTTCAATATTGGACGGGACGGAAATGTACTTAAGTACTAAGAATTAAATAATCGCGACATTGTTGTTACAAAAAGACGTTAAAATAATTTATTCTCGTACAAACAAAATCCTTATAAAGCTGTGACCACATAAAAAGACGTGCTATATAAACAAAAAATTCAAAAGACGCCCATGATGATAAAGAAATCATGGGAACATTTTTCGATATTCCTTTTAATTGAATCGTTTAGGGGCCATATGGCAACGACACAATGAAAGCAGATACATCGATGGCAACGACACAATGAAGGCAGATACACCGATGGTGTAATTCTGTCGCCGTCGTCGTGTGGGGTCTGGCTGTCAGTCATCGCGCGCCGTAATCAATTTGTACGCCCTTCGGCTGCGCCCGCGCACCGCCGCTGCTCACCTCGCAACATTGCAGATAGATTCTTTCGTCGCGCACCCCGACCGCGTATGTAACTATTGTACGTCCAACGTGCGATTAGAAACACTTGACGGGGCCTGTTTTATTGGAAAAAAATCTGCTTTTCATTTGGATCCAATAGTAATTCAATATACTTTATATAAATAATAGGTAGGGGAAAAAGTTTCTTCGCATTTTTTAAGAAAATTCAAAACATTTTTTAATATAGTTTATTTACATTTAACTAAAGTATGTAGGTACCATTTTGTTCGATAACTTTTTGCCATCTTGTAGGTAGGGACATGATCCCATTGCTATAGAAATTTTGGGACTTCTGGTCAAAATACCGCGACAAGTGGTTTTGGCAGTCCTCTCGTGATGTTAACCTGACACTGCCTAAAGAATTCTGAAGAGACGGAAACAGGTGGAAATCTGAAGGTGCAAGGTCAGGACTATACGGCGGATGCATTAACACCTCCCAGCCAAACTCTCTTAATTTTTGCTGAGTGGCTAAAGATGTGTGAGGTCTAGCGTTATCATGATGAAAAACCACACCCCTTCTGTTGATTAATTCCGGCCGCTTTCTCTCAACTTCTTGCTTTAATCTCATCAGTTGTTCGCAGTAGAGTTCAGAATCGATGGTCCGGCCTGGTGGTAACAGCTCATAATGAATAATGCCCTTCCAATCCCACCACACACACACAGCATCACCTTGTTGCGAGTTAACCCGGGTTTCGCCACAGTCTGTGAAGCCTGACCGGCCTTTGACCACGACCTTTTTCGCACGTTCTTGTCGTACGTGATCCACTTTTCATCACCAGTTATCAGCTTCTTCAAAAATGGTTCGGTTTCATTACGTCGTAATAAAGAATCACAAATGAGTACACGGTTCATTAGGTTTCTTTCAGTGAGCTCGTGAGGTGCCCAAATGTCGAGCTTTTTTGTGTACCCAGTTTTTTTCAAATGTGCCAAAACTGTTTTGTGGTCAATTCCCAGTTCTTCAGCTACGTCGTAACTACTGACATGCCGATCTTGCTCCACTTTTTCAAAAATGGCATCCATTTTATCTGTAATAGGGCGACCAGAGCGACGTGCATCTTTGACATCAAAATTTCCGGATTGAAAACGCTTAAACCAAATTTGTGCTACTCTCACAGACACTGCACTAGGTCCATAAACATCGCAAATTTTTTTCGCGGCTTGCGTTGCATTTTTACCTTTTTTGTAGTAAAATTTTAAAATGTATCGAATTTCTTCATTAGATTCACTCATCTTGGCGGTACGAAAAACAAATGAAAATCACACATTTTCCTAATTTGAATTTGGAATTATGTTCTTTAAAATTTAAACTTTCAATGATACCAAAACCAGCCAGATACAAATAGTATAGCCAAAGAGATTTTATTACAAGTTTATACATACTATAATGCGAAAAGACTTTTTCCCCAACCAATATTATAGATGACAAGTTGTAAATAGTCCTCCGAGCTAGATCCACCAGTTAAATTTTTATCCTTAATACTGGTGGATCTAAGGTTAAATGTGAGCAGTTCATTTGCTCTACGCTACCGATGATGCGCGACGTAAAACTCCGTGTTCGAGCATTTTTAAATCGACACTTTTAAAATAGCTTGAAGGATAATCCAATGATAGGAGGCGAAGAAGAGAAATATTATGACAATCCACCCCACTCGCGTTAGATAATATATTATTTTCTTCCAGTAATATAAAAAATATTAAATAGGATAATGTCAAAAAAAGTTGATCCCGGTGTGCCTACTCCACAGCTACAAAAACAGTCCCAGTACCGTTTACATTTGAGCCCGTTGTAGAATTAGTACTGTCGCGGCAGCACTATCTTGAGTTTACACGATGGCAGTGTCAGGTCACTGTTAAAATCCGACGGACACAAGTATATTACTCAATGTAAAATAGCCTTTAAATACACTTGTGGATCGGCCTAAAGATGTCAGCAGAAGGCTTGCAGTTTGAACCTATACGCTTCCAGTTCCTGTATTGATTAACCATGCTAAAAAAATTAGAATGACGCGAAAGTAAAAGAAAACATATTTCAAAGGAAAAATTGAAGCTTACTTACTTTAACGCCGTAATGTTTGCCAAAATATCATATTCAAAATTATTTACTCAAACCGTTGTTGTTTTATTGTAAGCTTGATGGTCTTGCATGTGGGGATCTTTCTTTTTCGCATAATGTTGTTTGCCATAACGACACTTGGCATACATCACTAGGCATAATCATCGAATAGCATAACATTAATGTCTCAGATTGCAAATCTAAGGCAAGTAATCGAAAAAAGTCGAGAGTTCACCACATATGTCCTTATGTGCTTCATCGATTACTCTAAGGCGTTCGATTGCGTAAGATCAAGATGGGACTGCTTGCGAACCGTACTGCGTGAGATGAGAGTTCCCCCAAACCTCTTAGTGATGATTGCAAACCTGTACGAGGGCAGCGTTTCTATGGTTAGAGTTAATGACACCATCTCGGGGCCTTTTAAGCCAGAAAAAGGAGTGAGAGAGGGATGTATTTTATTACCAATCATTTTCAACATTTACGACGAATACATTATGCGAACAGCCTTAGAAGGATGGGACAGAAATGTCTCCCACATTTCTGTTGGTGGATTCAAAATTAGCAACCTGAAATACGCGGACGATACCACTCTTTTTGCGTCAACGGGGGCAGAGTTCGTCGGCCTATTCCGCAGAGTGGAGTATGAGAGTGAACTAGTTGGACTTACTGTCAACAAATAGAAAATCAAAGTAATAATGATCAACAGAACTGTTCAACTTTCAAAGACTGGAGAACTTGGATCTCGAATTTGCCTGTGACTTTATTTACCTAGGAGCGTATTGATCTGGAGGTCCGAGGTTCGATTTCCTATGAGGGTAGAAGTTTTTCTGCTCGGTTTAGTTGGTGGTAGGGCTTTCGAGCCCGCTGCCTATTAGCTAGCTACCACCTCGCTACCATAAGTTTTTCGCCATAGTAACAATATTAATAACATTGTTGTATTTCAACAGTTAGAGGTAAGAAAGCCAGTCCCTCAGTTATTGAGGAGTCCAGATGAAGTCGCTTCCAACTTCGGCCCTATCGTTACTTACCACCTAGTGAGACGAAAGCCAAGAGCATTCCTGTTGCTTATAAAAAGTATTGAGTCTATCCGATCTGTCGCATCGCGAAAATCTACTTGATTGGTTTTATAGAAAAGATGCTTATTATAAGTTACTATATTCACTATATAGTTGAATGATGGTTTTTCAGGAAGTTATTTAATGAAAGTAAAATGCGTCATGAAATTTGCACACCAAATTCCTTTTGAGCGTATTAGAAAGAAATTCCACAAAACTGGTTTAAAAATATTTTTTGTGAAAATGATTCATCATTCTATTAGAAAAACTCAAATATATGAAGGCTCATTGATGGTAATTGTAGCTCAATTTGTGATAGATGATTTTTGGTTCTCTAAACGAAATACATAAATATAATTTGCTTGGTATGTTAGAATAAAAACAATATATATTTTTTATAACCATCGCAGTTGTTGAAGCATTTATTATGTCATTAACAATTAATGGTTAAAAAATGGATTTTTGATTGATGTTTTGAATAAATAAAAAGTTACTCACATGCAATTAAAAGTCACTCACGTATGTTTCCCAATCTTATTAAAATTTCATCATCTTCTGAGCGAAATTATCCCAACGCAACGTCTTTTCTTAAAAATTCTCAACACTAATCTCTGTTTAAGATTAACATTATCTTACCCAAATGAGAAACACGATTCGCGGTTTAACGCCAAAAACAATAGAACAGCATTCCTCGTTCCCATTGAAATACAATCATTGTACTGTTCCTTCCTTTCTTAGACACGTCATGAACTTAAAACGAAATAGTATCTAGCAAACGCGACCTCCCACGTCGTAAACGGTCTACGGCGAGCCGTGCTCAAGTTTTGCAAACAATGCCATTCTCCGCGTACGATGACTCAATTAGCAGAACAGAAGATAACAGGCGACACAATGGGTTGTAAATAGCTGTTAACCGAAGCTATCTCAAAAGAATTATCCTCTGAAAGATTTATGACGGATATCTCCTATTTTTACCTACATCGAAGCAAGTCAAACAGTGACGTAACAGAATTGGGAGTAAACATCCGATAATCAATCATTAATGGGTAATTGTGGCCGCGATGACTATGAAACTGAAAGTTAATGTAGGGACAGGATGTCGTCTCGTTCCCAGGCACTTTTTTGACGGCTTTTTTCGTCAATCAGCTGAACAAACTAAGCTTCGAGCGCGTCATCGGTAATTCACTCAATCTACGTTTATCTCACGAACTGTTTCCATTCGCTTCAATTAATAAATTTACCTCTTTGAATAAAATTAACATTATACAGATATTAGTGTACGTACTTAGCATCTCGTGATAATTAAATACAATTATCTTGTTAATTACTATAACTTACAAAAATATCGTGTAATACGCAAGAAGATATGACCGGCGAGGCATATACTCGTACATTCATACACTTTATTTCGCTGTTACTACATTGCAACCAAATTAAGGTTATCTTGTAGCAGTCTTAATTAGTTGTTAAATGTGATTAACTTAAATTATCGTTATGTGTGTGAGTATTTTGATTTCCGTTTATCTCCAACTTTACATATAATTGGTAGTATGTATATAACAAATATGAAATGGTCATATGGCAATAAAATATTTTTCATTATGCATAGGTACTCGGAAAGTATATAGGCCTGAAGTTGCCCGAGGAGTGGGTTAAAACTAATACTTTTCAGCCCTTGGGAGAATAGCTTTCAACTGACTGCTGTCAAATTATTATAAAAAGATACTAGTTCTATTGAACCATGTTCCAACTTTCTAAAGTTAGGTATTAAATATTTTTTTATAATTTACTTTCAACTATTTTTTTGAAATAACCTTATAGGAAAAAAAACAGATTGGAGCAATATTTGAATGAAGACTTTGAAAAATAATGGCTGAATAGCTGGCCGGCCACAAAAAAAATACAAAATAGGCGGGAAAGCGATAATCCGATCTTCATTTGTTTTTTCGAGTTTTTTTTCGAATAAACGGGACAGTCCTTTTGATACTGAAGTAATAATGCACAGTGTTTTCCTCGGTTTAAAGACTTACGAGTATTTAGTCCCTCGAACTATCGGCGCCCTCGCTTCGCTCGTGCACCCGAAGACTAAATAAGTTACTTTCACCCCTAGGGTAACAATGTACTATTGGTGTTACGTTTTCTGCTAGAGTATCAGAATCTGTATAACAATAAAACTAATGAAAACACGTCATATGAAATTGTCGGGCTATTCCACTAGTCCCTACCAGCTCGAGGTTAATCATATCAAATTTTGATTACCTAGTTTGAAGGCTGTGTACAATTCAAGATTTAAGAAATTGTATGGTTTAATGGAAAAATCTCATATATCATACACATACTTATCGTTTTAGAATCTTCATATAATAAGTATCATGAACAGATTTTGTTGAATCCATTATGCAATTTTCTGTTTAGTTGCATGTGGCTTACTGTCATTGCGATGATTTCTTAAAATTGCTACCAGAGATGTGCAAAATAGGTTATAAAATGTATTTAAATGCAAAATGCAAATACTTTTTGTATTTTGTTATTTCAAATACAAAATACAAAATAGTTTTTCATTTTATATTTAAAATACTAAATGCAAAATACGTATTTACAAAATGCTTTATTAAAATAAAATACTTTTAGTTTTAAATTATCTTTATTTTGTTGAAAAGTTTATTTATTTTAGCCAGCTAACAGGCTGGTAAATTTACTTTGATAACTTACTTAAATTAAATTTATTTAACAGATTTTAATAAAATAATTTGCTCAAAGTTTTTGTGCAAAAATTGTTTTTTTTAAAATCGGGTCTTCCGTGACCTTCCGAACATTTTCGCGCTTCATTCATTTAATTATTAATCCTTATCTAATTAACTGTTATAAGTTCCTTCTATATTAAATTATCTTTCCATACGTATTTTTTGTTCTCTTGTAGACAGTATTGAATTTGAACCGCAATTTTTTGAACATCCCGTACGCGCCGGGGTGAGTCATTCCGCAATGGCGGCACCTTTGATATTTGAGATATACTACTTTTTGCTTTTGAAACCCACCACGCTTCGCGTGGCGAACGTTCGAGTGGCAAGATTTTAATTGAAGATTGTAACACATTAATTATTAATTCTTCGATGTTTACAAAACTTTGCAAAAAGTATTTTGCATTTTGCAAATACAAAATATGTCCTAAAAGGTAATTCAAATAAAATATAAAATGCTTTTCTAAAAAAAGTATTTAAATACAAAATGGAAATAGGTATTTTGTATTTTGTATTTTGCATTTCAAATACTGTTATTTTTAAAATGTCACATCTCTGATTGCTACAAGCACATTATACCTATGTGTAGGTATTAAAAACCACACTTGATTCACTACATTATGATAAAATTTATCAGACAGAATACGCTTGTCTACAATGGACACTGGTCACATCCAGTCACGGTCCGAGCCATGGTTCCTGAGGAGGTGCATTGCGCGCGCACCGCGACTATTTACATTAATCTGACACGCTCGCTGCCCTTGAGAACTGATTTCCAATGGAGACCTCTGCTTCCCCTCCGAGACGAATCAAAAATGGGGAAGAAACTATCCTTTCTTTTCTAACTTACCCTTTTTATAAAAGAAAAATTCTCCATGCCCACTCTTTTTATTTAAATTCCCCGTAAAACTAATTAATGTTTGTTTTAAAGTAAAGGAAAAAGTTTGGAATATCAATATTTTCTCCAGCTTTCGGGGGTAACTACTATCACTATATTTAGTAATTTCATAGACAGCCAAAAATATTCTTGCCGCAGGTTACATAATTTTAGATAAGTACAAAATGTGACAGGCAAAGGCGGGCATTCGCGCAAGCAATGTCCGTCTAATGACCCTACCGTGGAGGCCTGCATGCACGGTTGGCCCCGTGTACGCCGCCGTAAGAGTAAGACCCCCCGTCTGGATTGCCCTAGTGTACTCGGGCAATCCTCCCTTGGCGTTAGCCCGACAACTTGGTCGGGCTTGCCCGGGCGCGCTGGTAGTGGTAGTCGCAGTGTGGAACTTACCATGCACGCCCACAAGGGCAGGGAGAACACGGGGGGGTTTTAGTGGATCGGCCTGGAACTCTGCCGGGCCAGCCCCACACATGCCCGCCGTTGGGTTGCGCATTTCTCCCCGAAAAAAAAGGAACAAAATGTGAAATACAGTATAAGTCAACCTTACATACACTTAAGTTACTATATAACTAATGGATGTTCCTGATTTAGGGTATTCCTATGGTATTTCAAGTGTTGGTTCTTTATACATATACACTTAAAATAAATAAATATTTCACTACAGCTAACAAAAGATATAGACCACATGTTAGAACTATAATAGCCTGATAATATCGGGCTAGTATAGTTCTTACGTGTGGTGTTTACCTTTTTATATGCATAAAACATAAATTACTGAGCACTAGAAATAAGTATATAAATAAAATTAATTAAAGCAAAATAGTTTAGTGCTATTTTAAAAACCTTGTAAGTTCATATATGTATATGCCCATATATCCTAATCCTTCAACAATAGTAAAAATGCGAAAATGAGTTTGTTTGTTACGCCTTCACGCCTAAACCACCGAACTAATTTTAAATATATTTGGAACACAGATAACTTAATCCTTTGGAAAGGACATAGGCTAATTTTTACCTTCAATTGTAATGAGTTCTCTGGGGACGCAGACGAAGTCGGGGACAGCAGCTAACATACAATACAACTTCAAAAAGAATGAATTAGATTATGATGACTCTCTAAAAGGTTCCGAAAGTTAGCTTCCTTAAATTAAGAATAGCATCCCGTTATTCTTAGCAGCTATTACTAAAAAATCACATGTTAACATCGCAAGAGATTAAATCTAGTCATGCAATGACTTCTACGCTTTTCGGTAATACACAATAAAAATATAAAGTACTAATAGCTTTCCACTCGCGGCTTCGCCCGCGTTACTATTGTTTTCCCGAGGAAATTTTATATTTTCCCGTAGGAAAAATAATTTTGTGGCCTATTATTTAAAAGATAGCTGTGCCCGTGAACTATATTTCGCCTTAAAAGTTGAAAAAAAACTGTAAATCTACTTTCCCGCGGGAACTACTTACTTTTCCGAGATAATAAGTAGCCTATTATGTTCATCAATGTTGTAATCCGTCTACCTACAAAATTTCATCCAAATTCAATCGTTTTTGCGTGAAAGTGTAACAAACACCCATACATCCATCCATACTCACAAACTTTTGCGTTTATAATATTAGTAAGGATTCTCAAACTTTCAAATTAGCTAAAGCGATAAATGCCTGAAATTCATTGCATTTTTATATGCGATAAATGCCTTAAATTCATTGCATTTTTATATAATTACTTTGGTAATCTACCTCAGTCTCCAGAAGAGGCCCTTATTGTCAATAAAGGGGTTAAAAAAATATTAGTAGACACAACAAGTGCGCACAGTTCACTGTTTGTACAGGCGATTAGGAGGCTGTTGTTACCTCGAGTGGTACCGAGCTTAATTCCCAAAGAATTGCTTTAGACCTCAATTTGCGAAGGTGGCCATGAGTAAGAAAACACGGGGATATTATAGGAAACTAAATAATTATTGCCTAGCTACCAGATTGGCTTTGTTGTTTAGTGTAGAGATGTTTTTTAAATTCGGTTCTGGACTTCTTCCTGCTGAATGATATTAGAAAAAATAGAAAAATGACATGTTGTTATATCCTAGCCTTAAATAAAGTACATTAATTACTCTAGAAAGTATTTTTCTATACTTATTAAATGTTTAAGAAATAATTTTTATAAGCACCTAGTCCCTTTTCCCTTATTCTTAATTTAATTTGAAATATTTTACATACTGAATTCGAATGTCAGGTTGAACAAAATTACATATTTTATTTTACATTTTTAACCCAAAACTATACTATTGCTGCAGGTATATTTTCTGAGTGTTTCCAAAAAACTAAATATAAATGTAGAGCGAATATGTTGAACTTTTTTCAAGAACGGAAGTATAAAGTCCTTTTTAAGCTCAAGCATACGTGCAAACAACCCATATTCCATATTACTTATCAAGGGACTTAATAGCTCAATGTTAGCAAATATTCTCTTCCTCCCTTTTTTGTGAGTTAACATAACAAGACATTTATCATCGGCGTCCCGTTTGACGTGGCGATGTTGTCAACCTAGCTTTTTGTGTTGTGTGGCTAAGCTGTGTGCTTGGGACGAACAGTAGCTGTTTATATGCTACCTGTGCTACGCCGTCCCTGCAAGGGCGCTTATCATATCATAAAATACTGGAAAATCTTCAGGTAAATATTCTGAAGAAGGGTACGTATTTGATCAAACAACGAGAGAGCGAACGATAAAAAATTAAGTCGCAACCTCATTCCATAAAGCTTTAAAAGAATTTCTGCTTCAAATGTAAATATACAAGGTGCTTGATTAATACCCTATAAAGCCGAAACCTACCCATGTTAACATAGTCATATAAAAGATATATAGCGTCATTAAAAATTCGTAATTGTGAAATTAGTTTTCTAATTCCCCATACATTTTTATTCACAGACCCAACTATTTCTATGGGGGATTTTAAAATTAATTTTACAATTTCGAATTTTCATTGACACCATAACTTTTATACGACGACTAGCTGTGTCTGCGAACTACATTTCGCAATAATAATTGTCAAAAAAAATCACATTGAGGTATAAAAAGAAGCCTACGACCTATTCTCAGACCAACCAAATACACACAAAAAAATTATAATGCGAAAGTTCAACTAATTTTAATGAAATTTGGTATAAAGATAGTTTGAGCCCTGGGAAAGGACAGGAAGGAAGGCTACCTAAAATATCGAATTTTAATGAGGTCCCTAGGGAACGCGTGATATGATCTAACTCGCAATAAACTGAATTTCACGTAAACAAAGTCGCGGGTAACAATTAGTAATAAAATAATCAACAGTAATGTTGATACAACTATACACGGTTATTTTTTTATCACCCTGGAAAATTTTAGGGACGCTTCAGGACACATCCAATATTATATAAAAAATAAAAAAAATGAAATAAAAAATTTTAAAAAAATATAAAAAAAAAAATAAAAAAATCTCTAAAAATGCTGCTCTCAACTAGTGCAGCATTTTTTGTATTTTTAAAAAAATTAATATAAAATTAAGGGGGGTTATTTTTTTTATTTATATTTAAATCATTCTAATACCATGTCGTGAAGCGTCCCTTAAATTTTCCAGGGTGATAAAAAAATAACCGTGTATATATTAAACAATCATATACACCGTGTTTGTTCAATACCCTATCAAGCCGAAACCTATCTACGTTAACATCTAATACATGTATTTAAAAATCTCGTGTCATAGTGTGCCTCCGAAACGGCTTGACCGATTTTTATGACATTTTTTGGTAGGTCTGAGTAGGCTAACCCTTAAATGATGAGGGTGGCCCTCTCCAGAATTTTTTCTTTTTTAGACAATTTTTTAAATGAATTGAAAAAATACTTAAAGCCCTAAATTTTCATCCCATCAAACCTCAATTTATTAATAGCGATAGGTATTAGTATTTTTACTTGCGAAACGTATAGTTCGCGCGCACAGCTAATAGTAAATGTGTATGTAATTTATTGTACGTGCATGTACATATCAATACTATTCTCTTAATAATTAGTATCAAGCTAAAATTGACGTTTACACGACCACAATGTTCTTTTGAGAAGATCTGGGGTCATAAATCTTGCCCAGAGACACGCTCAAAGTGAAAAAAGTAACACATGTCCGAACCGTGTTTTAGAAGGACTAATTTCCTTTGGAGATTTAATTTCCTTTTTTGTAAGGAGAGGATACCACCCACGTCGATGGAGACAGGCGAGAGTCGACGATCACGAAACAAGGAACTCGCAGTGTAGGTATGGTAAGGCAAAGCCTCTGTTAAGTTTCGCAGTAATCGAGGAATCTAGAGTCCTTGGTGAGTAACCAAAAATCCTTACATAGAAAGTTGTGTAAGAACTGTTTTATATGAAGCAATAATGGGTGAACATTGATGGTCAAATTGACAGCGATACTAAAAGATTTTGAGTTAGGCAAATGATGAATCAAGCTCACTTGCTGCTCATAAAAATCCTCCCTCCACTAATCGCATGGATAATAATAAAACGGCTAACAAATAAATAGCATTCCCCAATAGTGCTCAGTTGCTCCGTTAGCAATTTTAACAAACTGAGAAAGGCTTTCGTACTTAAAAAATACTTCAGTCACCTCTGCTGACTTGAGTTATTTTGCATACAAAGATCATGTTATCAACATGAGTTAATGTTATGTGTTTACCCCCTTACTAATAAGAGTTGCACTTCCGTTAAACACTTGTTTATAATTACATTTCCATAGAGGACATGTCATTTTAAACAAGTGTTTAACGGGATTGTATCTGTTTTTAGTAAGGGGGAAAAGAATTCAAGGTATGGTAGACTGCTTTTACAGATTAGCGATAGCGACACTTTGCGGCGACAGCTGTCGCGAGCAGTCGCGAGCAGTCGCTGATCGCTGTCGCGCGATCGCCGAGTATCTGTAATTTATGAATTCTAGATTTTCGTAGTGTTCCGTGCGTGTTTACCTCACATCCCGCAAGTAAAACTGCACAACTGGTTATGCCGTGGGGAAGGATGTCAGATTAGCATTCTCGACCGCACAACTAGTTGTGCATGCTAGTTGTGCATGCTAGTTGGTCGGTGGGGTAGAAGTGGCAAAATGTGTCAGAAAAATGGTGGAAAAATGTATTACTGCAAATTGTTGCGTACCATCTCCATAGGTTAAATGCTCTAAGGTTGGTTATCAAATGTGGTATCTACCACATAGATCTAAGCGTGCAAAATGAGCTAAATACCTTGCGAAAGACGGTACGTGATCTCTTCAGTTCAAATGTTAATGAATAAACGTAATGATGGATCCGTCTTTAATTATAGAAGTATACTTTCTAGCAAAGTGAAGTTGAGTGGATTTATCATGTGTACCTACTACCAGCACCAACAGTGACTTTGATGGATGGACAAGCAGCCCGTAATGCTTAGCCCACTTAGTAACGCACCTAACATTGACTTGTATTGTATGGTGTATAGCATTTGAAGTATCAGCTATGAAGTTGCAAGTAATTTGCAAAAAGTAAGATAGTAAGATGAAATGAAGTTGGCATACATAATTGGAATACAATTGGAATTGAAATATACATTGCTATACACAAAACATAAGATAAGGAAAGTGAAATGATGTCGCCCTGTGGAACGCCAGCTGTAAATCAGACCAGAGGGCCTATTACCGATCTCATGGTTTTGCAAATGATATCATATGATATCATAGAGCAAAACGAAAAATACGATTTCCGGTCAGATTTTTGATCATTTGTTCATTATTTAATGATGACATCATTGAAATTATGCCCTAGTGATGATATCATTGGAGATCGGTAATACGAAATGCAGCATTTCATGACTTCTTTTTCTCAAATTTATACCATGTCATACGATGAAAGATCCATAAATTGGCCTTCAGAGTTTGTCGTTCATCTTGCCACGTAGGAGACGATTACGATAGTAAGAGTCAAACCAACATTGACTTCGGATGACATATTGAGACAGCAAACATTGTTAAGAACAATACCAATCGTTTGAAAAATTAAAATTAAATCCTGCGTGAATATAAAAACATATTATTGAACACTAGAAAGTGCGTTAATATTACTTTTTGACACACCATAAGGCTACAGGTGTCATTTTGTTCATTTTAAATGCTAAATGAAAGCAATGTCGTGGGCATACGGCACACTGCATAGCGACATCCCAGTAATTTCACACGAGCGTACATTGTGCTTACTTTGTACAGTTTTATGCGAAAGTGATAATCTGTATAATTACCCAACTGTAACCGCTACAAAATTTTACTGATTGTTTTACGAATTGTTGTTAAACATAATAATGTTTATGTAATACATATGTTTTAGGTACTTTATTAACTTGATATCAACATCATGATGTAATGCACAATTATAATTATTTGTCAGAAAGAAAAAAATTAACAAGCGTCAAGATTTTTATATTATACAGAATGTCCAAAAGAATAGGACCGCTGGTGAAATGGTATGAAATATGGCTGGCTAACATAATTATTAATAGAATTTCGCCAAAATTTCGTTCCGTTTCGGAGTTATTAACATTTAAAGTTTAATCACTAAGTTACTTTTTTTTAAATTAAACTTATTTAAGTATAGTATAAAAAATTTAAAAGGTTCCGGTTACCGTACTGCCCGTATGCAACGCCTCCTATCACTGTTTCTGTTTTTTTATTTAAGGGCAATTTCATAATTAATTTTATTTACCATTTTTTTTATTAATTAGTTAGTGATGAACTTATATTGCGTATTCGTTGTAGTTTCGATATATAGTAGCCCACTAAATCTGCCGTCCCATTCTTTGTACACGCTGTATATCATACTTTATTTAATATTATGTTGTAAATATTTTGTTTCTAATAAAAAAATTAAAAGCTCAATCGTGTATCTCAATAATGCACTTGTTTATCGAAATGTAATAAAACTAGTCTTAATAAAACAGAAAGGATTATTATTATTGCAAATTACTCACTATATAAAATAATACTTATTATGGAATAATAAATAAAACATTTGTAGATTAGGTTATTGTGTCTTCTAATTTTATTATAATAGCAGGTCATAAACCGAATTGAGCGATGTTACGAGTACCTTCGTGCCTGTTGATATCACTTAATAATAATTATTAATAACCAATTATTATTTCTAATCTCACTTTATACCGCGCGTTTGAAAGCTGTTTAATAATAAAACGCGAACCTTTTACGACCAAGAACACATTAAGTTTTTATTAATACAATAACAAACCACTTTTCGAGGTGCGTGTACTGCAATACAATACCCAATAATGATGCACAATTAAATTTTATATCTGACGCCGCTCGCGTTGGCGGCAGTCGCATAACCCTAATTCTTTGAGTGCCGCCTGGTGGCTTTCTTTTAAATATTAAACCTGGATTCATGTCATTGAAGTCATAAAAATAAAATAACGACGCGCAGATGACACGATTAGGGCAAGTAATGACAGATTTGAAATTGGATTTTAAAATTTACACGCGTGTCATTGATGATTCAGCATTAATTTCTAAATGTTCTTTCTTTCTTTAAAATTTATGGCATTGAGGGATAACTAAAGCATATTGTTCTAAAGAGATAACGACCATTACTGCAGTGTCAAGTGCCAGCATAGACAGCCTTGTTGTGTTCCTTTCTAGGCTAATTTGCGAAATTTCAATGTAAAAACAAGCTTTTAAGCTTTTAGCTTTGCAAGTATAATTTGATATTGACAGGTTATAATTTAATTAGGTTAGAACATACCTATATATTTACATCATAATTGTATGACACGAACATCTAAAGGAAGAGTTGAGTAAACACTTAATATCAATAGGTCTAGGAATATTATGAGGTAGGCATTAAACAACGACACAGGGTATTTTGTGTGTGTTGAGCCTTTCTCAAGACCACAATCATGAATGGGAAAGTACCGAATTCTAAACGCTCAAGTCTCTACTTTGATGACATGTACAGGGTCTTACACCGCAGTGGGCCGATTCCACTGAAAATCAAAACTGCACTACCGTTGTATTCAAACAATGATTAGGGTCCTTATACCTTTTAACCAAAACCAAATCCTTACCGTTCCTATATGTATTGACATTTAGCTGTCAAGGTGTTGTCAAAATGTATGGGAATGGAAACGTTTCGACGGAATTAGTGTGATTGCGGAAGGCTCTAGATGCCCTATATCACGACAACAAACATATGAAAAAGAGCCTATGCTAGGGTTCGTCAAATAATTATTTTATTTGGGGTGCGTCCTTTAAATAACATGACTCGGACTCTGTCGATAGAAAACGTCGAACGAACACCAACGCTTAAAATATCAAAGGGAATTATTAATTATCAAACTCACTTGCAAGTTGTAGCCGAAAATATATGATACTTTGGTAAGATATACATCTAAGTAACAGTTAGTAAGTATTAACTTTAAAATAAAATGGCGCTGTTTTTGTTAATAAACAAAATAGAAATTAGAATGGTTTGCAAATCAACTTTTCTTTTGTTATTACCAACTTATTTTACAAGTAAAGCAAGCGACATAGCAGCGCACTATATAGATATAAATGTTTCGATTTATTTACGACTGCATATAAATTCTTAAGCTATTATATCGTCGAAAATCGGACATTTCATTTGTGCGTCCCATTTGCACGCCAGCGGTCTCGACCGGCCAGCCTTAAAACATGCGACCACGACAGCCAATTCCTTTGACAGTCTTCGTAATATACGAGGGTCTTCCAAAGTGAAAAATAAAACCGTTCTACAAAAAATCACAAACAAACGAGTGGAATGACGGACACGCCTTATTTATTGTTGTGGTCGGAAATTAGCGTTTCGGTAATCATATTTTTTTAATAGAAATTAATTATAGTTACACATAAATCGCAAACAACCATTATATTATTTTAGAGTGATAATAAAGGCTGTCATTCTTTTAAAATACATTTACAATCAAATTCAGATCTGTTTCCTTTTCGTCAATTCATTTAAACCAAATCAAATAACTAGGTTTGGTGAAATAGTAAGATGGGGATCTTACTATTTCACCAAACCTAGTTATTATTGTTGATACTAGAACAACATAATAACCAGCTACAGTGCTATTAGAAATATAAATATGCTTCTTCTGTGAAAGTTATAAATCTTTGAATTTCTTAACCCATAATAATTTGACACCCATTGCGCCGTGAACACAACACTGTGCGCCGACATCCTATTATAACGGAGTCATGGATGGTCAAATTGAAAGCGATCGCAATAGATTTTTTCTTAGACAAAAACCCTGCTCATCGAAACAACAAAGGGTCAATACGTGCCTATTATATTCAAAAACAAACATACACATCAGATTGAGAATCTCCTCCCTTTTTGAAGTAGTTTAAAAGCTATATATCCAGAAAATCAGGAAAATCATGAAGGTCCCTATTTCCCCACTCTCCTCCGAATACTGGTCCTCGAGAAATAACCACAAACTGATTTTTCAACGAGCCAACATTTATATAAAAAGTCAAAGCAAAAAAATATAAAATACTAATGCCGAAACTATGTAGAGCCAAAGTGACCAACTTATCGAAGTTTAATTTAAAATTTGGAAAAGTTAAAAAATATGAATTTTACCTAAATCGATCGATTTATTACAAAACTAGGTGATATAAATAACAAAGGTGAATATAGAAATATTAAAAAAAAAGGAACTTCCACCCTTCATCACCACGGAGCCGGCGCCGGCGCCGGCGAAATGAATTAAGGCAACCT
This sequence comes from Schoenobius gigantellus, assembly GCA_963935595.1. Classification (NCBI taxonomy): domain Eukaryota; kingdom Metazoa; phylum Arthropoda; class Insecta; order Lepidoptera; family Crambidae; genus Schoenobius; species Schoenobius gigantellus. Next base: position 13,728,401 of record OZ012542.1, on the reverse strand, counting down.
CAGAAGAAATCTCTGGTGACTCGGACCGGAAAATAATTTTCGGTGCCACAAAATCTCAAGGCTAGTGACTAGCGGGTAAAAATCTTATGAGGTAGCCGGAAGACTGGAATAAAAAAGCTCCCGTAAATAATTTGGAATAAAAACACATCAATAATAGCCGGAAACTAATTTGCATTGAGATAAATCTTACCTACCCGACAAAAACTGCGGTCTTTTATATTTTATATTGAATCATTACACGTTCATCATTATAAATATCAAGCATATATTCCATTTATAATCTTGTTAAACTTTGTAGTAATTACTCATATAAAAAAATCAAATCATTATGACAGTCCGTATTTTATTAGATGTGTCCAATTTATTCTTTTGGAAGAGAACTTGAATATAAGAGAACTGCATGATTAAAACAAAATGTTTTAATCATGCAGTTTCACTGCACTAACCTCTTACTCCTAAAAGTTAAGAATCCTTCCATCCTCAGCTCGGTTCGTGACTACCAGACGCAAATACCTGAATAGCTTCGGAAAAAACATTGAACACGTTGAACGCAACTAAGTATAACATTTAAGGGTTTCCCTTGATTTTTCTGGGATCCCATCATCAGATCCTGACTTTGGTCCACAGCATTAGCATAGGTACTCTATCGAAAAAAGAAAAGCAAAAAGAATTTTGAAAATCGGTCTACAATTGGCGAAGCAATCGCGTGCATACACACAATAATAATATAAGCATCGAATTCAGAACCTCCTCCTTTTTTGAAGTCGGTTAAAAATAGAACATTTACAAAATGTCTCAAAAATAGAATTAAATGAAAATCCATTATAATATAAGAAAGTCAAAAATACCCAATACTATTCATTGGTCAATGCTAAAACTAAACTATATTTGTGTCTTTTGTGATTCTAAATGTTCACTGGAGTCCAAATTCAATATGCATAGTTTTTTATTACAATTTGTGATGATGTGTTCAATAGTTGAATAATAAAATATATAATAGTGAAAAATTAAATTTAACCTTGAAATACTCGTAGACGAAATTAAAGTGCTCTACTCCACTCCACTCCACTCGACTTGTGGACAAGTCGAGTGGGCCTGATGGTATCCCTCCTATTGTGCTAAAGACGTACGCTCCAGAGTTGGCACCGGTTTTAACGCGACTATTTCGGCTCTCGTATTCATCTGGCGTAGTCCGAACCTCATGGAAGACAGCTTTAGTGTATCCGAACCCTAAGAAAGGTGACCGCTCGAATCCATCCAACTACAGGCCGATAGCTATAACCCCTTTGTTTTCAAAGATAATGGAATCACTAATCAACCGCCAGCTTCTCCGGTACCTAGAGGATCACCAGCTGCTCAGTGACCAACAATACGGCTTTCGTAGGGGTCGCTCTGCTGGTGATCTTCTAGTTTACTTGACACATCATTGGGCAGGGGCAATTGAATCGAAGGGGGAGGCACTGGCAGTTAGTTTAGACATCGCGAAGGCCTTCGATCGGGTATGGCACAAAGCGCTCCTCTCAAAACTTCCTTCATATGGGCTTCCCGAGAAATTATGTGGATGGGTCACTAGCTTTCTAGCAGACAGAAGCATTAAGGTCTTGATTGATGGTAAATGCTCAGACCCACTGTCTGTAAATGCTGGTGTCCCCCAAGGATGTGTGTTTTCACCTACACTATTCCTTCTGCATATCAATGATATGCTGCAAATCAGCAGCATTCATTCTTATGCAGACGATAGCACGAAAGACACCTTCTATAACGGCCGTGCGAACTCTTCTCGGGAAAACGTCATTGAGTGCCGGAATAAACTTGTGTCTGAAATCGAAACTTCATTAGAGAAAGTTTCTAACCGGGGTCGACTTAATTTAGTCAATTTCAACCCCTCAAAGACACAGGTTTGCACGTTCACCGCAAAGAAAATGCCATTTGTCGTATCTCCTCGCTTTCAGGGCATTCCCTTAACTGCGTCAGCCAATATTGGGATCCTTAGTGTCGACATATCGAGCGAAGTCCAGTTCCGTGGCCACTTAGAGGGTAAAGCTAAATTAGCTTCTAAGAAGCTTGGTGTGCTCAACAGATCGAGACAGTATTTCACTCCGGCGCACCGCCTTCAGCTTTACAAGACGCAGGTTCGGCCTCATATGGAATACTGTTCTCATCTTTGGGCTGGGGCACCCCAATACCAACTTCTCCCACTGGACCGCATTCAACGGAGAGCGACTCGAATCGTCGACTGCCAGGAAATTTCAAATCGGCTTGATACCTTGGCGCTGCGTAGAGATGTCGCTTCGCTATGCATCTTCTATCGTATTTATTACGGGGAATGCTCCGAGGAATTGTTCGGAATTATACCTGCCGCCTCTTTCCGCCATCGTTCCACGCGGCAAAAAATCCATGCCCATCACTTAGATGGTTGGCAGTCCACAACTGTGCGTTTCTCTCGAAGTTTCCTGCCTCGCACAGGCAAATTTTGGAACGAATTGTCGCCTGCGGTATTTCCGGACCGATATGACCTTCAATCTTTCAAAAAAAAGGGCGTATTCCCACCTAAAAGGCCGGCAACGCACTTGTAACTCCTCTGGGGTTGCGGGTGTCCATGGGCGACGGTAATTACTTACCATCAGGTGATATCATCACCATCAGCTCGGCCCGAGCTGAATGATAATGGAAGGATCCTTAACTTTTAGGAGTCATATGTAAGTTTTTCTAACACAATAGGCACATATTGACCCTCGGTTGTATTGTATCAAGTAGCTTTGGTGGGCTGGTTTTAAATTCACTAATAAGATTAAAGAAAAAAAAATAACAAAAATAAAAACCGACTTGAAAACACAAAGAAGTCAATGATGTAAGAATGTAAACAAAATTACAGATCATTTGCACCGAGTTCAAAATATATAAAAAAATGTTATTTGTATTCTTATATTATTTTTACTTTTTTTGTGTTTTTGATGTCGGTTTTTATTTTTGTTAATATTTTTTTCTCTATACAAAACTCAATAGTTCACGTACGTTCCTAACACTGATATCTGATGTGTTCATCATTCGCAATGTCGCCGACCTTTGCATTACAATCACCCAGGATATGTACTAGTATATGTATATTAGATTTCACGTTTTGATGATTGATTGAGGATAAACCTTATTGAAGCTTATAGATATTTCTAGCTAGTGCAGTGTAGTAAATAAAGTTGAATAAAATATGTATAAATAAATGATTTTTTTTTATATTTTGGTATACTCTATTTATATCCGGATCTTCATAACCTTTGCTTACAAGAGAGAGAGGTTGCTGGGCAAACTGGGTTAACGTTCAATCAGGAGCCACATTTTGTGATATATTCTCTAGATATGGAAGAAAAAAGGACAATCGTTATGATTAATCATTTTTAATCATGATCTTTTCGGTAGCACCAATGCATTGCACAATATTTTAAAAAAATCTATAACTGCTGCAACGTTTAGTATTCTGCCTTTGCACTGTGTAGTTTACAAGTTTTCCGTATAAATATATTTCATTAATACAGCTAGACTGTATCCACGTATTCGATTTTAAGCGGGCCGTGTGGAAATAATTAAGTTAATTTGTCAAAACGAAAACGTTTTTACGTATATTGTTTATTATACTGATACTGATTCGATTTGCATTAGATTTTGTGTGACAATTCATATTTTTCAACACACTTGCTCGTAAAGTGAATCTAATTTCACCGGTTTTAGATAAATAAAGCAGCTTTACTTAAAATATAATAAACAGACGTTTATTATTATACCATTATTTAGTTGTGTCTACAAATTAACAATGATTTGTGTTATTTAAATAAATCAATTCGGTTTATTCAAAAATATCATGACTTTTGTTTCTGTTTCCTCACAAGTGTGTTCAAAAATGTCGTACGACATACGTGCGTCAATTGTTATACACACTCGGCTCTCGCCTTCATCTCGGACTTTCCGCCGTGAGTTATCACCATCCATAACGCACTTATATCGTAATTTACTATTACACGATCAATAAATTTCACAAATAAAGTCCACGAAACCATCATGTGTGTGTGTGGCATACCGACATATTCTAATTGTGATGCGCCGATGTGAGTCACTGAATCCACTAAGCCTACACTATCTCTTCATAATAACAAACCAAAAATAACCTTCTGATTATTTTGGAGTGTGTCGGAGTCGGTGTAAATAATAAACCCAGCTATGTTTAGAGCGGCTTCGACCTGGGTGGTCCGTCCGACGGAATGAGGCTGATACTTGTGAGATATCGCCCGCTCCAATGAAATCGAAATAGATAGCGAACTCGACAGCGATGGATTGAGGGCTTTGCAAAAAAAATTTGATTCCATACAATACTTTTATTGGTTAATCAGTGTGGCGAAGTTCGTATTGATTTCGTTATAATGTTATTAAATGCGAAAGTATATCTTTCTTGCAACAAAGAACAATCAAAGATTTACGCGTTAAGGTGACGTTTAACACTTTTAATAGAAATCCCTTTGCTTTTCATTGCAGACATAGATTTTTCGGAACACCTCTAAATGTATTTTAATAATTATAATTAATAAATTTTAAGCTTTTGCAATTCATGAATTGTATTATTCAACCATTGATTTACTACTAAACGTTTGGTAGTAAATCAATGTATTCAACATGGAAATAAATGACATGTTTGGAGTATAGAAATTATTAATTTTTTTCATTTATTTTATTTATTCATTCTTTATGTAGGTACAGTGTGTACACAGGCGGACCTAATGACATAAAGATCATTAGGTCCGCCTTATGTCTTACAGTACATATACATATAAGGAAAAATAATAAAACCGTAAATATGTAACGAGGAACTTTTATACTTAGATACAACGCACAAGAACGCACATGACTGGTATTTTTATAGAAAAAAAATATTTTTTCAATGTATTTCTTATATTTATAGAAGATTTTTCATGATTTTTTTTTCAATTTACCTACATACATCCTTTCATTACTTTTAAATCCCGTATCTTTTGCACTCTTACCCTTAAGAATGTTATAAATACAATATCAACACACAACCATCACAGTTCACAATAGGCAGGTTGGGGCTAAACACGGAGTGTGGGGCTAAACCACATTTAAACACATTCACCTGTGATGTGAGTCTTTGCTACAGAGGGAAATCACATTGCACATCAGATTTATTTCAATGCAAAGCATAAATAACTTTTGAGAAAATGCATTGCTTGATTATCAAGTAAGGTAAACGCTGGTATACTCGTCAGTGTCCCAATACTCGTCAGGTACCTATGTATACCTACACTTTAAAAGGGGTTTATAATATTTCTACCAACCGTAAATGAAAGAATTGTTATTGAAATACAATCACAGTAATATAATGTTCTATTATATTTGTAACACTGCATTAAAATTGTAATTGCGTCTAAAGTTCGAGGTGCTAAAAGTGTGAGCTCAGAAAAAAATATGGAAAAGGTATAGTTCGGCAACTAAACTGAGCAACAACCGGCTCCTATTTTTTACATAATATTCCGCTTGGGATATTTATACGGTAACTGTGTTTATTTTTTAAAGATAATACAATACATTTTCTTATACTATACCTATTAATCTGTGCTATGTCGTGAGAATTTATTTTTTTATTGCATGTGACATTAATTGGTGCTCGCTTATTCCTGTTTTGCCCAATACTCGTCAAAATTTATGTAGTTTTGACGGATACTGGAGCGAGCATTACCAAAAGTACCTTAACCTGTCATCGTTACCTTAATTCTCGGTATTAAGTTTTATTTTCCATTGGCATTATAGAAAATCTTATACTTAGATAACGACGGATAAGGGGACGTTCCTTACAATTGTACCTAAGCCCATCATAGCGCTCTTATTACCTTAAATTATGTACGATATTCGTTTGAATCAATTTGTTTTATTATTAGATAAAAAGTAGGTATCTCTATATGTACAGCTTTTTTTAAATTCCAATAATTTCTTGAAATTTTGTGTTAGTTATATTAGTATAATAGTTTTATTATTATGATTACATTTTTATATATGGTTCAGTAACATTTATAGACTTCCTTTTTTCTGGGACCTACTTTTAAATTACAAAAAATAATTAACTGTTTCATACATTTTGATCGAGCAAGTATTGAACTTTTCTATGAAACAGATGATTTTTTCTTCATTTCGAGGTTGGTCTCATATTGAAAAGCAATCTATAAATGCTAGATCGTATTAAAATTCCAGTATGTATAAATATTAGAATTCAAACTTACTTAAATTAAAGATCCATGACTCGTGAGATAAGCATTTTGGTTCATCATCATCATCATTTTAGCCATGAGACGCCCACTGTTGGACATAGGCCTTCTCCAAAGATCTCCATACCGATTGCTATGGAGATCCTTATACATCCGGTACCGTCCGGTTTCTGCCCTAACGGCCGTCAGTCCTATACGAGCAATGTATCCCGCTACTGCCATTTAAGGTTTGCAATTCTTTGGATAATTTAGGTAACTCTAGTTCTTCTACGGATTTCATTATTTCTGATGTGATCACGTAGAGAAAACCCGAGCATAGATTTCTCAATTGCCCTTTGAATTACTTTGAGCCTTCGTATGGGACCCACTGTAAGCAGCCACTTCTCATTTCCGTACGTCATCACTGGCAACACGCACGAATTGAAGACTTGAAGTCTTGAGAAACTACGGCCGATGGACCGAGAATATGCTGCGTAGCTTCCCGAACGCTGCCCAGCCGAGTTGGATTCATCGACTTACCTCTTTCCGGAAGTTAGACTTACCGAGCTGTACTATTTGCCCCAGGTAAACATATTCGTCAACAGCTTCCAGCGTAGAGTCTCCAACATGCACAGGAGTGGGAAATTCGACATTTTTTTAGTCTTGTCCGTGTTCATTTTAAGACCCACTTGTTGGGAAACTCTACAGAGGTCTTCGACCATTGTGCCTAGATCCTCCACGGTCTCAGCCATGACTACGATATCATCAGCTAAACGAAATTGAGTCTTGTACTTGAGTCGTTTATGTTGATGCAGAGTCCTCTCCAGTTCAAAATCTTAAATACAGCCTCCAATGCAGCGTGAACAGTTTCGGCGATATAACGTCACCCTGTCTCACACTGCGCTGAAGTGGTACTGGTTTCGAGTTTTGGTCCTGAAGGCGGACTGACATGGTGGTGTTTTCGTATAATGACCGCAACACTTGGATGTACCGATAGTCTTTTTGGCACCTCTGGAGTGATCTAAGCACGGCACTTGCGAACACTTTGGAGCCATTGTTCTGCTCGATGGCCTCATTAATACGTTCCGTATTAAAACAGCGTATGTCGCGAGTCAGACACTTAGAGAACTGTTTGTTAAGTTGCCGACGAGAACCTTCAGAAGACTGCAGACCCATTCCACGCCATTCCTCCGTCAGCTTATCTGTCGGCTCCGTTACTTCTTTGCTTAGTACGGCTGGGTTTGCAAAACTTTGCACCTACCGTAAGGACAGCTTCCAGAACCCTGTCATTATAAATGTCTACATCCGTGCAGTCCTCCAGGCAATCAAAGCGATTTTGCAATTCGAGTTGAAAGCGCTCGGGGTTTTGGATCTGGATTGCTTAGGGACGGAGCGTAGACTTCACCAGGCGATACCGTTCCGCTTTTATGTTAAAATTCAATGCGCCTCTTACGGTTCGGTGATCGCTCGCTGTGTTAAACGAATTGATCATTGAGACGTCATTAAATATTGGGTCTTAGTCAACATGATGAAGTCAACCTCATTTTTTGTCAATCCGGACTTTTCTAGGTAAATTTTCAATGCAGCCGCTTTTTGAAGAAAGAGTTCATTATTATAGAGTCCTTTTCTCTCCATGTAATCGGCTAGCATTTGACCTCGATAATTCCGGATTCCAGCTCCAAATTGCCCCACTTTCAACTCATTATCGCCCCGCTTGCCTAGCCTTGCGTTGAAGTCTCCCATGACAACGGTGTAGTGAGTCTTGGAAGGATGTATTGTCCGAGAAATGTCGACAACGACATAAATAACTTTCACTTCCTCGTCGGGGTGGGTCGAGGTCGGGGCATAGACCTGTATGACCTTTAGCGAATACCGTTTGGTGATTCTGAGTATAAGGTATGCCACCCTATTCGACACACTTCCGATCTGTACCACGTTGTTCACTAGAGACTTATGGAGAATGAACCCGACACCACCTTGAGACAGGTCTTCGGCCTCCCGAAAATAGAGCAGGTTTTTTTTTTTTTTTTTTTTTTTCACTTTATTCAGGTCAACAAACAGTGATACAGTACAATAATATTTAAAACAGTTACACTTAATATAGTACTAAATGCATCACCAGCACCGTTAACCACAAATTACTTACAACAATTAACAAAGGGCAAAGTACTTAGTAGTAGGTAAAGCTTCTGTTTCTTAACACATAACAATGCTATTAAAAATATTCATATTACTTTTTTACAAGCTTTTATTTACTTTCACCTGTCCGGTGTCTGTAATGAAATCTTGCAAGTTACATTTGACCCACTTCCCGGTCTCCGATTGAGCTGAAACCCTGCATGCATATACTCGTATATCGCGTGGCAATCAATATTACAATATTATGATGATATAAAAGCTTGTATTAGAAAAAGTTTTTTTTTTTTTATTAAATAATCTAACTTGTTTATTATCGTGTAGTGTTACAATTACAATTCAATGGTGTGCAATTCTTGTAGGACAGATTTCTTAAAACTATTCGGTTGTATAGCAATCATATCCAAGTGACTAAAATAAGTATTGAAAGATTTAGTTAAGCGGAACATAGGAGATCGCCTACCAGCATTAGTGCGACATTGATTGATAGCGAACAATCCTTGAACATTACGACTGTGAGTACGAAAGGGGACCCTATATCTTAACCTATTCTGAAGCGGAATACAATCATATCTGCCGTGACAGATATCATAGATTAACATAGTTTCTAATTGGAGGCGTCTTTTATCAAGAGTTAATAAATTAAATTTCTTCAATAGTTGTACATAAGATAATCGACTGCGATAAAATTTAAAGTGAATACAACGCAAGAACTTTCTCTGAACTGACTCGAGTGCAACTTTGTATTTTTTGTAATGGGGATTCCATACAGGTACAGCGTACTCCAATTGAGATCGTATCAGACTTTTGTAAATATAAATAAATGTTGACGGTCGAGTAAAAGCAGCACAACTACGCATGACGAACCCATACATCTTATATGCTTTTTTAATAATGGTATCAACGTGTTTTTCAAGATGTAATTTAGTATCTAGAATAACACCAAGATCTCGGATATTGTCTACCGATTCTAATTGGATGTTACAAAGTCTATATGGATACTTACTAACAGTTCTCTTTTTTGTGAAGCTAATAACTTTGCATTTGTTTATGCTTAAACTTAATTTATTTTCAGTACAATAGAGGGAGAACCGATCCAGATCCTGTTGTATTCTATCATGATCATTAGCATTGTCAATAGATTTATATATTTTTAGATCGTCAGCGTATAAGAGAAAATTGGAAAACCTAAAGCATTTACCAACGTCATTGATGAACAAAATAAAGAGCAATGGACCGAGGATCGATCCTTGAGGCACACCGGAAGTGACAGGGACAAAGTCTGATTCATGCCCTTTAATGATTACTTTCTGAGTACGGTTCGATATGTAGGACTTAAACCAACGCCACAGATTGCCCCGTATGCCATTAAAAGCGAGTTTTTCAAGAAGCAATTTGTGATCTACCCTGTCGAACGCTTTTCGGAAGTCTGTGTAGATACTATCAGTTTGTGTATTAGCATCCATAGCTTCAAATAAGTAACTTGTATAAATTAATAAATTTGTATTAGTGGATCGCCGCTCAACAAAACCATGTTGTTCTTCCAATATTAAGTTATGTAATGACGGATATATTTTACGGTGAACGAGTCTTTCGAAAAGCTTCGACAAAGCAGGTAGAATGGAGATCGGCCTATAGTTTTCGATATTATTTTTAGGCCCACCTTTATGAACAGGTACGATACGTGCTGATTTCCAGATCTTTGGAAATGTGCCTTCACGTAGACATCTATTAAAGAGATACTGTAATGGTTTGTATATAGATTGTGCAGTATTTTTAAAAAAAGAAGGAGGTATACCATCTACGCCCGGTCCCTTGGATATATTTAATGCTAGAAGCCCTCTACGAACGTCTTCTTCTTTAATATATATATTACTTATGATGAGGTCAGAATCATTTCTTTCAGGTATATTCCTATCATCAAAATCTTCAGTTACGTCGGACGGCATGAATACTGAGCGAAAGAAATCTGAAAATAACTTACATATTTCTTTCGGGGTGTTAGCAGTTTTATCCTGAAATATAACGTTGTCTGGAATATCAGCACTACATTTTTGATTATGTATATATGTCCAAAAAAAGTTTATATTACGACAAATACTATCTTCCAGAGCGTTCCTGTATTTTTGATAACACTTACGGGATTCAGTTTTGAAGCGATCTCTATACATGGAAAAAAGTTCATAGTCAGAACTATTACGGTAAGTTTTCCATTTAATCCATGCTTGGTTTTTATGTTTAGATATGTGAATAAGAGCACGTGAAAACCAAATTGGGTACTCAGAGAATTTTATAATTTTTATTGGCACATGTTTCCGTATGATCATATATATTATTTCATAAAAAGCATCCACCGCACTCTCAGCACAATCACTATTGTAAACCTCATCCCAAGTAATGTTCATCAGATCTGAATTAATTTTAGAGAAATCAGCCAATTTATAATTGTACTCCGATCTTGGTTTGCTTTGCAAGGAAATACTGTTTTTATTCATGGGTACAAGTATGTAGAATGGCGGGTGTAACTCATCCTTAGGTAACAAAAACACAGGCGACAAATAGGCTAGACAATCATCTATATTTGTAATAAAAAGATCAAGTATTTTACCTTTATTATTTTTAAACCTATTCAATTGCTTACCCCCTACCAATGACAGAAAATCAATTAGGTGCTTATTGGGCAGGCAATAGTTAGCTTGGATGATTGGAGATAAATGTGTATTGCAGTCTTGCCAAATTAATTTAGGTAAGTTATAATCTCCAACCACAATAAAATTATCAACACCTGGCGATTGAATAACTGATGTTAAGTGATCTAGGTATGCAGCGTAGGTATCTGAGTTTAGGCTAGGAGGTATGTAGACTGCACTAATGATGCAGCAGTAATTGCGTGACTGAATTTCTAATAAGACATGATCTATGAGCGGCGACAACGGCTGAGCCGGCGGCGCAGAGAGCGGGGTGACCGCTAGGCCTCGCCGAACGGCCACCAGCACGCCCCCGCCGTCACCCCGCCCACTCCGCTCCAGGTCCCTGTCACAACGAAACACTTGATATCGCGAGTCAATGAACTCATTATCCGAAATATGCACCTGCAACCATGTTTCTGAAAAAACAATTATATCGTAATTGTGCTGTAAAACGTTCATATATAAAGTGTGTAATTTAGTTCTTAAGCCCCGACAATTTTGGTAGTATACTGAAATAACGTGATTATGCATGATAACAGTTATGAAGACTAAATAAATTACTATTAAAATATAAGGATCCCAATAAGAGCTCGCAGATACTATAAAGACTATTTAAAAAAATTATTGGTAGTAGAACTAGGGCAATAAAAATATTACAAACAGTTATGTGAACTCGAGTCAGTCCAGCATAAAGCATTACATTGCTAATCTCAATGCTATTCATATAAGCACCATCATCGCACACTAAAAAGTAACAGATATTATTTATAAGCCGACAACATAAAAATAAAAAGGTTTTAAATGAATATGAGCAACTCAGATATGGACAAAGTGTAAGGAAATACTTATATATTAAGGGTATTTTCATAAATTGCATATCTAAGTAAAAAAGTCGTATAAAATGCGTGTATACAATTTTAAACCACATGAAATATACTAACCCAGCATACATACAATATCTATTTAATTTTTGCAATATCATACATTGACCGGATTGCAATGACTGGAGACGTATCAGATTTTCGGGCGAGTATGGTACCATGCTTGACCCACAGGTACTTAAATTCATATTTTTTAGTTGCGACACGGCATTCACGAAACAATATTTTATTAGATATAGTTAAGTGTTCGTTGATATATATAGTATGAGCAGGTCCAGTTATGCCAAGTTTGACGGAGTCCATTCCTTTGGCCGCTCGGTAGGCAGATATGAAGTTGTCACGCAGTAATCTAGTCGTAAACTTTGCTATTATATTTTTCGGGTAGGTATTATTGTTATTCGCGTGCGGTACGCGGTGAATGGACACAATATCAGATGTTCGTATGGGATGTTTAATCTCACGACCTATGGTGACAAAAATATCCACTAGATTTTCTGTTTTTCTTTCCGGTAAATTAGATATTTCAATGTTGCACTGCCTGGCCTGTTGCTCCAAGTTGGCGATTTTGCTGTCAAGATTTTGTAACTGGTTCGGAATTTCAGATAATTGTGAATTATTACTTTCAACCATTTTTAGGCGATTATCAAATGAATCCTGCCTTTCTGACGAGAAGTTCAAAGATGCCTCCATTTGCTCTAGCTTAGTGTTCGTTTCTTGTAATTTTTTATTGATAGCCGAATTATCTTCATTAAGTTTCAGGATATTTTGGTTTATATCAGTGAGAGCTGAAGTTACTTTACCCATTTCACTAGCGAGAGCGGCGGATACTGCATCCATTACACTGGTTTTAACACAATTACTTAACTTTTCGTTCAACAATACCAGCTGTTCGTCAAATTTTTTCTCCAAAGTTTGTAAGTCACTTTCTGGTTGTTTACGCTTCCGAATGTTTACACAATCTTTGTCAACGTACGATGGTAAGTCCGGATTAGAAGAATAGGTATTTGGTGGGGTACGTTGCAATTGTGACATTGTTCTCAATTTTTTAAGAAATTGGTAAACAGGTAAATACTTTGAAATGCCCAGTGGCCGGTTGGCTGCGGGTGTGAAGTGCGGTCGCCCCGCTGTCACGGACACAAGATGCGACGCGAGAAAGAGTGAGCACTATATCTATTACACTTCGCTAATTTTTAAACACAATAAGAGCACATTCAACAATGAAGCTACAGCACGAACAATAAGGTTGGAATTATAGTAACGATAGCGGAAAATATTTGAATAGAAGCTGTTACACTACCACTTTCGAACGGAGCCCGACGATGAATGAATGAAGGTTGCTGGATTTAAGGACTATCATGTTCTCACCCTCTTCTCGAACTACGGATAGTCCCGGAATACTCCAATGAATCCTGCTCAATGCCTCCTCTAGTTCCAGCAGCTTCTCCTCGGTCCGCAGTGTACGCGCGTTATATGTTGCCAGGGCCAAGGTCGTTTGACGGGAGGTTTTCGCCGCCCGGGGATTCTTCACCCCAAGTCCTAGCGCCAGGTCGACGACCGTCACTGTCGATACGGCCTCTAGGACCGCCGGGCACTTGGGGCCTTTGGGTAGTTCGATCCATTTTTGGGGAGGTTTTGGGCCTTCTCCCGCCACGCTGGCCCAGTACGGGCTGGTGGGGTGCAAGTAGCACTCAGGAAGTTTGGTAAGATTCACTACTAATTCCAGTGGAGTCTATGATATGATATATTATATATCAAACTAATAGTTTTTATTGAACCTGTCTGTACAAGATTGTTTGGCTCTCAAGCAGTTCATGAACAACAAGCCTCCCGAACAAGCCGGATTCCGCAAAGGCAATAGTACCATAGACCACATTCATTCGCTGCTGCAGGTTATACAGAAGACCGAGGAGTATGATCTGCCTCTATGCTTGGCGTTTGTGGACTATGCGAAAGCCTTCAATTCTGTCGAGACTTGGGCCGCGCTTAGGTTACTCCAGAAGTGTCTAAATGGACTGATCTGTACACCCAAGTCCTGCAGTCATTGAAACGAAAACATCACTATGTCAGTCTGTCTTCAAGACCAAAACTTGAAACCAATGCGACTTTAGCGAGGTTAGAGACAGGGCAATGTTATATAGTCTAAACTATTCACAGATACGACTATGCGAAAGCCTTCAATTCTGTCGAGACTTGGGCCGCGCTTAGGTTACTCCAGAAGTGTCTAAATGGACTGATCTGTACACCCAAGTCCTGCAGTCATTGAAACGAAAACATCACTATGTCAGTCTGTCTTCAAGACCAAAACTTGAAACCAATGCGACTTTAGCGAGGTAGAGACAGGGCAATGTTATATAGTCTAAACTATTCACAGATGCATTGGAGTATGAATTCAAGCTTTTGGACTGGAGAAGATTCGGAACCAAAATAAACGGCGAGATCATGACTCATATTCGTTTAGTTGATGATTTCGTAGTCATTAAGACCTCTGTAGATTTCCATCAAGTGGGACTTAAAATGAATGTGAACGAGATTTAAAACGTGTCGAATTCCTATCTAGTAGGTGCCCACTCCTGTGAAGGTTAGATACTCGACATCGGAAGTTGTTAACAAATATCTTTACCTAGGGCAAATAGTCCAGCTCGGTAAGCTCAACTTCCAGAGAGAGGTAAATGATGAATCCAACTCGATTAGTACAATGTTCAGGAAGCAGTTATATCGAGCATCGGTGACGATATGGACTCGGCGAGGGCCTGCTAATCGGGAGGTCCGTGGTTCGATCCTGCCATGTACTAATGTTTCGTTCTTCGAATTTTTTGGGGCGGGGGAATCTCTTCATATTTTACAAGGGACTGTAGCTGTCAAGGCTGTCCCTTGGATATGCTGTAGGACTCGGGTAAAAACCCCATGCCCGGCTAAACAGGCCTCCGGTACCTTTCCACCTCCGGTGGAGGTACGCTCTAGATTAAACTGGTCATTCCCCGAATACACCCCTTAGGAACAGGCCCAGCAGTATAAACGAGCTGGGACTCGCCAAGGAAGGGGTGACCAGGTTGCTCGGTTGTGATCCCCCAGACGGACGACCAGGTAGGAAACGTAATATCTCCCAGCGGATTGTCAGTCGGTTGGGTCTAAATGCTTCCTGGCCGCTTAGGGTAGTAGGTGCGCACCTAAGAAGGCGCGCCTCCCCCTACCCAACCGCCAAATACGTAGCGGGGTGGCTTGAGAGTCCTCCTCCCGCGCCCGCTCCGCTGCAAATACTACAACGGTTGGATGTGGAAGTTTTCGGCCTTTAAAACAAATATGGAAGACGGCCGTATATGATTCGTCATAACAGCTCATATACGTTCCCGCCGAGGGGCTCGAGCCTACCCTAAGTTAGGGTGTGTAGGCCTTGCTCAACCACGCTGGTCCAGCGCGGATTGGTCGACTTATGATTTTCGAAACAATATTCAGTTTGTCAAAATCAAAAAAGAAAATGTCTATTAATACTTTTATATTGAATATATATACTCTTTGGTTTTCGCAATTTATTTATAATAAAATATTAGTCTGGGATCTGCATTCTTTATGACTACCTTTATAATATGTATGACTACATTTATAATATGTATAAATAAACAAATAAATATTGCATTATTTTACTATAACGTACTTTATAACAATAACATGAACATATACCGGGTGTAACTGAACACCCCAATAACATTTAAGGGGCATATAAGTTAGATACTAAATGGACCTTCGGTGCTTGTCTGAGACCTAGAACCCCAATACTTTCAGAGTTATTTGATTTCAAACTGAAAGCAAAAACTTTCAAGTGACAACCATAATCAGCTCTTAACACAAAAGAAATTTAAACACAAAATGACACGTGACAGACGTGAGCGTAGTATTCCTCGTACGGCTTTCGGCACTTAATACCAAAAAATAATTTATTTACTTTGTATGACGTGAGCGTAGTATTCCTCGTGCGCTTACGTAGGGCTGTCGGCACTTAATACTAAAAAATAATTTATTTAGTTTGTATGGGAAAAAAGTAGGTTTGTTAGCCCTAATATTTTTCCTACAGAATCTCTTCTTCTGATGGATACATACCCTTAAATGTTATTGGGGTGTTCAGTTACATCCTGTATATACTTATCATGTTTCATCATAATGTTATCATATGTTCTTAATGAAATGAACATATATATTCTTTTCGTAGTGATTATAATGGAAGCTTTAACGTATAGCAATAAAGTTCAAGGTTGCGTGAAACATTGACGACTTTTGGGTCAACATGACGGTTACTAGGACAAACCTGCCGACTACTGGTACAATTGGCTCCTTTTTACTTATTTATATTACAATAAATTATTTATTTAGTTTATTTAAAAACCACGTATACCTCTGAAAACTACAATAAATACATATAGAAATCATTCTCACACAGAAAGTAGTTGGCTAGAATATACGAGTAGTACTACATAGGTATAAAAGTCTAATAAGAAAGAATTACCTTAAAACTAAGGTACATTGACCGAAATCGCTAGGTTTTCTAAAATATCCACTTAAAAATAAATAGTGATGCGTCATTAACTTGAATTGTTGCTAAGGTAATAATAATTCGAGGTAACTGTTCTGCTGTGCAATCACTATTTCTGATTTGGATTGGGATTTTATAAACTTGTTTTCTATCCCGAATGCCCTGGGTTCGCGCCTGTACTGCAGATTTATCTGGTGTCAGATCAAATCTAGTGCAATGGTGACCGGTGTCACGCCGCCGACGCGTACACGCCCGCCGCCAACAAGCTCGCGACTCGCGAAGCGTGTTTTAATCCTCATTAATGGCAATTGGCAAATCGCGTCTTAAGAATCACATACACAACATATTTAACAACTAGCTTCTGCCCGCATCTTCGTCTGCGTGGACTTCAGAATTGGGTCTAAAGCTTAGATCGTAAACAATTTTCAATTTTCCCTTGGGAACTACTTGAGAAATCGGGATAAAAGGTAGCCTATGTTCTTTTCCATGTTAAAGGCTATATGCATGCCAAATTTCATCTAAATCCGTTCAGCCGTTTTCCGTGATTGAGTAACAAACACCCAAACATCCACTTCACATTTATAATATTAGAAGGATGTACGAACTGCGTGCACAAGGCACTTTAACTTTACAAGTTCAAGGTAAACCTATTGTAAAATAAAGAGATTATTCAATAAAGAAGTACCTACCTAAATAACTACGCCAAAAGCACTGTATGGATTTCGATGAAATGTGAAACTATAGTAATTTATAATATTTTTATAACATCGGTAATAACTCATCTGTCGTCAATCCATCGCCGAATAAGATCGATTTTAATATGTTCGATGAATCATTTGGAAGACATCATTTAGGTACTTAAACAATTATGATTAGAAAAGAGGCGACTTGCAGATAACTCCACTAAATGAATGATTAACGCTAAAATTCTGTTAGCGTCTGTCTGTCATTCTGTCTATTCTGTCATTCTGTCTGCTTACAACTGGTTACTATAATGACAAAGACCAAACAATGTCTTAAAAACATTTACCCAATGATGTTATATTTTTTATAATCGTATCATTGAATTTAGTGAGTGTCCTACGAGTCGTCCTAGAAGTAAGCCCATACTTTGCCCGTATTACAGAGATCGATGCAATAACCTGTAAATATGACGATCTAGATCAATAAATAAAATACTGTATTTCTTTTAGACTATTTTCAAACCATCGAAAATTTTCATAACATAAAATTATTTCATTAGCGAAACCAAAACAATCGCGCATTTTTTAACAAAAAAAACATATTGTTAAAGCTATAATTTTATATTTACCGAGGAAGACTCTGAACTAGAGTCGCCAGTATGGGTATCTTTATCTTACCTGTTTCCGTGGTCAAGTATTGAATTGATATGTTTCGGTTTGACGGGTAAGATAGACCAGTGAAAATGACTGGATACTGTGACTTAACATCTTATGTCACAAGTTGGCAACATACACTTTCCAAGTCTTACAGGATGTAGTCTTAGATTTACAAGTCTAACAGGATGATACGGCGACTTACTATCAGGTGGACAGACTGCATGTTTAAAATGTATAAAAAATATATCACTATAAAACAACGTGTTACTGGAAATCATTTTATGAAACGACATTCATTCATTCCAAAGTTATGGCGAATTGGATGATTCTGGGAAATGTAATTTCTAGTTCCTGCTACGAACTGACTCTTTGACTGATTTACAACCATTAGCTGATGAAGATTTTAAAAATGTATACTAATTTGTCTATATCCCTTTAACGAGTCTGTTATCTGAACAATTCTTTTTCTGCGAAATTCCTTCCCGAACATTGATTGATACGGTGTGGCTCGCGGTGGACAGTAAAATATAAAACGGACCCGCGGGAAGTCATTCTAGGAACCGTGTACCCTGCTATTACGCGACTTTACACTGGCGAGCAAAAATAAATAATCACGCTCGCAAGTTCTTCCATGAATTCTTTACTACACTACACAGGATATAACCTTGCAATGCACAAAATTGCAGATAATAGGTACATAGCAGATTGTAGAAAATTAAATTAAAAAATTTCTTCATAGCCTAGGTAAAAATTCACTCTCAAAAACTGTATTTTGTTTGACGAAGTTTATCGTTAACTACCACTAGTAGTACAAATACATACAATTTTTTTGCTGTAAAATATTCTTTCACAAAACACGTTAATATCGACTTCAACCTTAGAGCATTCTAAGGCTCGTATAAATAGTCGTATCTCAAGTACGAGGTCGATCTTGAGCTGTTGTTTTTGACAGATGTGCCATACATTAAATGTCAAAACTGTTACTCAAGATCGAGCTCAGACTTGAGATGCGACTATTATTACGAGCCTTAGACTTCAACTGAATGCACATTTATTGTAGAGTTACTGATTGATGACTCGCAAGTTGTGAAACGTCATGTGCTGCCTGATAAGAAAGTCGTTTAAACTTCCTGTTTACTGACTTTTCTTTATTAGTTAATCATATTCATTTAGTAAGCAGAGAATCAATTAAATAACAGTGATGTATAGGTACTTAACCTTCCATTTATTCAGACCTAAGTATGCTACTTTGCAAGTGACTACATATTTCGCCTTGCTACTGTATTCTGTATCTGCTTCCTTCATATGCGAGGCTGATCGTTCTCTATAATTACCTTGTTTACGATACTAGGCAAAGGCTCACTAAAGCCTACTTCTGCCCTTCCGGGAAATACGAGTCGGTGGAGCGGTGGTTACAATATTGTCGCGGCTTGTCGCGAGTCGCGACCACCCGCGACGTTCATTGTCACGCAAATCGTAAGACTATGGCTTTGTAACGTTCAACTTGTCTTTACAAGTCTAATGTGCTGCATAAATGACGTCTTATTGTCAGCATAATGTTGACTTGGGTTATTCGGTTATTTATGGCCCCTCTTTTCGATATTTAGTCTTAAGGAGGAACGCTGTTGTAATTGAGAACAATACATTCTATAACAAGTATTTTTATTACGCGTTTAAATATTTTGATACGAGTATAAAAAGACTCGACACAATATGATGTATGATTTCATAATTTTAACTTATAAGTATTTTAATTTAAATTAAAAAAAACATGCTTATTCTAAAGCCGTAGGATTTTTGTATAGGTTAATGCAGTTTTCCTCTACACAAATAAAAAGTCTAAGAAGCCAAATTAGGACTTATTCACTTTGTTGCACAGACTAGATATATACCTACCAAGTATTAAAATCTGTGCTTTGTTGCCATTTTATTGGAATCCGCCAAAATGTTTTTCTTAATAATTTTATTATATTCACTGTCTAACGCGGTTATAAAGCGTTAGTAATAAAGAATAAATAGTACTACATTGTTACCCTAGGGGTGAAAACCTAACTTATTTAGCCCCGAAACGGGACTAAATTAGTCATTAACCCAATGTGCTAAAACTGTGCTTTTCATAACGAATACAAGGAAAGAAAAAAATTAAAACATGAATAAGCTAAAGAAAAAATGACTAAATTTTATTTTACACAAATCAAAAACTTCTGCTTTAGCCTCTTATCTTATGAAATCAGGCATTAAATCCATATCTGAATCAAATTAACTCATTGTGTTAATACAATACAAATCTCAGCTGATGGAAGTAAACTGAACTCGAAAAAACAAATGAAGATCGTGTGGGTGAGATTGTGTAACCCATCGGCAATCGACCACCGCATAGATTTAATAATTCTGTTTGATTAAAACTGATTTTTAACTGACTTCAAAGGTTTTTTTGTGTGTATGTACGAGATTACGCCGCCAATTGTGGACCGACTTTCAAAATCCTTATGTATTCGATAGAGTATACTCCAAGGGTGGTCCCATGGTCACCAAAGTTAGGATCTGATGATGGGATCCCATGAAAATCGAGGAAAACCCTTAAATTTTCAGGTGTGTCCAACGTGTCTTGTGTGTATGTTACGCGACTACTCCGCCAATTGTGGACCGATTTTCAAAATTCTTTTTGTATTTAATAGAGTATACTCCTGGAGTGGTCCCAAGGTCACCAAAGTCAGGATCTGATGATGGGATCCCATGAAAATCGAGGGATTAATACCAGCTCACCTAAGGTGAGCTTGTATTAAATTAGGGTTTCTTTCACTAAAAAGATTTCATTCACTAAAAAGTTAACAATAAAAAAATTTTTACAAAAAATAAAAACCCACTTCAAAAACACTGACAAATTTTAACACTTTCTAGGAGATCATAGTTTGGCACCGACTTCAATATAGAAGTGTGGTGTTGTGTGTACCTATTCTTATATTATTTTTAACTTTTCAGTGTTTTTGAAGACGGTTTTTTTCATTAAGTCATAGTTTCATAACGATTGCCGATCAATCGATTAGTTACAAAATCACCACCCAGATTGCCGTTTTCCCGCCTATTTTCTTTTCATTTGCATCATTGCAAAATGTTAAATATTAATAAAATCATTTAAAAAAATATATTCTTTAATTAATACTTATCCTTACGTTATTTCAGTTTTACATGGCGCTGTAATTGAGTGGCTGTATAAAAAGCCGGAACAAGATTCAATAGAAATGTGAAAATAGAACAATTTTTTTATAATTTGGCAGCTCTGTCAGTTGAAAACGATTCCCCTGAAGGCTGAAAAGTATTTACTTTCAACCCGATCCTCAGACAACTTCAGACCTACTTGCCGAGTATGAGTAATGAAAAAGGTATTTAAATGATGGAAAAAGATACTCAGGCCATAAAAAAGTACCTAACCACGCGCAGGCATCATGGCAGGATGGCGGCACGTTTCCTAAAGGTCCATCTGAGCCCGCTGCTTTGGAAACTCGGGTACACGGTTACTGCGTGGCAACCTTTTGTTTTTACGAGCGCCGTTGCCGGACCGTGGAGTTCGCGCTAGTGTGCCGCTGTCGAAGCTACACGAAGATCCGTAGGCTTATTACAGAAAAAAGCAACCGGTTGCTAATTGTGCAATGGCGACTCGATCAACAAAGTATCTCTAAGTGGTCTGTGATCAACAATTAAGCTATGTCTAAGCGCTGACGTGCATTTTTAGTTCGTTAGTCGCTCGCACGTGGCGCTATCGTAGCGCAATCCAACGTTCTATAATACGAATTTGCAATTTTTGTAGAATCGCAGCAATTCCAACTGTCTCTAAAAATCGGTAATAGGCCTGCGGATTGACCGAACAACGAAACGACGACACAAAGGCACAAAGCGCCATGTCCCGCAAGCGGCAGCCTTATTACCGAAAATAGCAACCGGTTGCTAATTATAGGTACCTAGGGGAAGGTGGCCTAAAACGGGTAAGCTAAGGAAATGGTTAAAAAATCTATAAATTACCTTTATAAGAATAACTTTTTTTACGTTATGAGATAGAATATTTATCGAGCATCAAAATAAAACATAATATGATGGCACCATATATCAAATATTTATTTAATAAGATAAATACAAAACCCTTTTAAAAACCCGTTTTGCCCACATGTGTGCATAAAACGGGTAACCCCCTTCGGGCAAAACAGGTATGCTTAGGATAGAGTCATATTTGGACAGGCTATAACATGTTTATATTATAATTAATAAAAAAACTAAAACTGTAATATATTTTTGCAGGAAACTTCCTTCAGAAATCTTTTTACACTGAAAAATAACAAATGTTAATTAACCTACTTATAACAAATTCAGTCTTTAACCATAACATTTTTAAATAATTTGAAATCTTTAACAAAGAAAAATCAAAATAAGATGAACTTAACACTTTTCTATATCATAACGAGTAGGTAGTAGGTACCCGTTTTGCCCTACCCGTTTTGCCCAAGTGCACATGTTTATGCAATATTACAATAACCTCAAATTGGAAGGTAATACCGGTAGACTTTCTACCTTAATTTAAAGTTAAATAGTGCTAAAATAAGATGGTAACACAAATAGCATGACACGTATAAAGATTTTTGACTAATCGTAAGACACTTACCTTTATTTTTTTTAATAAAGTCACTAAAAAACTTTCGTTGCATACACCTACGCTATTACACGACTCCGGCGTCCGAGCAAAACTGATCGAAGTTCGTCGACGTTCGGGAAATCTCGGCATACGAACACAATAACCCTAACGCTTGATACAGCAGTGTACGAGTACTTACCCGTTTTAGGCGGCCCACCCGTTTTAGGCTACCTTCCCCTACCTACAATAGCAACGCGATCGCTACTGGTTGCGGCTGCTATATTGCGGCTGTCGTAGCGCGATCGTAAATGCAACATTCCGTATACGAAATTGTGATTTATACCTAAGCAATAACCTAACACTAATTATATACTTAAAAATTATATTTTTAATGTACTTACTTAAAATCAATTAAAGTGAGACACAACTAAATACCATGTACAAATTCAAACTAATCATTAAGATTTGAACATATTCAAAACAAAAAGGCGTCGATCCTTTTTACTGGGAGGGCTCCATCCAAAAAAAACCGGCCAAGCGCGAGTCGGACTCGCCCATGAAGGGTTCCGTAGGATTTATGACGTATTAAAAAAACTACTTACTTATATTTTTTTTAGTTTTATCATTCTCTTATTTTAGAAGTTACAGGGTTCTCTCGCGCAAACTATTCAAATTAGAAATAAAATGATATTAGAAACCTCAATATGATTTTTGAAGACCTATCCATAGATACCCCACAGGTATGGGTTTGATGAAAAAAAAATTTTTGAGTTTCAGTTCTATGTATGGGGAACCCCCATTTATTGCTTTTTTCTATTTTTGTGTGAAAATCTTAATACGGTTCACAGAATACATCTACTTACCAAGTTTCAACAGTGTAGTTCTTATAGTTTCGGAGAAAAGTGGCTGTGACATACGGACGG
Source organism: Schoenobius gigantellus (assembly GCA_963935595.1). Lineage (NCBI taxonomy): Eukaryota > Metazoa > Arthropoda > Insecta > Lepidoptera > Crambidae > Schoenobius > Schoenobius gigantellus. The sequence goes on along the minus strand of OZ012542.1, from coordinate 13,705,040 downwards.
ACAGACAGACAGACAGACATGACGAATCCATAAGGGTTCCGTTTTTTGCAATTTGGCTACGGAACCCTAAAAATTGCCATGGGATAGTTACGCCACTGATTGCAATAAGGAATCGGAGGCAGCGACTTGTCATAGAAGAAATGCCATGGAGGCTCGTGCCGGTGGAAGGAGGCACTCATCTTCCTACTTGCCGGTCAACGGTGCAACAACAGCATTCCACCTCTTAAAAAAATTTTATATTCCTTATGATTTATTTATGATGTTGATAAGTATTTGTTCAACATGAAAGCAAAATTATTTTTTCGATAACCGCGCCGCGTAAAAATTATTTGTTCGTGGTTGGTGTAAATCACGATCTAGGGAAAAAGTCTAGAAATAAATCAGTAAATCACACGCATAGCGAGCGGTTCTAAACGTAAGTATACTCTATAGAGCACAGTGAGTGATTAAAAAGCCAAAATATCGAAAACTTTTCGTGTGAAACATACAACTTTGCACATCGACCATGCAGCGAAAAAATTAACGTTGCAGATAAAATAATGGAGAAAATAGTAACGTTACTGTTTTTGGCGTATAGTAGGTAATTAGAAAGGTAGTAATCGAAATTCAAATCACTTTTATTAATGCTAACTCACAACAATAATTGATTTTACCCCTTTTTAATTTTTTTCGAGGGGAATGTGTGTCTGCACGATGTTTTCCTTCGCCGTAGGAGCTTCGGCCAAATATACATATGAAACTCGAAAAACGAGAAACACATTGGTAGATGGCAGCCCCGGACCTCCTGATTAGAAGGTCAGTGCCGAGTCCACAGCGCCACCGGCGCTCTGTTTCTGTAACTATCTATCTGTAATTTGGGGGTGGCTGTGGGCGACGGGTAGCGACCCTCAGCGAGCCACTGCGACCTGTACAGATCTATTGTGGCTGACCCCTCTTTCAAAGGTCTCCAAATAGGCCTGTAGCGTTAAAATAGCCGATGACCTATTTTGGAGACAGAGCCTTTGCCTCATGAGGTGGCAAACTAGGTCCGCCCAGAGCTCGGCTCCTTGTGTGGATGAGAGCATAGCATTCACAGAGGATGTGAGATGGTGTCTCGTCATCCTCACCACAGAATCTGCACATGGGGGCATTTGCTAATCCCATTCTGTGTAGATGTTTGTTGAGCTTACAGTGGCCAGTCAAGGCTCTAGTGAGAACCTTTAGTTGGCCTCTGCTCAGTTGGAGGTTTCGCATTGCGACCCTGGGTGAAAATTTCCTAATGGGCATTTTCGAGTGCAAAAGTCCTGGACTCTGAGCCCACTGGAGGCGGGCTTGTGTCTGTACCCAATCCCTCAGGACTCTCTTTTTTGTCACCCTCGAAATGCCACATGCTGGTTCTGGTCCTATAAGAACGTTCTCGGAGCCAGCCCTCGCTAGTTCGTCGGCAATTTCATTGCCTCGGATGTTGGAGTGACCTGGAACCCAGCCAATCATAACCGAGTTCTTGGTCGCCAAATCATTCAAGGCCTTCGAACACTCTAAGGTGATTTTGGACATGAACTCCACGGCAGCCAGGGCCTTTAAGGCAGCCTGACTGTCCGACAGAATAAGAATGTTTTTACCCTCGCTCGACTGGTTTGCGTGAACGCAGTCGATGATGGCATACATATCTGCCTGAAAAACGGTGGCATGTGCACCCAGGATCGTGGTCCTCCTGGATTTCGTACTACCTCCGTAGACACCTGCACCTGAACGGCCCTCTTTTCTGGAGCCGTCAGTGTACCAAATCTGGTTGGCTTTCCTAAAGGGCTCAGGGATTTGCTTATCCCATTCTTCCCTGTTAGGAATCGTAACTCTGTAGTTCTTCTTGAACTCCAACGTTTCATGCATGGCATCAGCTGGCATTGCCATTACAGGATTTGCCATGAGGCTACCATGAAGTTTTTGCATGGTTTGGGATTTCCAACTCGATCGGCCTCCCTCCACCACTCTGAGCATGGCCATCCTTGCATCCCCCTGAATGAACAGGTGAAGCGGTGGGAGGTTCAGGATAGCTTCCAAAGCAAGGGTGGGAGAATACGAGAAGGCCCCCGTAATCATCAAGCAGGCACATCTTTACAGACTTTCGAGGGCCTTAATAGTGGTCCCTATTGCCGTTTGCTTAAACCAAGCTATACACCCGTAGCTAACCATAGGTCTTACCACTGCGGTGTAGAGGCATAGTAGGTAGCATGGTTTCAGTCCCCACCGGGAACAGGCCAGCTTGCGGCAAATTCCGAGCGCTGCTTTGGCCTTCTTGATTATGTTTTGGATATGTGTACACCAATTTAGCCTTTGGTCTAAGAGGACCCCAAGGTATTTGGCACTTTGTGAGAATTCAATAGTTCTTCCAAAGAGCTTAGGAGGCTTAAGGCCGTCTAGATTCCTCCTCCTAGTGAAAGGGACTATAACGGTTTTGCCGGCGTTTACAGACAGCCCCACCTGGCGGCACCACCTTCTGTAACTAACTCAAATTCTGGATTTCACAAACATTTGTAGTAACATTTTTTCAAACACTATCAGCAAATTAAAGCGATGTCATTATAACCTTTAAGATTATCCTCATATCCACGAGAGTAATTGTGAACCTGCTCACATTCAAATCACGCGCGCTTTATAACCCGGGCTACGAATTTGGCAACATATTGATCACCCACTGACTCAGGAAAGTTACCAACCTAGAATACAAAATCAGCGTAACAAAAGTATCACTTAAACCCCTAATAACAAACAATACTTATAACCGAATCTTTAATTACATACACAGCATACACTGACTGTTTCTCTTTCCATCTTTGTACTAAATACAAAAGTCAAAACTTACCATTTGTGGTAATAAATAAACACATATTCATCATTTCAGCCAAGAGACGCCCACTGCTGGACATAGACCTAACCCAGGGATCTCCAAACCGATCGGTCCTGCGCCTCCCGCATCCAGAGGCTACCCGCGATCTTCACCAGATCGTCGGTCCACCTTGTGGGGGGCCTGCCAACACTGCGTCTCCCGGTACGCGGCCGCCACTCGAGGACCTTTCCGCCCCAACGGCCGTGAGACCTGCGAGCTATGTTTCCTGCCCTGCCCACTGCCACTTAAGGTTTGCAATTCTTTGGGCTATGTCGGCGACTCTAGTTCTTCTACGGATCTCTTCATTTCTGATGCGATCGCGTAGAGAAACCCCGAGTATAGCCCTCTAGCCGTAATAAACATATATTACGTAAAGTTAAATTAGGCAAATAATCATACGAGTTTTTTGAATAATTGATGCTAAACGGTTACCAGCCAATGAAAGTGTGCGACCTAAATCGCTTGTGCGTTGACAACTCAATCAATTTTTAGGTTAGGAGTCCCCACGCCAACGGTTTTTTTTCGAGGGACGTATGCTGTTAGCCACAAATGGCTGTTACAGCTAACCAATGAAAACGGTTCCCAGCATGCGGGCCTTATACCACTGCATGCGTCTTAGAAACCTCCCGCACACCGCAAGCGGGCGGTAATGACCATAGTGAAAACTTTTTTGAGGCGGGTGAATCTGTTACTACAATGCCAAAAGGCTAAATTGAGCAGACCGACTTCGGTATGCCGTAGGACTAGGTTCACCAGCTGCTATGTGAAGTCGACCAATCCGCACTGGGCCAGCGTGGTTGACTAAGGCCTAAACACCCTAACTTAGGGTAGGTTCGAGCCTCTCGGTGAAGACGTATATGAGCTATTATGATTAACAACTAATCAAAAATATTAACCTACATATCAATGGATTCAGAAAAGTATCAATAGGTAGGTATTCCTTTAAAAATATCAAAAAATATCCTTTAAAAATACTGAACGTATTAATTCGGCAGTAAGCCGGACTAACCTCTTTAATGACTGCTCATATATTACTAAACTTATCATTTTTCAATGTTGTGCTTTCATCAGAGATAGGCTTTTCGATGTTGGCTGTTGGGATTAAGCGCTCTTTATGCGGCTACCGCACACGAGCGCGAGCTCGCGAAACTCATTCATCAGGCGAGATTGATTGCAACTGTCAAGAGCGTAATGGCGGCGAGAGGCGGCCATATTGGACCCAATGAATGCACCTAAGCCAATATTAATGCACGTTATTGATGAGCCCAACCCGAGTTCACGGTTACGTATTAGATGTGTAATTTATTAAGCATTATGTGTATCTGTATATGTTTAGAAAGGGTAAATGAGCAAAGCTATAAAGGCTCGTTAGCGACTGAGTTATGTACAGCCGTAAGCAAAAGGCGTTTAAAGGCAAAGAGCACATAATTGAGATGTAGGACTTCCTAGCTACAGATTGTGCAGTTCCAAATATTAATAGTACATTACGATATTAGTGCGGTAAGATGGTTATAACATGCGAGGCGGAATTTCAGACCGAGCCGAAGGCGAGGGCGTAATTGAGCCAAGCATGTTATAACCAATACGCACGTATATCGTACGACGTTTTTTAACACATTTGCTAGGAAACAGAAAAAAACATTTAAATAAACTCAATCTGTGAATACACACTGTTGCTTTCCCGCCATTTTAACAGCGCGCTAGCGCTGCCTACTGACTGGCGCCGCGCGGCGTTTAGTTCGAAATTTGAATAGCAACAGCGCGCTGCTCACTAGCTGGAGTCGTGCGGCGGCGATCAGTTCCATATTTGAAATGGCAAATAATACTGTTATGGAATTTGTATGGACTATAACTTAACTATTTGCTTTGGTAACAAACGCGTTTTTTATGACCCGCTTTACATATTTAAAACCGGTGGAATTACATCAGCTTTACGAGCAAGAGTGTTAAAAATCAATTAAGAGGGTGGCCACGGTGGAGGATGACATTAAATTATTTTACTACAACAAAACTCAAATTGACCACTAACCACCAATTAAATATAAGTAATATCATGTTACTATCGTGATAAAACAGAAACAATGCTTATAAACCTTAAATCCTTATTCTCTTACCTACTTAAGTCTAAATGGTACTATAAATACTTAAGCGTATTAAAGATTGTGGTTACGACTGTACAGCCCGAAGACTAACTTCATAAAGCGAAACCCATAGGTGACTACGGCAATAAATCTTTAATTGAATCAGCGTTGCCTATTCAATCGTTGTGAATCATCAATTGGACGACAGACATACTTCTTTAAAACATCATATCAACAAAGGTATATAGAAAGAACTATGAAAGGACAAGTAGGTAGTTTTTTTAAATAAATGGCTTAGAATTTTAACTAGAACGGTCAACTAAGCCCATTTTTAACTAGGAACATTTATAAACGCAGTATCTCCGGACTCCTAAGACAAAAGCCGCACGCTTATTTTTCCGTAGAAAATAATATTTTCTATTTATATCTCTATATAAAGGATAAAATAATATCTCCATACATATTATGTATGGAGATGTCATCAGCTGCGGAAAAAATAGCATGAGGTTGTCACAAGCTAATGTCATTCCCATACATTTTTCCTGCGGAAAACTAAGCGTGTGGCTTTTGTCTAGGGGGAGCTGACGACTAATTGACAGAGGCTGTGCATCATTGATTTACTACCAAACGTAGATACCGCATGAACGTTCGAAAAGTGGGCCGGTGAAGAACTGCCCAATCGGGCCTCGTGCAGTTCTTTTCCATGCGTTGGAGCGACAACGCGATAAGCAATTTTGAGCATTATGTTTAAGAGCATAAAGTTGATATTTTCTTGTAGCAATTACTAAAACGTCAAGTTTAATGTGGCTAGGTATGAAATGATGTAACTGAGGCGCGTTCAGCGCCTCTGGGTGTAGTTGTCCGGTTGTTTTTAACTCGCTCAAAGGCGTTGAACGGATTGCAGCAACCACATCTTTTATCTCCCTCTTTCACATGATTTTTTATTTCTCTCTCTTTCTAGTAGATGACATTATAGAATATGGCCGCCAATATCATCCAATCACGTAAGAGTATTTCAGTCATAAACGTCAGAGCGTTTTACAACCATCAAATTCGATGGTTGTTCGGTTGTAACTCGCGCCGACACTCAAAGGTCTTGAACGGGCGGTTGTTTCACCCGGTTGTCACGCTCGAAGGCATTGAACGGGGTTAGAGCGAAAAGTTGTACTTCGCGCGAAGGCCCTGAACGCGCCTCTGCACACGGTACGGTTGTACTTCAAATAGTTGCCGTAATAATAAAGAATAAGGTTGAATTCGATAAATACGGTACTTTCTTTATGGTAATTTTAATTCGGGTGTGCATATTCAACTACGAGTACCTATTTAACAGCGTACAAATGTATAGTCGATTAGGCGACAGATTTCAAGCGCGTTTTTGTATGAAGTGCTCTATCTACGTTTGGTAGTAAATCAATGCTGTGCATACTCAAATCCTAGTTAAGGACATCATATTGATTTTCATTATAATATCTTATTGATTTCTCTCGGAATTTGAAATAAATTGAGCGTAGACTATGCTAGACGAGCGCTCGACGCCAGACGAATGACTCAAAAATAGAGATTGGAGAAAGATGGGGACATCCAGGGCTGTCTTCTAAGAAGATATCTGCGAAGGAAGGATTACGCAATTCCCGACTTTTAGTATTCCAACATTAGTTAGTCCTATAAAGTTTTCAGTTTAAGAAACAGGATTGATTGACATCAAAAATTTGGTCTGCGCGAATAAAAGAATCCAAAATGGCGACTTGCACTTGCGTCGTATAGATACGGTTTACCCGAGAGCAAGAATAGTGGAAGGATTGTAACAGCGAGAGATTTCTAGATACCACCGCCATCTTAGATTCATTTCTTTATAGACATGGGTTATCTATAAAAAATGTCAATATTCTTGCAAACTGTATTTTTAAATCAATATAAAAAGGGTGAAAGATAGCCTCAAGACCTTTCATGTATCTACAGCAGTTACGGTACCTCTCTACTACCCCGCCAAAAAGATCCCCCCTATATTGCAACAATATAAACAATTGTCTTAGTCAAGTCTTTTGTGTACACAGGTTTATTGAGCTTACAGCAAGCCGACCCGTTAAAACTCCAGTGATTGTCCGTTCTTAAATAGCTAAGGGCTTCCCTAAAAGGAAATCCCCGATAAACTCATCCGTAAACAGTAAGCCAAAGAACCAAGCCCACTCGAATCGAGTTTAGTTTTCAACTGGCTGAGGGCTCGCATTGGCTTTTAAAGTGTCACATATTGGTTCCGGACCAAACCGAGAATCCAGGACCCACAGGAGATTGTGATTAAGGAGAAAAATCAAATACCATAGACTACATTGGAACAATTGTATTAAGGTACTAAAATATAAAACCGCAATGAATACGTGTCTTGCGATAACACCTCTATACCAACATTGACACAACATAATATAACATTCATTTACATGTACTTACATACTGGATACGACATACTTTACACGACACGATGCGCATTTTGCCTTTGATCATTTATACAAATAAATTCGAAATTTCTCTAGATATTTACACTTTTTCAACTACTAGTCTAAAAAAGATCCAACTTAACAATAATTGTTTAAAAAAAACATGTTTTAACGGCATCTGCCGCGCCTAGCTTACTCACGTCAAAATAATTTTGAATATCGAATATTACAGTAAATAGATCTTTAGAGGGTAAAATTTAATAACATATCACTATTACATTATTATCACAATAACATTATTTACCATCATAATAGAAACGGAAAAGCAAAAAAAAAACAGGTTTTCTTTATTCCATTCCATTTTAGTACAAAAGGACCTCTGCTCAAGAGGAATTCAAGACGCGACGTCAGCGTGACTCCACTAATAAATCAATAATAGAATTAAATTTCGCTCTTTAATCATACTTTAATCAGAATATCACTTTCAACGAACACGTTGGAAATTGAAAAAAAAACGATCGAATAAAAATAATTCAATCATTTTTTTTAATGACATGTGTATGATACTGAAATACCTACTACATCTTAAACGTATAAAACGCTGTTTCGGAAGAAGATTTTGGTATCAATCATCCTCCTAACCGATTTTCGGTCACGCCAGCCAATTTCAACTCAAAATCTGTTTCAGTCTAGCCATCTGCGCGAAGATCAGTGCGCAAGCGACTGTAAAAACACAACTCTGTTCCTTCACTCGAATAATCTGATGGGATGGTCAGCCGACACAACCGGCAATTTACCGGCGGACCGGCGGTCTTCGTATTTCAGTGGCTTTAGTGGTTCTGAATATCAGAACCATTCATTTTCATTAACATAATCGTTCATTTACGGGCACTACCGACAAAAAGTTTCATTTAATTTTGCAAAACTGTATTTGTGTCGCAATTAACCAAATGGAAGTCGGATTCTTTTAAAAAATATTTATAGTATTTGTCATCGTCCCTAACCGTTCACCTTGCCCAGAATTCCATTAATACATGCATGATTCATTTCAATGTATTACTAAACAATTGACCCCGAACTAACTGACAAAATTGCCGTTTCCATAGATTATAGTTCAATAGAAATGACACTTTAATCACTATCTATCTCCGCATCATACGATATAAGCAACGCTACCATAGTCTGCTCAACGGCCCATTTGTAAATGCACGATACATTTAAATTTACAAAACAACAAAATCAAAAGTGTTTAACAACATCCCATTGATGTGAAAGACAAAATATTATCGACGTCCTTATTTGCACATCTTTTGACACCAACAAATGTACAACGTGTTTATTAAATTGCGCAAAACCTGAATATAGTTTGTTCAGAATCGAGATAAGAATCGATTTTACTAATAAAAAAATAAGGGTCAGATTTTATCAAAAATTTGATTTTCAACTCTGCCGCTTTTTAAAGAACAATGGCAGAATAATATCCGAAAGAATAATTTAGCGTCCACAAATTCTTACATTACATTAATGTGCTTAAAATGATTTCTAATGATTTATTGAAAAAACACATAAACGAGATGAAGTCTGGAAAAAAAGTTATATTTTTAAGTAGGACAAATGACTAAAAGTTGGTTATGAGTTCCTTCGACAATAACTGTGGTCCGATTCGCCGATTACCTGTCAATGCCGGTTCGAATTAGTATTGCGTTGAGGGTAATAAGTGTTACGGTCTGTCATGTCAGCGATATTTCAGCGATTACGCGTTACAGCAATAACACTGTAACGTATAAAATTATATGATGGCGATAACTTACGTCACAGCTAGCGTGAGCGCGCTCACAATTGATCCGAGACGCGAGATATCAATTCGGACCGCATTGTCTTTTTGACATGACATCGTTCTCGCTCGTTCCGTCCGAACCACAGACTAATTAGAGATTGGTCCGAACTTCGCTGTTTTGTTTTGTTTGTGCGTTGCTGTTGATTTTTCGTGCTTTTGAGTAACCCTTAACTGCTACTGGACTACCGAGATCTATCACGACTGCTGACTACTGCTAGCCAAAGGATTCTGATTCTCGACGAACGTTATTTACAGTTTTAAAATTAGCCTCTAAAAGTTTATGCGTCAATAACTTTTTGTCCAGACTTCGTAGAATATTCATTCTACTATTATTTTACTAAGGAATTAAAACTCTATAGTTTGGCATGTTGGTCATGCATGTTCACTAAAAAAATATATCAACAAAAATTTGTTAGGGAGTTTGCCATTGTTCTTTACTTAACTCTGTCGTCTTTACCTCTTATCGGCGACGCGACGGCTAAGCGGCAACATCGTATTCACAGACGCGCGACCATAGAGTTTCAAATTTGCAAGACATGCAACAAAAGAGAAAGATGGACATAATATCTTCGTAAATAATCCGCGAAAATTCAATTTATTTAAATAAAAATAAATTGGGGTGTTTGCGTTATTTTATTAACACGTTGTAAATGATAGATCGTATTTTAACTAAGCTCGAAGCCAGCGCCGGCTTGTATGGCATAGAGCAGTTTTTCCGCCATGACTTCCTCACGGTTGAACTCTGGCAGCTTGAGGAGGTTCATGCAGGTGGACGATGAAGGCAGACGTCGCGATGGGCCCGCCGACTGGATGCAGAATGGGGGCTGCAGATCCTAGGATTAAAAATATATGGAACATTTATTATATATTACCATTACACAGGTACCTTACTTGATAATTCTTTCATCTAAACTTTAGATTCTAAAAGCAGATTTACAAAAGTCGGCTGCAAGTCTTGGGACAAGAAATGTATGGCGTGATCTTAAATGTTATCATATAACGATAGTAATAAATAATAACATGTGTGTGTACCTGAGAAAATAATTCCAAGACCACGAATGTATGGAGCCGTGCCATTTTTGCCTTTGGCAAGTCGTCGCCTAGCTAGGTATGCAAATTTAAAAACCTATTTAGCCAGTTAAGCCAACAGAAATTTTTTTGCCTCCATAGGAAGCTAGAAAATATATAAACTATACAAAAAAGTAATAAAAAAAAAACAAAGTTATAAATACAAATTTAAGAAAAAAACAAATAATGTGCTACACCAGCAGGCGTAGCACGGGCTACCAAGACGGGACTTGAGTCACGCATTATCTCACAATTTCAGTGACATAATATCTAAGTCTTATAGAGTAGCACGGCGGCGCGTATTGAGGCTGCGGTCCGATAACAGCGCTCACAGTGCTAACGATTATAATCGACTTGTTCAAATTAAAGAGAACACTGAAAATGCTATCAGCATGCTTACGATTTCGGTCCGGAAGAACAGGTACATTCATTTTGAACCGAAAACACAATTATCGAAAGTCAGACTAATAGTTCGCATAAAGTGATTTCACTCCAGAGCATTAGCGCCGTAAGTTCTATATGACGTTAACGATAACGTCATGTGGCTCTTCATGCCGGCTAACATTAGCGCGCTCACAATATTTCGGGACGCGTTTGAGCGCGCTAATAGTGACTTATTGATTTTCGGAACGCAGCCTCAGTGTGACTGACATGATAAAATTTCTTGACGCTCCTCAAGGGATACGTGTCACTGAGTCTTATCACAAATTTCTTGGCAGCCCGTGCTACGCCTGCAGGTGGGTTATTGTCTTAGGAAAAATCTATCACGATCACCATTAATTCACAACCATTACGGCGTGAACACAAGACTCTGCTCCGACATCCTTTTATAAAGGAGTGATGGATGATTTGCGACTGTCAAATTGTAAGCGATCGCGATAGATTTTTTCTTAGATAATAACCCTCCTGGATCGAACCTCTGTCACTCAGATTCAAAGTTGAAGGAAGCTCTGACGCACATGACCAATCATGAAATTGTGAAATTAAAGTATTTGTAATGCGACATGCGATAGATGGACTATGGGGCGATGTAAAAAAAGTTTCACTTTAAAAAAACACTGAATGTTCAAATCTAAACCAGGTAGATTCAACACCTGGGAGTACTGCAACACAGTTTTGAATTGGTTATCTAACTTGTCATTGTCACTTTTAGCAAAGACGATGGTGATGTGATCAACCAAGTCAAGTGGATAATAATATATTGTCTACCCTCATCGGAAAAAAAATGAAATTAAATTTATTGGTTATAGAGTTGAAAGGTACAGAATAATTGGATTACTAAATATTATAACCGGTATTATAATAACCAAATGGTCGCCACTCAGCATCTGCTGCAACCAATATGATTAATTTGTATTATGAATGGAGTGCAATTCATCATAAGCAATTATTCTATTTGGCACCGTAAAATTGTCGACAAATTGGGCATTACTTAAGTATCAATTGGGACCATTTTACGTATTAATTTATGATGATTGCACTCAATTCATAATACGAATCATATTGTGATCTTATAATGACTCTACCATTGAGATCTTTTTAGGACCGCTGGTCCTCAGGATTGCCGATATTACTTGTCTCATATTATAAACTAAATAAGATAATAAAATTTGAACGGCTTAAAAATGCCAAACTTGTCAAGTCATCCTACACAAAAAGTCAGTATTTAAAATTAATACGATGACACCACAAACAGTTACGCAGAAACGTACACACATATCATTAAATATGTTGAATATGTACAGTAAGCGACACGTCAAGCTTTAGATTTGTACACTTGAAAACCAGTCACGCGAGACGCGGCGTAGTGAGCGCACGCACGCTTACGCTTGTTCCGGTCCTCACATCGTGATGTTTTTTTTTTACCAACTACCCTCACCCATTATTTTATTAAATAATGAGTGAGTTCGACGGCGTTTTTACAATATTAAGTGAAAATGGCGGAAATATGGAGTGTGAGCAACAAGATCTCTCTAGAAATGAGCTAGAAATTTCGAATACCATTCCAGATTCACAGCGAGAAAAAAGATTGAGAAACGACAGCAGTGAAGTCACAGATGATGACGGTTTTACAACTGTGAGGAGACGAGCAAAGCGAGTATTACGAAATCATTCTACAAATATGCCTGATATCTCTTCACAGTTGCAGATGGGGTCTGATACATCGGAAAATCTTTATGAAGTATGTGTAACCTCAAAAGAACGCCTTTTGCCAAAACAAATTGCAATGGCTAAGTTATTAAAAGCAAATAAGATCACTAATATTATGAGAATAAAATACAAGAGCGGGTATAAAGTACTGATACAATTTGATACAAAAGAAAATGCCGAAGAACTTTTAAAATGCGATGCATTTGATAGTTTGGGTTTGAGATGCCAAATGAATAATGAATTAAGTTTGTGCTACGGTATAGTGAGACAAATGGATTTAGAGACCGACGTTACAGAACTTGACAAAGAGTTGAAGTGTGATACTGAAATAATTTCTGTAATAAGACTTCGTCGCTTAAATGATGACAGATCTTGGGTTGATAGTGAAACGGTGAGAGTTTGTTTCAAAGGCTCTATCTTACCACCGTATATATATGGATACGGTACAAGGTTTAAGGTAGAACCATATACCTTTCCGGTTTCACAATGTTCAGGCTGTTGGAGGTATGGACATTTGCTCAAATACTGCCCCATAAAAAAAAAGTTGTGTCCGAAATGTGGTTTAGAACACGAGAATTGTGAAACTACAAACTACAAATGCATAAATTGCGCAGGTTCTCACATGTCTTTGAATAAAGAGTGTCCAGTATTCTTAAAAGAAAAACAAATTCGTAGAATCATGTGTAAAGAGAACTGTACATATAGAAAAGCACTTTTAATGTACAACAATAAAAAAAATATGCAATCAACATCAGATTTTAGAAATATTACATTAAGCAACTCAACAGTCGTACAAGCCTCATCTAGACTTACATATAAAGAAGTATTGGATAAGCTAACACAAAAACATACACAAATAAATCATAATATTAATAATAACGATGAGACCTATGATAGCTGTCCAGACGAAAATCCAAGTATGTCTATACAGACACAAAAAAGAAAGAAGAAAAAGAAGAATAATAAAAAATATAACTTATTAGATCGAGAGAATGTGATAGATAATAATATTGACCCAAGAGTAACACAAAATGCTCAGAAAGAAAATGACAACAAAGGGAAGAAAAGATCTGTTTTGTTAATGTTGTTATTGAAATTTAAAGAAATAATTACTTCGGAAAATAGTATAGAAGAAAAAATAAAGCTTATACTGAAAATGTTATTTGAAGAATTATTTTCGTATGTTACTAGAAGCTTAAAAGAAGGTGATTTTTTGCATAGACTTTATGATAACTTTCTAAATGGATAGTTCACAAGTTAATAATTTTGTTGTTAACATATATCAGTGGAACTCTCAAAGTGTTAGACCTAAATTATCCGAACTGGAAAGTCTTCTTGTACAGGACAAAATACATATAGTTATTCTGAGTGAAACCTGGTTAGAACCAGAAAGTTCTTTTAAAATTAAGGGATACAGCATTTATAGAAACGACAGATTTGATTCCTATGGCGGAGTTGCAGTTTTGGTTCATAATTCGCTTAAGTCACAGTGTTGTCCTATTTACATTAGTAATAATGGAATTGAAATCGTATGCGTTAAAATTTTAAATTGTAAATTTCTAAATAATATCATATCAATTTACTGTCCATCATCTGTTTATACAACACAGAGAGATTGGGAGGAAGTATTTTCTTTATTTTGTAGTAAAACAATAATTGCTGGTGATTTTAACGGACACCACACTAATTGGTCTTGTAAAAATGATACGAGAGGCATTCAATTGATGGACGTTTCACTCGATAATGATTTCATTCCAATCAATAATGGCGGAAGTACCAGAGTTAAATTAGTAAACAATACTTTACAAGAAACATCACCCGACGTCACTTTTGTGTCCACAGACATTGCTGTGTATTTCGAATGGGGAGTTATAAACGAAAATTTAGGCAGTGACCATCTTATAATTAAATTTAAACTATTTTATATGGATAACTTGAATTTTATTTTGAAAAGAAATTTTAAGAACGTTAATTGGAATGAATATAGGCAATACGTAGAACGATGTTTTAATAATTTAACTCAAATTCCACTTGATATCCAGGGTATGTATGATGTTCTGATAGATATAATTAACCAAGCCATTGATCACTTGAGTCCATTAAAAAAATATTATGATTGCCCGCAAAATAAATTTAAACCTAAGCCCTATTGGAACCCACAACTTTCGAAATTAGTAGCAGAAAGGAGGTTAGCATTATGTCGTTTTAGAAAAAACCCTACACCGCAAAATTTTGATATTTGGAAAGATAAATGTTATAAAGCAAGTCGAGAAATAAGGCGGGCAAAACGTAAAAGTTGGCACGAATTTTGTACATCTATAGACGAATCGACATCTATTTCTGATATGTGGCGCAAAATGAGATGGGTCAAAGGTCAACGGCAAAACAAAATGTATGCATCGCAGGAAAAAAAACAGGAGTTATTATGCATTCTAGCACCGGATTCGGTTCCAAGTTCTAGGCCTACATTTAGATCATCTAATCCTCTCCTTGAATCAGAATTTACACTAGAAGAACTTTTAAACTGTTTAAAAAAGAAAGATACGGCTCCGGGGAATGATGGGATAACTTACTCTTTAATTTACAATCTCCCGACATCAGGTAAGCAGTTTCTGTTGAATATTTATAATCGTATAATGATACAAAGTTGTATTCCACATCAATGGAGAGATATCAAAGTTGTACCGATTCCAAAACCTAATGTGAATCCTAACACCAATATTAAATTTCGTCCTATCTCACTCATATCTTGCCCATGTAAGATATTGCATACAATGATGACAAAAAGATTGGAATGGTATGCAGAAAACAATAAATTATTATCATCTAATACAGTCGGATTTAGAAAAGCACAATCGTGCTTAGACTCTTTGGCTAGACTGATAACTACGATCCAGATTGGTTTTACAGAAAATGTTGCAACATTAGCTTGTTTTCTTGACATAGAAAGTGCATACAATAATGTACTTATAAATAAGCTTGTGCAAACGCTGGATGAACTGAATGTAGGGTCTGGAATTTGTAACTATCTATGGGAGTTTCTTAACGAAAGACATCTTAAGATAATAGATGAAACTGGGTACGGTAGTGACATTGTAAGATGGACTCACAAAGGTCTTGCCCAAGGAGATCCTATATCTCCATTGCTTTTTAACCTGGTAACGAGCCATATTTGTAAAGTTATTAAAGATGTGAACATCTCTCAATATGCCGACGATTTTGCATTATTTGTTAAAAATAAAAAAATAGGTGATAGTGTTATGGCTATGCAAAATTCATTGAATACTTTTACTTCAATTATTGAAAACATAGGTCTTGAATTGTCAGTAGATAAGTCCAAATATTGTTTATTTAGTAGAGGATATCGGAAACAAGAAATAATGCTTATAATAGACAACAAACAAATGTCAGCTGCTGAAAATATTAAATATCTAGGTTTTTGGTTGGATCGCTCACTTCGCTGGGGAAAACATATTAATGAAATTTGTTCGAAAACTCAGAAATACCTCAATATTTTGAAAGTTCTTGCTGGAGTGAGGTGGGGGATTCATCCTAAGCATCTTCGAAGGTTATATATAGCTCTTATAAGAAGTAGAATAGACTATGGCTGTTTTCTATATGATTCTAGTGCTAAAACTCATGTATACAAATTAGATAAAATACAGAACCAATCTCTTAGAATTGTAGGCGGATTCATTAGAACAACTCCAATTCATGTTATGGAGAATGAAATTTGCATTCCTCCCTTGTATATAAGAAGACAATTTTTAGCATTTAAGTTTTGTCTTAAAAGTCGGTCTTTGGCTAATAATAAAACAATAAAACTGTTAGATAAACTCAGCGCTTTTTATAACCACAGATATTGGAATTGTAAAAAAAAAACCATTATTAATGTTATCGCATTTAAAAACTAAAGAAGAAAAACTGTTCTCATCGGATCCTTTACAAATATTTACATTAAATACGTGGTCTTCTAATATTAAAACTAAAAATATTGTTATAGATAATTTAGATAAAATAAATGAATCGAAAAAATCTTATCAAACAGATTATTTAAAAAACGAAGTCTTACTTGAACTAGAAAATAATTATCAGGGGTTTTATAAAATATATACCGATGGCTCAAAAAGCGCTGAGGGCTTAGGGGCAGCTCTGTATGATCCTGTAACTAAATATGGCGAATGTTACAAAATAACATCAACTGTCTCTATAATGACTGCAGAAATGTTAGCTATTTCGGAGGCTTTGACATATGGAGAAAAACAAAGATATGACAAAGTAGTAATTTTAAGTGACAGTAAAAGCGCTTTACAACATATTTGTAAGTGTGCCTCTGGTCAAAGAGCCGCTCCTATTTCAATTAAAATATTAAGAAAAATAGATAATTTATGTAGAAAAAATATATTAGTTAAATTGCAATGGATACCTTCACATGTTGGATTAACAGGTAACGAGAAGGCCGATAACTTAGCTAAGTCTGCCATTCTAGATGGAACAGAAATTTTTATTTTACCTATGTACTCTGAAGTCTTGTGTAAGTTTAACAAAATTTGTCGCCAGACTTGGTCTGAATACTTTAATGAAAGATCAAAGACTAAAGGTATATGGTACAGAACTATTATTTGTGAGCCTCCTCGAATACCTTGGTTCAATATTAGTAAATTTGGGCGTAAGTGTATATTAATTGCACACAGACTTCGCTCGGGACACATTCCATTAAATAAATTCTTATTTCTAATGAAGAAAACCAATTCTCCAAATTGTGAGACGTGTGGAAAAGTTGAGGATGTACAACATTTGTTAATGGAGTGTGTCCGGAATGAAGCAGAGAGATCTCATTGTTTTACTTCTCTCGGGATCAATAAAAATGAGGTAGGCGTATTGCAGAGCATTCTTGCCAAACCTTTATCGGATGAGGCGGTAATGCTTTACAATATGGTCTCCAAAATAATGTTTCCGCAATGATTATCACGATATGTAGCAACTAGCATTAAGGGTATGATGGGGCTGGCATATTCAGAAATGTTTAAAAGCCCCTTAATAAATCATGAATAAAAAAAAAAAAAAAAAAATACACTTGAAAACCGTCACTAATAATTACGAGGGACATAAGGTCAAAAATTATAGCTTGACGCGGCGCTTACTGTACTTGAATAACTAAATACACTAAATCAATACCTTAAAACCTAATAACGGGGGTCTGGAACAGCTCGTGACAAATTTTAAGAGCTGCCGCCTCTGGTCGTCGGTGAAGTTTTCCACCACCTTCCAGAAACACTGCACTGTGGGGTGAGCAGCCGAGTAACCGCCTGTGGAACAAAGTTTTAATGGAAAAACACACCAATCTCGCGAATCTTTCCTATCAACAACAATATTACGATTACAATAACGTTTCAACTTCAATTATAGTCCAAAAGACAAAAACAGATTATACATATACGCACACGCACTCAACGTACACTACTCACAAAACATCGAGTTTAATAAGGTCAGCGACTGCTCACCCGACTTTTATTACTCGAGAATTAAAGTTCTAATTTTTAAATGAATTTGCATAGCCATGAGGTCTAGCGCAAACATTTGACACTGTCAAGATTTTGATTTTATCATCAACAGCTCATATACGTCCCCACCGAGGGGCTCGAGCCTACCCTAAACAAGGGCGATTAGGCCTTAGTCGACCATGCTGGCCAAGTGCGGGTTGGTCGACTTCACACACAACCTGTAAAGAAATTCTTTCTTCACAGGCGTGTGCAGGTTTCCTCACGATGTTTTCCTTCACCGTAAAAGCGTCGAATAAACTTACATATGAATTCAAAATTTGAAAACACATTGGTACGTGGCTTTGAACTTGGGTTTGAACCGCTACCTCCCGATTGGAAGGCGACAGCGACAGCCTTACGCACTACGCCATCGACGCTTCGATGGCGTAGATTTTGAGTTATCGACAATTTTTTTATAAGCCTTTTGAAATGATACGCGAAACTTTAAAGATATATGACATGTACATAACATACCAAAAATATTTATGCCATATTTTTTGGCAATCAACTCTAAAAAAAATATTGTTTTTAAATTTACATTCAACTTCTGGAGTCACTCATTTAGAGAACTTGATTTAAATTGTCGATGTACTTCACTCACAAGTTGCCATACCGGCATACTTGTATAGGACTAGATCAGGGTTTCCTAACCAGTGAGGCGCGCCCCACTTAGGGGGCGTAGAGTGAACCAAGGAAGGGGCGCAGCGAGCGGCTCCAGAATTAAACTGTATAAAGCATATTTATTGCTGTATATAGCTTGGTGGCGCATTGGCGCGTGCGCTCAGCGAACGATTGCTAAGGTTAAGCAACGTTCGCTGTGGTCAGTCCTAGGATGGGTGACCAAAATAAAAAACATCTCAAGCTCCTCCGTGCTTCGGAAGGCACATTAAACATTAGGTCCTGCGCCTGATCTCGCCCCGGTCGTGTCGGCTAACCGTCCCATGGGACTAGGCGAGTGAAGTAACAGAGAGTGCACTTGCGCAGTCACTTGTGCACTATAATAGCTCCTGCGCAGATGGCTATCCTCTTTGGAGATTGGCCGCCGTGACCGAATATCGATTAGGAGGACATTATTATTATTATATTAAAACTGTTCATAGAAACTCGCGCGACGCGGACGATGCCAACGTTGCAACCATCTTTTGATTAAAACTAAACACGCCAATATTTTCATAGTTTGCTTAATTTTCTGGACTCCCCATTTCGGCCCCTAGGGGGGCGTAGAATTTTAGCATAATAACCCCTGGACTAGATGAAGTACATCGACTTCACTCTCACGTTGTCTTACCGGCGTACTGCGTGTGAGCCTTGAGGTCCTCCAGATCGATGGGCACCTCGGCCCCCGAAATGAGCAGCTGCAGCTCGCGGCACGAGAACATCCGCAGCCACTCGCCGTTCACCACTGACGTGAGCCCGCGCTTAAACGCGTTGCACTGCGACCGGATTTGTCTGTACGACATGTCAGCTTATGAAAACAACCGGGTAGGGGAGCATTCATTTAAGTAACGTTATTTTTTATTTAAATAAAAAAGAACAGTGGCCATTTCTGTACTCAAAAGAAAAAACGAAAAATAGAGAGATTAATTTATGGATAAATGTGATCCTAATAAAATATGTAACCGATTTATGTATATTTAGAATATTTATGAGACCCCAAATAAAAAAGTTACAAAATAAAATAAAAAATCTTCTTGAACGCATTAATGTAATTTGTTTCCGCCATTTTACTACTCCGAGAGCAAGAATGCATCTGTATCTTGACAGTAATCTTAACTGTATCTCAACGTAATGACATCATCGATGACGCCAGGTTGGTCGCTGTCAGCACGCTCACCGTGATTCAAAACAACTTTTAGCGCGCTGACTTTGATAACATCGTCATTCGGAACGCATCCGTACAGCCAGTTACGGTCCAAAATGCGTATCTCATCAATAATATTAAAACCTGAATATCTCTTTAACCTGGGGTTTAAAAATAATGTAATTATTTCAACATGCATTTTTTAACCAGTAGAATTAATAAGTCAAACTAGTTTTTATTATCTAAGTTTTGATTTTTTGCGTGAAAATCGCTCTAAGAAAGTGACCATTATTCTTTGGGAACTAATATCTCCCAAGTTGGCAACCTTTTACGTTTATGTGATACGGGAAATTTCTCGATTTTTATTTTGTTCCTCCAAGTTGGCAACACTTTTCGTAACATAATTGGTAACTTTCGTAACTTTTAGGTAAAAATAGTCAAAATATAAAAAGTACGGGCAAATGGCATATAGCTTCAAAAATTGCGTTACATTATACTTGAACGTTAAGGTGACGTTCGTAAGACACTTGAGCTTCGGCAGTGAATAGCGGTCATCTCGGTAAGAGAATGCTTCTAACGAAGTCTTGACATTTTACCTTGGAACGTTTTAATAACGCGTTTTAATTGATTATTTTATTGTATCAACATGGAGTTCGTTGCATGAGAAATTCGAGGATATCGTCATCTCGCGTTGTGGCGATAACAACTGGCCAAAGAAATTATTTTGTTTTACTTAACACCGCTGGGTTACTTTCTGTGAAATTGTGATCTACGCAGACAAACCACACACGATTGTCATCCTGAGAAGATGAATATAGACCCGCGGCTGCGCTGTTAGTGAAATTGAGCCCAATTCACACAAACTTAAGAATATGTCTTTTAAAATTGGTCCAGCTTCCAGCAGCATACGCCATAAGACGCGGCGGACTTTGGCCGAATCGAATTCAATGCATGTCTTCGAATGTCCCTTCAAATAAAAAAAAATCAAAGCCAGTACAGACAACGTTCTTATAATTAACCTATATTGTCAAACTACTGGGCTAAGGTCTACTTAATCCACTCCGCACACCACAAACTCTAGTACTCTCCGGCCATTCTTCAAAGAAGGCATCCAAGTCGTCACGCCAACGCTTTCTGTACCTGCCTTGACGTCGACGTCCGTCTTGGGGCTGCCACACCATTGCTTGCTTGGGGCACTATTGGAGCCCACCTTTCTGGAGTTGAGAGCCCGTTCGCACGAGCGCTTTTCTAACGTCCGTTAAAGAGCATTCAAATAAAACAAATACATTCCCATGTATTGTATATGTTCTCACGACAGCGATTTTATAACGCGGCGCTTTTTTACCGAGCAGCGTTGGAATTTCAACGCTGGTCGTTGAGCGTATAGTATCTTATCGTATAGCGAACGTTATATAAGCACCAACGCCGGGGTTTAACGCAACGCTTTTTAACGCTCGTGTGAATGAGGGCTAAAAACACTTTTTTGTACTACATTTATTGGTGTGTATTGAGTAACTCATCTAGAGTAGACTATCCACCTGACAGAAGGTCGCAGTAAAATATCAACAAAACGTTGCATTTTTACGAATGTGTCACGTGTATCGCTAGAGCAAACCTGGGAGACGGAAAATGCTAGTAATGTCCACGACAGTAGTAATAACTTACCTGTTTAACTTATAATCAGCGACTAGATGTATATATTCTATCCTATTTTCGGCAGTAACTGGAATATTGGCGCCGCAGGGTTTTAATTCCTCTATCTGAAATCAAAGAATTGTTTTCATTATTTATAAACAAACGTTTTTTGTGTAATTTGAATGTTAATAAAAATGCTTCATACCCTCTGCTCTCCGAGCTCATCGCTAACAATCGTGAAGTCGAGGCCGAGGTCCGGCACTTCCTTGCGTCCGTGGGCTTTAAGAAGCAGCAGTCCGCGGTATAAGGCCGGATCCAACGATGCCAGGGCATGGACATCAGGATCCCGAGTCGAACACATCTTCCCAAGAAAGAACTCCGCTAGAGGCAACTCCACAAGCAAGTTCTCATAGATTGCCTAGAAACAAAAACAATATTATGCAGTCACCATAATATGTCAACTTGCTCAAACACTAGAAAGTAATGCTGGCAATACCATATAGAAACGTTTATTGGATATGTTACCATTATTCCTAATAAAAGTATTAACAGGTGCTTGGTGCTTAGTGGCACAGAAGCATATGCACTCGGCTAACTATTGCTAAAGTCAAGCAACAAACTAAGAAAATTGTAAAACATCTTGAATTTCTCAGTGCTTCGAAAAGCACGTAAAAAAACTGCGCCTGATCATACATAATCGGATGGGACGTTAACGGTTAAACGTCCCATCTGATTATGTGAGTGAAGGTAAAGAAATTGTTCTTGCGTTTGCGCAGATACTTGTGCAAGGACACTTGCAACGGTTAGGACATTATTAGTAACAGGGGTATTTTTTACCAGTCATACTACCTTCAATCGTAGTACTATGATGAGAATTTGTTTACAATCACATAATATTTTCAAATTATTTTGAAAGTAACAAAATAGGCTTTTTCAAAACATTGTACATTCGTAGTTCTCTCAACACATTGTTTGGTGTAGAAAAACGGGAGACATGGTTTAAAGTTACCTTGCCCAACATTCTTCCCACGAAGTAATAGTGCATTGGAAAGTCATCATACAATAAATGCACACCTGGATTCGGATACAGCATGTTGTCTTTCGTCAATCTGAACAAACCCCTATTGGGGTCAAACGCTGACCTGTAGACGTAAAAATATTCCTATTACATTCACATTTTCACAATTAAGGATCTGTCAAGGAAAAGAAGACATTGCATTTGCATTTCATGAATGCTTTCATGTCTTACTTTATGATACTTTGGAGAATGATAATGATTAACTAACACTTACTTGAGTAGTTCTGATAGAAATTCTCTAAAAACCCCCCCGCCATCGACGCCCGCTTCTTCTGCGCCAGCCTGATTTATAAGTTGCACTCGGAGTTTTAATTTCATGTCGGGTTCTGGTAATAGAATACACAATCGTTATTGACTTCATCCCAGTCGTTTGAACTTTTGTATCAGCCCCCCTAGTATGACCAAAATACAAAATGATAAGGCGGTTTATGGCGTTATGGTGCGTTCCGAGTGGCGATGATATCGATATCAGTTAAAAGTCGTTCCGAATCACCGTAATCGTGCTAACAGCGCCCAACGTGACGTCATCGATGACGTCATTACATTCGCCATCTTGCGTTTACGGCGACCGTACGATCGTAATCGCTGTGAGTGTCCTGCCTGTCATACGACTGTCAAATGTCAATGTCAGCGATTTAAAATAACAATGGACATTATTGTGAGAATGACGAAAATAATACAGTACGGAGTAATTTTTCTGTTGTCTACTTAAGTGCTCATTAAATAATGATTAAGTGCAAAAATTATGTGCTGTTGCTGAAAATGAATTGTCAAGCTAAGCTATTGAATGTCGAATTGTCAACGTCTAAGGAAACGTCAGCGTTGTAAGCGCGCAAACTATCTATCCGAATGGCCAACTGTCATTTGTCGATGTTAGCGCGATATCTCATGCGGAACAGTTGTGAGCGCTCACATCGCTCTCATCGCTATAAGCTCATTCGGAACGCACTTTTAGTCGTATTTTTACAGTTCACCATGATAAACCGCTTAATCATATCGTGTCAGGGTGGTCATACTACGGGGGGAGGAATGCTATTATACACATTTTTATTTATCGGATCGGATCCTTGAAATGAAAGTGACTAAACTCAAATTCCTATATTTTCAGATTTTTTATTATAAACTGACATTATAAAGCCAACTCTAAACCCCTGTGAAACCCCTAAACTAAACCCCTGTGAAAAGAGACTGAACTCAAATTAAAATAGCAAAAACCAATAGCATCATTCAATTTCGTTGATTGTGCTGTTAACCTAAGCATGTGTGAAAGAGACAAAACTAATATTGCTTCACAAGTGTGCGCGAGTGTACAGTCACGGACTTTGAATGTTTAGCAAGTTTTTTATGCTTTTGTCGTATTATAAAAACAAATAAGTACTATGGAACACAACAAACTGTCAAAACATCGGTAATTCGTGTATTGGTAATATACGACTAAATACAAATATTCGTCAACCAGCTAAACAGCTCTACGTGTACAACATCAACGTATTTCGAATTGTGCCAGTTTATTGTTAGTACTTTGAATAGAAGTAAATTTTGTACTTTTGTTTTGCGTAGTCTCAAAATCTTACCATTATCTGGCCTAAGTTTATCAAATGCGTCCTCATAGAGATGTGTACGTCGCACGCTGATGTATATCGATGGTCCCTCGTTAAAATTCATCAGTTCATAAAAGTGATCACGTTTTTCCCTGTGTACAAAAAATAATGATAATATTTATGGCAAACATACCATCTCCAATACAATGTCTGGTCTAGCTGGTGATAGTGATTGAGTCCATCTAGTTCATGGCTACAATTTCCTATCGAGATGGGACATTTTTTGCATTGATTGTTTTTCACCATTTTGCTTTTGCCTGTCTCAATAATAATATTGTTTTTAGCATGTTGTGTTCTGACTTCTGGCAGTTAAAAGTAAGAAAGCCAATTTCTCGTAACTTAGCATCGGCTAAGATAAAACCCAACATTTTGCTTGTGAAAACAAAGCACATACATAGCACAAAAAAAATAAATAGTTTTAGTGATTTAATTTTATGTTTAGATTTAAATTAAATATGGATAATACTCTACATACCTGTTCAATAAACCTTGGAAAATGAGTATTCTTGTGGAAAAAGGCACTACGAATGGAATCTCTCGCAATATCGTGACTGTCCTCAGCTCTTTTATTGTAAGAGGTGGTCCCTCATCTGTGCACGAGAGGTGTACATATTATAAAAAGGTCGAACTAATTATATCTTACAATATCTATTTTACTAAGTTAAAACAATTGAATTTATTTACTCAAAAATGCATGTAATGTGGTCATTATTTTGACAACCTTGTTTGAGCAAAGTCGACCTTGCCGTTCTGTTTCAAGGAGCGGCCGGCGAAGATTTGCTTCTAGTTAATTAATATATTTTTTATTTAAATTACTTGCTGGTTTTATTTAGATTAGGTACTTGCATTTTTGAGTAAAGCACTATACAAGTGTTACCTATTGAAACGCGTAACATTTTTCGTCATAAACTAAAAATGCATAATGTTAATTGTCATAATCGTCACTTGGCATAAGTCTTTATATCATAACTTCATAACGCATAATATTATAAGGCCGAAATATGTAAGGCATAACCATGAAAAGGCATAATTTGAATAAGCATAAGTAACAAAAGGCATAATTTATGTTTGACATAATATTTCAAAGGCATAATATTCAAAAGACATACATTTGAAAAGCATAACTGACAAAATCCATAAATCCATAGCGAACTCATTCACCATAATTTCAAAATGCAAACACTTGCTATACATAACACATAAAATTTATTGTCTTATGTTTAAATTATTTACTATTCCGATACTCGATACTCGATAGTCTCTCAACCACCCTAAGGTAGACTGGTAGAGAATGCCTAAGGCATTAAGTCCGCCTTTGTACTTCTTTTGTACATAAAGAATAAATAAATAAATAAAATTGTTTTTTTAACCTTATTTATTAGGAAATAGTTTAAAAATACTAAATAAAAAAGCTCTAAATTTAAGATTAATGTTAAGAAATCACGTATTAATATATTATATCATTTTGCATACATGCAGACATGCAGCATGCATGCAGACATGCAGAATGCATGCAGGCACGCAAGCTGGCATGCAAGCAGGCATGCATGCTGCATGCCGGCCAACCTCAGCCGCGGCGGCTCGCTCATAGCCACCTGCTCCTCAGCATGCGGGCCGCCTCACGCCTCCGTGCCTTCGCGGTTCTGAATAACACTCTAGGGGTAGGGCAGACAAGACTACGTGGAGACGGGGTTGACTGAGTCGGTTTTAAATAGCACTAGTTTTTTTAATAATTAGTAATCCTCGTATGGAGAAAAATACATTCCGGATTATGTCAAAGAAGATTTATGGATACCTATTTACAGTTATTATTCTTTATAAAACTATGTCTTTAGTGAGTTATGCATAGTTAAATTATGTCAAACAAAATTATGGATGAAAACAGTTATGCGTAGAAAAATTATGCCTTTTAAAGTATGCTTCATTAAATTATGGCAAGCCAAATTATACCTTTCAAAGATTATGATTTTTAATATTATGCCTTTCGACAATTCTGCATTACAATGTTTATGCCTATTGATATGTTATGCCAAATATTATTATGCTTTTTGATTTTTATGCCATATGATGTATGCCAATTGAAATTATGGCAATTAACAGTATGCGTTTCAAAGTGTCACCCTTGGCCCACAATGACTGCTTCGCTGGTCACGCTACGATTGCCTCGAGCTAGCCTAGCTACGCTCTAGGCCTTCCAGCTTGGCCATCATTGCAGCCCTTGCTGTCCTCACTGTAAAGGCCTCGACCTACGGTCTCGGCCTTTATCTCAGCTCGTCCATCAAGTGCTGCACGCTGACCGCGCTGTGTCGGCCTGGAGCTGCGCTGCGCCACCACCAGCACAGTCCGTCTCCGGGACGTACCTGTGGAGCCCTGTTGGACGGGCAGCGCCGGGGGCCGCCGCAGCTGCCGCGGGTTGGGCCGGTGCTGCGTGCCCGCCACCACCAGCACAGTCCGTCCCCCGGACGTACCTGTGGAGCCCTGTTGGACGGGCAGCGTCGGGGGCCGCCGCAGCTGCCGCGGGTTGGGCCGGTGCTGCGTGCCCGCTACCACCAGCACAGTCCGTCTCCCGGACGTACCTGTGGAGCCCTGTTGGACAGGCAGCGCCGGGGGCCGCCGCAGCTGCCGCGGGTTGGGCCGGTGCTGCGTGCCCGCCACCACCAGCACAGTCCGTCCCCCGGACGTACCTGTGGAGCCCTGTTGGACGGGCAGCGTCGGGGGCCGCCGCAGCTGCCGCGGGTTGGGCCGGTGCTGCGTGCCCGCTACCACCAGCACAGTCCGTCTCCCGGACGTACCTGTGGAGCCCTGTTGGACAGGCAGCGCCGGGGGCCGCCGCAGCTGCCGCGGGTTGGGCCGGTGCTGCGTGCCCGCCACCGCCAGCACAGTCCGTCCCCCGGACGTATCTGTGGAGCCCTGTTGGACGGGCAGCGCCGGGGGCCGCCGCAGCTGCCGCGGGTTGGGCCGGTGCTGCGTGCCCGCCACCACCAGCACAGTCCGTCCCCCGGACGTACCTGTGGAGCCCTGTTGGACGGGCAGCGTCGGGGGCCGCCGCAGCTGCCGCGGGTTGGGCCGGTGCTGCGTGCCCGCTACCACCAGCACAGTCCGTCTCCCGGACGTACCTGTGGAGCCCTGTTGGACAGGCAGCGCCGGGGGCCGCCGCAGCTGCCGCGGGTTGGGCCGGTGCTGCGTGCCCGCTACCACCAGCACAGTCCGTCTCCCGGACGTACCTGTGGAGCCCTGTTGGACGGGCAGCGCCGGGGGCCACCGCAGCTGCCGCGGGTTGGGCCGGTGCTGCGTGCCCGCCACCACCAGCACAGTCCGTCTCCCGGACGTACCTGTGGAGCCCTGTTGGACGGGCAGCGCCGGGGGCCGCCGCAGCTGCCGCGGGTTGGGCCGGTGCTGCGTGCCCGCCACCACCAGCACAGTCCGTCCCCCGGACGTACCTGTGGAGCCCTGTTGGACGGGCAGCGTCGGGGGCCGCCGCAGCTGCCGCGGGTTGGGCCGGTGCTGCGTGCCCGCTACCACCAGCACAGTCCGTCTCCCGGACGTACCTGTGGAGCCCTGTTGGACGGGCAGCGCCGGGGGCCGCCGCAGCTGCCGCGGGTTGGGCCGGTGCTGCGTGCCCGCCACCACCAGCACGGCGGCCGCACCCTCCGGCACTGCGCCCGCCACCGGCCACTCCGCGCCGCCGCAGAACTGCAGTCGCGAGTCACGCACGTACAACGCCCGAAGCAAGTGCGTACTAACCTAGACAACAAAGCACTGTATGAGCCACGAGTGCAATTCCCATTAAACCCACAGGTCGGGCGTCTATGCTGCCGCCGAAAAGTGATATTTTGTTGCTATTGGGTCAGTGGTCTGCTGTCGCTACAGAACTGGTTTGAAACCAATTCACACGATGCCAGTATCCAGCCAACCAGGTGGGTTATTGTCTAAGAAAAATGTATTACGATCGGCTTTAATTAGACATCCATTGCGCCGTGAACACAATACTCTGCGCCGACATACTTATATAAAGGAGTGATGGATGGACGGCGACTGTCAAATTCTAAGCGATCGCTATAGATTTTTTCTTAGACAGTAAACCCCCCCTGTACCTCCTGACCTTGAAAACGACTGGCGTCAAAAACTACTACTAAGACTAGAATTAAATAAGTACAAAGATTGTTGACAGTTATGAATATGATATAAAAAATCCGATTGTTGGTGTTATATATTATGGCACTTTCTAAACTTTATTGTATAATAATGACGCAGAATATACATTAATAATGCGTTAAAAACTCACTTTAAACAAATGCGACCACGCCGGCGTTTGATTTTTTCCCGAGAGCTCGATCTGGCTGGAACCTACAGCGTCCTTGTACAGCCCGACGACCACAGGCCTCGTCTCCGGGTATGCGAGCTCAACTAGCCCCAGGCAAACTTGCCGAAGCGTGCGACACAGGCTTCCTAACTCTGAGAATTCGAACGCGTGTACACGTCCGCCTCCGCCACTGGCACTTGGCGGTGCATTTGTCACTGTTGAGTGAAAATTGAAGAGCTTTAATGGCAGAATGCAAGTAATGAATAAGTGCAAAAACTTAATTTGCATTATAACCAGCTTTTCCCGTAGGAAAACTTTTCCCGTCAGATTTTTCCCGTAGGAAAATTACTCTATGTCCTTCCCCGGTCTCGAACTATGTAGGCTCCAATTATGTAGTATCCTGCTTCTGGAAACCAAATGCCAGACTTCTTGAAGTATTAAATTGGAATCAAGATATTTTTAAAGAGCTAACTAAGGACGACATTGTTGTCATCTTGGGTGGTATTAACGACCGCAACCCTTTCGAATTTAAAAACTGTGTAATTGATCTGTGTAAATCACTGAAACATACTAATGTCGTAATACCTGAAATTCCTTATAATAATTATTTAAGAGTGCGAAAATTAAACTATGAGCTGCGATTTGTATGTAGTAAGTTCCAAAATACAACCTACATCGACATGGACTATTGTACGTATCTTCCAAGCCATAAATATTTTACTCTGTGCTTGTGTCGTACACTGTTGCGAGAGGTCATAAGTATTGATTACAAAAATAAGATTAATGTGTACAAATCATATACCAATATTCAAAAGATAAATAAGAGCACACAAACAGATCATACACAAACAATCGTTGTTGATGATTCTTCAGTGTTACCTGTTTTGCATACACCTGAAACGACTGATAGTTTTTTTCGAGTACAACAATATTAATATTATACATCAAAATATTAACGGACTGATTAATAAAATGGACCTGTTATTAGTAAACTTAGATTTATTGACTGACAAAAAATTATACGTTGACGTTCTCTGTATCACTGAGCATAATATGACTCACAATGACGTTTCAGTCTTAAAGATGCCAAATTTTTCTCTAGCCTCATCATACACTAGGAAAACTAGACGCGGAGGATCTTGTATACTTGTCCGTGATAGCCATCAATACAGGGAAATTTCTGAGCTAGCCAGATTTAGTATTCCAAATATTTTTGAATGCTGCGCAATCGAACTTCTAGATTATAATTTAATTGTCGTTTGCATTTACAGGCCACCTAAAAACAATTGTGAAGATATCGAACTCTTTTTTGAAAACATAAACAAAGTACTAAAAGCAATATGTTTTAAAAAGAAAAAAAGTATTATTTGTGGTGATTTTAACATAGACATTTTGAAAAATAACAGAACCTCCATTGCATTTAAAAACTTAGTTTCTGAGTACAATTTGAGAATGGCTATTAAAAAGCCTACAAGAATAGTCAGCGGCACATGCATTGATAACATTATTCACAATGTTGTCGGAAGTAAGAGTGATATCATGGAATTTGCCCTGTCAGATCACACCGCTCAGCTTCTGAAATGTCCAGTTAAACAGAAATACACAATTAGTCATTGGTATAAAAAGAGAAGAGATATATCAAATGAAAATCTTGTTAAGTTCCTAAGCTGTCTTAAATCTTTGACATTTAATGATGTTTTTGAATGTGATGACCCTAATAATGCATTTGATAAGTTTCATGACACTTTTACATTATTTTATAATTTGTGTTTTCCAACTCTGACCGTTAAATTATCAACACGAAAACGTCCAAAGTGGATAAGTAAAGGGATCAAAAAATGTTCTAAGCATAAAAGATATTTACTATGGAATTACAGGAAAACGAGACATTTAAAAGATAGAATAAAACTAAAATTATATACAGCTCGATTAAATCGTATAACTAAACTCACTCAACGATCACAAAATGAATATTACATAAAAACTGCAACTAACAAATCGAAGGCATGCTGGAACATTATTAATGACAACAAATACAATTGCCCAAAAAATGACATACAAAAATTAAATATTGACGGAAATATTGTAATAAATCCTATTGACATAGCTAATGAATTTAATAATTTTTTTATTGACCATGTTAAGCCTCAGACAAATTTCTCTGTTAATCCAAACTCTGATATATGTAGTACTTCTAATTCTATTTTTATGAAACCCACTATCCCAACTGACATTCAAAATTCAATAGTATCGCTAAAAAATACAAATAGTACTGGTTATGATGAAGTGTCCACAAAAGTATTAAAATATGTTAGTAAAGTTATTTCTCCGGTTTTGAGTCACATTTTCAATATGTGTGTTCTTTCTGGCATCTATCCAGATAAATTAAAAAAGACAATTATAAAACCTCTGTTTAAAAAACAAGATAAGGAAAATATGTCATGTTATAGACCAATCGCCTTAGTCCCAGTTATATCAAAGGTATTTGAGAAAATAATGCATAGCAGTTTGTATAACTTTTTTGAAAAACATAATATTTTAGTAAAGGAACAGGTGGGCTTTAGAAAAGATAAAAATATATACATGGCTATATACCAATTCTTAGAAAAAATTATAACGAATCTTGATCAGAAAAATCCTGTATGTGCCTTATATATGGACCTGACCAAGGCCTTTGACTACGTAAATCATGACATATTAGCATCAAAACTATACATGTATGGAATAAGGGGTAGCGTACTCGATCTCGTAAAATCATTCTTGAGCAACAGAGAGCAAGCAACTGTTATCACAAAAATTTGCCCTAAATCTAAAACAGAAAATAACTATCAATCAGACTACAGAACAGTTCAATATGGTGTACCGCAGGGTAGTGTGATGGCTCCATTGCTATTCCTAATATATATAAACGACTTTCCGGCAGCAGTAAAAACACCAATGATTTTATTTGCTGATGACAGTACAGCAATATTCACAAATAAAAACTATCAAACTCTTGAAAAGGAAATTAATGATACACTTTATTCTATTATATTTTGGCTTAAATCTAACAACTTGCAAATAAATTTAGATAAAACTTGTTTAATGACATTCCGGAACAGGTCGAAACCCCCTCAACTTAATGTTAATTATAATGGCAAGAAGATTGACGAAGTCGAATACACAAAATTTTTAGGTTTAAATATTGACTGTAACTTGAACTGGAAAATGCATATAGAGAGCGTGTGTAACAAATTAAGCCGGTTCTCGTATGCTCTTTATATGCTCTCAAAAATAGTAGGTACCTCTACGGTGGTGACCGCATATCATGCACACGTAGCATCTATTTTGAGATATGGTCTGATTTTCTGGGGAAACTCAACGGAAAGTGTCGCTGTATTTAAAGCACAGAAAAAATGTATTAGGTCTATTTGTAAACTAAAGCAAACGGATAGTTGTAAAGAATACTTTCAACAGTTAAAGCTTTTAACTTTACCTTGTATGTATGTTTATGAAACAGTAATATTTATCAAAAAGAATTTACATTTATATAAGAATTTTAATAGTGCTAGACATAGATATAAAATACATCTACCCCCTAATCAAACATGGCTGATGAATAATAGTGTATTTTGTAAGGCACCACAAATATATAATAGGCTTCCTATCGACCTCTTGCAAATAGCAAATATTAATAAATTTAAACGTAAGCTTAAGATGTTTCTGGTCAGTAAAGCATATTATAGTATCCAAGAATTCATGGAAGCTAGAAATTAATTAAAACTCCCTATGGATTTTATAATTTTATTTAGTTGACCATAGTATGACATATTATTTTTATTTAATCTAGTTGACCACAGTATTGAGTGTAATTATTATTTAATCTAGTTGACCATAGTATTGAGTGTTATTATTATTTAATCTAGTTGACCATTGTATTGAGAGTTATTATTATATTATTATGCACAACATTGTTTCAATTCATAAATGTATATTAATTTTAATTAATTGATTTATTTGACATGATTTTTTTTTTGACATTAGATTCCAATAATTATAATTCAGCATGATATAATTCCAAACTGACCTAAGTATTTGCACACCTGACGGTAAAATATGGAAATGTACTTCTTTTTAATGTAAACACCACAAATGGACCTGTATTTCGCAAATAAATGATTTGATTTGATTTGATTTGATTTGAACTATCCCTATACCAACTTTCATCAAAATCGGTTCAGAGTAGTTTCGAAGCCTATTCAATACAAACAAACAATCAAATCTTTCCTCTTTAATCCTCTTTTCTATTTAATGTACATCTATACTAATATTATAATTAGTATAGATGTACATTAAAAGGATAACTTTAAAATATATGCATGAGCACAAGTAAATGGTAAGGCATAACC
The DNA here is from genome assembly GCA_963935595.1 of Schoenobius gigantellus. Taxonomy (NCBI): domain Eukaryota; kingdom Metazoa; phylum Arthropoda; class Insecta; order Lepidoptera; family Crambidae; genus Schoenobius; species Schoenobius gigantellus. The sequence goes on along the minus strand of OZ012542.1, from coordinate 13,672,256 downwards.
AACACTGCAATTCCTAAGCTGAAAAATCTATTAGTGATGCAAGTACATACAAGATTAATCTACGATGTTGAGGTAACCAAAAAATTACCATGTATAAGATGTATTTATTACTCTTTTTAAAATGATAAATGGGTTTTAATATTAATAAATCAACAAGTTTTGGTCACCTATGAATAAGTTCTCAGTCATGACAAGTGAATATGCTCAAAAAAAATTATTAACTATTATTATAGAAATAACTTACAGCTCATTTCCACATCCTCTTCATCTACATCGCGACAGAACTCAGTATCGTGTAGTGTGCCGATCAACAGAGAAAACAGTGCACAGAACACAGCTAGAGGGGCCAGCAGTCTGTGTACTCCGATGACCGTGTATTCAGCGCCCATCCCACGCGACAATGCAGACAGTAGGGGAGTTGCCGAACCCCCAAAAGAGGATTGGTGGCTCATACTACTTAGCCAACGCCACAAGCCACGGATGAATATTGGTTTAAAAGCTAATGTGTACAGTAATCTGAAATATTTGGTGTGCACGAATTAATACAATGATTTTAAAAACTTATTTTTATTTTTTTAATGGCAAATTTTATAAAAATACATTTCAAGCCTTACCTATATTTATGTAGAGCCATTCTATGACTCAGGAGTAAATTATGACATATCTCTGACATATAATCAAGGAACTCGTCACTGAGATCTGCCTCAGTGATTTGGGAGCAAGTGACCATTACACAATGATCTGGTTCGTTCAGGAGCTCAATGCATTTTGTCAGCAATAATTTCTCTCTAACTGAAGTTGAGTCTGGTTCAGTTTCACTATCACTGTCGTCATCCTTGTCAGCAGCGGTCTCTTGGCTGTACAAAGAGTCCTCATACTCATAAGTTATCTGCTTATTGCATACATTAACTGTCAATTTAGCTATTAATTTAAGATAATTTAATGCAACAGGATTATTTGGCAGTCTAGGATTGTTTGAATGTCGAAATTCATTAGCTGCAAAAAAACAATAGAAATTATGTTATATTTTATTAAATTAGTTTTCTAATACTTAAGAATATCTCTAAACTAGGGTTGACATACTCTGAAATTACATGGAACTCTTGTAAAACTTACAATATTAATTTTAAAAAACTTATTTTAAACTCACCGAGTCCTGGAGGTTCCAAGAACAACACAGAATGAAGAAGCCACGAATCATTAACTAACAATTTACTGGTAAATTTGCTATCGTCTTGTAAACATTTCAATAGTGATAGGAAGGGGAACTTTTTGCTGGAACTCTCGCAAAGTGCTGGGATAATAAACATCTCAACTGGTTCCAAGTATGGATTACAAAGAAATGCTGCAGCAAACTCTGACATAATAGTGTCACTAAAACAATTAGATAATAAAATTATTGTAGAAACCAACTATAATATATTACTTTCAAGGTATTATAGTGTCTAAGAGCGAGGTTACACCATCAGTATTTCATCAGTCTGATCCATCAGTCTGGTATGATTGACGCCAGAATGATCGTGTAACCCAGTGACTCACGAAATACTGATCAATTTTCGCTAGTCCAGCGGAGACTGATGAAATACTGATGAGTGATGCCAGACTGATTGATCAAACTGTTGAAATACTGATGGTGTAACCAGGGGCTTAAGCTATTGACTGGGAATAATATTTTCTGTAAGAGCAAGAAATATATACATTTATAGTCAAATATAAAAATAGTATCAATAACACTATACATGCAAAAGACATACTCATAATCAGGCAGATGTACAGTTGTTGTTAAATTTAAAGGCCTTTGTATCAAGTCTAGCAAGGCTCCACAGAGTGGTGTTGGTGGATTAGGAGATGGCCCGTATAGAGGAGGTGTTCTTTGACACATCAAATGGCATAAATCCTTAAAATAGCCTGAAAAAGAAATTTTCTTGAAAATTCAGAGAAGACCAATTAACAAATACATACAAGGAAAAACAAATGTAGTTTTTTTACAATGGCAGCAAATGTCTTATTTTTATCAAATAGTGCAAAATTATGGATACATGAAGATGATTAATGATGTAGATCACACAAAAAAAAACATTGTTACAAATTGACTACATTTAAAAAATATGTGATATAACATTAAACCGTTTAAGGGTTTGATCATTCAGCAGGCCAATTATGGATCTTTCATAGTATGACATGGTATCAATTTGATAAAAAGAAGTCATGAAATGCTGCATTTCGTACTACCGATCTCAAATGATATCATCAGTATGGCATAATTTCAATGATGTCATCATAAAATAATGAACAAATGACCAAAAATGTGACCGGAAATCGTATTTTTGTTTTACACTATGATATCATATGATATCATTTGCAAAACCATGAGATCGGTAATAGGCCCTCTGATTACTTTTATATTTTCTTCACAACTAATTACTAGGGAATGCAATCTCGTTCTCTAGAAGAAGTGGTTTTTTCTTTCATTTGTTATTTGATAGATACGTATGTCAAAGTTTACTACTTAGAAGTTTATTAAAAAATTATAGACAGATACGTTAAACAATGTTACATGCATAAAAGTCTATTGAAAAACTTCGTGAAAATAAATGTTTATCTTATAATATTTATTTATTTTTTCCTAATTTATTCAAATATTGTGATTATTTGCAAAAAAACACACCAAACTGAAAATCTTGTGAGATCTCGAAATTGGCGAGATCTCGCAGTATTTCATAAACTCGCGGGATCTCGCTTGAGCCTCAATCTCGCGACATGTGCATTCCCTACTAATTACACACAAATTAAGAGGAATTTCCAAAAAAAATAATTATGTTCTAAAAATGGAGAGGATATGATTTTAATACTTAAAACTATTTTTAAGTCATCATATTAAGTTTTAACATTGGTCATAATTTTAATAGCATTATATCATTAGTTTACCTCTTTTCACAAGATACAAAAATGTATTTGCAATTATTAGTAATGCCTCAGCAAAATGGAGAATTGTCTCTGCAGATGTTAAGGATGTAAAAACTTCAAACATCCTAAGTGGGACAGCTACAGGGACCTGTTAATTTCCAAAAACATTGTTTAGTGTTCACTAGTGTTAACATAAAAAAGTTAACATAAAAATTTAAAAAAATTAACCTCATTATTATCCTTTAATAAATGAAGATGCAAAGACAATAGTCTTCGCATTTGTATACATGAGCTTTTGTTTTGAAACACTTTCTGCCACTGTTTTAAAAGTGATTGCGAAATAGATATCTGAAATAAATAATTTAAGATGTATCAATTGGTTGATTACATATTAAGTCTTACAGCCGGTTGCACCAAAAATTCATTTAACGAATTCGTAAAAAGTAATGTATAAAGTAAATGTATATCGTAAAAAGATGTCGCACCACGCTTTTGCGATACGTTTTATGGCTACTTATAGGGATACTTTTTACGGAGCTCACACCCTGCTCACAACGTAAAAGTATAATTTTGACAGTTCGTTTCTATTTGTAATTCATGTTTAAGGTTAGAAAACACGTTTAAAATACAATTTAAATTCACTTTTCACTACACAATTCACTATCTGGCAGTTATATTGAAAAATTATCCATATATTGGATAGTTGCCGTCGTCGAAGAACAAACATTAGAGTAGGTCAAATACTCACTGAAGGCAGCGATTTTGACACAAAGATACACAGATATATAGGATGCATTAATAAAATTACTCAGGTATAAAAATATAAATCACCACACATCAAAGCTTTTTCTTCTTATTTTGGTAGCTTTGACGTTTATACGAATTCAGCCAATGTCATGGATTTCGTATTGTCTGATTGATAATCCATGGCCAATGTAAACAAAAACACTATCAACGTAACGTTTTGACAAATGAATACATGTCTTACTACATGTAAAAAAAACTTCCATAGTAGTAAAAATCTACTAAGCTAAAATGGTAGAATTAACGCTACATACGTGTAGCAAGGAATTTTACGGTTACTTTTACTCGTATTTTTTTGGTGCAACATAAATTTTTGGATTTGTAATAGTGACAGATTGATATAAGTATATACGTTATACTTGATAACTGAATTTGTAAAAGAATAGCAATTTTGGTGCAACCGTCTGTTAAAGTACAAACGTACATCATTATAAAAAATTGCAAGAATGAAAAAAAATTAATTTTGGTTGCACAGTAATAACATGATCCTCGAGGAAAATTAATTATTATTTCACACAATGTATATCACAATAATAAATTTACTAAAAATTACTTGAATAACTTGAATATAAGTTGTACTAATCATTGTTCATCTCTGCATCATAAAACAACACTGGCATTACACAAAAATTGAAGACTTTCATCTTGAAACACTATGGTTGATGGGCCTAGACTATACTACATAGCTTGGCAACTGCTGCCATGCTGAATTGGATTTGACAGCCGACCACTTTGAGGAAATTGGGATTCTTTGTCTCTATTAAATAAACCTTCAACAAGATCTTCAAGTGTTAATCCTCCAACCTTTACTGAACAAATGTTAATAGGGGGCTAAATAAAGGCCATTCTACAGATAAAACATATACTTACCAATCTAGTGGTGTCTTTTTTCACATCATAAAAAAATAATATTTTGGCTAGAAGTATTGAAAAAACTATCTGGTCATCATCCCTCGCACTTGGAAACAGTTCATCAAACTTTTCTCGTTCAATTTGTTTACAGCGTTTTCGAGTTAAATAGCTTCTTACATAAGCTTGTATCTTTATAGTGCTATTCAATCTTCTCCTATGTTCCTGATAAACAAATAATTCACAACCAAGTAGTTCAGTTGTTTCAAAGCAGAGCAAATAAAAAAAACATAAGCAACTTTTTAAGTACCTCTCGTTTCTGTCTTTGTTGTTGAGACTGTAATATCAAAGCATCTCTATCAGTCTTCCTTTGAGCACTTGCACCTGCTAAATTTTGTTGTGGCTTCCGTCTAAAATCTCCTTCAAAAGAATACATAGCTGAAACCGAAAAATAGATGCCTGTGTAAACTTCTACAGTTCAATATTCAAAAAACTGCTATTTTGGTGGAAGAGTAAACATGAATCAGCTGAATAGATATGTGGTCTTTCGCTTACTTAATTTTGTTATTTCTCTTAATATTAAAACATATTCACAGCTTGGTTAGTTTATATTGATCAAATTATACACTGTTTAATTCAAATAATAGTAGAAAGCATGCACAGACACTTATTATTTTACATAAATCTTTTCATTTTCGTTCTGGTTGAAAAAAATTACAATAATAAAATGACATGACATGACACAAAATGACAATCACAGCCAATTTACCCCGAGTTCCGATTGACGAAAATAGTTAACATCGTCTCACTGTGAACTTCAGCCCCACCTGCGCCCGAATCAATTCGTGCCGAAACTTCATAAGTCTTGTACGCTAAAAAGTTATCGCGTATATACTGTGGTCACGTTAGCGACTCCTATATCATTTAGCCTACGGATATGGTACAGTAAGCTCCCATTCAAGCTATACATTTACGCTACGAAAACCGCCGCTATTACGAGATACATAAGAACGGACATAATAATAATAATAATAAATGGGGCTTTCTAAATGCCAAGAATCTCCACAACCGTGAAGTGTACAGCCTTAGGAATTACTTCCTTAACAACGAGTGTGGGATGCATCGTGATGTTGTGGCAGTTGACAAAGGATTTACCCCTGTCTCCATGGCAATCGAGAACTGGCGCAAACCACCGGTGCTTAGCGTCGAAGACCGCAAAGAGGTATGGAAAGGCAAGGAGCTACATGGGAGGTTTTATCGGGCCTTGACTGGGCCTGATGTAGACCTACCCGCTTCGGTGAACTGGCTACGCTTTGGTGACCTATTTGGGGAAACTGAGGGCTTTGCCTGTGCAATTGCAGACGAAGTAATGATGACGAACAACTATAGAAAATATATCCTGAAGGACGGTACGGTTGACATCTGTCGGGCATGCCGCCGTCCCGGAGAGTCACTCAGGCATATTATCTCTGGTTGTTCTCATCTTGCTAACGGCGAGTATTTGCACAGGCACAACCTAGTGGCCAGGATCATCCACCAGCAACTTGCCATTCGATACGGCCTTGTCGAATCTGAGACGCCGTACTATAAGTACGCGCCAGTGCCAGTTCTTGAAAATGGTCGTGCGTTGCTCTATTGGGACCGCTCTATCATCACGGACAGGACTATTGTTTGCAATAAGCCTGATATCGTGGTGATCGACCGGTCCCAACGCCGAGCAGTGCTCGTCGATATCACTATCCCTCATGATGAGAATCTCGTGAAAGCTGAGAAGGACAAAGTCAGCAAGTACCTTGACTTAGCTCACGAGGTAACCGCCATGTGGAATGTTGATTCGACGATCATTGTTCCGGTAGTTGTTTCGGCGAATGGCTTGATAGCGAAGAGTCTCGACCGACATCTTAAGAGGCTCTCGCTTGAGGAATGGATCAAGGGTCGGATACAGAAAGCAGTGATTCTCGACACGGCACGTATTGTCCGGAGATTCCTCTCTCTGCAGCCCTAACCACCGGCAGCTTGGGCCTTGCCCCGCTGTTGGCGGCATACTAGGTTTAAGTTTTTTATAGTATTTTGTTTTATATATATATTGTAAAAAACTTAAATTTAAGGATATTTTTGAATAAATGGATAATAATAATAAAGTTTATTTTTCAATAAGTTTGGTACATTGCATTAATGAACTGCTCCCAAATAAGGTTGCCCTGCGTTATGGGAGACAGGCTCTTCTGAAGAATGTTTACATGATAATATTATATTATATTTTAATACATGCAATCTATTGGTGCGTGTGTGTATGTGTGTGTGTGTGTGTGTGTGTGTGCGTGTGTGCGTGCGTGTGCGTATGCGTGTGTTTGCGTGTGTGTGTGCGTGTGTGTGTGTGTGTGTGCGCTATGTTATAGATGAATCAGGTGTAGACAGATCTTATCAAGTGATAGTTTTCAGGAGTGACTCCAAGGTGTCATAATCAAACTGCTCAAGCCATTTACATACAAACTTTTTGAAAGCATTTTTGCGATATTTGGTAATGTGAACTTCTAAAAGAAAAATTTTATTATATATACGAGCTGCTAAATAGTCAAAGTGCTTTTTTGCAGTTACGGAACAAGCTGATGCAGTAGGGAATTTAGAAATTATGTTCGATGTTAGTGGAGTAAAGGGTACTATTTTATAATGGAATCTACTTAGAATTTGGTATACAAACAGTTTTCTTACGGTAAGAACTTTGGCGATTTGATACAACTGCGTAGTTGGAAAGCGATATGGAAGGCCAAGGGCTACTTTTAGAACCATTCTTTGTGCTCTCTCTAATTCTATCAGATGTGTTTTTGCAGCACTTCCCCAAGAGCAGATATTATAGGTCAGAATACATTGACATAGGGCCTTGTACGTGCGCATAATTAAGTTATGGTCAGCGACTATCCGAAGGCTTTTGAAGGCAAATATAAGTTTACGAGTTCTTGCTGACATTGCGGCTATATGTTGCTGCCATTGAAGTCTATCATCCACAAGAACGCCAAGGTATCTAATTATAGTATCACGAGAGAGACTCGGACAAGTACAGGACGGTTGATCACTTCGGTTACAGGGGTATGTGTGAATGGGGATGGTAAATATAGGCTCAGGATTGCTTGCTGCAGTCTTACTGAAACACAAATATTGTGTCTTTTGCGCATTAATAGTGAGTAAATTGTCTTCTAGCCAGGTTGTTACACGACAAAGGCCGTCCTCCGTAGTCTTCTCAACTTCTCTCCAGGTCTTGTTGTGGAACAAAATAACTGTATCATCAGCAAACACTAAAATGTCAGCACCAGGTATTTTCAGCTCACATAACGTATTTATATACAGTAAAAACAGAGTAGGACCTAGTGTACTACCTTGCGGGACTCCGTATGTACACCTAGCATTTTTGCTAAAGTGGTTTTCTACTTTGACAACCTGCTCCCGGTTTTCCAAATAGTTTCTAAACCAAGAGTGCACTATCCCCCTTACACCCAAGTTCTCCAATCGAGTAAGTAATATTGGAATGGATACCGTGTCGAAAGCCTTTTGGAGGTCCAGAAAAACACCGACACACTTTTCACCTTTATCCAGATATGTGGTTATTAAGGATGTTAGTCTGAGTATTGCATCTTCGGTAGATTTACCTTTTCTAAAACCATATTGATTACCAGCAATAAAGTTGTTCTTGTTCAAGTATGTGGTAAGTCTGTGGTTGACAATTTTCTCAAGCACCTTGGATAGTGTAGATAGAATAGATATCGGTCTATAGTTGGTAGGTTTGTCACGCTCACCCTTTTTAAAAATAGGGCAGACTACAGCAACCTTAAAAGCTGATGGAAATACGCCTGTTGTAAGGCTTAGGTTGCAAATAAATGCTATAGGTTCTGCTAAGATCGAAGAAAACATCTTTAAGAATCGTGAGCTAATTATCTCCTCCCGATGCACTGTTTAGGTCAAGTTTGCTTATCACTTCACCAACCTCATATGAATCAGTTGGGGCAAAAAACATTGATTGAAGTGGCAATTTATGTGTTTTAATTCTACTGACAAGCCCTGCTTCGGAACATCCCAATTTGTTTAAAGTCAACTCCGCCAAGTCTTTGCCCACTGATGTGAAATACTTGTTTACTTCATCCAGCGACCTTGATGGATTTTCATGTAGTGTTAACAAGCTAGTATTGGAGTCTTGAGCTTTGGTCATATAGCAGATAACTCTAATAACACTCCATATTTGCTTGTTATTTCCGTTTGCCATCTCTAGTTTCTTTCTGTAGTAATCTCTTTTTGATTTAGTATTCACATTATTTTCTATGACATACAAATGGTATATGTTTTTAAATGATCGAAATCGGGCCATTAGTTATTGAGATATTGAGCTTTGAAACTTTTTTTTTTTTTCTCGGGGGGAAATGCGTAACCGCACCGTACCCGCCGTTGGCTAAACAGCGAGCGTGTGTGGGGCTCTCCCGGCAGCATGCCAGGCCTACCCACTAAAACCCCCCGGTGTTCTCCCTGCCCTTAAGGGCGCGCTAGGTAAGGTCCACACTGCGACTCCACTACCTACGCGCCCGGGCAAGCCCGACCCACTGGTCGGGCTATCGCCAAGGGGGGATTGCCCGAGAACACCAGGGCAATCCCCAGACGGAGGGCCTTACGGCGGCGTGCACGGGGCCAACCGTGCACGCAGGCCTCCACGGCAGGGTCATTAGACGGGCATCGCTTGTGCAAATGCCCGCCTTCGTCTGCCTATCCGTCTGCGGCGGATGGGAGCGGCTTGAGGATCTGCCTCCCGCTCCCTCTCCGCGGGCTCCTTCTGCGAGATTACGTCCTCGCAGAAGGAGGCGACAGCCCCCCATTCCGCATCGCCGCGGAGCATGGCCACGACCATGCTCGGCAGCGAGAGGTCTCCGACTCCCAGCGCAGCGAAAAGCTCGCTGCGCTGGGGTCGCCATGCCGGGCACTCCAATAGGGTGTGCTCGGCAGTGTCGTCGGGAGCGTCGCAGTGGTGACACCGCGGCGTTTCTTCCCGACGCGCGACCCGGTGCAAGTAGTTACCGAAGCAGCCATGCCCGGTCAGTACCTGCACCATGCGGAACGTGAGACTGCCCTGCCGGCGCCCAACCCACTCCTCCAACACCGGACGAATCGCGTCGATCGCGGCAGCTGGGGAGGCGAGTGCCTCACCCCACTGACGCAGAGCCTCCCTCTGCGCCATGGTACGAATCCGCTCCACCTCTTGTGGAGCGGACCGTCCCCCTCGTTCTCGAGTAGATTGAGCTTTGAACCTAGACTCGTGCAGGCGGTCAAAGCCGTGTGCCGAGAATACGCGTGACGTCACTGGCTCCATGTCGTACTCGTTTTTAACCGACTTTGAAAAAGGAGGAGCCATTACTCCGCCATTTGTGGACCGATTTTCAAAATTCTTTTTGTAATCGAAAGAATATACTCACGAAGTGGTGGTCCTATTGTCACCATATCATGATCTGATGATGGGATCCCATGAAAATCGAGGGAAACCCTTGAATTTCATAGGCACGTCCAAAGTGTTTCATATTTTTGATATAGATCTTTAGAGATTTGAATCTGGTAGTCATCATATCATGTTACTGAGCTGATGATGAAAGGTTTCTGGTAAGTTAGGAGTTGGGGAATTCTTTCAATACTGTTTACAGCGAAAGACGTTTTATTTTAAGCTATTCTGGTGTTTGCCTTGGGTGAAATTCTAAAAAGCATTTATTATAAACTAAAAAGATTGAACAATTTTTTTCAACAAAAAAATAAAACCGACTTCAAAAACACCAAACAGTCATAAATATTAGAAAGAATACATACAACATCACATTACTATATTGTAGTTGGTGACATGATAATCAATGATCACAGGTGACATTCGAACTATTGTTGAAGTCTTAAAACATAAGAACAATTAATATAGTAACTTAAAATTTGGCACCAATTTCATATAAAAGTGCGATGTTGTATGTATTCATATATTATTTATGACTTTTTGGTGTTTTTGAAGTCTGTTTTATTTTTTTCGATCACACCTCAGTCCGCCAGGCAACGGTGCGAGTTAACTAATGTTTTATTTGTGTTTTTAAGAGTAATGTGTTTTAATTAATATATTATATTGTTACATTGTATATGGAACTAGTTATAATCATGCCTATTAACTACTTAGATCCTTTGGTCTTGTGATTGAATTTATGTTGATAAAGTAAGCGCAATACCATTCATGTTGATGTATGTTAAATATGGGCATACTAATAGTATATCAAAATATGTTATTTTACATGGTTATTTTTTATCACCCCGGAAAATTTAAGGGACGCTTCAGAACACATCCATTATTATAAAAAAATTTAATTAAAAAATTTTAAAAAAGAAAAAAGTAATAAAAAAATCTAAAAATGCTCTATCATTTTTTGGATATTTTAGAAAATTAATATAAAATTAAATATGTGAGTTTTTTTTAATTCATATTTAAATGAATTACTACCATGTCGTGAAGTGTCCCTTAAATTTTCCTGGGTGATTAAAAATAACCCTGTATAATAAATCTTACATAATATAATTTATACTGTTAATGTACATACCCTTTCCATAAATAAATGAACTACATCATCAGTTCCTGGTTCACCTGCTGATTCCAGGTCTCTTCAATATAATAGTTATGAATAGTCATAATAGTTGCGAATTAATTTATTTACAAAGACTTTCCAGCGTTTTAGTAGTCGCGGTCTATTTCTTCATATTTCCTATTTTACAAGTGAAGTATAATTTAAATATCGATTTTTTTTGAAACGGTTTTTTTATAAATCAAAATCATAAGAACACATTTTGGTGTAACCAGCTGTTGGTATCTTGAGTTTTATGTACGCCATAGAGTAATATTTGAACTTCACGGCCCTCTGTATATATTTACTTTGTATATATAAAAAGGACTGGCTGCCTAAATCGAGCGAAGACAGGTTTGCTCACGAATAGACGCGTGCATACACAGATCTCGGTGCATTTAGGAATAAAGGATTCAAGCCTGTTTGTGACTTCGCGCGATTCATATTTAAAACAAAACGCTACTGTCTCACATTGCCAAGCCATTCGAGCGACTGCAGCTGCTCAGGATCTGTCCGTTCGCCCCATGGACGAGCAAATCGGATTCCGCGGCGGCCACTTCACCACGCTGCAGCTGGCACACGTACTCCAACACTTCGCGGCCGCAATGGACCAGGACAACCTCACCCAGCTAGGGGTCTTCTTGTGTCATCCCAATCTCCTCTACAAGCTAGCCACCACCAGCATGCCGCCCGCTTACGTTAGTCTACTGGCATTATTCCTCAAAGGTTGGAGCATCGTGGTCTTGGTCCAGGAGGCCACCTCCCAGCCACACCCAATGCTAGTACCTTAGGAGAGCTGCCTGTCGCCGACAAAAGCGCCTTCTTCACCTCGTCGTGGAAGGTAAGCCTCGCAACCACGCCAAGATGTCCCGTGGCATTTTGCGTCCGTTCTGGCATCCTGACTACTGGTGCGTATGAAACTGCTGGTCTACAAGTGCTATGTTCGTTCGCGAACCCACGACGACAACGTATAATACACGGTTAACCTCGGGTCACAGAATATATAATCTCGGGTGTTACGAAAACCTTAGCGTTACTTCGAAACATAGTTCAAACGGTAAAAGTACTCGTCGATATCAACAGCTAGAGTAGACCTTCTGCATCTATTTGTGGTTGAACAGTAGATCGATTTGCCCCTCTATTGTGTATCTTTAGTTGATGGACTGAGCTATCGCTTTTACATCCGTTTTACATCCAATGCTGTTATAATCAATGTCACCAAAATACGTAAAATATATATAGCCACAGAATACAGAAAGAAGTTAGAAACGCCTTGTTGTGTGCGACTCCTTTGACTACAACTACCAATGTAGTTATTTCGTGTTATCGATAATATTATTACTAATATAATACTTTTCGTAAAAATAGGAATCATATTTTAGTAAAACTCCGATGAACTATAAATATAAATCCGATATTCTTGGTATTAAATGAAAAGCTCGTGCATTTTTTATCGTTATGTGGATTGTATGTTATTATAGGATATATTAATTAACTATTTCGGACGTTTACATTTACATGTTGTATCACCTTTCTAGCCTTTTCTGCGTCTGTAGTACCTTAGAATCTAGTTTAGAGCGTAGGAAGGACCTACACATCAGGACAACTCGCTAGACCTCACAAGTTGTTTATCATCTCTCTTTGCCACGTAACACCACTTTTTACGAAGTTTCTCTGGTTTTCTCATGGATGTTTTTCTACATTGAGGCACAATACAATATTTCGACATAGTTGACAATCAAAACAAACACTAATGGGACGCCCAATATGTTTAAAACAACAAAAACCAAGCGTAGGAACGGGCGCACAGTATCGCGACAACGGCCCGTTGGCCGTCACGGGGCTTGTGACGTCACGCTGTCTTGGCGCGACTTCTAACCGGGTGGCGCATTCATTTAATCGCTACTCACTCATTTTTGGCTTTATAAAAAAAACTAATTATAATAGTAAGAATATTAATGAACATAATGAAAGTGTAGGTGATGGTAGGAATGATGAAAATGGAGAAATTGATAATTGCGATGAAAGTTTTATGAATGAGTTTGAGGAAAATTTACACAGGAGAGTTTTGCCTGAGAGGAATAGACGTTTACCGAAAAGGTTTGAGGATTATGATTTAGATATGTCATTTTTAACGTATAATGAGGTATTACAGTGTGATGAAAAAGAAAAATGGAAACAAGCTATTAAGGAGGAGAAAGACTCTTTAGAAAAAAATAAAACATGGGTATTAGTAGATAGGGCAGAAGCCAATAGAAGCAAATAGAAATAGAAAAGTTATTTCGAGTAAATGGATTTTCACTATAAAACCGGGTGGTAGATATAAAGCGAGATTAGTAGCTAGGGGTTTTTTTTTTCAGAAATATAATATTGATTATAAAGAAATATATAGTCCTGTTGTTAACACTACTAGTGTGAGAATTTTATTGTCGATTGCTGGACAGAAAGGGTATAAAATTAAGCAGTTTGATGTGAAAACAGCATTTTTGTATGGTGATCTAAAAGAGGATGTCTAAATGGAAATTCCAATGGGCTATAAAGCAGAATAGAATAAGATTTGCAAATTAAGAAAGAGTTTATATGGATTGAAACAGGCACCTTTAATGTGAAACATAAAATTAACAGATTTTCTTAAAAAGTTAGGTTTTGAACAATTAAAGTTAGATCCATGTTTGTTTAAGTGTAAAGGTAGGGAAATTTATTTAGCTATATATGTAGATGACAGATTATTAATAGGGAATAATGAATCAGATTTAAATTCTATGGGGGTCGACGTTGTTCGCTTCCGTAGGTCTTACTCTCGATACCTTACAAGTGATCCCCGGGTTGTGCTAAACGAACAACAACCTTTCCGGTGGTAGGCTTCGGCCGTGGCTGGTCACCACCCTCCCGACTAAGCCGAGTCGCCAAGCGGATTTTCCGTGTTCCGGCTCGTAGTTGAGAGTAGCCATAGCAGGGGATGGGTCTGGATAGTTGCTCTACACTAAACTGTAGTCTGCAGCTACTTGTGCTGCCACACTCAACGCCCGGCTCTGGAGGCTAGCGGGATCCAAAGCACGGTGCACCGCTGTCCGACCGTGGGAAGTTGGGGGCCCGAGTAGCGGGAAAGCCACCCGCCAAAGGCTGCCCCGCCACCCAACGAAAAATCCCGGGGTGCTCCACCTTGCCGGTTGGCGACCGGAAGGGAGGACCAGGTGGCCACTCCCGGGGGGGTTCGGGCGTCCTCGCAGCCTCCGAGTCGAGTGACTATTTTGTGTGGCAGTCTGAGTACCTAGTTGAGCTCGACACAGTGCGGAGCCTCGTCCAACTCCACTCAAAATTTAAAATATGAAAAGTACGAAAAGGAAAAACGTTAAACAGCGGTTGCACGTCCTCCCATTAAAAGTGCTTTTCACCAACATACGTGGATTGCACTCAAATCTCAACCCGGTCCACCACCAACTAGAAACCGTTAAGCCGCATCGGCTGTTCCTTACCGAAACGCAGATTAAATGTCCAAGTAACGCGGCGTACCTCTATTATCCTGGGTACACGCTTGAGCATAGGTTTCTTTCTCGTGCCGGTGTCTGTGTGTACATCCGCGACGACATCTGTGCCAGGCGTCTCAAGCACCTTGAAGCTCCTCGTTTTTTCCGTTTTATGGCTTTTGGTTGATACTGGTAATGCACAGATCATATATTTCTGTGTCTACCGTTCGCACAGTGGAGATCAAGAAACTACCAACTTGTTCCAATATCTGCATGATACGGCTATTGAAGCTCAGGGTAGGTATCCGTCAGCGCAGTTGGCCTTTCTCGGTGATTTCAAAGCCCACCACAAGGAATGGCTATTCCCACACCAAAAAACCGATCTTGCAGGGAGACAGGCGTATAATCTCGCGATAGTACTTAATCTTACCCAACTTGTCAACTGCGCTACTAGGGTTCCCGACGTTGATTCACACACGGCCAACTGTCTCGACTTATTGCTGACTTCTGATCCAGACCGTTATACCGTGATGGTTGAAGCCCCTCTAGGTACTTCCGATCACTGTCTGGTGAAAGCTGTGTCAATATACTCTCCACCCGATCATGGCCTTCGAGGTAAGAGACGGGTGTGGAGATACAAGCTAGCGGATTGGGACGGAATGCGCCAGTTTTATGCATCGTATCCTTGGCGTACTTGTTTTTCTTCTGGAGATTCTTCGAGCTGCGCCGATGCTATCGTGGAGATTGTTCGTCTGGGTATGGGATATTTCATTCCTTACTCTGACGTCCCAAATGGCACCGAAGCACGTCCCTGGTTCAATAATGAGTGCCGCCACGCCGAAGTCCAAAAGCGGGCGGCATACCAGGCTTGGGCTGAAGCCCGACGATGCAAAGCTCCAAATACCCGTGACCTGAAGAAAGCCTATAATAAAGTTGCTAAGGCATGCAAGAAACAATTATGCCGGGCAAGGTTTGCTCATATCGGCTGCATTGGATCAAAGCTGGCCTCATACCCAACGGGCAGCAAAGCTTTCTGGTCCCTGGCCAAAGCAACCGAAGCTAACTTCTGTCGACTGAACTTACCACCGTTGTTGAAACCTGACGGCTCACTGGCCCATACGGCAGAAGAGAAAGCAAATCTTTTTGCCTCTCTTTTTGCTGAGAATTCACGTTTGGACTCTGCAGGAAAACCTCCTCCAACTCTACCTCAAGCTGACTGCTCCATGTCAGCAGTTCACATTCACCAAAAAGAGGTACTTAAGGTTCTAAGAAATCTAGACGTGAATAAAGCCAGCGGACCTGATGGCATACCGGCTATTGTCCTGCGCAACTGTGCGCCCGAGTTGGCTCCCGTATTGACCCGCATGTACAGACTCTCACTTGCGACTGGAGTGGTTCCCAAGTCTTGGAAGCTAGCAAATGTACAACCATTACCTAAGAAGGGTAGTAGAGCCGATCCAGTTAACTATCGACCTATCTCAATCACGTCCATGCTGTGTAAATGTATGGAGCGTGTTCTAAACAACCGTCTCCTCGCATACCTTGAAGATAATGACCTCCTCAGCGACCGTCAGTACGGTTTTCGAAAGGGCCGGTCAACGGGAGATCTTCTCGTGTATGCCACACATATATGGGGAGAAGCTATTGATGGGCACGGCGAGGCTCTCGCAGTCTCTTTAGACATATCCAAAGCTTTTGACAGGGTCTGGCATTCTAGCCTGTTAGGCAAGCTTCCATCGTATGGTCTACCCCAGAACCTCTGCAATTGGATCTCGAACTTTTTGAGTGAACGTTCCATGCAAGTAGTATTAGATGGCTGCTGCTCCGAACAACTGACTATTGATGCTGGAGTTCCTCAAGGTTCCGTACTTTCGGCAACACTCTTCTGCACATCAACGACTTATTGGTGCCTGGAACCTTCGGGTATTCCGATGACACTACAGTCGTTGATAGATATGTCTCAAATGCAAAGGCCAATAAAGAGGAGATCCGGTCTTGTCGGGAGTCGATGATGGATCGTTTGAATTCTACACTCCGGGCGGTCTCTGAATAGGGTGACGCTAATTTGGTCCAGTTTAATACTAGCAAAACGCAGGCGTGTTTGTTCTCCACTAAACGGAGTCCTTTCTATCTGACTCCGACTTTCCGTGGTATATCCATACCGGTAACTGATCATCTCCACCTACTTGGTATGCAAGTAACTAACAATCTCAACTTTGGTAGTTACATAGAAACCGTTGCCAAAATTGCAGCTACGAAGCTCGGCATTCTCTCCAAGGTCAGGCGGTACTTCACACCGAAACAGTTGCTCCAACTATATCAAGCACAAGTTCGATCTTGTATGGAGTACTGCTGCCACTTGTGGGATGGGTCTGCCAAATATCAACTAGCGGCCCTTGATTCTATTGATAAGCGTGCTAAGACCCTCATTGGTGACACCAAATTAACGGGGGCCAAGCTTCAGAGCCTCGAACATCGTCGTAAGGGGGCATGTTTATCGGTATTTTATAGGATATATCACGGAGAGTGTGCGTTGGAATTACATGAAATAATTCCGGCTTCTCCTTTCCATCTCAGGGGAACCAGACGGCGGCTGGGGTTCCACCCTTTTGTCATTAATATTCCAATTAAACGCACGAAGTGATGCGCTTCCTCATTCATATGGCGAACGGCAAGGGAGTGGAACTCTTTGCCCGCAGATTTGTTCCCTGAGCAATATAACTTGGAGTTATTCAAGATGAGAGTGAACAGGCACCTTCTGGCTAGGCGTGTCCCATCTTCGGCCTCATCATCACTTTCCATCAGGTGAGATGGAGGCCAAACGCTTATCCAGCATTCATAAAAAAAAATCGATAATTCTTGGAGAAAGAATTTGAAATGAGAAAATTTGATAAAATAGAATCGGCTTTGATATTTTGGTTCAAGATAATTAAAAATCATATATTTAAAAGGTACTAGGTGTTTAATACCAAACACTGAGAGACTTGTCTATACTTGAACTCTTTATTTAACACAACGTGAACACAACACTTTGCTATTCAATCGCACAATACCAAAAGACTGCTTTACTTGCTCTGCCCCACGTTTTTATAGGTCGATCTTACAAGTTTTTCTTGCGTGGCCGGAAGGAAGTACCGCCCTGCGCCCAAATACAGTAATTTTATATTTTGATCGACCTATAAAAAATTAACATTAGAAATATAATTCAATTTAAAATTATAATTATATATTCGTTATGTGATAACAGTAATCATTATTTTCACGATATTATAATTTACACAATTGAGAGAGTCATTTGACTTTTAGCTGGTAGTATTTAGAAATAACTAATATATCTTAAAATTAATCAACAAATGTATAATAACTCATTTTCTATTGGAAATATTTATTAAATTATTGTTATATTAGAATTTCTAACATTCGGCCTTTCCTGATGTGGTGTATTTAAGAACCATTATTATATACCATAATCTATGACTAATGTTTTATCTATTTAACTCCATGTTCTATGTCATACTTCTGTTCTGTTCTGTCTCTTGGTCTGTGTCTTGCTATGTATCATGTCATGTCTGTTGCTGAATAAATATAAATCCGATTCAATCCTAATAAGTCTTTGAGTTAACCACACAATATAATAAATAACCCACGAACACAATATTGGCGACGAGGTGGTCATATTATTGAAGTCGATAGTGGTTGGTGAGTCATTCATTTATAAATAAAAAGTGTCCTAGAAAACGAAATGGCGTCCACGACTTATATTGGTAGCTTACCGCCGTATGATCAGAAAATAGTAAGTTTAGAAAGCTGGAAAGAAATATTTGAAGAATATTGTTCTCTCAACAAAGTGCAAGACGAGGCGATAAAAAAGTCTTTATTCTTAACGCATATTGGCGTCACAAACTACAATATTTTACACAGTGCCTGTTTACCGGAAAAGCCAAACACAAAAAGTTTACATGACTTATGTTTAATCTTATCCAACAAGTATGAGCCTCCAGGATTAGAGTCTACGAATCGCTATGCTTTTCACCGTCGTATGCAAAACGCAAATCGGTCTGCTTCAGATTACATACGAGCACTTCAAGAACTCGCAGTCAGGTGCAAGTTTAGCACTAACTATTTAGCTACAGCATTAAGAGACCAATTAATTTGTGGTATGAGTTCAGAAAACATAAGAAAGAAATTGTTAACATATGCAGGATTAACCTATGAAACTGCTAAAAATGTTTTTCTACAAGAAGAATTAGTGAATAACAATTTGTTAAGTCTACATGATAAAAGTAATAATGTAAATGAAGTTGTGTCTAAGTCAAGTCATCACCAGAGGTCAAGTCAATCTACAAGTCAAGGAAATCGGTATTTTCAGCAGCATACATCAAGTCCAAATGTCAAATTCAGTCAACAAAGTCAAAGTCCCAGGTACAGTCAAAGTCCAGCATTTAGTCAAAGTCCCAGATACAGTCAAAGTCCAGCATATAGTCAAAGTCCCAGGTACAAGCAGAGTCCAAGATATTGTCAAAGTCCGAGGTACAGTCAAACTCCAAGATATAGTCAAAGTCCAAAGTACAGTCAAAGTCAAAAGTATTTTTCAAGTCGAAGTCCTCAAGGTATGCAGTCGTGTTGTAGGTGTGGTAGGGATCATGATTCTACAACGTGTCCTGCCAGAAATTGGAAGTGTTACACATGCAATAAAATGGGACATATCAGTCTGAAGTGTCGTTATAAAAGCGTAATAAATGATATTCAAGTGGATTATGAAAATAGTCAGTCAAGTCAATCAGGTAACAGTGAAATAGACTATGCGTTGAACAATTTAAGTATGAATACTGTGTTTTTAAAATATTTGTGTACTTGTATTTCATGTGATATTTCATGTGATCCTAACTGCAAAAAGTGTCAAATTGTAAGTCATGTGTCCGAGTCTCATTTAAGGTGTGTTAATAAAAAATCAATGTCTCAGTTAGCCGAAGTACTAATTGAAAATATTTCATTAAAAATGGAAATAGATACAGGTGCCGCAGTCACTTTAATACCATTCAGTATTTATGAAAAACATTTTACAAAACATAAAGTACAGTCAACAAATATAAAATTCAATTCAATTTCAGGTGTCATTAGTATAATGGGTCAGATAAAAGTTAAAGTACAGTTTCAAAATAAATGTGAATTTCTGTCATTAATAATATGTTCAAAAGGTAATGAATTTATGCCATTATTAGGTTGTGATTGGTTAGATGTTCTGGTACCTACTTGGAGAAATAAACTTATAAATAATATAAGTCAGTCACAACATAGTAAGTCTTGTAGTAAAGATGTGTCAGTTATAGTTAGAGATCTTAAATGTCAGTATAGCAATGTATTTAATAAAAACACAGATTCTAGTATAAAACAGTTCAAGGCTAAATTAAATTTAAAAGACAACTTTACACCGGTATTCCAAAAACCGTATCAATTGCCTTACAATATTGTAGATACTGTGTCAAAGTCACTAGACAAAATGGAAAATGATGGTAAAATTTATAAAGTAAGTCATTCTGAGTGGGCCTCACCTATTGTTCCTATTAAAAAAAGTGATGGCACATATAGGTTATGTGTAGATTTTAAAAAGACAGTCAACCCTAACTTAAAAATAGACACCTACCCCTTACCTAAAGCGGAGGATGTTTTTGCCACAATGTCAGGAGGGTCAGTTTTTGTTGTTTTAGATTTATCTGATGCTTATCAACAATTATTAGTTTGTAAAAATAGTCAATCATTGTTAACCATCAATACACATAAAGGTTTGTATAGATTTACCCGTCTCATCTACGGCATTGCTTCAGCTCCTGCTATATTTCAAAATATTATGGATCAAATACTATCGGGCATCCCAAATGTTTGTTGTTATATCGACGATATTATAATTAAAGGGAAAGACTTGAATGATTGTTATAATAGTGTTAAAAAAGTGTTAGAAAGATTAAATAAGTACAATGTAAAAATAAAAGAGGAAAAATGTACATGGTTTGCTGAGTCTGTGGAGTATTTAGGTCATGTTCTTTGTAAAGAGGGAAGGAAGCCAAGTCCGTCTTTAGTCGAAGCTATTGTAAAATGTAAAAAACCAGAGAATGTCAAAGAATTGAGGTCATATCTTGGAATGTTGAATTTCTATAATGGTTATATTGGTAATTTGAGTTCATTGACTAAACCTTTAAGAGAATTGATTGAGAAGAATAAAAAATGGAATTGGTCAGAAAGTCATCAGAAATCTTTTGAATTATCTAAAGAAAAATTATTAAATAGTAATATTTTAATTCATTATGATCCGTAGGGTAGTGACCCTTAATATTATTTTCAGATGCAAGTCCTGTAGGTCTTGGAGCAGTGTTATGTCATGTTATAAGAGATAGAAATAATAAATTAATTGAAAAGCTAATAGCATTTGCTTCATGTTCATTAACTAAAGTACAACAAAGTTACTCGCAATTAGATAGAGAGGCATTAGGTATAATTTATGCAGTAAGCAAATTTCATAAATATTTATGGGGTAGACATTTCACCTTAATTACAGATAATGCTCCAATTCGTCACATATTTCATCCTAGTAAGAATGTGCCTACATTAGCTGCACATAGATTGCAACATTGGTCGTTAATTTTGTCAAATTATGATTATGATATACAACACAGAAAAAGTGAATTGTTATGTCATGCAGATGCCTTGTCTAGACTTCCAATCAATAAAATTTTATTAGATGATTCTAATTCATATGTGAAAAGTGAATTACCTATGTCACATGTGGACATAGCTTATGAAACTGTCAGTGATTGTATTTTAATGAAAGTAATGGACTATGTAAGAAATGGTTTGCCTAATCATATGAAAGATCGAGCAATATTACCTTACTTTAGAATGCGTTATTACATATCTATAGTTGAAAATTGTTTAATGTTTGGTTCAAGAGTAATTGTTCTTTTAAAGTGTCAAGAAAAAGTTTTAGATTTGTTGCATGATGGACATCCAGGTATTGTCAGAACAAAATTGTTAGCCAGAGCATCATTTTGGTGGCCTAACATGACAATAGATATTGAAAATAAGGTTAAATCTTGTGAGTCATGTGCTATAGTTAATTTTAAATCAGATAATCACAAAATACCGTGGCCTCAAATAAACAAACCGTTTGAGAGAGTCCATATAGATTTTTTTGAGTTTAATAAAGAACACTTTTTAATTTTTTGTGATAGTTATAGCAAATGGATAGATGTTAAAAGAATGAGAAATTGCACTGCTAGTGAAGTTAATAAGGAATTGAGTTTAATATTTTCATATGTAGGATTGCCTTGTGAAATAGTAAGCGATAATTCGATTCAAGTTTGTTTATTGATTTTTGTACCAAATTAAATATTAAAGTAACCAAGTCCCCACCATATCATCCTGAAAGCAATGGGTTAGCAGAGAGAAATGTACAAATTGTTAAAAAAGGTCTCAAAAGAATTTTGTTATGTAAAAATGAGTGTAATCAGGATATAGATATTAAATTAAGTAACTTCTTACTATCATATAGAAATACTGAAACTACTGTTAATATAAAATCTCCAAATGCAATGTTAATGATGTATAAACCTAGAACTAAATTGTCAATGTTAAATCCTATACATAACAGCTTAAAAACAAGTAGAATCACCACATATTCACATTTCCGTGAAAATGATTTAGTATTAGTTCGTTTTGGTCAAAATTTACCTACCAATGCTACTATTGTTAGAATTTTGAGCCCTATGATATATTTAGTGTCTGTAAATGGTATACTTAAAAAAGCACATTTAAATCAATTGTCTTATGCTCCTATAAATAGTAAGCCTGTGAAAGATGTAGAATTTCAAAATTTTTCTGCGGGGAGGAATATAGTTTGTCAGCCTTTCCCTACGACTCCCAGTGTAATTCCGTACTATAGTCAACCATCTCCTAAACCAGTAGTTCTACCTAGTAATCCTGTTCCCAAAGTAGTAGTTCCACCTAGTAAACCTGTTCCCAAAGTAGTAGTTCCATCCAGTTCTCATTCTGTGTGTCCTAATCCCAAGGTCCCTACTATGACTCCTGTTAGAAGATCTTCCCGAGAACCTCGCCCACCTAATAGATTAAATTTGTAAGGGGAGAGTGTGGTGTATTTAAGAACCATTATTATATACCATAATCTATGACTAATGTTTTATCTATTTAACTCCATGTTCTATGTCATACTTCTGTTCTGTCTCTTGGTCTGTGTCTTGCTATGTATCATGTCATGTCTGTTGCTGAATAAATATAAATCCGATTCAATCCTAATAAGTCTTTGAGTTAACCACACAATATAATAAATAACCCACGAACACAATACCTGATACTAAGTTTGTCCTCAAACTTCCTAAGTGCCTACTTATAAATTTTTTTAATGTTTGGTTTATAATATTCTTTTTATTTTTTTTTACTTAATTTTATTATTGTAAAAGAATTATGCACAATAATCTAGGTACTAGTGATTTGATCTCCGTCAATCCCTTTGGAGACCCTTTGAAGAAATATAATCCTAACATGTACTTTTATTAGGCATTATTTATTTATAATAGTAAAATAATAACTGAAGTTGTAGATACATATAATAATTATTTATAAATAAATTATTAGCCTCCTAGATACAAGAGTTCAATGTTGTCAAAACTACATTTTCTGTTATTATGCGTATCAATTTATAATAACAATAGTAAATAGATTGGTACTAAAAAAATTGCCTAACGATAACATTTATATAAAATTAATCCTTCAGTACTTACACAGCATTATATACATTGATTGTGGGTGGATCTATCAACACTTGCACAACAATACATCTACAACTTTTAACAATTATGGTCGAATCTATCAACTAACGCACAATAATATAAGTAAATCTATTTAAATTTGGTGGTGGATCTATCAACACACACAACTATATCCATATTTTAGCAATTGTGGGTGGATCTGTCAATACTCGCACAACATTAACATATTTTAGCAATTGTGGGTGGATCTATCAACACTCGCACAACAATATATATTTTTGGCTATTGTGGGTGGATCTATCAACACGCACACAATGTCCACTTTCCAGAGTGAAGCTACCAATATTAATTGTACAATTCACTGCTACGTATATGACTATGGCTCGATCACCAATTTCTCTATATAAACTTTATACAACATGATAATACAAACTATTGCATGTATATGCATCAAAACAATTTTCATTGGATATATTTTTAGACACATCCACACATGACACATTCACCGAGAACTGAAGTGGAGTTAACTTACACTTTAATGCTAGATTCACCACTATTATCCTCGCTTTGACTATCATTATTATCAGAATCCGATTCATTATGTGTTGTGATCCAAGGTTTAATGCGGTCTGATGCCCATACATTACAATAGTTTTTCTGTATAAAACTGGTCCCCACAGTACTCGAGACTTCATATCTATCGTTAGCTAGAACCTTGGTAATCCTAAAAGGTCCTATGTATTTCGGTAGAAGTTTCTTACTTTTTCCATCATTATGTGGTGTAGGCTTAAGAATCTTAACCAAATCACCCTCTTTATAAGTTTTAGTTTCAATTCGCTTTTTATCATATCTAATTTTTTGAAGTCGTTGGTCTTTTTCTATATGTGTATTTGTTTGCTCTCGTATATCCTGTACTGATCCTGGCTGACGTATTTCTTTTAGTATATCTGAGAATATATTATCACCTTTACTGACTAATTGTATACCAAATAATGCCTCTGATGGAGATTTTCCTATACCTTTATTAATCGTGTTATTCATTCCCCACTGTAGTTTACCTAAAACTGTATCCCAAAGTTTTTCCCCTAGTTTATTTGTATAAGCTGTTAACGCATCTAGGATGGTTCTATTATACCTCTCTACTTGTCCGTTAGCTCGAGGTAATGCCACAGCATTTAAAATATGATTTAATTTTCCTTTATCACAAAATTTTTTGAAATCCTTTGATGTAAATGACGAACCTCGATCCGATTTGACTCTATTTGGGTAACCAAAAGTTGTAAATTGTCTTCTAGGGCTCGAAAAGTTAAACTAGACTTTAAATTTCGTAAAGGTTTTAATAAAGAAAACTTTGTATAACCGTCTACAAGAACTAAAAGGTAAGAGTTTCCTCTAGAACTTTTAACGAATGGACCTAAATATCTATGTGGACCGTGTCAAATGGCTTATCTACTTTATGTATCGGATGTAGAAAACCTTCTTTGGGGCCCGCCGGCTCTTTACTAAATGCACACTCTAAACAAGATCCTACATATTTCTTTATACAACGCTTCATTTTAGAGAACCAAAAATCTTTAGAAATTTTTTGTAACGTTTTTTCTACACTAAAATGCCCAATGTCATCATGATTAAGTTTACAGAGTTGAAAACGGGCGGATTTAGGTACAACCCATTTTAATTCATTATTTACTAAGCGAAATAACTTATTATTTTTAACAGAGTAATTTTTCTTCACCTCAACATATTCCTTGTTCTCTAAAAGTTCACGAATTCGTTGTATTTCTGGATCATTTAATTGTAAACTCAAAAGCCAGTCTTCATGTGTTATTCTTAAAATTGAAGGTATGAAATCATAATTATCTTGTGAATTTTGTGGCTGTGGATTTCTACTAAGAGCATCTACATGTGACATAGAATGCCCTGGCTTATATTGTATGTCAAAATTGTATTCTTGAATAGCTATCCACCAGCGAGCGATTCGTGTTATCAGGTCACGTTTGGTGAATGTAGCCCTCAGAGCGTTGCAATCAGTCACGAGAGTAAATTTTAAGCCTAGCATGTATACACGAAAACGATGTAGTGATGCAATAACAGCTAGTGTTTCTAGCTCGTAAGCATGATATTTTTCTTCGTCTAAACTTGTTTTTCTGCTAAAATATGCAATTGGCTTAACCAATCCCCACTTTGTTTTTTGACGTAATGTATGCCAGCTAAACCATGTTTACTGGCATCGGTGTGAAGTGAAGTTTCGTTATGGGGATCATATATCCCCAACAATGGTCTTTGAACTAATGCGTTTTTAAGACTTTTAAATGAATTTTCTTGTGCAGTACTCCATTGCCAAGAATTTTCCTTTTTGGTCAAATCCGTAAGTGGTTTTGCGATTATCGCAAAATCTTTGATAAATTTTCGAAAATAACTTACTAAGCCTATAAATTGCCGCACTTCGTGAACGTTTCGAGGTGTGGGAAATTCTTGTACAGCAGAAATTTTTGCTTCGCGCGGTCTAATTCCACTCTCACTAATTTCGTAGCCAAGGTACTCTAAATTTTCTTTTAAAAAATTACACTTCTTTAAATTAAGCGTTTAACCTGCATTTTGTAAAAGTTTAAATATCTCCTCAAGACGATTAAATTCTTCATCAAAAGTTCTACCGGGAATTAAAATGTCATCCATGTAAGCGAGAGCGGACTTAAATCGGGTGTTACCTAACACTTTGTTTATAATACGCTGGAATACAGCTGGTGAATTAACTAATCCAAAGGGCATTTTTTTGAATTGATATAAGCCATCCGGAGTAATAAATGCTGTGAGGTGTCTACAATGTTCATTAATTGGTACTTGGTAGTACCCACTCACAAGATCTAAGCTTGTAAAATACTTATTACCGTTAAGCATATCTAGTTGATCATCAATCCTTGAAATGGGGAAGTGATTCTTTTTTGTTTTTCTATTCAATTATCTAAAATCTACATACATTCTATAGCCCCCTGTTTTCTTTTTTACTAATATTATGGGACTTGCGTAAGAGGAATTGGATTCCTCGGCTATATCATGTTCCAATAATTCTTGTACCATATCTCTGACAATTTCTTGCTCGGGGCAACTTAAGCGATATGGCCTATGAACAACGAGTGTAGTCCTCCAACTCTATATTCATTTCAGAAACGTGTGTGCATCCTAGCTCTGACAGTTCCTGCGCAAAGCAATTTCTAAATTTATTTATGAGGTCGACAACAGATTTAATCTGTCGTGCTGAAAGATTCACATTTATATTAATTTCATTTCGATCTAAAGCTTCCAGATGTAATTTATCAGAAATTCTATTACAGTTATAAATATGTTCTTTGCTCGTGTCATCTATCTCGGTAATGGTATTAGCTCGGACTAAGACTAACCCCTTCTCAAGCATTAAAGGTTTATTAGAAAAAATACAAATACCGATTTTACATTTCCCGTCATGCAAACTGTAGACACCCCCTAAAATGCAGTAATCTACAGGTCCTATACTCCTAACACTGCTTTCTACTAACACGTCACAAACAATATTGTTTCCATATAAACAATCTACAAAGTCGAGGTTTTTAATGTCCGTATTTGATGAAATCCGTAATACAATTTTCTTAGTGCTTTCATCATCAGCAGCTGGTAAGCTAGCTAGTTCTATAGGTAATTTACGTTTGAATATTTCAAGCTGATCATTAGTCTTAATTACTAAAATTTCAGGTCGATCTGTGAACTTCTGCCCTACTAATAATGACTCATCAAACATAAATGATTCAACTATGTAAGCATCGATTTCTGCAGATACCTCGCCCAAAGTTAATTTAATTGATGTTCTACCTAAAGGTGTATACGATTGATTACCAAAGCCACGAATTGTAGGTAAATTATCTACGTATTTAGGTAGTAAATTATCTTCAACTAATTTATGGCTAATAAGAGTGCAATCACTACCGAAATCTATAAAGCATTCTACCTTAATATCATTATTGATTAGTACGTCTTTACGAAACTTAATGTCTGATTTACTAGTTCTAGTTAGCATAGTTCTTTTGTCAGGAGTCTTTAAATTTTGTTTATGTTTGTTTTGTTGCGCTACATTATTTTTATTATGAAAACAATCGCTAGATTTATGCCCAAAACGATTACACACGTCGCATTTTATGATAGGTTTATGACATTTGTTAGAGGTGTGACCTTTCTCTTTACAATTGTAACATGATACTTCAGTCATAAGAGATCGGCATTGTGCACTACGATGACCTGTTTTGTTGCATTTATGACATATAATATCATTGTATGTGTTAACATTTGATTTGTATCTAATAAATCGTAAAGTAGGTTCTCTACCTAAATCTTTCAAAAATTTTAATAAATCTTCCGGATCATTAAACCTTTTTTTTTTTTTTTTTTTTTTTTTTTTTTTTTTTTTTTTTTTGGGAGGGGGGAAAATGCATTTACGCATTCCTCGTGGTCGAGCCAAACCACGAGGATATGTGGGACTCCCCAGTCCGTACCCGGCCCGGGCCTACCCACTAAAAACCCCCCCAGCAGCTCCTCCGTCCGTCACAAGACAAGGGGAAGGGGACAACAGCCAGGCCTTATTCCCGCTGACCCCCTGCCTGTGACATGTCCGTTGCCGGACTCTCCACCTGCCTCAGCTACTTTGTGGAGCGGCATAGAATTGCGCCGCTCTACACCCCGGTTGGTTTTTTATTGTGGTTGTCTTCCACGCGGTCCGACGTTCAGTGCGCCGAACCCCCGGCCCGCTCAGTGCGGGTAACGGGTTGCCCGACGGCAGACCCCACTGGATCCACCGCCGCGCGGTGAGCCGAAGCTCAGGGAAAATCCCCAGAAGGTGCAAAGCACCATGGCGATAACAATCGCCTCACCTCCGCAAGCCGAAATCGACTTCCAGCGAAAGCCACACCTCTTCTTAACACAAGAAGAGGGGACTTCGCCCTTCCCCGCATGAAGCGGGTGGCCACACGAAGTGGCCCGCCAGGTTGAACCCGGCCATCCCACACCCCCCCCTCTATGGGGGTCCTCTCGTCAGACTATTAGCCCGCGGCAGAGAATCTGCCGGGTTGCCCAGGGTGCACCACAAGGAGGTTGTCTGACATCGCACCCCCCGGATCATTAAACCTAGCTGAGGATGCACTGAATCTTATCATACGATCATCTATTCCAAATATTAAGCAATCCACTGCCTTTTTACCCTTAATTTTACATGAATTTATTAAAGTTAGTTTATCAAAATAGTAGTCTTCTATCGATTCTCCTATTTTCATTCTTCGCTCTAACATTTCGGTAAGCAAAGCTCCGTAATTACTTTCCGATGGAAAAGCTTTGATTAAGCGTTCCTGCCATTCAGACCAAGTCAAAAGTATTGTTTGAAGACCTTCATACCATTTTTTGCCATGTCATGTCATGTGAGACGTTTGCTCATCAGACCAATTATATATTTTAGCACACTCATTGACTTTACTTATCCAATTTTCTATTTTTTGATTTTTCTGAGTAGGGTCAAAAGAGGGTATTATATTTTTATCGTAGGTAATGCCATGTCTGGTAGGTCGCAAAATACCTTTTAACATTGAAACAAAGTCATTAACATTAATGGACATATTATTAAAAGGTGTATAAGTATTATTCATATGCTGCTCACCGACATTTGAATTTGGTTGATTCTGTTGACTGGCGTTGCACAAGTTCGCAGACTCAACTGTTGCTGTAGGTTCGGATGTTTCTCTTGGCGGTAGCAGCGCTGGCCTTGCTTGCTCATACGGTAATTCTGAAGGCGCCGACTGGTTCAATGGTTGTCCGGATCGCTGAAGATTATTATACAACTGTGTCTTTATATCATAAAAAAATAGATATCATAAAAAGGATAAGATTATAACTTGTTTCTGTATAAAGTTATCCCGAAATACTTAAATGCTCAACTGTATAAATTGTCCATATGAAATCTAAATTAAGACTATGTCAAGTGATTGTTAAGTACTTTTGTAAAATAATACTACCGGGGTATTAATAAACTTATACCTTTAGCTTAAGTAATTTAAAACAATAATGTACATAATATACATACACATGTATAATGGAAATGAGACAAAATAAATGTTTTATGATGTTCTTTTTGTATTAATAAATATTTATATAACAGCTACAACGCGCTGTGTTCCAGTTTGAAAGGGAATAACATTACTAGACACTATGATTCGACACCTTATTCACAAACTGGCGAAACACATTGCATCCCTAAAGGGGCGCCGACCCGCAAATCTTACAAATATTACATGTATCATAATGCCTGCAGCAAATTATCATCAGGTGCCTAGGCAGCTCGTTTGCCTGTCAAGTCAGTTGTATGAAAAGAATAAAAGTAAAAAAAAACAAAAAGAAATGTATAATATCGTGTCTACTTCACTTTGAAACAGAGAAAATAGGATATGCATCTAAGGGGTACATAAAAAAAACATTTGTAAGCTCGTATATGCAGTAAGAAAAATAATAAATCAACTGTACTTGCCTGTTTTCCTGCCTTGTTCAATTCTTCAACTGAGTTCCTTTTGGGTGGCATCCCTTCATGCGAAGAAGTACTCGAACTTCTTGACCTGGATGTTTTCCGGTTTTGCCTCGATCTCTTTTGTCGCCTTCTTTCCTTTCGCCTCAATTCTTGTTCGGATTCCGAGGAATGAGAATAATGGCGAGGACGCTTGCCATGACGGTGACGGCGTCGACTTTGTCTAGATACTGATCGCCGTTCACTTCGATTATTTTCATTTTCAAAGTCCATACTTGTAGGTGTGATTTCTATATCCCACTTCTGATAAAAGGTACAAACACTGAGAGACTTGTCTATACTTGAACTCTTTATTTAACACAACGTGAACACAACACTTTGCTATTCAATCGCACAATACCAAAAGACTGCCTAACTTGCTCGGCCCAACGTTTTTATCGGTCGATCTTACAAGTTTTTCTTGCGTGGCCGGAAGGAAGTACCGCCCTGCGCCCAAATACAGTAATTTTATATTTTGATCGACCTATAAAAAATTAACATTAGAAATATAATTCAATTTAATATTATAATTATATCTTCATTATGTGATAACAGTAAACATTATTTTTACGATATTATAATTTACACAATTGAGAGAGTCATTTGACTTTTAGCTGGTAGTATTTAGAAATAACTAATATATCTTAAAATTAATCAACAAATGTATAAGAACTCATTTTCTATTGGAAATATTTATTAAATTATTATTATATTAGAATTTCTAACATATTGAACAAATGTTAGAAAGTTTAGGATATAATAATTTAAAAGAATGTGTCCATCCAGACAAGATATCTTTCGATAATCGCTAACGCAATCGCTAAATGGACAATGTATGAGATTTGACATTTGCGCTCGAAAGCTAAGCGAGAGCTTATGTCAAATCGCATACATTTTCCTTCTAGCGATTGCGTTAGCGATTATCGAAATACGTCATGTCTAGGGGGGCTGATATTTTGATTGATGTACATTAAGAGGGGAAAGGGAATAGTGATGATGTACATCGTTACAGACTGGCTCATTATTGTTTTTAGTAAATAAAACAAGGTTAGATGTTTCCTTTCATGTAGGGTACTGTAGTAGACATCAGGAATGTCCTAATATGAATAATTTCAATACTATTAAAAATATTTTCCGGTACCTAAAAAGGTTAATATATTCTAACAGTATTCTCGTAGTAATGACAGAGTATTGAGAGCGTACTGTGATGCAGATTTTGCGGGTGATCCTGATACTAGAAAAAAGCACGACTGGTTTTGTAATTCTGTATGGCGGCGGACCAATCCATTGGTCTTCACGGAAGCAATCTGTAACGGCCTTATCAAGTACAGAGGCAGAATATATCTCGGCTGCCGAATGTATCAAAGATTTGTTATATGTACAGAGTTTGCTTAGAGAGATTACTTGTATAACTCTAAAGATAGAATTATATGTCGATAATCAGTCTGCAATAGTTTTAATCAACAATGGAATCCTAAATCGTCGTAGCAAACACATTGATGTGAAATTTCATTTTATTAAAGAGAAAATTGAACAAAACTTCATTGAAATATTTTACTGCCCTACTAATGCAAATTTACCCGATATACTCACTAAAGGACTAGACAGAACAAAGTTTTGAGATTAAGAAAACACATAATGAGTGATGAGTGATTATACTGGACGCTTAAGGCCTTACTAATAACCATTGTATAAGCCTAATTTTGTTAAACAGTGTTTTGTCACGTTCACTCGAATGACATTTCAAATTCGAACAAAAGAGACAAAACACTGCTTAACTATACAAGGCTTATACAATGGTTATTAGTAGGGCCCTTAGTGTTTCATTTTAATAGTTAATGTTAGTTTTAAGGTTGTTCAGGAACTTAATTCAAAATTTAGTTTTAGTATTAGGTATTTTTTATGATGATTAATTATGTATTAATTTGAAATTGTTATATTTTTTCTTTATATAGGTTGTAGTTTATTGTACATTGAATAAGGGAGTATTATTTATGAGTTCTCTTTTATTTTTACTGAGGAAGAGACTTTATATGAGGTAAGTCTATAATTGAGGGGAGTGTATACAGTATGTTTTATTTTCAAGTAGGGAGTGATATACATGATGTTTTCTTGATGAAACAATAGGTGTTTTAAAAAATTATATAAAGTTTATGAATGTTTAAATCTGATGAAAATTCAGAGGGGATGTTGTAGGTAGGAATTTTCCTCTATGGCTTTAAAATTCAAATTCGGTATGATGATTGAAAATGACATAATTATATGTCACTGTTTGAAGATTTGTTGTTTTGGGAGTTCGTATTTTATTATGAAAATTTATGAAATGGAATTTTGTTTGCCTTTTAAATACATACATTTTTTATATAAGTGGTTTGGTTTTACTAAAATCAGAAATGACTAAATTGATTAAACATCTATGAAGAGAAATATGATATTTTAATATGATCCAGATTTCTGTATATCCAGGTGAGATTTCTTCGGAATACGCTTACGTGATCGCACTTCATCTATTGAAAATTTTCTCTGTTAGCAACAAAACTTTGATTGCAACAATTTCAATCAAAGTTACATAATCAGCCCACTGAGCACTGTAAACGTTGTTTGTGACGCAATCAATGACGTCATCACATCCAACGTGAACGTTGTTGTCGCGAAACTGGCCGCCTGTTAGCGCGCTCACAGTGCTGCCCCCCTAGCCCTACAAATGCCAAACACTAACTTTTCCGCAGTCGTTCCTCGGAAAAAATGTATGGAGATCACATTGGTGTCGATTCTGGCATGATTCTCTAAACCTAAAACTAAATTTGACAACAGTCTATCCTTGTCATACTCTATACAAAATAACAAGGAGAGACTGTTGTCAAATTTAGTTTTAGGCTTAGAGAAACATGCCAGAATCGATACCAATAGCTGCAGAAAAAATAGCGTGAGCGTGAGGTTGTCGTAAGCTAATGTCATTTCCATACATTTTTCTGCGGAACGACTGCGGAAAAGTTAGCGTGTGGTATTTGTCTAGGGCCTCAGATGGTCACTAGTCACTATAATCGCGAAACGGAACGCGGCGTTAGAACGTATCCATAGATATAGAAACGTATCTCTATATTCTCTATATACCTACGTAGTATCTCTATCAAGTCTGTGATCTCTATCAAGTCTGCAGCGTTGCCAATCTGTGGGGAATTCCCCAAACTGTGGGGATTTTCAGTCTAATTGGGTAATTTGTGGGGAGAGCGTTTATGTGGGGAAAATGCGGGGAATTTAGACATTTACGCTAGGACTTAACTTAAAAGTAATAAAATTAGTATTAGAAGTGAGTATAATTTATACATTATTTATACTTTAACTCAAGTTTAACTCAACTTATCCGGTTGGAAGGTTTTGGAGTTTATTTTATAGCAGCATTTATGTCCATCAACGTTTATTGTTTATCGGGGAAGTCCCTGTTGTTTACTATAGCTTTGTAACGAATTATACCTATAGATAGAGTACGTATGCGTATGGCAGAGAACTTTTGAGCGTTATTGGGTGTTCGAGTTCACACATACTGCTTCTTGTGTATTGCTCACACTTGTTGTTTATGTAATATAATTAGAAAGATACAATGGATAAGTGGTAGATAAAATGTAAAAAAAATAAAGTTAATAAGAACGACGATTATTTCAAGATATATTATGTTATAAAACCAATATTGACCTGTTTACCTGACGTATTTCTCGATTGATATTTGTTACAGTAAGTTTTATTTCGTGTTTATTTTTAATTTTAAGTTAAGTAATATTAAGTTTAATTTCTTTGCTGAAAACTTGTGGGGAAAATGTGGGGATATCAATTATGTTTTCCCCAAAATTGGGGATTTTCAGATAGGTTTTTGGGTAATCCAGACCGTGGAAGTCGGCAACGCTGCAAGTCTGTGAGTCTGTACAGTAATATAATTTGTGGTCTGTCTGTGATCGTCTGTGGGCAACAAATTTTTGTTTACAAAACTTTGCCATGGATACATACCTACAGTTTTTGTTCATTGTAAACCTTTTTAATTGTTGTATCAGTTTTGAAAACCTATAGAAAGTTTCTATAGTCTTAATCAATTTTCAAGAAATCTGTTAAGATTTCTAAATTTGATGTTGATACGTTATTATAGTTATTAACAGTGATTAAAGACTACTTCGGCTGTAACTTATTAGTAGAATTGGGCCTCTGATCACTACAGACAGTTGAAAATTTCGTCGGGGCTGGTAGGGGTAGGTAAGTGCTCGGTGGCCCAGTGGTTCTTTTATTTTGTAAGTATGTGATAAAATTTCTATGATAATTATTCATAGAATGGGGTATCAAACACTTGTTTAGTAGCAATATTTTTTTGGCATTTCTGTGTGGGTGGATAGCGAGCACTAAGGTAAACTGGTCAAAAACTAAATTTTGTCACAAACAACCTATCAGTTAATTGAAAAAGACAACTTAATCTCAATACAAAATTAACGGAGTGAATGAAAGGCATAGATGAATCTTTAAAAATGAATAATATGTTTTTATTTATTTGTTATTTTACATTTTTTAACACTGCAGCCCATGATTTCTAATTATTTTTTCTCTGAAAATATTTGTTAAGTAATTAGGATGGCTGATGTATATAAGGATGACAACATTTGCAAAATGAATGAAGTACAAAATGGTGACGATACTAGTGCAGCTAATAGAGTAAGTTTATCATATTTACTATTTTGCTTGTATGGTGAATAAGGCCTTCTCGGTTCATAAGGGGTGAAGATGTTATGGATAGGCTTAACTAGGAAGCCAGCCAGGTAGCAGAACAAATCCCTATGACAAACAAAACGACATGTTGCACTAATGCTGCACTAAGCTTAACTGTATTTTACAATTTGTAAGAATGGGTTATTACCTGGGATATTTTCATATAGGTTAATATCCGTTATGAATCTATTGTTAGCCAATTTAAATAGTGCTAACCAAAGTTGTCTCATTTTTTAATCACCAGCATTACTACTTTACATTTGTTTTGTTGTGATTTAAAATAAATTATTACAAATGAAACACAGTCGGCCATGATATATTCCAAGTGTAATTTCTTTTTTTTTTATAGTGATGGGACCCACCCTCAATAGGGATGTGCTACTATACAACATCTTCCCCTTTTAAAGTTCTATTGAATTTGTTTTGTTACACTCTAAAGTAAAATTATGTCTAAGAAATCAAGATATTAACTAAACTAAAATTAAAAATTACTTTTCAATTTCATAGTCCATAAATTTCTTAGGCATCTTAACTTCCCTTCCCGACCTTGTCACTATTTTTGATTCTACATTCTCATTTCTATCCTCCTCTTCCAATCTCTCTTCATCTTCTTCTGCATCCCTTGTTCTTTCAGTTGCTTGATATTCAGGTTCTACCTCTTCCTTAATTTTTCTTTCTCTGATGTGAATCTCATTTCTTCTATACATTCCGCCTTGATCACCAGTTACAATATACAATATACCTTGGAGTAATTGGACTTGTTTTACTTACTATCTTCCCTGGCTCCCAGTTCAAATTAGGCAATCTTTTGAACCACACATTTTGACCCTCTAGAAATTCCTCTCTCACTTTTGCATTTCTATCATATAATTTTTTTATATTTTTCTTTAGAACTTCTTTGTTAACATAGTCTTTTTTGTAGGTTAATTTAGGTACCAAAGTGTTGTACACACATGGAATTTTTCTCCGTCATTGGTAAATTTTTTATTAATAAAGCAATTTGCAAATCTACTTCTTCAAACTGAACTTCATTGTCACAACTTTTCTTTGTAAAGTCTCTTGACAATGTATCTGCCAAATATAAATACTTTCCAGGAGTGTGTACTAAATGCAATCTATAGGGTTGAAGTTGCATCATCATCCTCTGCAATCTCGCTGGAATTTTTACTAGGGGTTTTTTGAACACACCTAACAGTGGTTTATGATCAGTTTGAACACATACTAAATCCCTACCAAATAAATATTGTTTGTATTTTTCTACTCCAAAACACACTGCCAACAATTCTTTTTCAATTTGCGAATATCGTTTTTGTGACTCAATCAATGCCCTAGAGGCATATGCCAAAGGTTGTCCTTCCTGCAGTAAAACAGCCCCCAAGCCAACCGAACTAGCATCCACTTGTAAAGTGATTTCTTTGGTTGAATCATAAAAACTCAATACTGGTGAATTTATAATGCAAAACTTTAACTTTTCTAATGTTTTTTCGTGGTAGTGATCCCATACAAAATCAACATCATCTTTTAATAACTCTCTCAATGGTGCAGAAAGTTCTGAATAATTTTTAATAAATTTAGAAAGATAATTAAAAACTCCTAATATCCTTTGTAATGCTTTTTTATCTTTTGGTGATTTTAATTCTTTTACTGCTTTTAATTTTTCACTATCTACACTTACCCCTTCTTTACTAAATGAGTGCCCTAAAAATGTAATATTTTCTGCATCAAATACAAACTTCTTTAAATTGAATTTTATTCCTGTTATCTTAGCAACCTTTAGTACCTGAATAAGTGTTTCTTTCAACTCATTTCTTGTGTTAGCCCACAGAAACACATCATCCTGAAAAGTTTCTACATTTGGCAACGATTGGAATGTCTCACTGATGATTCTGTGAAAGATTTCTGGAGCTACATTTATACCGAATGGTAATCGCTTAAAAGAGTATCTACCCCACTTTGTTTGGAAGGTACACAGCCTAGAACTACTCTTACTTAAGGGTAGCATCCAGAAACCTGATGCACAATCTAATTTGCAAAAATGTTTGGCCCCACAAAGTTTTGTAGTGATGTCCTCCATTGTCGGTAAAGGATAGTGTGCTCGTTTTGTAACCTGATTCAAAGCTCTTGGGTCCAAACATATTCGCAATGATCCATCTTTCTTTAGTACAACAACCATTTGGCTTACCCACTCCGTCGGTTCTTCAACATACTCTATGATTCCTTTCATTATCATGTTATCAAGTTCTTTTTTAACCTTTTGTTCTAAAGCATAAGAAATCCGACGAGGTGGGCAAACCACCGGCACTGCATTATCTTTAAGTTCTATGTTAACTTCTTGTGGAATCATACCAATTTCACCATCAAATAGATCTAAATACTCTTTTGGAATTATGGATTTCACATCATCAGCTAACAAATGTACCCTTTTAATCAGTCCTAATACTTCTGCAGTCTTAAGGCCAAGTATATTACTGCATCCTTGTTGATCTACAATCAAAAATTCTATGTTAAAATTTTTACTCTGGAATTCTCCAGTAAGCACACACTTACCAACTACCTGTAACTTATTATTTGTAAACGAAGTAACCTTTACTTTAGTAGATATTAACATCCTATAGTCGAAGCCAAGGTATATATATTGTTGAAGACCCATTACATTACATTGAGCGCCCGAATCTACTTTCAATTCGACTTGTTTATTATTAAATGAAATAGTAGTTAAATACCATTCAGACCTGTAATCTTTGTCAACCATATCTATTTTATATTCATCATCACTTCCTTCAAATTCCATATTCTCAGTCAATAAGTGAACTGCTCCATCTTTCTTACTTCTACATTTACTTGCAAAATGATTTAATTTGCTGCACACAACACATTTTTTTCCATAAGCTGGGCATTTACCGTATGGATGGTTGTATCCACAATATCCACAATTTTCTATTGTTTTCTTTTTCTTGACATCCTTCAATACTTCAATTTTTACTGTCTCCGTTTCTCTCATAGATTCTAATCTATTCTGCACCGCTATATTTGTTCTACATATTTCCAAAGAAGTTTCAATGTCTAATTTATGTATCTTTAATAATTGTTGTTGAAGGTTGGGATCCCTTATTCCACAAATAAACACATCCTTAATTAAACTTTCTCTTAGAGATTCCAGCTCACATGATTTAGACAATGTTTTTAATGCTGTCATATACTCCTCAAATGACTCATCTTCTTTTTGTTTTCTAGTGAGAAATAAAAATCTTTCGTAAGTCAAATTTTTTGTTGGTACGAAATGTGTTTCGAATTTCTTCTTTATAATGTCTAGTTTATTTTTTTCAGTCTCCGGCAACTCCCAAGCATCAAAAATCTCTCTTGCTTTAGACCCTGCGTGGTACAATAATAAAGCTACTTGTTTTTTTTCCGTCGCACTATCAAAATATGCCTCGATAAATGTTTCGAACTCCCTTGCAAATACATTCCAATTTGTCGCCATGTCGCCTTCCATCTTTAGGGGATTTAATCCTCCGTATGCTCCCGTTGTCATTTTAACTCTTTCAAAAATTCAATCAAATCACGTTCAAAATTCACTATATTATATTATTTATTTAAAGATTTAGACCGCTGTCACCATGTTTTGTTGTGATTTAAAATAAATTATTACAAATGAAACACAGTCGGCCATGATATATTCCAAGTGTAATTTCTTTTTTTTTTATAGTGATGGGACCCACCCTCAATAGGGATGTGCTACTATACAACAACATTTATCAAAATGTTTTAGTAAAAACAACAGTTGTAAAAGGGAAAGGACTTTTTTCGTTTTCTATCTTTTCCTTAAATAACATAGTTTATAAAAATACTGGTATGTTTTGGTATGACTTATAGTTAACCTACTGATTTTATTGTTTAACTGAAAATTTTATTGGTCTTGTACCCACATTCTTTGGCAATATTTCTTTCTCGTTCTTGTCTATTGTTTACTTTCCAAAAAACTACCTGAAGGATTGAAAAAAGGTTACTTTAAAGGAGTAACAAAAAACTGAGTTATTGTCAACTATTGATTTTAAGTAATATGTAGGTAGGATTAGAAGTTACATTCCTCCTATATTGGTTCTGTCGACATCACACTTTAACATAATATTAAATCAAAGACAAAAATCTTTATACAATGTAAACCTTCACAAGTATACTATTGATAGTCAATGTACATTTGATTAAATAAAATAGTTAAAACTAAACTAAAAAAAACACCCATATTATAGTTTTAAAAAATGGGAGATCAACTCAGAACTGAATATTAATTAACATAATTAATGACATGTAATTATGTTGATTATTCCCCCATGATCCAATCTGGTGGTCGTCATTATTTTTCTATTAATTTTTCATTGTATGCATCATTGATTTACTACCAAACGTAGATAACGCATGAACGTTCAAAAAGTGGGCTGGTGAAGAACTGCCCAATCGGGCCTCGTGCAGTTCTTTTCCATGCGTTGGATAAGCAATTTTGAGCATTATGTTTTTGAGAGTATAAAGTTGATATTTTCTTGTAGCAATTACTAAGACGTCAAATTTAATGTGGCTAGGTATGAAATGATGTAACTGCACACGGTTGTACTTCAAATAGTTGCCGTAATAATAAGGAATAAGGTTGAATTCGATAAATACGGTACTTTCTTTATGGTAATTTTAATTCGGGTGTGCATATTCAACTACCTATTTAACAGCGTACAAATGTATAGTCGATTAGGTGACAGATTTCAAGCGCGTTTTTGTATGAAGTGCTCTATCTACGTTTGGTAGTAAATCAATGGTATGCATGCTCAATCTGTTTTTATTTAAATAATTTTTTTTCTATCTCAAGGTACCACTGGTCAAAGCTCTGCCGAAGGTAGATTAAAATCGATAGAATAGTATACTAACTAAACTGAAGTCTTTTTTTACCAAAAAGTAAATAATGTAATATTTTAATATAGGTTATAAATCACAGATCGATTAAATTTATGTGATAATATGTGATTTATTTAAAATATTTTTATAATTTTTGTTTGGCAATTAAGATAACTTATAGTTATAAAAAATATTCTCTATTGTCGTTAAAAGTAAGGTAAAAAAGGATCTGTGGTTATGTGATTATAGTAGGTTATCTATATTTTATTTCTTTTTGATTTGTTGCTGATGATTAATATGTTGAATTTTATAAATATGTTGATTAAATATTTTGATTTATATCTTTTGTTTTTATTTCTTTAACAATTTTACTTTTCTGCATGACTGTATGTAACATTCCAAAAGAAAAGAGCCAAAAGTCCACGTCTTTTTGATAAAAAGTCTGATGGATCCAATGGTGTAGGTAATGTGTAATTTTGAAGGTCCAGTGGGTACCATGTTTTTGATGGAAGGTCGAATAAGACGTATCATTAATTTTGAAGGTCCAATGGGCACCAGATTTTTGATAGGAGGTCGAATAGGTCCTATCGTGTAGGTAAGGTCCAATTATGAAGGTCCAGTGGGTACAAGACCATTTTATTTCGTTTTTTAAGATCTCTGGATTTTCCACTTTTAAAAATGATTTTATAGTATTCTTATTAAAAACAAAATAATAATATTTTTTATTATATGTACTTATTTATCACACATGTGTGTGTGATAAATAAATATGTATGAAATAATGAAAATAATAATGACAAATAAATAAATCAAGATTATTTAGTAGATGTATGTACAGTAAGCTCCCATTCAAGCTATACATGTACACTATGAAAACCGCCAGCGACATAAGATCGGTCAAAAGGTCTAACAGTATAGCTTGATAAGGAGCTTACTGTACATCTACTAAGTAATATTGATATATTAATTCATTACACAATAACGGTCATATTTTTTTGATCCCAATAACAGCCATAATATACAGGATTATTTGTAAAACATCTGCAACCTTGCAGGATTAGATAAACATCTTAAACAACAATGTTTGTTCTACGACTTTTGATAATTTATTAGATTTTACTTTCATACAAAAATAAATATTAATATAATATACCTCTAGAATGTTTGTAACTCTTCGCGCACAGCGCACGAGTGTAGCGTCGTCTTCTGTCGTCGTCGTTTATAAATGAAAAAAACATAGACTTATCAATGTCACGACAGTGCAATAAAAACTTAAAAATTGATTTTTGTTCAATTTATTGAGTTATCTAAAACAAATGTTGTAGTTAATGATGCTATCTATCTAATCCTGAAAGGTTGTAGGTGTTCTACAATTAACCCTGTATTGCAAAAGGAAGAAGACTAATTAATCTAAATGAAATTAATAAAACGAAAATGTTAATGATATGAGCAATTTTGCACTTAGCAACAGTGTTGAATTCATAGGAGTACAATTATTAAATGTTTGTGACTTTTATAGGTAGGTAGACCGTCTTTAGCACAAGTGAAAGCCATGATTGAATTTATGAAAGAGCACCCAGACTTAGCTCACCAGCGTTTGAAATGTGGAAAAAAGTTCTATCTGTATAAAAAGCTGTGGATTGAACTGTCAAATATCGTCAACTCTATGGAAGGTGCAACAAAGTCTACAAAAGGTTGGAGGAAAGTAAGTTTTACCCAAAGTCACCATACTGACCCTGATCAATATTTTAACTTTGATGAGTTAACAAATTTATTTTATGCTATATAATTTGACCAATAAATAATATGTAGAGCAGTATTCTTTGTGATAAGTTTAAAGCTGTTTGTAGTTTGTTACCTATATGTTTGGAGCCTATACACCAAGGGTCGGAAAGTAGTTTTAAGTGGGGTCCGGATAGTGTTAAAAAAAATTATAGAGGTCCAGAAAAGGAACTGACCATGATTAAGTACTATTTTATACGAATTATGTAGGTATATTTTACAATATTTGGCGGTCCGAGGTTCGACCTTCCACGGTCCGGATACGGCCCGCGGTCCGCCTGTTACTGACCGCTGCTATACACTTATACCCTGTATTGCAAAAATTTATAAACGATTTTTTTTCTGTTCTATTTAATAATAAAAATTTTAATGAAAGCATATGAAAATATTATTAACTACAGTTTCATATGCTTTATTACATTCCAATATTCCATAATAAGGATATTCCAATATTCCATGGGAGCCTCGGTGGCGCTGTAGCCTCGGCACTGGACTGTGGGAATCGGGAGGCCAGCGATCGATCCTGCCATGTACCAATGTGTTTTTAACTGACTTCGAAAAAAGGAGGTTACTCAATTCAATATGCTTGTTTTTTTTTTATGTTTGTTCGCGGATAACTTCGTCGTTTATGAACCGATTTTGATGTTTCTCTTCGTATTCGATAGAGGATACTTGGTCACCAAAGTTGGGATCTGATAATGGGATCCCATAAAAATCGAGGAAAACCATTAAATTTTTATGTGTGTCCAACGTGTTTTGTGTATATTTACGCGATTACTCCGCCAATTGTTGACCGATTTTCAAAATTCTTTTTGTATTCGATAGAGTATACTCCTGGGATAGTCTCAAGGTCACCAAAGTCAGGATCTGATGATGGGATCCCATGAAAAGCAACCTTACTTGCAACACGCATCATGCCCTATTTTTGAAATATTTTAGTTTTCGAATCCATGTTATTCAATAAAAATCATTGAGACGAATGCTTTGTATTGTTATACCGGATGTAACAAAAAACCCTGAGAATCCTTTTAGGAGTATGTCCATAATCGATATTAGAAGCTATGGCATCTAAGTCATAATTTTCAAATCCCCCAAAAAATAGTTGGGTCTGTGAAAAAAAATGTATGAGGAATTGTAGAGAATTAATTTTACAATTTCGAATTGTCATTGACGCCATATGTTTATCGATTCTGAACATGCTCCTAAAAGGGTTCACAGAGTTTTTGTTACTCACTGTATAGATATTTTTTTTTATCTATACAGTGAGTAACAAAAACCAAGACAAGATTTAATGTAAACTTGTGTATTTGCTAAAATTATCATAAACTTTTTTAACTGATAATATTTGAACCTTTGGGCCCTTTACGACTACCTACGATCTTTTGCAGCAAAACTATCGCGATAAAAACACGCCCGCCGTCGTCGTGCGTCAATATAAACGTATCAATATTAATTTTGTAATATACGAATATCAAATGTATATGTGCTGATACAATATTTTGAAAGCAAATCAATGTAACCTGTCCATGTCCATACTGTGTCTTATTAAAATTATATTTCCAGTTTTGGTCTGATAAGAGGAGAAACATTTTATTGAAAGAGAAACAAATTAGAGAAGGTAAATTAGCTGGAAGCCTATCGGAACTTGATCTAAAAATATTACGCGTTGGTAAAAACCAACTTGTAACTAGTAAGTTTATTTTATTTTATTTATAATAGTATATCTATACTGATATTATAAAGCTGAAGAGTTTTTTTGAGTGTTTGTTTGTTTGTTTGGTTGACGCGCCAATCTCAGGAATAAATGTTTTCTATGCTCAGGAACTACTGATTCAAATTGAAAAATTATTTTTGTGTTGGATAGTCCATTTATCGAGGACGGCTCCAAGCTGTATAACATCACGCTACGACTAGTAGAAGCTGAGCATCAATGAAAAATGTTGCAAAAACGGGAAAAAATATATGGCGAAACGTAGTTCGCGGGCACAACTAGTCTATAACATAATAATGGCTGACTTATTAATTATTGCCGAGCATAAACTATTAAATCTGGAGATATGAAATTTGGCCAGAAGGTTTTTTATAACACTAAAAAGTGAACAGAAACGTCCATTAACAAAAGATTTTTTTGGTAATACAACCCCAAGCTGCTAAAATAGGGGTCTGAAGTTTATATGGAACTTGTTTTAAACTAGAGCTACAAACCATCAAATATAACAACTTTCAATTAAAATTATCTAATTAACGGGGTACAAAAGATACAAAAATAAATATCATA
Source organism: Schoenobius gigantellus (assembly GCA_963935595.1). Lineage (NCBI taxonomy): Eukaryota > Metazoa > Arthropoda > Insecta > Lepidoptera > Crambidae > Schoenobius > Schoenobius gigantellus. The sequence goes on along the minus strand of OZ012542.1, from coordinate 13,628,577 downwards.
AAAACCAGATTTATAATATTAAAGTTATAATAACATACAAGTGATGCGGGGCTGGTGGTGAATTTGATCCTGGTGAATAAATTCCACCAAAATTTTACTTACAACAAAAATGTATGAAATGTCCGGTTAAACATTTTAGGACGGTCGCGAAAAGTAAAGGAACAATTGTCTAACGGCAATGCATCTGATACCCAGGATAATTCTTTCGTAAAAGACAGTGATGATGAAGAAGATGATTCCGAAAATATGGCCAGAATTGAAAGTAATGAGCGGCATTTGAGGATAATGGACAAACTCGTAAGTACATTGTTTGTTAATTTTTTTAAGGAATTAGCAAACTGTTACAGTCTAAAACTCCTCTGTTAACCTTTTAATATTTTTTTCTCAAACATGCTATGATAAACGACCATATCCTAACAACCTTCTTTGGGGTAAGTCATACTTACAGTATTTGGCCAGGCATGCGGCCAGCAATTTCTTATCTGGTGTGCTCGAGCGGCCGGCAATGTAATTAGGAAATTGCATTGAACATACGAACTTCTTTAAAGCCCGTTTTTACATGATTACTAAAGAGGTTAAGTTTAGTTTGAAGTTGTCACTGTTTGGCGTCCATCATAGAATTTTGAAACGGTTGCCTAACATCCTGGGGTGGGCACTAGACAAAATGAGTTAAGTGATTAAGATATTTTAACACCACCCGAAATAAACGCGGCAAAAGCTATTATTGAAAACAATTTACCACCGAAATCTAGGGACAGATATTTGAAAACGTATGAAAAACATTCCTTATGTTATTTTATTGTTTTAATTTACCCGCATGTTTAGGAAAAGCATTATACTCGTACATATACAAGTCTTGGAGACAAATAAGCATTGTTACTCTGCGATGCGGGTGTCTGTCTGTTCCGGCTCGGCCCTTACGTTCATCCGGCAATGCTGCACTTGCGGTACTATTATTTATTCTGTGCTTGCGGGTCGCTGCAGTAATGTACTATTTATTTAAAACAGGTGGATATAATGGGCCAGCAAGCGACATCCTTACTGCAAGTGGCGCAGGCGCAACTTGACAATACCAGATCCGTGGAACAATTAGCAGAAGCTTCTCACATGCAGGTGATTAAAAGTTTTGTCTAATTTTATTCAACAGAAAATGGGTGCACTTTGGCTCGCCTGAAATTATTAGCATTTGACCGAACTCTATTAGCCTAAACATTAAACCTACAGTTGTTGTTAAGTCTAACACTTATTTTCGCACTATTGATCGTTTGGTAAAAAATTAAAGAGCCATAAATTCAGGAGATTTTTTATAACGCGGTCAACTAATAAGCACTGGATGTGCTTTTGCAGCAGACTCGATTTTGAATTTTATTATTTCATTTTAGAAAGTTGTCGAATTTAGTTCCAAAACAATATTTTATTTTAAAGCATTGAGTAGTTACTTGCGATTTTATTTCTACAAAATGAATAAATTATTTATTACATTCCCGTTTAACACAAGCTATGCCATCTATACAGTTTTGGATGGAACTAATTATAGATTGTTCCTGTGTCGGTAACCCGTGACCACAGATCGTATTTTTATATTATTCTTTATTATTACATTTTGTGGCGTTTGTTACTTTTTTTTTTTTTTTTTATTGCTGAAAGTAGCAGACGAGCAGACGGCTCACCTGATGGTAAGCGGTATCCGTCGCCCATGGACTTCGCTAATATCAGGGACATAGCTAGGTCGCTGCTTACCTTGAGTATAATGCTCTCTTAATGTTACTCTTGAATAGGGACATGTTGTAGCGCTCAGGAAACACAGCAGCGGGAAGTTCGTTACTTGCGCAGAGACAGTTGATTTGCAAGTTTAAAATATACAGGGTGTCCCAAAAAATAGTGTTAAGCGTAAGTCCAGAGTTAGAGCACCTCTTGGAGTACCCCATGTATGTTCCGCGATTATTCGTAGTTTTCGAGTAATAATTTTTTTTCTGACTTTTTGAAAATTTTGATCCAAAGAACTTAAAAATTTTAAATAAAAAAAGTAGAACATATTTTAATGTTTTTCTTTTTGCCACTGAATCATCTTTAGTGCTTCTTTTATGTCTAAAATAATCAGCTTCGTAACTTTAGTGGAAATTTAGAAAACAGTAGTGTAAAGTCAAAATTTGAATGTTAGTGAATAATTACTTAAAAATTCATCTTTAAATTAAAAATCTAAACAGGCGAATTCATGGTTTCTAAGTATGTGTAAAAACTTCTCTAGACTCTCTGCTTTCATAATCATTTAAAAAAAGAAGTACTTAATAGGGCTACTTTGGCTTAAATCGGCCATCAAAGACAGCGAGGTGAAAATTTCATAAAATTTACCAAATTCCTATCAGATGATAAAAAAAAATATCTGGTCTTTTTATAATTTCTAAGGTTCAGATTAATTACAATTTAGCAAAAATTAACTACATGAAACCCATATTTAAATATTTTTCTCGCGGATCACATCGGTTGTAGTGTTGGATGTAACGCAGTACTTACCTGCTAAAAAATTGCCCGAGTGAGAGGATATGAAAGAGACCGCATTGTTGCTATCTCTCTCACTCTCATTGGCGAAATGGATAACTGTAACTGAGGAATGCTATTCTTTGTGACAAGGGGATGAGGCGGGGGGTGTAGTCCGAGCGCCTATTGTGTTCTGGCGCCAGTCGTTTGCCAGCTTTTGTTTGCGCCTTACGTACGATACGCTCATTTTTGATTATTTGACGAACTTTGCTTTCTTTACGGACCTTGAGTGCGATTACGATTTGGTTTTGTGTGAATACGGGATTTTGACAAATTTGGCATTCTTAACGGACTTTTCAAGCTCTTCATTTTGTGATGTCTTTTTCATCGCAAGAATATGCTCTTATGCATTACTTTTATGGATATGCAAGAGGAAATGCTTCTGAAGCAGCCAGGTTGTTCCGGCAGCAAGTACAAAATGGAGGTGGACCTCAGCCTGAAACTTGGCCTGATCATCGCATGATTTTAAGAGTACATAACTCTTACATGGAAGGACGCCTACCAGGTAGAAGATCGGGGCGCCCATCTGAAATGAGTGACCCAGATACTGTCCAATCAGTGGTCGAAGAAGTGGTGAGAGATCCATCAGTTAGTGTAAGAACAATAGAACATCGAATCGGAATTCCGAAATCACAAGCACATCGAATACTTCATCAAGAGCGTTTTCACCCATATCACATCCAGAAAGTTCAGCAGCTCAAGCCCGCAGACTACCGGAGAAGGGTGGCATTTTGTCAGGAAATGTTACGGAGACAAGCTGAAAACGAAAATTTCTTTAAAAATATTCTATGGACTGATGAATCACATTTTAAGCGATGTGGGGTGTTTAATGCGCATAACTACCATTCGTGGAGTATTGAAAATCCACACCTCACAAGGGAATCTAATTTCCAAGAACAATTTAGTATCAATTTGTGGTCAGGCATCCTAAACGGACAGCTGATTGGTCCGTTCGAACTACCGGACCGACTGAACAGCGAGGCCTACTTGCAATTTCTACGACGTGATCTCGGCGTCTTATTAGAAGATGTAGACCTATTAACGCGGAGAAATATGATTTTTCAAAACGACGGCGCTCCATGCCATTATGCTAGAAATGTTAGACAACATTTGTCTGAAACACTTCCAGGCAGATGGATCGGTCGTGGAGGGCCCATTGCGTGGCCGCCACGGTCCCCCGACTTGAACCCCATAGATTTTTTCGTCTGGGGATACTACAAGGAATTAGTATACGCCAAGGACATTACAAACGTCACAGTGTTAAGAACAAAATTAAGACAAGCGGAAGAAACAATAAAAAACAACAGAATTGCATTTATAAATTTAAAAGAAAACTTTTTTAGACGATGTAGAATATGTATTGAGCACGATGGTCGTCATTTTGAAAACTTTCTTTAAGCGATCGAATAATAAATACTTTGAAAATAATGTTTTGTTTCATTTATTAAGTTATAATAAACCTTCAAAGGTTATTAAAGATGGCAGCAGGAACAGTTATTTTTGACCTTCAAATAAAAAATTTTTAGCTTTTCTACAATCATTTTTGGTTTATTAATAAATAATTGGAATTTAAAAAAAAAAATATTCAGAAGTCGAGTTTTATGAAATTTTCACCTTGCTGTCTTTGATGGCCGATTTAAGCCAAAGTAGCCCTATTAAGTACATTTTTTATTAAATTATTATAAAAGCAGAGAGTCTAGAGAAGTTTTTACACATACTTAGAAACCATGAATTCGCCTGTTTAGATTTTTAATTTAAAGATGAATTTTTAAGTAATTATTCACTAACATTCAAATTTTGACTTTACACTACTGTTTTCTAAATTTCCACTAAAGTTACGAAGCTGATTATTTTAGACATAAAAGAAGCACTAAAGATAATTCAGTGGCATAAAGAAAAACATTAAAATATGTTCAACTTTTTTTTATTAAAAATTTTTAAGTTCTTTAGATCGAAATTTTCAAAAAGTCAGAAAAAAAATTATTACTCTAAAACTACGAATAATCGCGGAACATACATGGGGGTGATTCGGGTACTCCAAGAGGTGCTCTAACTCTGGACTTTCGCTTGACACTATTTTTTGGGACACCCTGTATTTTTTTACATTTGATTGTTGTAATCCCATTTAGATATGTTTTTTTTTCTATATGTGCACGATACAATAAAACTTAAGCAAAAATTAACTAACAATAAAATATTTCGTAAAACATGGATTAAAGATAGTCCTGATTTAAACCAGGACTAAGTTGACGCTGTCTCTATCTATCTATATTAACACAAGTGAAAGCGCACCACGTTTAAACCAATACTAACTTTAGACCAGGTTTAAACCAGGTTTTGTAATAAGACCGTACAGGTTTTGTAGAAGTCGAAACTAAGCGCAATTGAGCGCTTTTATTTATTGTTTACGTTTTATTTAAATAAATAAAGGAAATAATAATATTTTTCGGAATCCTCAGATTTTGGTACACATGTTCCTCATGGTACACATACATGAGCAAAAATGTATGGACTATTCGCGATCTCCTTTTAAGACTTTCTAGGAGATCATCGTTTGGCACCGACTTCAATATAGAAGGGTGATGTTGTCTGTACCTATTCTTATATTATTTTTAACTTTTTAGTGTTTTTGAAGTCGGTTTTTATTTGTTGTAAAATATTTTTTTTCTTAAACAGATTTATTTAGCTTGTCCTGTATGTTGGTGTTTGGTCATATAATAAATTCTGATGACAATACAATTATGTATGTTCAGTATCATTATAAATCCAAGATGGCTGCCAGCACAAAATGGCGAATTACATTTTTTTAAATCAATGAAAGGACTTGACTTGTAGAATACAGTAGGTACATCTTAAAACTATTAAGAAATGAAATAAAAACTTGTTTAAAATATTTTTTTTATGTTAAACGGTCTTATTGAAAAGAAAGATAATGATGATGTAGATAATGTACTAAAAAAAAACAATTAGGTAGGTCCTAAGCACCTGTCATCGCAACATTCTCCTCATCAATCTAGGTCATTGATTAATCGCAAAAATAAAACCGGGGGGCGTAGCGCAACCTGAGTAAATATCTAAATAGCATTTATAATTATGAGCGGTTGACCGTTGATAGAAATTACGCGCACCGCAATTTTATTTTTTCTTCTGATTACATAAAATATCATTCGATGGGAACTGACCTGGGGCTATTTTACAGGCTTTCGCTGTAGACAGAATAGCGACCTCGTTCGAACGTATCGGCAACTTCGTGCACAACGTGAAGAACTCCGTGCTCGGTATCGACTCCAGTATGCGGGGGGGCTATCCCAGAGCTGTTATTCAATCCCGACAGGACTCTCAATTGTTTAGTTGAGAATCACAGTAGGTAGAATACGTATATTACGTACTTATACTACCTACTGACAACCTCAAACTATTAAGACTTAAATTTAAAAGGAAAATGAAATTTGTATTGCGTATTTAAAGCATTAAAGCAATATCCGATAATGTTTTTCCAGTAATTATGTACCATTTGGATTGCGACAAGGTATGATAAATAAAAATACTGTTACGTTTGAGGGGTGGGTATTTTATAGAAATTAGCGAAACACCGACAATCAAGAGATAAGTTTCAACTGTGCACTTAATAAACCACTTTACTAAACACTTTACAGTCACTGAACATTTCACTTTTTTTTTCTCGACTAACCCATCGTGTGGTGTATTGTTGAATAGGTCTTTAAAGATAAAAGTAAGGTTCAGAATACTATTTTTCGATTTAGGCATCCGTTTCTGAAATATTTGGTTTTAAAGTGCAAATTTTTGTTAGAGGTTAGTGTTCCAAGCGGTTATATATGGACATGTGAAAAAAATTACAACAGTAGTATATATATAACGAAGTTAAAGGAAAAGTATCAGAGTTCCGTACTAAGTACAAACTAAAAAGTTATAGACGACCAACTTATAAAATGTACTCGGAAAAGTAAAATTTCATTGAAAATTAGTACTGAATATGAATTTACGAACCAGGTGAAGTTAAGTAAATATAGAATCATTGCACCTTTAATCATAATAATAATGCCTAATTTAATGGCAACGTGTTGTGAGGTGTTAGTGTGAACTCAAAGTTGGCATTTGCAACTACGGAACCCTACACTACGCGTGGTCCGACACGCATTTGGCCGGTTTTTTTACATCAAAGGTCGAAAACACTAGCCCGTCCTCCTAGTTCAGGTAAAATTTCTTCCACAGTAGTGAATTGGTGGTTAGGCCTTTTTAAAGCTTTATTAAGCGGAATTGGGTCAAGACAAATTCTAAAACTATCCTTTTTCTTAATAATTAAGATGTTGCTTACCCAATCTGTGTGATTTTCTTCTCTCACTATCACTCCCTCTGCTTCCAAGCTTTGTAATTCTTCTTTCAGCAAAGGTCTTAGTGCAACAGGCACGCGAATGACAAGCGGGATATCATTATTTATTTCAAGATCGATTTCCTCTAAAAAGCTTCCTCTACCTGAAAATATCTCATTATATTTCTGTATAATAAATAAATAAATAAATAAATGTTTATTTCCAATTTAGTACATACAAACACAATAGGATTGATCTAACTTCCACACTAGGCTTAGCCTGTCCTGTGGGAGAAGAAATAGAATTTTCTCAAACAAAAACTATGACCAAACGGAAAATACAAATAGGATACGAACATGCATTTTTTTTAAATATTTCATAATTAAAATATTACAATACAAATATTTGAAACAAAAAACGATGCGCGAAAGATGTGGAAGTAGTGACAGTGGGTAGTTTATAGACTCGTTTTTTTATTAAATCGAGATACATAACAGACCCAATCACAGATTTATGGATCAGGCCAACCACCCTTACAAAGTAAAGCCTCCGGACACTCAGAACCTCGGCTTCTGCATAAAGAGCATCGGTTGAGAAACGGAGGGGTTTCCTAAGCGCTACCTTCAAAACTCCCCTTTGTGCTCTTTCGAGGGGGAGTAGAGTCGAAGAACTTGCTCCACCCCAAGCTAGGATGCAGTAATTGATGACATTCTGACAGAGAGCTAAGTACACCATTCTCAAGATTTTACCACTTACCACATCACGAAGATTTTTCATCACTTGGATGATTTTCCTTACTCTCTTGGCCATTTCAGCAATGTGCAGCTTAAAAGTAAGTTTTTTGTCCATAACCACACCAAGATATTTAATAGAATCTGATCGGCAAATTGAGTTGCAATTACATTTATCTGAGTCTATACATGAATTGATATTATGTATTTTAAGAGAATTCAATAAAGATGGAGCAGATGTCGCGGTTTTGTGAAAGCACAGAAACTTAGTTTTTGACAGATTTAGGGATAATAAATTTTTATTTAACCAGTCAAACACCAACCTCATACCCTCTTCCACTTTTCTGCGAACGTCAGGCCAGGTATGATCACAGAAAACCAGAGCAGTATCATCGGCATAACATAGGATTTCAGCATTTTGTAGGTGAAGGGAGGCAATATCGTTTAAATATAGCAGAAAGAGGGTAGGTCCAAGAATGCTTCCCTGCGGGACGCCGAAAGATATGGGTCTTAGTGTGCTCCTTTGATCTGAGATTCTCACACATTGCTGTCTCTCGGTCAGATAATCAGTAAACCATTTTAGAGTAATTCCCCTTACACCGTAGGCCTCCAGTTTTTTCAAAAGGATAGGGATTGAAATTGAGTCGAACGCCTTTGTGAGATCCAAAAAGACGCCTATACACTTCAAACCTTTGTCAAGATGAGAAACAACAGTATGTGTGAGAAGAGTAACGGCATCTTCCGTAGATCGGCCACGTCGAAACCCGAATTGCCGATCCATGATTAACCTCTTTGTCTCAAGAAAAGATACAAGTCTCTTATTTACAATACGCTCTAACAGCTTAGAAATATTTGCTAGCAGAGAAATAGGACGATAATTGCTGGGATCATCTTTTGGTCCACCTTTATGTACCGGCATCACAGCTGCAACCTTCCAAGATTTAGGGAAAATACCAGAAACCATGCTCAGATTGAAAATATGAGTCAGTGGAACAGAAATATATTGGCCTAATGTTTTAAGGATCTTGTTGTCTATGCTATCAAGACCAGGTGAGCTATGTGTTTTTAAGTTTTGTATGAGTGTTAAAATCTCTTGAGGGTCTGTAGGAGTTAAGAAAAGGGTGTTTCCAGGTGTTGTCCTCATTTTAATCTTTGCAGCCAAATACTCGTGCGAAACGTTTAGGTCTCTTAAAATACTGTTAGTTAACTTTTGCCCCACAGATGAAAAATATGAATTGCACTCCTCTAAAGATTTCTCAATGGAACCCTTAATAATCCCTAAATAGAGATGCATATGAGAACGACGTAAATAAAACTTTAAAATCTATTATAATGTGGCTAGAAAATAACAATTTAAAGATAAATTTAGAAAAAACAAAATTGATGCATCTGAGTCAAAGAATACCTGGCATAAACATGAACGTAAGTTACAATACTAAAGAAGTTAATGACACAGATGCTGTGACTTTTTTAGGTTTGGTAATTGATAATAAATTAGACTGGAAGTTACATATAGAAAATATATCGTTAAGAATAAGCAGAGCCTCATATGCATTATACAAATTAGCACCGGTTCTTAATATAGATGGCTTGATTACTGCTTATTATGGAACAGTGGAATCAGTATTAAGATTTGGTATTATTTTCTGGGGCAATTCGGTGGATAAAGAAACGATTTTTAAAATTCAAAAACGATCAATACGCTCAATGTTTGGCTTAAAACCTACTGATAGCTGTATAGATTATTTTAAAAAGTACAAATTGTTAACACTGCCATCTCTATACATATTTGAAGTAGCTGTATTTGTGAAAGCAAATCCAGAGTTGTACAAAATCGAATTATTTAACAGTAATCGAATTAGACAAAATAAAAATACAAAGCTTTGTGTGTGTAATTCAAATACGGCACTTATGCGTAATAGTATTTTTGGTATGGGTCCGACTATATACAATAAGCTGCCAATGGCCATAAAAGAACTCAATTTAAATATGTTTAAGATAAGACTAAAAAAATTCCTTATTGAAAAGTGCTATTACACCGTACGTGACTATATGTTTGATAAAGAGTTACCAAATTTATAATAATGAAATGTTGTTAAAAAATATGTGATCTATAAATATAACAATTTCTTTTATTAATTATATCATTTATAAAAATAGGACTTTTAATTGTGACATTATATGTAATTCTTGACTTTACTTTACCGACTAATTAAATTCACTGCCATTAGGACATTAAATTTATTCATAATTATCATTTGTAATACATTATTTATATTATAATTTATAGTTGTTTTTAATTGGAATTGTTGATTGATATTATTTGGAATTTTTATTTGGAATTGTTCATTGTTTTATTTTTAATTTAAATTGTTGATTGGAGTTGACATATGATATATTATGACTGATCTTGATTAATCTTGATTTGATTTTGTATGCCCTACAAGGCCAAACATGTAAGGACAATGAAAAAACCTGACACCTGCATTTAATGTATACTCATGTTTGACAAAATAAAGAAATTATTATTATTATTAAAAAATACCTGCAATGTCCTCGAGGGATGTACCAGGTCTCTTTGACGTTCTGTATGAGATGCGATTTACAACTTTCCAGAGACTTTTTGGCTCTTTTTTATTTATGTTTATTTCTTTACTATCGTGATCGGATTTTAGCTTTCTCAGAAGACTGATATAGAAATTTCTGTACCGAGAATAAATTAATCGTTTTGTCTCGTCTTCAGGGTTTTTTCTAAAAGCCAGGTGTAATTTATCTTTTTGTCTAGAACACCGTATTAACCCAGGAGTCATCCAGGGTTGAATATTGTACTTAGTATGGCTGACGCGATGTAGGTGGGAATGTTTAGAGATAGCTTCGGTGAGAAAAGTAGAGAAATAGGCCACAGCTTCGTCGACGGAAGAGCTTTTTAGGACTTGGGACCAATTTACTAATTTGATTTCCGATTTCAGAGCGTTGAGATCAACTTTAAGTTTAGATCGGTTTTGGACATTTCTTGTTTTTTCCAGACCCGTGCTTACTCCTACCATAGTCAGGCTATGGTCTGTTAGGTCAACAGGGCAAATCGCTGCTTCCACATGAGTAGCTCCAGAGACGAATATATGGTCTATGCAGGAGCGACAATGAGTTGGTGAGTTTATGCAAGAGGTTAAACCATGTTCGGCCAGAAGTGAAAGATACGAAGATGTTTGGTTCTCGCAAGTAGATGGCCCTATAATGTTGATGTTTATATCCCCAAGAACTATAAGACAGGGTGAGCGCTTCAATGAATTTAAAATTGTATCCAAAGAGGAAACAAATCTCGAAGTGTTTGGAAACGAGGGTGATCTATATAAGCCAAACAATGTCAAGACGTTTGGAATTTCAATAATTAAACCATTTGCATCCTCAATGTCGGGTTCAAAAACCTTTACCGACCAAGTCTTGTTGACATACAGAATGACTCCTCCTGACTTGTTTATAAATTTTGAAGTGTTGTAGCTAGTGTACCCATCAATCTGCTTAACAGTGGACACATCACTCAGCCAGCATTCGCTAAGAACTATAATATCAAATATGACTGGCAACCTTTTTAGGACAACTAAAAAATTATCAAAATTTCGTTGCATGCTCCGAATATTCACATGAAGCACTTTAACCTTGTAATTTTTCATAAATTTACCGCACTCTTTAGGGAGAGGTATATTATGGCATTCTATGTTGAGCGATTTGTCAATATCAGCTAGAAGCTCAAGGGTAGTCATATTGTTTATATAAAATATAATGTGTAAACTTTATTGTCTGTATGAAAAAGAATGCCAAACGTTTTACAATAATAAAGAGTGCGTGGTAGTCATTGTTGTAGGAAGAAAAACCGCAATCAAGCAACCCTAATAAGACCGTGCAAAGAAAATTGTTTATATTCATTTTATGTTTGTGTTTGTGTGTGTACATGTTTTTTGTATGTATAAACTTGTAAGTGTGTAATAAGAGATGTGTGAATGCCAATTTCATAACTGCGAAGTACTGAACAATGATGCTAATATTAAAGTACAAATCAAAAACTTTAAAATCAAAGTAAATATAACAAATTTTTAAACTCATCTGGCTTCTGTCCTTGCTACTTCCATTGGTTCGATATCTTCTCCAGGTCTGCAGTGTCGCGGATTTGTATTGGTGGACATCTCATAGGTAAGTCTCTCGTTGATATATACTTTCCTTTGAGGACCAGCACCCACGATTTCCTTGCTTTCTAGATTACGCCGTACTTTTGCTTCCTTGAGAAATTCGTCTCGTTTCTTTTTTCTAGTGAAGGAAACTACCAGTGGGCGTGAGTACTTTTAAATTTGTGGTTTCTTCGGTATGATTACACTTGACTTCCTTACAAAATTTTACAAGGCCCATTTCAGTACAGGCTTTGCATGAAAGAAGAGGCATATGCTCAGTGTGCACTACTTAGAATGTAACACAGTATTTCCTTACATGGTTGGATCTTTTAACACGTAAAACTATATCTATTTCCCCATGTATAAATATATTATGTTCACGAAAACTACATAAAATTTTCTTGGATGGTTTCATTTTAGCCTGAATATGGCTTTTTCCAAACATATCTTCTAGATTTTTGTATCCAACCAAGCATTCATCAGCAGCAGTATCTAATAAACATGTAGTTTGATACCATTTTCCTTCTTTGTACTCCATGTTGCAATCTGCTAGATTGACTTGTTTTTATCTAATATTCTATTTATTTCTTGAATATTATTTCTTTTTTTTTCTTACATACATTTTGATTATGATTTCTGCCTTTGCAATTTAAGCAAATTTTACCTCAAGCTGGGCAATTCTCTTTTTTAAAAATGTGTATGTTTCCACAAAACCTACATTTGCCTTTCTTTTCTTTATTGAAGCTATCCTCTATTTTTTTATTTCAGGTACTGCTATTGATAAACTTCATTTGCTTCTAGGTAGCTTCTGCAGTTTGACATAGATTTATGGCCTCATTTAATGTAGGATTTTCCCTTTTTAGCAGGTCTTTTTTTAATGTCATATCATAAATACCAATAACAATTTTATCTCAGCATTTCATCATTAAATTCTTTATACGGACATTCTGTAATCAGTTTTGTAAGGTTTGAGTAAAGATGTCAAATTGCTCATGCTGTTGCTGATTGCGACTAAGGAAAACGTAAGCTAATCCATTCTATCCATTCTAGAATCGACAGTATACACAGACTACTAAAAGCTATTTTTTTTATTTTTAAATTTGTATGGCTTAGGCATACCAACAGTTTCTATACCCTTTTTTTTCTTCTTTCGTTATTTTCCACTATTACGAGTATCTATCTTCCTGTTCATTTCGCAATGTGTCATTCTTTCTTTGCTGTTCTTGTACCTCACTTACTATCATTACCTCCTGCTCATCTTCCTCTTTATTATTTACGAGTACATTACTCCTTTTAATTTCTGTCATGTCTGAGCTTTGTTTTTGAGTTCGTACTTCGTCCTCCTTTATGGGGACATTCAGGTTCTCTTATTCGGCATCAAGTTCCAAGGGATACAAATGCGCAATAGACCTACGTAGTGTATCCCCATTTGGCAATTGTACAATAGCAATACGAATTATTCCATCTCTACTTTCAACTAATGTATCTATTTTTCCTACTTTCCATTTTACATCTTTGAACTGTACAAGAACTTCTTCTTTTGGTTGTCCTTTATATGTTCCCTTGCACGATTTCCTAGAGATAAGAGAGAGATCTTTGTCTGAAATATACAAGGTATTGATTTTGAAACATTTTTGTAAATTCTTCCATCACGCGCTGTCCGCTTGAAGAAATCAAGCCCTCCACTAAATTCTTCCTGGTTGTTGAGCTTGCCTGCGTGAATGTCACCGGATCTGTCATCGTTAGAAGCCCTCCGGCGCATAAAAAATCTGAAGGTGTGAATACGTGTTCTAAGTCAGCTGATATAGCAGTAAGATGTCTGGCATTGACTATAGCCTCCACCTCTTTATCTACTGTAGATGTACAACAAGACGGGTAGACAAACATATCCACCTTTTCATTTGGTTACCTGAAGACTTCTCCGGCCACAAAAAGTGGATCTAGGTAATTTATTCCTACATACTTAAAAGGTTGCGTAATATTTACTCTTTATGCAGGCAATGGTGGTACAGGCGGAATCTGATAAGGCCCACCCCTCCATATTTTATACATTGCTTGCAGCGTCTCAAGATTTTCTAAACCTGTGATCTCCCTTGTGGAATCCAAAAGGTAAGTCTCACATTTGCTAATGTTTGTGAAACTCCACCATGATGTAATTTCTTATTGGTCCTTTTTCTATTATTTCACGTGCTTATTTTGTGCCCTTAGGTATTAGTATTGGGTACTTTGCTCCACTGTCCAGTTGGTATTTTTGAAACGCCCTCTGCAGCGTAGTATGCCAAGAAGAGTCCCAATGCTTTATGTTTAGAAATGTCGCCACTGAAATATTTCTTTTAAATAAATCTTTACAATTCAATGTATCACTATCATTGAATAACATTACATGTTCTTTGGTTTGTTTCGGCCATTTAGATCTCTCTTCTTTGATATAATCTGGTCGATTTTTCCAATGTTTTTCTTCTGTTAAGCTTGAACATGGTCTGGTGGCAAGATCGGCTGGATTCAACTTTGTGGGTACGTACACCAGTTCCAAATTCTCGGTCTTTTAATCTCTTGCACTCTAGTGTTGACAAACGGCGGAAGTACTCTGGTTGAGCTCAACCAACACAAGGTTATTTGGTTGTCAGTCAAAATGTATTGTGCTGTAATATTAATGTTCAAAGATTTTATTATGTAATTTAATAGGCGACATCCTCTTAAAACTCCCATTAATTCCAGGCGTGGTATAGTGAGAGCGACTTTGTCTTTTAAAAGTGTGAGGCGCGATTTTGACATAAGCATCGTAACGTTGATCACCCTTTTGCTGGATTTTTAAATTCAAATTTCAAATTCCGCATCACATTTTCGCATTTCGCGATAACAGTGGCAGCTAGCCAGGCGGGCTCAGAAACCCTACCACCAACCAAACTGAGTAGAACCCCAGACCTACAAATCAATACCGTGTGTCGCAATCACTAGATCACGGAGGTGGTTAAAATAAGTACTTTTTTTAAACAAGTTACTTAGAAATACGTGTGAAAATAGCGTTAAAGAAAGTCTTTTCATATAGGTACCTAAATATTTAGAAATTTAGGGCGTCGAAGTAAGTGCAATAACCAAAATTTATTTTTATTTAAAAAAAGAAAAACATTTATGTTAATACTACTACGTCCTATGTGTGTAAAATAAGATTATAACTATTATAGAATAATAATGCTCCTTTGCCTGCTTATCTTGAACTTTTTTTGACAAACATGTATTCCGTTGTTTGGAGAACAACTGTAAACTTGTATGTTATAAGAATAAATTGCCATTTTGCAAACAGATTTTCGATTTTATTTCCGAACTCTCATAAGTCATTCTCCTCGGTCCTTTATTATAGCTAGTGGATATAATAATTATCTTATCAGCCGCACAGATAGCGGTTGTTTTATCTGACTCTATATCGTTATCCGTAGCTCCAATTTTTACGTAGCGGCAGTGCAGTTTTATTTATTGGAAAACGATAATTGTATACAATGCGAAAAAACAATAGATGTGAGACAATCGTACCTAACAGTAAAAGATGGCGATAAATTGTGGGATATTCATTTTTATTTTGTCGTATGTACTTGAATACTCGTGGGGAGAGTTGTGCCCAAAGAAATGCGACTGTGATATGGACAAGGGGTTGAATAGAGCTATCTGTGTTGATCAGAACATTATTAGTGTCGATGTAGGAGTGCCTAAGGCTGTACAAGTGTACAGTTTAAGTCGAAATGTCATCAGCGAACTGGACAACCTTTGCTTCAAGGTAATTGGCTCTGAGCAATATAGATCCACTTGATATTTAAAATATCAAAGTATTCAATATTTTGCTATAATAACGAGTTGTTGGTTCTAGGAAGCTGGTTACTTGTCATTGGAAGTTTTGAACCTGTCCTACAACTTGATATTCTGGATAGGATTACACGCTTTCTTGGGGCTGGATAAACTGGTTCACTTGGATCTGAGCAACAACAGACTCAGATATATCCCGTCGGACCTTTTCTGGGACACACCTAAGCTAACGTATCTGGATTTGTCGTCTAATATATTCGAGACACTAAAAAATGAACCCTTTCTGATGCATACGTCATTGCAGGTATGTGCCACTTTAAAAGCCATAATGTGCGTGTGTCTCAATTTTATAATAGATGAATTTCTCCGGTTTTTAAGATGTATTAAAATGTCACCGCCACAACTCGTATATGTCCGCAACGAGGGGCTCGAGCCCTTAGACCATTTAGTACTAAATGGTCTAAGGCTCGAGCCTAACCTAAGATAGGGTGTTTAGGCCTTAGTCAACCACGCTGGCACAGTGCGGATTGGTCGACTTCACACACACCTTTGAACTTCTTCTGTATGCAGGTTGCCTCACGATGTTTTCCTTCGCCGCAGGAGCGTCAGAAGAATGTACATATGAAAACACATTGGTACATGGTAGGATCGAACCTCGGACCTCCCGATTAGAAGCCCAGTGCCGAGGCCATCCACAGCGTCACCGACGCTCAAGTATATTTAAATGTATCATGCTATAATCATCAACTGTTTTGATGATCACAATGTGGCGCTATAAATGATATAATCAAATACAAAAGTTACGGCGAACCAATCAGTTTGGCTTACGTGCATTCAGAGAAATGAAAAATAAACGGAAAAAATTATCAGCCAATCAAAGTTAGATAGCTGCGTCGAATTTCGATGTTATAACTATGTGATGATACTATTTTTGTAAGATGATTCATTTTTTATTACATCCGTATCTTTGCATTGTTCAACAAAGCTCCTGAGTAATTAAGCGCTATTTTTCTAGGTGTTGAGCCTCAACAGTTGTCGTATGAAATCGTTGCCGGAAAGACTGTTTACAAGGTTGCCAAACTTGAAAAAGTTGGATCTCAGCGACAATTATGTAGTAAGCTTGAGTACACAAGTTTTGGCGCCATTGAGAAAATTAGATAGGATAGAATTGAAGAGTGACTATCTGAAATGCAGTCAAGATTTCATCGCGGTCGAATCCTGGATCGCTCGTCGCGGCATAGCTTATCAGAAGCGTTGCAACAGGAAGACGTCGAATATGCTAGAGAAGATTATTGCTGCGCCGACAGTCGAAAAGGAGGAGGTCGACGTTAATAAAGTGTGGAATGTGACGACCCCCGTCAATAATGTAACCAAAGTAATGGACACTCCACTCTCGCCGTTCGAAAGGTTCGATAAAGATTTTTCCGCGGTCCAAGCGTTCATCATAGGCCTGGAGCTAGGCTTAGCTTTTGGTGTGGTGGTGACGTACGTGTGGCTGCGGAAATTTTGCAAGTGCGGTCAGCTGGATTGCTGGAGGCCGCAAAACAGACGGCATAATAGGAGGCTACGGAGGCTTAGAGATAGTGATATGAGGGATAGTTTGCTGTGGAATACCGTCATCACTCCGCACTCGGTGACACCGCCGACGTTGCGACGTCAAATGTCGATGCCTGAGAGAAGCCAAGTTCCCACGTATGGTGTGCCCGTTGCAAGAGAAGCAGGTCTTAGAGCGGACGCTATCAGGGTACCGCGACCAGCCCGATCCGAAACCCCACCGCCGCCCTATAACGAATGTCGGATCGGTGTATAACAATGTTCTAAGATCAACATTTATTTTCTTGAACTCTTAGCGGCTGTATTTCGGCGCAATGAAATAACCAGTGCGGAGCAATTTGTATAAAATATAGGACAATGAAAAATTCTTGACAAAAAAAATGGTAAGTAAGGGCCTTATCACATTAGCGGTTTGCGAGCGCTTTTAAAACCGAATGAGGGCGCAGTGAACACGCGAATAGGTGAACGCCTTCGCTCAGAGTTCGCGACGTTCTGAGTAATAGAGTGGATTCCGACGTGTGGCTGTGGCTGACTCCAGATGAGCCACAAAAAAAAGAACTTGATAATAGATTGTTTGAGTATGCCGCTGTAATATCTAGTTTGTGTGAGTTTGTTAGCAAGTTTCAGAGTTTGTCGTTTGCGCGTTTCAGAGATATTTGGGTCTCGAAAACGAAAAGATATAGCGAAAATTTGTTTACTGATATAGATAGGCCGCAGTTTGTCGGACAAGTTTCAGACTTGTCGATGTGCTGTTTTAGAGCTCGCCTGCAGCAAAGTTGTTGCAACTGAGCCAGCTGGATCTCGAAAAGAAAATCTGTTAACTGATATAGATAGGCCGCAGTTTGTCGGACAAGTGTCAGACTTTGTCGATGTGCCGTTTCAGGTGTGCATTACCGCAGCAAAATGTTGTGCTTTAGAGAAGTGAGAGTATATCAAATAATTAGTTCATCATGAGGAGAAATTAGTTCATGAATAGCAAAATTTGTTCGCATTGTAGTTTTAAAGTTATTCGAGAAAAACAGATTTTGCTGGAGTAATGTTCGAAACGTTACCCTGGCAAAATCTTTTTTTATAAAATCGTTTCCATCCAGAACCAAATACATGAATAGATAGCTTTTGTTGCGTATTAAATGTTTGTGAATAGCAAAATTTGTGCATGTTGTATTTCTTAAGTTATTTAAGATTTTGTTGCGGTAACGTTTTAGGATATCCCAGATCTCGAAATCGGTTGAACATAGAAGTTTGAAAAAAATACAAATAATAGACCTTAATTTGTTCAAATTTGTTCAATCATTAGTTTTTGATTTGCTTGATGAATACCAATGTAATTAAATGTTTTCGAAAATCAGAAAAAATTAATTTCTCAGTAAACCAGTACACTTACAATAAAATAAAAGGCTGTAACATGTACCCTTGGTACACCTTTATAACGACAGTAAACTTAGATTATGTAACTTTACGCAATATGAACATATAGAGAATTTTAAAAAGGTTTTTTTAAGTCATCGAATACGCAGCTTCCATTAAACAACGAAACATGGCATACTATGAACAAATTAAAATGTTCCATCAATAAACAATCCTGTTAATTCCAGCTTTGAATTACGGCTATTATGAAAGTTATATCAAAAATAAGATATATCAGTAATTTGTCAATAAGCCGACCGAATTATAAAGGTTGCGTAAAAGCGACCGCATCATACATAAGGCTAACCATTTTAAATGAACGGTATAATATTGATGTTTCGTTAGTACAGTTGCGAAAAAAAGGGTATAATAAAATAATGAAACGAGAACGACATTTTTTTATTTAAAAATCAGTCTTATACAAATGATATTTTTTACTTATTAAAAATCACAGATAATTTTTATAAGGCACACATGCACATTATACGTGAATATAAAATCATCGGATTGGTAGAGTGAAATTAATCTGTTGAGCCGCGTAATACTCCCGGGAACAATAAGACAATGAAAATATCCTTCATACAGAGCCATGTTTGTGCGATCTGAGAAACAAACTATACACGGTGTTTTATAATAACCAATAAATAATTAATGCGTTATCTAAAAATAATTATTAGAAATGTGTTTACACGTAATGTCATTTAACCCAATATTTTCATGTAAATCATAGTATCATCATCATGTCTATGATTTACATGAAAATTTTGGGTTGAATTACATTACGGGTAAACACAATTTTAGTTTTAGATAACGCAGAATTTTAGAAACGACTTTATGTGTATTCTCGACTTTATGCATACTTATTTAGGCTAAACGTTATTAGGCATTTCGTTTTTAGGTGATATATGTTTTAGGCCAAACGTTATTAGGCAATTTATGTTTAGGTTTTAAGTATCGGACTCCTCCAACGATGGTTGATCCCATAGAAGTTTTTGATCAGTATTAGAAACAGGATCGATTGGCATCAAAAAATGTTTTTATGTAAAATTGCTATTTTCTTGCTAACTGTACATTTTTTTGAAAATCTGTGAATGGGGATCAATATTCCATAAAAAATTATGGATAGTCTCCTAAAACCATTTTCGTGTAGCTGCAACGGATAAGGTACTTCTCCTTACTGCCCCGCTGAAAGTTTCCACACTGTATACTTAAGTCATTAAATTGTATAATAATACTGTTGATTATCATGATTGCAATTTACAAAAAAGAAAACTGGTAGAAATATTTAAAAATCGGTTGTCCGAATTACTATTCTACCCGACTGTACACTACGTCACATACTACGCTGCTAATTTGCGAAGTATACCCGTATGTATGGTGCGGTCGCTTTTACGTAACCTTTATAATTCGGTCGGCTTATTGACAAATTATTGATATATCTTATTTTTGATATAACTTTCATAATAGCCGTAATTCAAGGCTGGAATTAACAGGATTGTTTATTGATGGAACATTTTAATTTGTTCATAGTATGCCATGTTTCCTTGTATAATGGAAGCTGCGTATTCGATGACTTAAAAAAACCTTTTTAAAATTCTCTATATGTTCATATTGCGTAAACTTACATAATCTAAGTTTACTGTCGTTATAAAGGTGTACCAAGGGTACATGTTACAGCCTTTTATTTTATTGTAAGTGTACTGGTTTACTGAGAAATTCATTTTTTCTGATTTTTGAAAACATTTAATTACATTGGTATTCATCAAGCAAATCAAAAACTAATGCTTGAACAAATTGAGGTCTATTATTGGTATTTTTTTCAAACTTCTATGTTCAACCGATTTCGAGATCTGGGATATCCTAAAACGTTACCGCAGCAAAATCTTAAATAACTTAAGAAATACAACATGCACAAATTTTGCTATTCACAAACATTTAATACGCAACAAAAGCTATCTATTCATGTATTTGGTTCTGGATGGAAACGATTTTATAAAAAAAGATTTTGCCAGGGTAACGTTTCGAACATTACTCCAGCAAAATCTGTTTTTCTCGAATAACTTTAAAACTACAATGCGAACAAATTTTGCTATTCATGAACTAATTTCTCCTCATGATGAACTAATTATTTGATATACTCTCACTTCTCTAAAGCACAACATTTTGCTGCGGTAATGCACACCCGTTTCAGAGCTCACCTGCAGCAAAGTTGTTGCAACTGAGCCAGCTGGATCTCGAAAACAAAGCGACGTTGCGAAAATTTGTTTGCTGGAATAGTAAAAGTAGTTTGTCCGAGTTTGTCGACTAATTTCAGAGTTTGCCGCTTGCGCGTTTCAGAGATGTGTGGTTTAGCTGGGGTAACGTTATCCCAGTTGAGCCACACGGATCTCGAAAACGAAAAGACATAGCCACAAGTCTATCTAGACGAAGTAATGTAAAATTACAATTTTTGGATTGGGGCGTCGACTAATTCTGAATCTGTGAATAAAGTATCGACAAACTACCACCTATTTATATCAGTAAACAGATTTTCGTTATGTCTTTTGATTTGACTTTGCAAACGAATTAAAAATATTTCATACGAGATTTTGTACGGGACTGCACAAAATGGCGTCCATAGCGCGTCACGGCGGGCGCGCCACGCGTTTGCACCTTTTCGCTGGGCGTAATGCCAGTGTGATAACTTGATAAGGCACTTATTTGTAACCATGTAATGTACAGACGTGTTGACAGCAGTTCAATATTATAGTGTAATAAATACAAAAAAAAAATTGCTTCTATAATTTAAGGGATATCTAATATAAAAAAACAAAGTCATTTAAAAGGAAATATAATTTATTTCGTTAAATACAATTAGGTATATCACATTTTTCAAACATAGCTTCATGTCAAAATATAAAATTATCATATTTAAAAAATAAAATGCTAAAGTCAGACTCATAGAATTTAATATAAATTCTTACATAAATAATGAATTTGGGTAACTATATATATTTTTTGTACATTTGTCATAAACACAACCACAATGGCAATTAATTAACGTTATACTATGGCATCAAATTGGCGCAATTTATCAGAAGTATCATCGTCAATAACATCTTTTTGTAGAAAGCACATACATTAAACATATTTTTATTTGAAATAAGCATAAAATTGGAATGTTCTAAATTATTAATATATGAAAAAGTAACATTAATACAATATTTTACATTTTGGTCGTAAAAAGGAACACAGTTGGAAATGTACGTTATTTAGAAAGTTAAAAATAATGTCTGTCATGATATGAATATTTTATATAACATTATGTATTAACAAAATCATTGTAGCAGACGTGTCATGATTTGCGATGTCAGTATTATCCAATTTATAATTTATATACTCATTTATTTTATTGTTTTTATAGAAAAAGAAATATACAATTTTAATCTAGGAATATTTTACTTTATTTCATGCAAAAATTACCTTTATATCTATTTTAAAATTTGAATAACATGGAAATAGTATGACACAAAATTACATTAATCGAAAAATATTTATTCACACTTCGAGATGATGACAAATTTTCGAATTCATGTCCGTAATGTAAATTAAAAAATATTGGACAGATATATCCTCTTTTTTTATCTAATCAATAGTCAGAGACAAAACACATTGATTTTAAATGTGGCGTGACGTCACGCAAGACGGTATTTCCGAGCACGTGGTGGTAGAAAACTACCCACTCCATTAAATCAAAATACGTATCTCATAATATTTTTTTATCTATGTAACAAACTAATTGGTTTTTCATACCCTATCATCATCCTTATTAGTCTTAACCCCTATATTATTCGTCAATAATAAATGTATACTATTAATAATATATTTGATCGTCATTCTACCTATTTACACAGTCATAATTATATGAATACTCTGCAGTATACTTAAAACAATAATTCACATTCTTTCACATTCTCAAGGCACTTATTATACACAAACTACAATGTAGCTGCCTATTCTAGGTTTTATTAAAAATTAAGGGAATCACGTAAAGCTTACGTAGTTACTGAACGTTAAAATACACTAGGGCTAATAGTCCCAGTACCTACTTCAATATCGCTTCCCCGCATATTATCTTGAATACTTCTTAAACATTATGCTTTAGTGGAATCATTTTGCACCTTACTAATTCAGAATGAAGGTATTTTTCACTTGTCAAAGCATAAAACTTATTGTAGTATGAACGAGTATGGACAAGTCGATTCAATTATGAAAGATACCGTCTCCTTTGGCATGTTAATTCTATCACGAATATCCAGAAAAAATAAAGTCACATCACTTTTAATGTATATCAGTAGAATTAGTAGAAAAAATGCAATAAACACAAAACCATTGTGATTCGTTCAGTGGTTTTAGGTAAGCATCTATGCTTTTCGAATATAATCCTAAAAATTACACAAGAGTCACTTCAAATAATGAACACTAAGTCACATACGTTGATAAGATCATATCACATTTATGGTACAGGGCCTTCTTTACCAGCAAGGGAACAGCAAATTGTATAGTCTAGCTAGAGAGGTTGGGATGGCTCAATCATCGCTTTCCAGAGCCAACTGACTAATGTTGACGTAATCTGGATGCTGTGAGAATATGTCAACCAGCCTGCTGAAGGTAGGCCGCGCGTCTGGGCTGTACGCCCAGCAGTCCAGCATCACCTGGTAGATCTCGTCGGGGCAGTTCTCCGGACGCTCTAACCGTTGCCCGCTTTCTATTATTTGTATTGCCTGTAAACAAAACAGAAATTGTGATTGGCGTTGACAGTATGCGTGATGCTACAGGTTACACACATTTAGCAAAAGGTTTGTTCAGAATTTTTTTTTTAATTCTGGCAACACTTGACAAGATTGACAGCTGTAATTTATAATCTGTGATCATATTATAAGACTTATAATATAAGTAAAATATAGCATTAATGGCGACTGATTCAGATTCCTGATGTTTATGCCACACTAACCAATGACTAACATTTGCAGTGATACATATTTTGATGTCTCGCTTCTGTTTGGCAAGTTTACGTGAACGTGATTGACGCATATTAGCGGGATTTTTTTCTCTGTTCACATTCAATAGTCAAATAATGGAAAATATGGGCGATATATCCATTAAGATCCATTGAAAAGAATCATGCATATTCGTGGTGTTGTTGTAATATAAACGACGACATATATTTCATGGTTTTATTGGTTCTAAATATGAAAAATAATGTATGCATGGCGTCATAGGTACGAGTGTTCAATTGTATATTGTCAGTATGTATGCACTTAACTGTCCAAAGTGCGTTTGTGTGCGTGACATCATGGGTGCGGTCCAAAATTTGATATCAGCGCTCGTATGCGCTATTTGCATGCAGTCTGTCCAAAATTGCTCATATGCGCATTTGTAAGCGATATGGCGTAATCGAAAACGCCACCGATTAATGCTGACAGTGTTAACAGAAAATAGGTAGTGCATCCATGGCACTACCTATTTTAAATATTATTTAAAATAGGTATTAAATATTAACAGGATTGAGCTCCATCAAAAATGACGTATGCAATAATACACCATATCACATAATATATGCCAATGACTCAATTTGATGTCATGCCACCAACATGATGTCTCCGGAACTGTCAATATCAAAGTCAACATCAGTTTCCGCGCAGCGGAGTTTTATTTGAATTTTAATTTGTTCGAATTAATTTTTTGATTAGATTTATCCGTCAGTGTCTTTACAGAGCACATTTTATTATAAATACAGAAGTGCTCTGTAAAGACACTGGAGGCACAATACATGTCTCCATTCAATTTTTCTTTTCAAATAACATGACTGTCAACTCGACAGACTCGGTCCAAAATTGATTTGAGTGCTTACGTTCGTGAGCAGTGCAAACGATTTGAACGGGTTGTTCGCATGCACGCAAACGTTTGCACTGTTGTCTGATTAGGGACCGCACCCCATAGATGAGATGTATGTATACATACCTCCATTCCGCGCATATCGCCGTAGGGCTGCCGGCCCATAGAGAACATCTCCCACAGCGTGACGCCGTAGCTCCAGACGTCGGCGGCGTGCGTGAACGTGCCGTAGTTGTAGGCCTCCGGCGCGTACCACTTGACGGGCCACTTGCCACCGCGGCTCGCGCGGTAGTACGACCGGTCCGTGGACAGCGCGCGAGAGAGACCAAAGTCGCTTATTTTCGCCTGTTGCCTGCGAATCGTATACAATACTCTTTATAGTGCAAAACAGTACAAAGAAGTAATGAGCAAAGGTAAAGTAAGTTATTTAAGGTGTGTTCCGAATGAGCTTATAGCAATGAACGTTCAGCGCTTGCAACTATCTCGAATAGGATACCTATCGCGCTATCGTCGACAAATGACAGTTGGCCGTTCGGAATTATAGTTTGCGCGTTTACGATGCTGACGTTTCCTTAGACGTTCACGTTCATTAGCTTGACAATTTATTTTCAGTATATTTCAGCAGCAAATAATATTTGTATGCAACCATTATTTATTGGACACAAGTAGACAACAGAATAATTACTCCACTAGTATTATTTCTTGAACAATAAAATCGATTTTAGCGCTCATAAATGTGGTCTGTAGAACCGTTATCGCGTCTACAATAGTCATTGTTGATATTTTCACTGCCGCCATCTTTGCGTTTACAACGCTTATTTTCGCCTGTTGCCTGCGAATCGTATACAATACTCTTTATAGTGCAAAACAGTACAAAGAAGTAATGAGCAAAGGTAAAGTAAGTTATTTAAGGTGTGTTCCGAATGAGCTTATAGCAATGAACGTTCAGCGCTTGCAACTATCTCGAATAGGATACCTATCGCGCTATCGTCGACAAATGACAGTTGGCCGTTCGGAATTATAGTTTGCGCGTTTACGATGCTGACGTTTCCTTAGACGTTCACGTTCATTAGCTTGACAATTTATTTTCAGTATATTTCAGCAGCAAATAATATTTGTATGCAACCATTATTTATTGGACACAAGTAGACAACAGAATAATTACTCCACTAGTATTATTTCTTGAACAATAAAATCGATTTTAGCGCTCATAAATGTGGTCTGTAGAACCGTTATCGCGTCTACAATAGTCATTGTTGATATTTTCACTGCCGCCATCTTTGCGTTTACAACGCTTATTTTCGCCTGTTGCCTGCGAATCGTATACAATACTCTTTATAGTGCAAAACAGTACAAAGAAGTAATGAGCAAAGTTAAAGTAAGTTATTTAAGGTGTGTTCCGAATGAGCTTATAGCAATGAACGTTCAGCGCTTGCAACTGTCTCGAATAGGATACCTATCGCGCTATCGTCGACAAATGACAGTTGGCCGTTCGGATTTACAGTTTGCGCGTTTACGATGCTGACGTTTCCTTAGACGTTCACGTTCATTAGCTTGATAATTTATTTTCAGTTTATTTCAGCAGCAAATAATATTTGTATGCAACCATTATTTATTGGACACATAAGTAGACAACAGAATAATTACTCCACTAGTATTATTTCTTGAACAATAAAATCGATTTTAGCGCTCATAAATGTGGTCCGTAGAACCGTTATCGCGTCTACAATAGTCATCGTTGACATTTTCACTGCCGCCATCTTTGCGTTTACAACGCCCATGTAACCGAGCATGGTCGCTGTAAACATCGGTCAAAATTGACAAATGACGGGAAATTCGAATCAATTTGAATTTCCTCCCATTAACAGAAAAGGAGACGTATCTCTAAAGTAGCCTGTGAAGAGGACTGTGATTTTTTATAGGAAAACAATATTTATTTATTTATTATTACAAAAAAAAACTTGTTCTCTACTTATTCTGTGATATAAAATAACAGAAATGGCATCGTTGACCATTAGGGTTGAAGGTAGAAATGATGATATCCTTCTGGATTTGGACGAGCATGAAGATAGAAAGAGTTCAGCAAGGTAAATGACGATTGCGTAAAACTTTACTTTTGATTTTATTTTCCAAATATTCCACGAACGAATAAAATGAAAAAAAAAACACCAATACACGTAAAGGTTATGTTTTGATTTGAGTGACGTGAGCGCGTCTATATGTCGTTCCGATAAACATAGCGCGATCAGATATCGCGCTAAATCAAATCGGAGCTGTGAATGCTCATAGCGCTATTATTATTCAACTGAACGCACCCAATATAATCGTGTCCTGTTGTTTTCAATCGCTAGCATTGACACTTGACAGTAGTATGACAGGTCACTCACAAGTTCCTACGATCTGAGAAACGCAAGATGGCAAAGATAATGGCGTCATCGATGACGTCAGGTTGAATGCTGTCTACGCGCTCACGGTGATTCGAAACGACTTTTAGCGCGCTGACATCGATATCGTAGCCATTTGGAACGCACCTATAGACTTAAGGTGCGCAAGTTGACAATTTAGGGTACCCGTTCGAGAACGGGTAAGTCTTACTCGGGGTAGAGCGATTTTCACTCAATAGTGTTCGAGAATTACTTGAGTAAACCAAGGGTAGCAGATCTATTACTCTGCTTGTATTTCTGAACGCTTTCGTGAAAGTAAACGCAGAGTAATTTTTGCCTGGAAGGAGTGAATTTCTCGCGGTCCCCAGTCAGCGTTAAATTTTACCTGACATTGACAGTTGTTTAATCTGCGGTTAGCTGATTTCGTTTATAAGTCGAAGTTCAAGTTTGCAAATGCTATGTAAAGCTTTGTGCAGTTGTAAAATAAAGCAAATTCGCGTTGCAAACACACAACGCTTCTCTTCGTTTTTAACTGATAGAACCCGTTTGAATACTTGTGAATTGCAGGAACACTTCGAATTCAGTTGTTAGAAAAGTATTCCAGAATACGAGTTAAAAGAGATTCATTGGATTTCTATTTAATTTAGCAGTTGTAAATAGTCACTTTGTTACAAACACTAAACTTGTGAAAATATTTACAGACGATTAAATAATATATTTATCTAATAGTCTATACTATTTAGATATATTTAATCTGTGACAGACTAACCTGCTAGCTAGAAGAATATTTCTAGCTGCCAGATCCCTGTGGACGAACCGCCTTCGCTCCAGATACCGCATGCCCGCGGCTATCTGACAGGCCCATAGCCTCAATTCGTATCCAGGAGACACCATTTCTGAGTGTCGCAGCAGGTAATTCAGAAGGGAGCCTAAAGGCACCAGCTCTTGGACCATTGCTAATGGGGGGCCCTGAAAGCAAAATGTACATAAAAAATCTCCTATTGCGTTTGGTGCCCATTTGAATTTGACTAGCTCGTGGTTTCACTCTGATTTTGCAAAACCTAAAAATATTGATGCATTTTTTTGGTAGACAATACTGGATATCTGATTTTACCACAAAAAATATGTATGCTTTGCCCTCAAGGCATAGCAAGAAGTTGTGACCATATTAAGATAAAGCCTAGGGGCAGACTTTTCTTGCTTCGATTGATTGGTGGACTTATCATGAGTTCTGTTTAGGATTCAAGAGGTGAGTGTAAATCGAAGTCTCTGTATTAGTGTGTTACTATGATTAATTATTCATTGATAATTTGATCGTTTGAATCTCTGAGACAGCACGCGTAGCACAAGGATCGAGAGAGTATTGTCTCGGCCTATTTCTCTACACCGAAATGTCACTATTGACAGTAGTGAATGAGATAGCTATTGTTTGGTGTCAAGAAAGTGACAGTTAATGATGGACATCTCGGGGTTCTTGTGCTACGCATGCTGGTTGTTTAATTTCAAAGTACTATTCAGTGAAAACTTACTCTGCACCATATTTCTTATAATTAAAAAATAGGAATTGATAATTTGTATTGGTAAAGTGAAGCAGTGCAAATATTTGTGCGGTTCGGTGGCCTTTGGAATAACTAATGAAATGAAGTTTGCTTTTATTAAGGCCCAAAATTAGAAGCATTTATACTCTAATAAATTGAAATGTCAAACGATTGATCCGCAAATGAGTAACTTTATACCATTTGTTCATTCACTCTAACAATTGGTGAATGGGCGATTTTAACTAAGTTAAAAAAAATGGTGAACAGTCAAAATTTGAATGGTTGTTTATGATAATTATAGGAGGCCGATTACACAAGCATTGGTTGATTATCCATTGATGAACTCAAGCCTGAGAATAATTATTTGACATAACTTGACATGACCAACTATGTAATGTCCACCTATAACAGTGTTCCCGTTAGAGTTTCCCACGGATTGGATAAATCCTTGGTTACCTAGTCATCCAACACGGTATGTTGAACACACAGGTTTGAGTCTTGTTTGAGGTGAAATTTTTCTTGTATTGATTTATTTCACATTTTAAAGAGAAATCAAGCCACAAATATTAATATAACAAACTACAAATGAAGCCAAACTCGGAATGTCGCCAGTTCCGGAACATCGAGTTCATGTATTAAATCGGAATTCCAGAACAAGTTCCGAACATAGGAGTTCATTTTGTGAACAAAAATGTGATTTTGTTTCCTTTTTTTTTTGTACTTTTACTATAGAAAAATGAGAAAATAGACATCCAAATTAAAACACGTTGAATATTTCTTCAAAAAAATAATGAATTGCAATGAAGTGAAGTATATTAGTTAAGACCGGTGTGCGGAGTGCGAGTTTTATCGAGCTTTACTCGATCACACGCATCGAACGTGTAAACGAGAATTTGTATGGAATTAGAGCGGTGCCATCTAGTAGTCACTAGATGAAGCTGTCTCATTCCATAGCAGCTAAGTAGATGGCGTTGCTCTAATTCCATACAAATTCGCGTCAACGCGTTCGATGCGCACGATCGAGTAGAGCTCGATAAGACTCGCACTAGGCACTCGGAAGATTAATCGCCAGTTCCGGAACTGAAATCTTTTGCCGAGATTAAAATAGATCCGTGATTCCGTAATTTCAATCTCCACCTACCAGCGAGACGCCGATGAGACGCACGATGCACCGATGCCGCAGCGACATCATCGTGCGCGCCTCGGCGAGGAATTCCGCCTGATTCGCGTCAGCGTGTTGGGGATGGAGCGTCTTGACCGCTACCGGCGAATCGGCGTGCGTCGCCCTCAGCACCGAGCCGAACTCTCCCTCGCCTAGCACCGCGCCCAGGGTTAGCTCGCTCATCGGTATGAACTCTGCAATACACACGTTACCTATAATAGTTATTTTCACTACGAGTGCGGGAAGCCTGTCATTGCAACGAGTTCCGACAAATGTCGTCCCGAGCCGAAGGCGAGGGTTGACAGTCGGAACGAGTGGAAATGACAGTCCCGCGCGTGTATTGAACAACTATTTTTAATACAGTTGCGAAAAAATTAAACGTAGCAACCATATGTAGCAATGTACCTACTTTTGGACTTTACAGGTAAAATACTCACACTCGCATTTTCAGCAATTAAACATAATTCCGGTGGTGTTAAATCAATTAATATGTTATCAGAGTCACTCATTTTATAGAATTATTAAACTTTTAAGCAAATAACAACAATCAATAATCACGCAGAGAAAATTTTAGAAAAATGGCGCCAAATATGTCGTCGTACGTACACAGCAGTGACAAATGCGTGCTATGCTTTGCTTGCCGTGTTTTTAAAAGCAAGCTCCGGCCGTGCTTTTTGTTATGCTTTGCTTTTAGGCATGCTTTTACAATACAAAATCTGGCAGACCAGTCAGTTTATTTAGCGCAATCTTAACTTAGCATGCTAGAAAAATGCAGGAAAAATGTGTGTCAGATTCTAGACATTTGACATTTGGTAAAGAAAAAGCACTAGTGCGTAATGGTGGTCATCCCGCACGCTAAACAGCCCTGCAATATACTACTTTTTGAGCAACTGTATTAAAAAATACATTTTCACTTCTCGTGCTCGCAAAGTTCGTATTTATGTCGTTTATAGGCTGCACAAAATGGTTTTTTATGTTCTAGTCTAGAGCAGAAAGTAAAATTTTCTTTTAGACAAAGATTCTTAGGCCCAACAGCCAACAACTCTCAATAAAACATCACAGAATAACTTGCGATAGTTTATTTATTTGCTTTAATTTATTTGTCGTGTGTTTTCTACCTCAAAAGTCATGAAACCAGATAAAAATAGTAACCGGTTATTATTAAAACGCATCGAATTATTTTTATTACTTAGCAGAATGAAATATGTACCTAAGCCATCACCATGTAAAAATAAAAAAAAGTTTACTGGCGGGAATTGGCTGTTATTTAAGTTCTTTAATTTTTCAACATTGTGTTACATATTTTTCGTTTATATTTTGAAGTAGTTGTTTAATTTTCTCGCAATCGAAGTGAAAAGCAGAGTGTAAAACACTGGCATAAACAAGACATTGTACCCCTCAACACGGCGAGGGTGGATAATGATAAAATCGTCTCGGGCTACAATGACTCATTTTATGCCCTTGTACAATCTACTATTGTTCCCACCAGTGAGCTTACTCTTGAACCGATAGGCTATTTAACAACATTGAAAATATACTACAAATTATGGTCATCCTATTAGATAATAGGATAGAAAAAAGCATAGTTTATTTTATTTCACCATAATTTATGTTTATTATTTGGATATTTCGCGAAATAAATTTCGAGTGATTTTTAATATTTTATCTGTGTCGAATAAGCCTATGATTGGACGTGACTCTAGTGACGTCACACGCAAGTAAACACAAGATTGCTCGACCGATTATTACCAGCCTCTGATAAATATTATAACACAGTCCACTGTTTTATTTAAAGTCCCGAAGGACCCTAACAATGATCCGGCTCGAAGGACCATTGTTGTGCAGATCTGAAGGACACGCACCCGTAGCATGACCACCAAAACGCGATATCATAAAGCGGTTATCTTTTTAAACTATCAAAATACGATAAAAACGAATTGTTTCGACAGTTCACCGCGATAAACGACATTATCATATCGTGTTTTAGTGGTCACGTTATGGAGCCAGGGTTGAAATCCTTATGCTGGTCACGTTTCTGATTGTTTCAGTGTAACATCAATACAAACTTTCGATGTTACACATACTCGCACCGTTTCATTAGACGTAACAACCCACCTTGTAAAGTCGACAGCTGTCCGTCGGAATTGATGGATATCTCGTTGTAATTCTCAGTTAGCGACACCGCCGCAGTGGAAGTCGGCACTTTGTACGTTTCGTTGTCGTCTTGGGTGGAGTCGTCGTTGTTGTTCAGGCTGTCTGCGTTGAAATCGGACGAGAAGGACAGATTGCGAGCGAGGAGCTCGAAGGCGTCGTTGGATGGCTCCGTTGGCTGGGTCGCGTTGTCGTTGAGTATGTCGTTCTTAAC
The DNA here is from genome assembly GCA_963935595.1 of Schoenobius gigantellus. Classification (NCBI taxonomy): domain Eukaryota; kingdom Metazoa; phylum Arthropoda; class Insecta; order Lepidoptera; family Crambidae; genus Schoenobius; species Schoenobius gigantellus. The sequence goes on along the minus strand of OZ012542.1, from coordinate 13,596,729 downwards.
TAGGGATAACGTTTGGTTCATCGCCGCGCGGCTCGGTGATGGCTTCTTGGTCCGTGGCATTGTGGAGAACTGTAAACACGATTTTCGTAAGCGATCCGATTAGGCCAAGGAGAAAGGGTTCCGGTTGGAAGGGATTTGAGGTTATTTAAATTTAAAAAAAATATATAAATTTTCTATTTCTCCTTCAAATCGAAAGTGTAACAAAGCATATTACCACAGGATTAAAGTGACCAAAAACTGACCACATATAGGACAGCTCTCATCTATACTAATATTATAAAGAGGAAAGATTTGTTTGTTTGTTTGTATTGAATAGGCTTCGAAACTACTGAACCGATTTTGAAAGTTGGTATAGGGATAGTTCGAGACCAGGGGAAGGACATAGGGTAATTTTCCTACGGGAAAAAGAATTCCCACGGGAAAACGAAAATAACGCGGGCGAAGCCGCGAGCGGAAAGCTAGTATTTTATACAAGGTTATTTTTTAGTTACAAAAAAAAAATTGTGTGCTTGTTCAGACAAGCAAACTGACAAACTTTCACCATGGGACCAACTTTGAAATCGCAAAAAAAATTAGCTGTTCCATACATCTAGGTTCAGTGAATGTTGAACATTTTTATGGAACAGCTGTTTTTTTTTGCTTGTCTGAACAAGCACACAAAACGTTTTTACTAACTAAAAAATAAACTTTTATAAGGAAATAAAACTTTTTTTAAATATGTCATTTCCTATTCAGCACCATATAGAAATGTTTATAATAATAGTTAAGTATAATTAAGAAAGCATTTTAAGGGTAATCTATGACATAAACATCCAGTTTTAAGGGTCTTACTTCAGGCAATGGAGGTTTCGGCTTAGGAGGAACTGCCATAGTTAGTCGAGTGGGCAGGCCGTCTGGAACTGTCATGTAATGTTCAATCAGTCTTTCCAACGATTCAAGATACGGCCCGTCGTCTATGAACAACCAGTTAGCCTGAAAAAAGAAGGCAACTGTTATAAGAATCGGATGAACTTGCTTCCATTAACTCTTTTATTAAATTCATTTAAAAAAATTGATTAATTTCAAAGTATCAAGTCTTTGTTGCGTTTCACTATAGTGCGGTCAATATATTTACAGCTTTTCTCTAGTTCTCTTCTTAAAATCTATGATTAAAGAAATATATTTTACAAAAAATAAAAAACCGACTTCAAAAACACATAAAGCTAAAAAAATTATATACGAATACACACATCACAATTTTTATTTTGAAGTTGGTGCCAAAGTTTAACTCGTGATCATCAATCATTCGCACCGACTTCAAAGAAAAATCTTATATTATTGTTTTTAAAGTTGGTTTCAATTTTTAACCGACTTCAAAAAAGGAGGTTTTCAATTCGATGCGTATGTTTTTTTTTGTGTGTATGTCACGCGATGACGCCGCCAATGGACCGATTTTCAAAATTCTTTTTGTATTCGATAGAGTATACTCCTGGGGTGGTCCCAAGGTCACCAAAGTCAGGATGTGATGATGGGATCCCATGAAAATCGAGGGAAATGCCTTATTTAATACCTGTTAGTATTAAATAAGTAGTTTAATAAGGGAAACGCCTTATTTAATACCAGTTAGTATTAAATAACGCGTTTCCCTTGGCTTAAATAAGACGTTTCCATGAAATTAGGGTTTTATTTACCAAAACGATTTCATTCACTAAAAAGTTAAAAATATTTTACAAAAAATAAAAACCGACTTTAAAAGCAATGAAAAGTTCAAAATAATATAAGAATAGGTATATTAAAGTCGGTGACAAATTTTAATACTTCTAGGAGATCATCGTTTGGTACCGACTTCAATATAAAAGTGTGATGTTGTCTATAAGGCTATATATATATTCTTATATTATTTTTAACTTTTAGGTGTTTTTAAAGTCGGTTTTTATTTTTTGTAAAATGGTTTTTTTTTGCATACTAGCAATATGATTCAAGCCGCCACTCACTGTAACGCACCGGGAAACACGCCATACGGTAGATCCATGTTTACCAACATAATTATACACACCTCCTTCCGAATGATGAAGTTATACGGCGTATTCTCGGCGAGCATCGTGAGCACGTACGCGCCGGTGTGTCGCTCACTGTACCGCACCAGGAACACGCCGTCACCGGCGGCGCGTTGTTTGCAGTACTCCGTCAACGTCTTCACCGCCTCGTCGCGGTTCAGAGTGCCGTGGTACCATTGAATCTTCGACGTCTGAGGCGTCTCCGGCTTGTGATTCTCTGTACACGACCACACTTTTCAAAAACATGTTCGCCTTCATTTTTTTATTGAAACTAATTTGGCAAACATGTATACTCCCCACCTGATGGTGAGTGGTAACAGTCACCTGTGAGATAATACATATGGCTCCTGTGAGATTCGCAGCAAAACCACAACCCCCACAAGAACCACAGTGTGCGTTGCCAAACGATTCATGCATATTATTTTCCGTGATAAAAATATTATGTTTTAAAAATATAATTGATCTCTTTAGGTTATTTTTATAAAAATGCAATAATTAATTCCACGTTAAATAAAAACATGAATAACAATCTAGTTAAATAAAATTATAATTGGGATGATGACTGAATTCTAATTTTTACGTCTCGACATTAAATATTAAAATACCGTGAAAAAAGATGCAGTCCTGTGAAATTAGAATTAAAATCGGCTTAGAAATACATTAGATACAAGCATTTTAAGTTGTTAATCTGAAGGCGATTAGACAGAGAGATCCGACATCAACCGTGACGTCATTGTTGAGTACGGCCATATTAACTCCTTGTAAATTGCCGTTTTGCTAGAAAGAGATGGAGAAAAATCTTTAATACCTTATTTTTTTTTTTTTTTTTTTTTTTTTTTTTTTTTTTTTTTTGGCATCAAACAGTCATTTACAATTAACATTCACATATACTATAACATTTGTCACGATAAAAGACCTACAGTGCCCAAAATTACGTGTACAATAAACTTAGATCCAACATGATCAGCTACAATCACAAACAAAACAAACTCTTACATGAAATATTTACAAATTAAGGTGAAAACTAAAATACAAATAATATTATGCTAGTCTTCCATGTATCGAGCTCGTAGTGAGAATTTTAAATTTCTTTTTAGTCGTGGCAGTGAAATATCAAAGAAATCAACTTCATGAAATTCTTTGTTGTATATGTAGGTGGAACGATGATAGTATGAGTTTCGGGTGTAATTTTTATAGCGTCGCGGGGGTACAAACAGTGGTAGTTTGCGTGAGGAGCGTACGGGGAGACGAGCATGACCTATAAACCGAACGAAACCAAGTAACTCTGATGAATCGATCAAAGAATTCGCGATTTTGTATAGCAGTATTATATCTAAGTATTTTCGACGGTCGACCAGAGAAAGTAATTTGTGCTTTGTAAGTGCAGCTTCATATGAATGTTTGGAGCAATCACTCATGCGATAACTGAGGGATTTAATAAATTTCTTTTGGATCCTTTCAAGTCTTTTGATGTGAACACCATAGCAGGGATTCCAGACTGTGCTACAAAAATCAAGTATAGACCGAACAAATGAGCAATATAGAATCTTTAGTGTGTTTATGTTTTTAAAGGGTTTGCTAATTCTAAGAATAAATCCTAACTGACGAAAAGCAGTGCCGACAATGTGATCAATATGATGGTTAAATGTAAGCTCGGAGTCCATGATGATCCCCAAATCTCTTATGCGGGTTACTCTTTTGATAACATTAGTTTCAATGTAATAATCAAAGTTAAGTTTGTTTTTTTTGCGTGTATAAGAAATAACATGGCATTTTTTAATATTAAGAAATAGTTGATTCTTTAGGCAGTAGTTATGTAGTGCATTTATATCACTTTGTAATTTTAAGCAATCATCATGACATTTTACAATTCTATACAATTTTGTGTCGTCTGCATAAAGTAGGTGGTGGCTGTGTTCAATTACCTCTCCGATATCATTTATGTACAATAGGAAGAGAAGAGGGCCCAAATGTGAGCCTTGAGGAACTCCAGATGGAATTGGGAGGAATTGGGAACAGTAACCTTTAATGCACACTGCCTGGCTCCTGTTTTTAATATATGATTGGACCCACCTCAGAAGGTTGCCGTGCACACCGGCTGCTACAAGTTTATTTATAAGTATGCTGTGATTTATTTTGTCGAAAGCCTTGGAGAAGTCGGTGTACACTGCATCCACCTGTAAATTAGAGTCCATTGCTTGCGCCAAGAATTCACTAAAAGTTACCATATTACTTTCCACGCTTCTATGTTTAAAAAATCCATGTTGTTGAGATGAGATGAGACTACGGGCTGCATAAGCAATATCAGCAGTCACCATTTTCTCAAAAATTTTACCAAGAATGCATAGCTTTGAGATGGGCCGATACTCTGTTAGCAGGTGCTTATTATTATTTTTAGGAATCGGCGTCACCAAAGCAGCCTTCCATCTGGCAGGAAAAACACCTGTCTCCAGAGATGTTTGAAAGATTTTTGTTAGTGGCGTGGCAAGTTCATCGGCGCATTCACGAATTATAATTGGGTGAATATTGTCTGGACCTGCCCCCTTATAAATATTGACCCGTTTCAATTCATTAACAACGCGAGATACATTAATATTGATAGAGTTAATATCTAACGTAGATTGGCGTTGACAATCAGGTGAGGCAGGTCTCTCATCAGAGGCAACAAATACGGAATGAAAGTATTCATTAAAAGCGTCACAAATCTCTGCCCCGGTCGATAAAGTACCGTCTTTGTACAACATTTTGGTAGGAATGTCGCCAGTTGCATTTTTTGATTTAACAAAAGACCAAAAAAGTTTTGGGTTTAGTTTAATATTATGCTCTGAAAAATCAATAAATTGCCTATAACAGTGTTCGGATTTTTTTTTAAAACGAGTCCTTAGTTTCGAAAATTGAAGATAGTCTAATTGGTTACCATACCTTTTCCATTTTTTGTGGTATTTCTCTTTTTCCTTGCACAATTTAATAAGAGGTACTGTGTACCATGGTGGATATTTTTGTTTGAAGTTTAATTTATTTTTTGGTACATATTTGTTCATAGTATTGTTGATGACACTATAAAAGTATGTAACCATACTTTCGACATCAGTCATACCTGACAAGGCTTTTACCCAGTCAACTGATATCAAATCAGTCTTTATAGAATTCAAGTCTGCTTTGTGAAATTGAAATTTCATTGCATTTTCTGAAGGAGTAAGACTGCGAGAAACTTTTAATTCTAACAAGATTTCTAAAGATTTATGGTGTGGATCTTCAGGTACCAGTGGATTTGCACAGGGAGAAAGTGAGCAAGGTTCATTGCTAAATATTAAATCCAGTAGCCTGTTATTTTGGTTAAATAGACTGTTATACTGCGACATGGAGGATATATTCATAAAATCAGTCATGAGACACACCAAATGATCATTGCTAGTCTCTAAATTCATATGCTCACCATTTATAAACCAGTGCGCGTTTGAGATATTGAAATCTCCGAGAACTAGAAAAACATCACCTGGGTTACAAATAACAAATTCGCTTATTCTGTCGTAAAAACTGCTAAGCAGCGATTCATGATTATGGCCGTGCGCTATATATGTACAAACAATATGCAAGTTACGCTGACGAGTGGCGGTGGAGGGGCCGTGCACACGTTGCGGTGCAAGCGGCATCGAGACCCATACCTCCTCGGCCGGCGGTGGCGCGCACAAGTCAGCCCTATGACACGGACGTAACTCACGGCGCACGGCCATCATTACACCGCCGCCTCTTTCTCGGTTACTAGCTATAGCACTTCGATCGCATCTAAAAACCTCATAACGACTATCAAAGTATTCGGCACTATAAAAGTTCTCGTTAAGCCACGACTCAGTTACGCAGATAACATTATAATTATTGCACAAAACGGCTTGAAGAAATGTATGTGATTTTGTGCGTAAGCCCCTCACGTTCTGATAATAAACGGAAATACTAGTGTTATCCATTTTTATTAGTGATATATAATATTTTTATTCTAGTAATGTGAGACGTTCCACCTACAAAAAATGAATTAGTATAGAAAAAAAGTGAAGTGCTTAAATTGAAAAATAAAGTGCTACTGTTTAAAATAGAATAACATTGTGACAAAAATAATATATTATCCTTAAATGCTAAACAAATGTCCAGTCATTGTATCTTCAAAAGGTCTTTTTCACTAGATATGTGTATAACCTTTGAGGCATCACTTTTGCGTAATAAGATTTTACAGTCGGAAAGCCAGACATATTTATAATTTTTATCTTTAGCGAGGCAACGAGCCTGTCTAAACAGTACTTTGTTTTGCGGCGTAAGGTGGTCGTTGATGTATATGGGTTTTGATGCGCCATGCAAGCCAACGTCAGCAGTTGTTAGTTCACGGCGCGCGCGTACTGCCGCCAACATCTCAGTTTTGCGATTTCTTTGTGTGAATCTCACGATGATGTTTGGTATGGATTCGTCTGTGAGCTGACCGTCGCCGTCGGTATGTTTTGGAGTGAATCGCCGGACACGATGAATGTAATCAATGTCAGCCGATAATAGCGCAAAACCTATCTTATTAGATATATTTTCAATAATATTATTTAGATTTTCCCCCTTAAGTAAAGGCACCCCAGTAATTTCAAGATTATTATGCCTGCCCTGCTGCTCTTTAATATGAAACTGTTCTGACAGGCCCTTTATTGTAGATTCAAGACTAGACACTTCCTTAGTAATAGATTCGATTTTATGACTATCTCCGACGCTTGATAATTTTAAATCGTGAATATCATTTTTTAATGTTTGTTGTTCTGTATTTAAATTTTGAATTCGCTGATTCATATCGCGCATATCTTCCTTAAATGTACCTATGTCATCCCGCAGAGCATTCACAGTATTCATAATGTTTTTATTTTGAGTGTCCAGGGTGGAATTTATACATGACATTAGTCTGTTCTGAAATTCTAAAAATTTGTTCTCGAAATTGCAACTACATTCAGGTGATTTTCTTTTTCTGTTTAAAGAATGAATATCTGCTTCTTCTCTCAATTTACTTAAATCGGGGTATGAACCCGAAGTATTTTGAGGGGGGCTCCTTTTTACACTCATTATTTTCTTCGTATTTACAAGAAGATAAAAGCGAAATAGGGTATTTAGCAAAAAGTTTCACTTAAAAAGAAATGGTTAATCGGATGATGATCAAATATACCGCTGTCCTGCTCACTCTGGTAGGTGATATATCATTCGACCACGGTCGAAAATTCACGAACGCCTAGGTGAGGAAGAGAGAGACTTGTTCTTGTCACGTTCACACAAATCACTGGTACAGCACTTGTTCGACGAATTTGCCACACAGTTACAAGGACCGAAGTTCCAGATTACAATGCAATCAAAAGACTTAGGGTACGATAGATAGCTGAACACGTCCGAACCCAAGACAATAGCGAGATAGAATGATTGTTTTTATAGTTATTCGAAAAACGATTTTTTCTTTCTGTTTGTTATATGAATGAACTTCTATTAAAGCAAAAAATTTTTTTTTGTCATCTAGCCTATTCTGAAAAAATATTTGTTTAAAGTTTACAAATAAAATATTTGTGTAAAGTATAAGTTCCGATTCACGACTCAAATAAATACTTAAGTTAACAAATATTTTATCAGAATTATAAATAATTATATTTAACTGGACTGATATTAATGTTTTTATTTAATGTGGAATTAATTGCTGCATTGTTGATAAAAATAACCGATAAAATTAATCGCGGAAACTAGTATGCATGTAAAGGAAAAGTTTGACTTGTCAGAGGAACCTTCTTATCTTGAATAGACTATAGTGACATCGATTTAAAGTCACGGTACCCAGTAATTTCACTGCCATATTTTACCCTTCAAACCGGAACACAGCAATGCAAGCACTGCTGCTTTGCGGCAGAAATAGGTAAGACGGAGGCACCCAAGCAGACGACCCTGGTACAGAGTCTCCCGTTTTGGTTCGTACGTTGTCGAGTGAAATTTAAGGCGCTACTTTCCCGTTTTATACATTTTCGATTAACTGTACCGCCACGAATATAAAACATGCAGTTCTCAAATTCATATATGATATTGTTGAACATTTTATCTAAACATTCTTAAAGACAGAAACATGATTAATAATATTTCACTCGATAGAAAAAAAATCCAAAGATTACTCTGTTCCATATTTTAAAACAGCTGTGAATCAGAAAATAAAATAATAAATGGCATAAAAGTATTACCAATAGATGTGCATTTTTATTGTCTAGAAAATTGCAAAAATACATTTTTTATTTTGTACTCCAGTTTTCCAAAAATCGAATAAAACATGTAAAAAGTAACGTTTTCGTTCGGTCACGGGCGCGTAAGCGACATTAGAAGCTATACGATTATCAACTATATTACCTCGCAATAAAGGAATCGCCGTGCACGCGTAGATTTCCAGGAAAACCTCGCCTTAACAGGTTGATCGATGAGGGGTTCCGAGCCCAGCTGGCTAAGTTTGTCGCCATAATAACAATGTTAATATCATTATTGTGTTCCAACAATTGCAGGTATTACAGCCTCTTTCTCGGTTGTTGGGAATGTGCAATTGTGCATACCGAAAGTACAGTTAGTCTCTGTACAGCGTATTGGCGACCGAGGCGAATAAATCTTGAAAATTTGTAGAGAAACGATAAACATAACGCGCGTAGGAACAGGCAGCGACCGACTATAGGCTCAGAGCAAACGTTTTCCCAAAGTGGGACTAGGAAAATCCATAAGACGATCCCATATCAGGATAACTTGTCTACCTATTGTTATTCAAACTCGCTAGAAATGAATAAAATCATCAATTTATTGCAAAATATTAATCTATGTCACAACTAATTATTCATACTATTCTACAGCTATGATAATAATTAGAAACAGGTCATGGTTCTACCGCAATACGTTTGATAATCCTCCTTATCACACGGGCGGAACCCCCGGCTTGTGGGAGTAGGCGTAGGGAGTTGAGCAGATAATTAGCGAGGTGATACTCACTCAATAATTGGTAACATTCCGTATGCCCATAGTGCTTCGCCAAGTCTGCGGGAGTATCCTTTGCAATTGTCCTTGGATGGGCTGGTGCTTTGAGTTTCAGCAAAACCTTCATTAAAGTATAATTAATATATTAAAGTATCTTATTTATTCAACATAACATAAAAATGCAGACTATATTAAAGTTGCAATAGCATTTTTTAATGAACACATCTGTTATATATTTTGAATTATTTGTATGGTAAACAATCAAAATTTTACGATTCATTATAAGTTTATAATAACGTGCGTCATTATCATCATCATCATCATCACAGCTCATATACGTCCCCACCGAGGGGTTCGAGCCTACCCTATGTTAGGGTGATTAGGCCTTAGTCAACCACACTGGCCCAGTGCGGATTGGTCGACTTCACATATCATTGAATTTCTTCTCAGATGTATGCAGGTTGCCTCACGATGTTTTCCTTCACCGTAGGAGCGTCAGACAAATGTACATATGAAATTCGAAACGAAAATCACATTGGTACATGGCGGGTCTCGAACCCCGGCCCCCCCGATTGGAAGGCAAGTGCCGAGTCTACAGCGCCACCGACGCTCCCGAATAACGTGCGTATTGCTACCCAAATGCCAAATGTTAAAAAGTTACATCCATTGACGTAAAGTTTGACAACAACTCAGGAAACCATTCAGATATATTAGTGTGCAGTATCAGATTAATATTTATTCATTTAATACAATTCGTTTGAATTAAAAAAAATATGTACCTTTATGCATTCAATGTGTCCTCTCTGCGCTGCATCGTGCAGTGGTACAGTCCCAGTTGGGGCGTGCCTCATCTGATAATTGGCGTTCCCTTTCGCTATCAGCAGTTCAGTTGTGCTCGGTAAATTGTTCTGGCACGTGTACTGCAACCAACACAAAAATATAACTCTCGCTTTATTGCTATAACATTTGTACACAAATAGCTGCAGGATTTATGTCAAGGAACAACACTGAAGTTAGGCGATACTGAAATTAGATATACGTTTTAATGAAAGTACGCAAAATCCGATATTAGTTTGTTCCGAATCGATAACAAAATCGATTCCAATCGATAATAAAAAATACGGCTCAGATCTTATTCAAAAGTGTTTTCATCTTGCCACTTTTTTAAATTAACTCTGACGTTTTTATCACAGCGTGGCGGCGCGACGGCTAAGCGGCAACATGAAGAGGAATGCGAGGGGCCAATTCATGGCTCGAGTATGCATTTTCAAAAATGCAGTTTGTTGCAAACCGCTTAGAGTTGAAAGCCCGAGACAAGGGCCTACATTTCTTATTGAAATATTGTTTCGGGTGATAATGGTTTTATGAATGAATGAATGATAGTTTATTTGGCACCAAAATACAACACATAATGTAACAAAACAAAAAACACTTTTTATATATACAGGTAGTTTCCGGGCCAAATAGGTCCCCGCTCAGCATATGCCGAGGCACGGAGTGCTTCGACGCTGGTATTCTGCGGATACCATTTATTCAGTAACTGTAGATACCATATAGTAACGTTGGGCAATGCGCACACAGTAAAGCTCTTAATTGCTCAATCAATTTCAAACCTAATAAATAGAGGCAGATATACAACCATCCAAGTGACAAACAAAATACAACACATCGCAGCGTTATTCGGCTTTTACCCCCCTAAACCTTTACAAAATTAGACACTTTAGATCTCATTATATTCGTTATACCTTAATCTATGTTTGTACGTTTTGCTTTTTTTGTAATTCAGTATAATTTAGTCAAAAAAAATTAAAAATCTCGAGGTAGTTTTTAAGTGTAAAGTATAGATATTTAGATGCTAATAATTTATATTCCGAGTAATATTTCTTCAAAATCAAAACTTGCAAAGCTAGATCTTCATTATATCTACAACATTTCCAAAAATTATGAAAATTGCACTATGTAAAGAGGGAGAAAAGCGTTATCGCTTTTTTTATGAAAATTTACAACTTCACAATCCTCTTAACTCGCAAGCGCGCGACATAGTTTTACATTATTTACACGTTTTTAAAATTGTAAACATTTCTGGAAACTAAATCTCTCACTAGTTTGGTGTGCATAGAAGAGTTATGATCTATCAACAGATAGAGCTATTAGGATGATAGAATCGTGGGAATATAATTTCTCACTATTCAGGCCAATAATAAAAGAAATAATAAAATCCAGGTGAACCCTTTTCATTCAGTGTTCACTTACCTTACGTGACATACCACCGGTAGGGACGGAGACCAGTTTCTTTACTGCAAACGGGCCAATTCACCTTTAGTTGGTAATAACAAAAAAAAACCTAAAAACTTACATGTAAAGGTGTATATCCGAAAGAGTCCCGTACGTTGACAGTGGCGCCGTTCTCGATAAGTTTGTTGAGTATTTTGTCGCGGCCAGCTCTCGCCGCTATATGCACCGCAGTTTGGCCGTCTTGGTTCTTGGCGTCGCGGCTGTGGTAACCAGTCGCTAGCAGCTGGGAGACGATATTGTAGTCGCCGGCCTCTGTCGCGCTGTAACCACGGTAACTTATGATATAGTAACGTTCAGTCACGCCTGTGGTTCCAGTTGGTAGAGATCATGAGCATTGACCAGCAGAATTTTGTTTATTTATTTAAAGTTAACAGTTTAACACTACAAGCATGTTAGAGGACTTAGTTATAAACATTGCTATCACCAGTCAACTATTAGGCCAGGAGAAACATAGTGGTGGCATAAAAAATATAAAAGAAAAGAATTATCCCATACATAAGAATTTAGTTTTTGTTTAGCTTGGTTGGTGCAGAATTATTTGTGCCTGTCTAGCTACCGACATAATACTTAATTGTCATTACTTTTACATTTACTACAGGGAAGTATCCCAACAGGGAATCAATCATTTCACAGAGGGTAACTGAAGATAGCTTGTAGATAGATAGAAGCTTCACTTGGATTCATAGAACTAGCTATCTTGCCTCTATCAGAATTAAAAAATATTTAAATTCTTCTTATACCAATATTTTATTTAGATTTTTTTAGGAAAATGCAAGCTCACAAATATGAAATCTATCAGAAGTGTTATTATGGTATATGGGATTGAAGTTGGAGTTGTTGTGACTAAGCTAAGGTAAGATGGTGACAGCTAACTAAGTGGATTCGCAGGATCTACCATCAACAAAACTAAGCAAAAAAAAAATGTCTGCTTCTTGTGAATCGCATACTAGACCTCTACAGGGAACCACTAAATCACAGAGGCAGTTAATACTATCATTGACAAGAAATAAAGTACAAAGATAAATATGTAGTTACATTTTCATAATAGAGTTAAATACTCTATTATAAAAATGTGGGAGGAAGATAATGTAGTACAAAGACAAAATACTTACTTCGTTTATAGAATGACTAATATAAACAGTTGTCATTACCAAACACAGATGCGTATTGTATGAATTGTTGCTAAGATATTGCCAGTATTTGCTTCAAAACATTTGCAATGAGTAATACATTCATTCGTTTGTTAATTACCATTTGAATTAATATTGGTGTATACATTTTACGTTTTAAATAGGCATGGTATTCCACAGTATTTTTACATTAGTCAATGTAAAAATTTAAGATAATCACACCTAAGCTTAAGAGTTTTAAAAGTCTAAATACATGTAAATAATATAAAAGCAACTATAACAGCCAGATCAACATGAGTTCATAAAGCAACTATATGAGAATATTTTTTTTCCACCTAAGATTCAATAACAGTTTTTATAATTAAGATCGTAAAAATAATATAATTAATTCCACTAGTAGTGTTTGCAAGCTTGATTTCAGATCATCACATGGAATGACAATTAACAGCATCTCTAACACACATTTGGTTAGATAATCACAATTATTAGTCACTCTTAAGCATGCGAAAAATACTTTACAATCCAACTGAACCAATCGCAATATGTTCTGTATATCAATCATGATTGTACTGTACATAAAAATATATTGACCCTCTTATTTATCCAACAAATTACTTTCACTGGGTGACTGGGTATTCAACAGGAAATCAACAATAACTTGCAATATGTATGGACGGATACTTGAGTGTAACAGGCATAAAACTACAGAGTTCAGCGACCTTATCAGCTTATAGTACTTGTTAACTTGTCTCAACATTACCAATAGTATCAATTATGAAAGTTCTCTATGGGATTTTCTTATACAAATAAATGGCAATCTTTCATTACAATAACACTAAATGAAAACATCTGAACTAAATCATACCTATTCATCAAAGTAGTTATAAATTGTTCATTAATATAAACATCACAGAAAATTAAGGTCAATTGTGATCTTAACTGGACTTCCTACTTCAAATGAGACAATCTTTATTAAGTGTTACAGCTGCAAGTAACATTCTACTGAATACCATTTGTTTATAAAAGGACATGATTTGCTCTAACTTGGCAATATCAGATATGAGGAAAATATTGGAGTCTTAGTAAGAGTTTATATATTAAGCAGCAATAATGTCTTTCTTAGACACAATTATTGTAGAAATATTTTTAATCAACAAAGACAGAGCAATGGTGGCTGATTGCAGCTCATTCCTACCTAATTAGTCAAAAAACATACATTTTTAATGAAATATTAAAAAATATATTTTACAAAAAATAAAAACCGACTTCAAAAACACTGAAAAGTTTAAAATAATATAAGAATAGGTACAGGCAACATCACACTTCTATATTGAAGTCGGTGCCAAATGATGATCCCCTAGAAAGTCTTAAAAGGACATTGCTCTGCGTCCATACATTGTTCGCCCCAACACCAACAGCAGTGAAAAAATGCTTTTCGTATAATTAGACACTAGTAAATACTGTACGTCCACATCAATTGCTACGGACAAGCTTTGAAGTCGAATTATTTATCAAAATGAATCAGATTTTGAGGTTAGTTGAAGCTACACTTTATTTCATTAGAGCAATACACATAGTCCATACCTATACAATTATTAATAAAATAATTATTATTTCAATCAATCAAAGAACGTTATTATAGTCACGTAGTAAAAAACAAGAAAACTCGAAATTATAAAGCAAGTCACAAACACAACAAACTAACAAGCGACAGCGCGTGAGTAGTCAATTGACGTGTTTAATGTTGTAAATTATGAAAAAAGATATGAAAAACATAATGTATACAAATAAAAATATGTCCATACCTACATAAAATCGACTCAATTCCATTCAATCAAGTAAAAGTAACAATAAACATTCGTTTATTTTTCTTCATTTGGTTTTGTTTCTGAAAGTGCTTTTTAATATTTTTGATTTGTCCGTTGAATAAATATATTTGTAATGAGTGTTATAAAATATGCATATAATTATGGCGTTAATCAAATCTTTGTTGGTCGTGGGGCGATTTTCGACAATGTCCTTTGTCGCCAACTTCAATATAGAAGTGTGATGTTGCCTGTACCTATTCTTATATTATTTTAAACTTTTCAGTGTTTTTGAAGTGGGTATTATTTTTTGTAAAATATTTTTTATTTGTAACTTTTTAGTGAATGAAATCTTTTTAGTGAAAGGAATCCTAATTCAATACCAGTTCACCTTCGGTGAGCTGTTATTAAATTAGGGTTTCCATCAATTTTCATGAGATCCCATCATCAGATCCTGACTTAAGTGACTATGGGACCACCCTTGGAGTACCCTCTATCGAATACAAAAAGAATCATTAAAATCGGAACATAAACGATGAAGTTATCTGCGAACAAACATAAAAAAAACAAGCATATACAGGGTGTCCCAGAAGCCAAGCTTTCAGTACAGCTTGTTAAAGCTATGCGAAAAATTAATTTTGAATATTTAGATAAAAATGGCATATTCTTCTAATTTGGAGCGGCTGGCTTTAAATTTTAGATTAGAGTATACAGAAACATTATTCAGGATTACAAAACAAAAGAAAATGTTTAGAAAAGTCAAGAATTGTAGCAACAACAGTGAAAAAACCGTCACAGGGTGTAAATTTTATAAATTTTTTTTAATGCTAGATTTTTTTTAAATAGGTGACTTAGATTTTTTTTTATATTTTTCTGATAACATATATGAGTTAGTCTAGCACCTGCTTTCGGCTTGACGTCGGCTTCTGGGACACCCTGTATACGGTCGAATTGAGAAACGTCCTCCTTTTTTGGAAGTGATAATAAGTCTGTGATAGGCAGATCATAATAGCATTTATTTAGTAAACAGGTAGATCATGGGTGAAATATGCTTTTATTTAATTATTTATCTTACATATCAGTAGAGATTTTGATTTACTTATTTTAATGATACATACAACATAGATAGCGACCAAAGTATTTATATCAATTTTGTCTAATAGGAGTTTCATTCTCGCAGCCTTTGTCACTAATGGCCTTTTGTTAATTTTGTTGACTGTATTAATTACTTATAATATATCCAATCACTAATATTATGTTCTTAGTTAAAAGTATAAACGCATGTTGATCTGTTGTTACAGCTAAATATGCAATATTTTATAGAATTATAAAAAAAAATAATTACCGATGCAGGAGGTTAGTTTTTCCTAGAGTTCTGGATTCATGAGGTGGTGGTTGTCCTTTGCATATAACAGAAAGACGCGTAACTAGGCCATTGGAGTCGCCTCTGTAATACTGAATGAGTGTGTCTAATCCGTGGACTGTTTTGTGCTCTTCAATAGAGAAAAAGGCATCTTCACCATGTCTTCTAATTTGATAATGTACTACTTCACCCTAAAATCAAAAGGGGAATGGGAAATAAAGTAAATATAAAAAAAAACAAGTTGTGTCAATACCATTCAATTTGAAAACCAAGACTATGATGCTTGTTGGGTCACAAAACTAAACATACATTATAGACGTGTTTCATCTAAACACAGATTTGCAACATTATGAACATTTTAATAATGTTGATTATGCTCAATATGATAAAAATGTAAAATTTCTCTAATAAGATATGGGAAATTCAAACCCATCTAGTTAATGTGATGGAGTATGCAAATTGTTCATCTCAGGAGTGATCGGTGTCCATCAGTGGGACATTTACAAGGCGGGGAAGGCAATATGACAATAAATGATAAAACAGGCAATATTAGTTGAAAAGATTCCATTTTAGATATGTAAATAATACATAACCATTTTACCTTTTTGTACAAAATGGAATATATATTATGTGTACAATGCAACTTACAAAAACATGAATTTCTTCTTAAGTTATTTTTAATTATGGTATTGATACATTTTGATTTTGATGAAATTTCAATAAATTTTGTGAAATAATGTTTTAGTGAGTTATCTCAAAAAACTTGCTCAAAAGTTTTAGAAAATCTTAAGGTTCCTGTAACTGAACCGTTATCTCTGGAGTCTTCAACACAGTCAGAAGGAGACACCCAAAAAGAGCCCCCACCAGGGCTAGCTATGCCCCTGTCAAACACCTTTAAATTCTTGACAGATTATCAATCAAAAGCTATCCATATGTTGAGGAAAGTGGTTGACAGTAATTGAAAGTTTAATTTCTTAGAAGCATTGAACATTAATTTTGAGGTTATAGAAGAACAAAACAAGTTGACTTGCCTGATGCAAAACAGAAAGAACATAGTCTCCAGGTGAGGTGTTGCTTTCGCGTACCAAGAAAACACCATCTTCGCCCTCTGAAGTAAAGTGTATTATTTAGAAGGAATAAAAATAAACAAAACAACATCGTAGGTACTACTTGTAAGTGGTAACATAGAGTAGCACAACAACTTCTTACCTTCTTTCAGTAGCTTTTCGGCTGTATCTCTTGATATTTTGCCATGGAACCAATTTACGTTATCCTCTCTGTTCATTCTCAAAAGAAACGAATTTGTCTGAAAATTTATACAAATCGAAAACTTATACAACTTCAGATTATTAAAATCTTTTCGACGAGCATTTCACAGCTGTGCAAAGTATAACTATGTCTCAGCGTGGAAAATTAAATCACAATAAAAGTCAAATTAGTGGAAAATATTTAAGTAAGATGTTTGAAAACCACAAAAATATAAGATAAAAAAAACTAAAGTTTACGCCATATTTGACAACTAACTATTGTCTTGTCAATTTCATTGAATGACCATTCAACGTTTCACGATCCTCTCTTTCGCACTTTACGCAAGATGCGTTTGATTCACCGGGCAAATTTTAAAAGTCACTTTCAGTAAACAGCTGTTGACAAACAAAGCCTACTGCAGCAAGCTAAACAGAGACAGCACTATTATTTGATAAAGTTTTTAACTTTTCCGTATTGCACGGTAAACGTCACGCAAAGTACATTACTTTGCTCAAATAAGAAACTGATAAGATTTCCTCTAATAATAAACTCCAAGTGTAATTATTTCGCCACTAAAATGTGGTTGAAAGTTAATGATAAATTAATAAGAGAATTTACATTACCTTTAACAATATGAATGACGTCATGGTTGTTATCATGTTATACAACTTCACACACACCAAAATATTAACTGAAATCGAAAAGTAGAATACACTAGATAATTGTATTATGCCGACACAACCGCATTTTACTATTATATCTATTCTTTAAATTAAAAACACTAGATATTTTAAAGTTCTGGCGGTAAGCGATGCGAGTCTACTAGCAAATAACCGGCAGACAGGCGCGGTATCCCCGACTCTGCCTTCCAACGAATGACTCATAGCAAGGTCAATTCCGAGAAATGAATCACCCACCAACGTACTCAGTTCAACATAGGTTTATGTAGTACGCACGCATTCCCTCACAGCGCAATACAACTCATTATTATTGTGTCGTACAATGTAATGTAAATAAAGCAATAATTCACTGTAGTTAAAGTACTTAAGTATACTTTATTAAATTTAACCATAACTATCAACTCGGCAAACTACGTTATATTAAGTAAAAATATAACGTAGTTTGCCGAGTTAACCTACTACGTTAACCTACTTTAACTACATACTTAGGTATACATATAGGTATAAGTAAAAAATGTTCAACGTTAAATTTCATCAATTTCTATTTATATAAAAAATATAAAAATAAATCGACTTCACAAACACCAAAAAGTCATACAGGTACCTACTTTAAGTTCAGAACAATTTTTTACAAAAAAATATAACCGTCTTCAAAAACATCAAAAAGTCATAAATAATATAAGAATACATACAACATCACAGTTTTATATTGAAGTTGGTATTAGAATTTGAGCCAAGGCAAACACCAGAATAACATAAAATAAAACGTCTTTCTCTCTAAATAGCTTTGAAAGAATACTAGAATCCTTCCCTTCCATCATTAGCTCATTAAAATACCTGAATATCTTAAGGAAAAACATGAAAGACGTTGGGCGTGCTTATGAAATTGAAGGGTTTGCCTCGATTTACCGAGGATTCCATCATCAGATCATGACATGGTGACAATGGGATCACCTCGGTAGTATACTTTTTCAACTACAAAAAGAATTTTGAAAATCGGTCCGCAAATGGTGGGTAATCGGTGATAATACATAAAAAAATAGATACAGTAGAACAGAACCTCCTCCTTTTTCGAAATCGGTAAAAAAATGAAACACGTTGGACGTGCATATGAAAATTCAAGGGTTTTCCTCGATTTTCATAGGATCCCATCATCAGATCATCATAATGACAATGGGACCACATCGGGAGTATACTCTTCCATTACAAAGAGAATTTTGGAAATCGGTTCGCAAATGGCGGAGTGATCAAAAAATAACCGACTTGAAAAACACTGAAACGTTTAAAAATTATGTAAGAATAGGTACAGACAACATCACACTTCTATATTGAAGTCGGTGCCAAATCTAAATGTCTAAGTAAATAAAATCCATACTTTTTTAAACTAATTTTAGGTTAAAAATCAACCTTGACGCTTAGGAAACTTAGTAATCTAGGTACTCATATAAAAAGCATATTCTTTTATTGCAAAAATAAGATCAGAGAACAGACGTCTCTCATTTCAGTGTTTTTGATCTGGATCTGGTATTAAATTCAGGTCAAAGATCCGGTCAGGTCAGGTCAAGTCCAAAAGTTAAGGATCCTTCCACCATCAGCTCGGTTCATGACTACCAGACGCAAATACGTGAATAACTTCGAAAAAAACATGAAAAACGTTCGACGTACCTATAAAATTTAAGGGTTTCCCTCGATTCTCATGGAATCCCATCATTAGATCTTGCCTTTGGTTACCTTGGGACCACCCCAGAAGTATTCTCTATCGAATATAAAAAAGAATTTTGAAAATCGGTTCACAATTGGCGGAGTAATCGCGTAACATATACACACAAAACACCTTAGACACACCTAAAAATTTAAGGTTTTTCCTCGATTTCTATGGGATCCCATCATCAGACGCTGACTTTGGTGCCCTTGGGACCACCCCAGGAGTATACTCTATCGAATACAAAAAGAATTTTGAACATCGGTCCACAACTGGCGGCGTAATTGCGTAACATACACACAAAAAAAACATACGCATCGAATTGAGAACCGTCTCCTTTTTTGAAGTCGGTTAAAAAGTCATAATAATAATAAATAATATAAGAATACATACAAAATCACAGTTTTATATTGAAGTTGGTGCCAAATTTTAAGTAACTATATTAATTGTTCTTTTAATTTTTTACGCCTTTCTTATATTATTTATGACTTTTTGGTGTTTTTGAAGTCTGTTTTATTTTTTTGAAAAATTTTTTTTCATACATTTTAGTTTATAATATTTGCGTTTTAGAATTTGAGCCAAGGCAAACACCAGAATAACTTAAAAAATTAAAACGTCTTTAGCTCTTAACAGTACTGAAAGAATTATTCCCGAACTCCTAACCTACCAGAAACCTTCCATCATCAGCTCAGTAACATGATATGATGACTACCAGATGTAAATACCCGAATATCTTCAGCGAAATTATGAAACACGTTGTACCTACGTGCCTATGAAATTCAAGGGTTTCCCTCGATTTTCATGGATCCCATCATCAGATCATGACATGGTGACAATAGGATCACCTCGGGAGTATACTCTTTCGATTACAAAAAGAATTTTTAAAATCGGTTCACAAATGGCGGAGTAATCGGTGAACATACGGTGTCGTGCCTATGAAATTCAAGGGTTTCCCTCGATTTTCATGGGATCGCATCATCAGATCATGACATGGTGACAATGGGACCACCTCGGGAGTATACTCCTTCGATTACAATAAGAATTTTGAAAATCGGTTCACAAATAGCGGAGTAATCGGTGAACATACATAAAAAAAATTGATACAGCTGAATATAGAACCTTCTCCTTTTTCGAAGTCGGTTAAAAAACATACCATGGGTTGATACCCACTTAAATATGAATAAGGATGTAGTTGACTTACGGCCGGTCTCAATATCCTATCTATCTGTAGATTTGTTTACTGGAGATAGAATTTTGACGTATTTTGTATGAGCTAATGACAAAAATCTATCTCTAGTAACCAAATCCACAGATAGATAGAATATTGAGACCGGCCGTTAGTAGGTAACACGAAATTCTTAGGCATAACTTTAGATTCACGGTTACAATGGGACCCACATATTGAAACCTTAGCAAACAAACTTAGTTCGGCGGCGTATGCGGTAAAGAAAATAAGGCTTTTAACTGATGTTGAAACGGCGAAA
The DNA here is from genome assembly GCA_963935595.1 of Schoenobius gigantellus. Lineage (NCBI taxonomy): Eukaryota > Metazoa > Arthropoda > Insecta > Lepidoptera > Crambidae > Schoenobius > Schoenobius gigantellus. Next base: position 13,575,987 of record OZ012542.1, on the reverse strand, counting down.
TTAATTTATTTCAGTTATTTTCACAGTATTATGTCATATGGATTATTGTTGTGGGGTTCGGCGGCTCATATTGAAAGTATTTTCCTGCTACAGAAGAGAGCAATTCCCTCTATTTATAATTTACGGGCAAGAGACTCACTTAGAGGATTATTTTTTTTAAGAAATTAATATCTTAACTTTAGCAGGTCAGTATATTTCTGACAATTTAGTTTATGTTCACAAGCAATATGATACATTAAATAAAAATAGCAATTTCCATAATATAAATACAAGAAATAAAAATAAGCTTGCCGTTCCAACTTACAGGCTTCATAAAACTAGTGGCTCGTTTCTGGGGAACTGTGTAGCTTTTTATTATAAGCTGCCACAAAGTGTTACCAACTTACCAATTCATAAATTTAAAGTTCACTTAAATAAGACTCTCATAAGCAAAGGTCTAATTATAAAGTGAGTGATTATTTAAGTGATCACACGATTATATTTTATGTCCAGATATTAGATATGGAACTAGCTAGACTAAGTTATCATAGGGTGCGGTTCATAATCAGATATCAGTGCAAACGTTTGCATGCATGCAAACAACCCGTTCAAATCGTTAGCACTGCTCACGGACGTAAGCACTCAGGACAGATCAATTTTGAACCGAGCTTTCGATCTGTGAGTCTGTCAAGTTGACAGTTAATGTAATTTGAATAGAAAAATTGGAGGGAGACGTATTGTGCCTCCAGAATCTTTACAGAGCACTTCTCTATTAAGTGTTGATAATCTAATGAAAAAATAAATTCGAAGAAACTAAAATAAAAATAAAACTGGTGTTGACTTTGACATTGACAGTTCTGGAGACAGTGCACTACCTCTTTTCTGTTAGCACTGTCATCAATCGGTGACGTCATCAATTACGTCATACCGCATACAAAATGCGCACATGAGCAATTTTGGACCGATTGTTTGCGTGCAAATAGCGCACACGAGCGCTGATATCAAATTATGAACCGCACTTATAAATAATACGTCATGTTTGGTAACAACAAATTTTATTGTAAATGCTTAGTTTATGTTTATAAATTTTTATTGACATTTTAAGTGTATGTAAGCATACCGATTGTATTTTATCTTGCAATAATTATAATGACTATGTAACAAAACCAATATTGTAAATGGGAGAGATAAGAGGAGATAAAAAAATATTAGACCTTCCGAGTTTCTTGCCTCTTCTTCTCGAGATGCCTCTCCCAATTTCCGAACAGGTGTAGTCTACTTTTTTTTCTCATTCTTGTATTTGCAGACATCTTCTTGATTATATTCAGGATGTATGCACATACAAGGTTAATATGTTTCCTTTAAATTAGAATGTTTTGCTCTGTTTTGACGTCAATAAGTGCCTGTAAAGGCCTATGTTGAATAAAGATTTTTGAATTTGAATTGAATTTGAATTTGAATACGCATCGAATTGAGAACCTCCTCTTTTTTTAACCTACTTCAAAAAAGAAGGGGGTTCTCAATTCGATGCGTATGTTCTTTTGTGTGTTTTCAAAATTCTTTTTGTATTCGAATGTACTCCATGGGTGGTCCCGTGGTCGCCAAAGTTAGGATCTGATGATGGGATCCCATGAAAATCGAAGGAAACCCTTAAATTTTAAGGTGTGTCCAACGTGTTTTGCGTGTATGTTACGCGATTAGGCGCTTAACACATTGCCGCTGCATCCCGCTGCGGTGTACGGAGAGACGAAAACCGCATGCGGCTGCTGTGGCACGGAACCATGCCACCGTACGGATTGCTCCGTATCACCACAATATAGAGAATCTCTATATTGTGGTATCACCGTCCGGAGCTGCGGTGCACGACACCCCGCATCACCGCATTATCTATGTCGAGATCTATACGCGTATGCACGTCCTTTCTACGCAAAAATCCGTATAAAAACCGACTTCAAAAACACTGAAAAGTCAGTCACTTCAAAAACAGACAACATCATACTTCTATATTGAAGTCGATGACAAATTTTAAGACTTCCTAGGAGATCATCGTTTGGCACCGACTTCAATATAGAAGTGAGATGTTGTCTGTACCTATTCTTATATTATTTTTAACTTTTCAGTGTTTTTGAAGTCGGTTAAAACATAACACGTTGGACGTACCTATAAAATTTAAAGGTTCCCTCGCTTTTCATGAAATCTCAACATCAGATCCTGATTTTGGTGACCTTGGGACTACCCCAGTAGTATACTCTATCAAATGTAAAAATAATTTTGAAAATCGGTCTACAACTACCGGAGTAATCGCGTGACATACACTCAAAACACGTTGGACATACCTATAAAATTTAAAGGTTTCCCTTGATTTTTATAGGATCCCATCATCAGATCCTTACCTACTTTGTTGACCTTGGGATCACCCCAGGAGTATACTCTATCGAATACAAAAAAGAATTTTGAAGATCGGTCTACCGCGTAACATACACACACAAAAAAACAACATACGCATCGAATTCTCCTTCTCCTTTTTTGAAGTCGGTTAAAAATAGGTAGGTACAGCCGAACATAGAACCTCCTTCTTTTTCGAAGAAGGTTAATAAGTCTGCTGGTTATTTCAAATAAATTGAAGGTTCAATATTTTTTTTTTATTTTCATCTTTTTACTGAATTTATTAGCTGTTATTAAATTCAGTAAAAGGTTCACCTAAGTTACTTGACATAATACACCCGGCGATTAATACTTGCCTACTATATTTAAAAACTAACTCAAGGATCCTTCCATAGTCAGCAGTCCATGATTTCCAGACGCAAATATCGTACCCGAATTAGCTTCAGAAAAAACATGAAACACCTTGGATCATCATCACAGCTCATACGTCCCCACCGAGGGGCTCAAGCCCACCCTATGTAAGGGTGATTAGGCCTTTGTCAACCACGCTGGCCCAGTGCGGATTGGTCGACTTCACATACACCATTGAATTTCTTCGCAGATGTATGCAGGTTGCACCACGATGTTTTCCTTCACCGTGGCAGCGTCAGACAAATGTACATATGAAATTGGATTGGAAAACACATTGGATGTGTCTATAAAAAGAGTTTCCCTCGATTTTCCTGAGATCCCATCCCAGATCCTGACTTTGATAACAATAGATCAATCGGGAAGTAGGTATACCCTCTCAAACGAAAACAAGAATTTTCCAAATCGGTTAATTGACAGGGTTATGTTAATGATATTGTTATTATCACCTATAAACATAAAAAAACATACAGTTTTGAATTGGGAACCTATATCTTTTTGTAAAGTCGGTTAAAAAGAAATGTCAGTTAAAACGAGAGACTTTGCAATATCTTATATTATAATGTTTCTGAGAAGGAAGAGATTATTAGATTCTCAACCAAATAAAAGTTGTTAAGTTTTATGTTATTTACAAAAGTTTTTGCAATTACCTTGTTTTGGCAACAAAAATTGCAAACATATGTTGGGAACCGTGTTTTTGTTTTTGGTGGTAAACATCAAGAAAAGACGCTTGTTACAGATATGAATTTCCTCTGTGTGGCTGTGGATACGTTTGTTGGCAACATTGGTTGGAAACAGAAAAAAAATCTGTCATATGGACAAACGAATTAACCAAGATGTTGTTTTAGGTATATATAAATATTGCACGCAAGGTGTACTATATAGGACTCAAGTGATGAGAAAAAAAACAAAAAAAAACGTTAAAAAAAACTTTTTAAAAAACACGCTTTATTTCCTCCCATATAAAATTAGTTTTTATTTAATTGTACTATAACTAAGCATTTTTGTGATTCCAATATGCCAAAATATTGTATTGTCACCGGGAATACATATGTAGAAAAAATTTGAGCTCAATTGGAGCAATAGAAGTGGTCGAAAAATCGATTGCAAGATTTGATCGTGACAAAGAAACCAACAGACAGAGCAACTCAATAAAAAGCGTGTAAAAACATGAAAAAGGAAGCGTAGAAAGCTATCAGTGGTTGTATGGGGCTGCACGAACTTGAAGTACGTTTAAATGAAAATAAAAGACGACAGTACATAAGTCTGGAGATTTTTCCGGCGGAGACAGGTTGTTGTCAACTAAAATGTTTCCCAAATTGTTGGCAATTCGGTGTGGACACAAAGAAAACAAAACATTGTTAATTTTCTGCGGAGTGCAAACAGTTAAAAACACTGAAGCTGCCAAGGTGGAAAGGCGTCTTACGCGACACGCAGTCTGCTTTGCGCCGGAAAAAAAACACTCTAGAACTCTAGGTTTAGGGGAAGTGCGGTCACATATTGACTGCATATGGATTGTATGCCAACCGTACACCGACTGTTACTGGATTTCAAAGTTGGTTGGCAGTTTCATTGCAGTCGTGCTAACTACATTCAAACTTAAAAAATGATGAAAAAATCAATAAAGAATGATCTACTTTATTCATTGTTAGCCAAAGTAGTTTTTATTCACTGTTAATAAATACGCATCAACATGACTTTGCATTTTGTTTAAGAATGCAAAATAAATTGACAAATTTTAAATAAATAAATAAAAGAAAATAAAATCGTCTCGGGCGGGATTACATTCAAATTAAATTTGCAGTCGTAAATGTAGAGACGAAGAGTGCACATCAAGCATCTGTGCTGAGTCGAGCTTTTGGTAATTTGCACTTGAATATGATGGAGTTACAATCAGCCCCCCTAGACAAGAGGTTTTTCGATAATCGCCCACGCAATCGCTAGAAGGAAAATGTATGCTATTTGACATAAGCTGTCGCTTAGCTTTCTAGCGCAATTGTCAAATCTCATACATTGTCCATTTAGGGATTGCGTTAGCGATTATCGAAAGGCATCTTGTCTAGGGTAAGGGATCAGGATTTGAAAAATGTGTTTAAGGACCGGAATCCACCTATATTCTGAAGCTCCGCTGTAATTAGCGTGAAACTTTGTAAGCTCTACCACACAATGACTGCCCAAGCGACAGATCTTTGGTGGACACTTTAGAACAGCCATACTCAAACTTTTTTTTTCTTGGGCCACTTTCAGATTTTAGCAGTATCGCGCGGGCCGCTATCTAATAAATCACAACCTGTCTTTTAGGCATTAATGAAAAAACCTATTGCGTTTAATTGTTTATTTAAATCTTAGTGAGAATGATGATATCCGGAACGTTTTTTAACAATTTCATCTAGATCTGCCCCCGTAGCACCACCATCAAACTACACCCGACGAGGAAGCTGAACTTCGTCGGGTGTATGCGGCAGCCAAGAAGGCCCTGCGAAACGAAATCTGTAGGGCCAAGGAGGAGTCCAGAGAGCAGTTTATACGGCTCCTGGACGACGATCCGTGGGGGCGTCCGTACCGGGTGGTGAGGGGGAAATTTAAAGCTTCTGCTCCCTCTACCTCCGCTATGGACAGCGGGCTGCTGGACCGGGTGCTGAGGACTCTGTTCCCCGATCCCGGTCCGTTCCAGCCGCCCAGAATGGTCCCCCCGGATGCTTCTCCAGAGGAAGTGGCTGTCGCTATCCCTCCCGTGTCAAACGTGGAATTTGACACGGTGAGGGAACGGCTCCGGCGCAAAAAGAAGGCGCCGGGACCAGACGGTGTCCCAAGCAGGGTTCTGGCCCTCGCCCTGGGACACCTCGAGGAGCGGTTCCGAGCGGTGCTTGACCTATGTATCGCCTCGGGCCGCTTCCCCAGTCGGTGGAAAGCGGGCAGGCTCTGCCTGTTAAGGAAGGAGAACCGCCCCGCGGATTCCCCGACTGGGTATCGGCCGGTGGTACTGCTCGACGAGGCCGGGAAGTTTTTCGAGAAGATTCTCGCTTCCCGCATCGTCGAGCACCTAGAGGACCGGGGGCCGGATTTAGCAAATAACCAGTTCGGCTTCCGCACCGGCCGGTCCACGATGGATGCAGTGGCCCTCCTCAAGGGGTGGACTGAGGGGGCCACAGCTCGTGGGGAGACTGTTGTTGCGGTGTCTCTTGACATCCGCAATGCTTTCAACAGCCTGCCCCACGAGTGCATAAAGGAGGCACTCCGCTTCCACCGGGTGCCTCCGTACCTCCGCGCCCTCGTGGAGGACTATCTGCAAGGCAGGTCCATCCTCTACGAGGGGCCGGATGGGTGCGTCCATACGTGGGCAATGGCGGCAGGTGTGCCCCAGGGTTCCGTACTAGGTCCTCTACTATGGAACCTGGGGTACAACTGGGTCCTGCGAGGCGACCTCCTTCCACGAATGGAGGTCGTCTGCTTCGCCGACGACACGCTTGTCGCGGCGAGAGCAAAAACGGGGGAGGAGGCGGCCCACCTTGCGTCGGTCGGCGCTTCACTTGTCGTTCGACGCATCCGCCTCCTGGGCCTGGACGTCGCCCTCGATAAAACGAGGGCCATGATGTTCCACGCCTCTCGTCGCAGGATCCCACCGGGGCTTCGAGTCCGAGTGGAGGGGGTCCGCATACCAGTCGAGGCACAACTTAAGTACCTCGGCCTGGTTTTGGATCCCCGATGGAGCTTTGAGGAGCACTTCAAACTCCTCACTCCACGGCTATGTGCCGCCGCAGCCGCACTCGGACGGGTCCTCCCTAATGTAGGAGGGCCAGGATCGGCGTGCCGTCGACTGTATCACGGGGTAATACGGTCGATGGCACTCTACGGAGCCCCGGTATGGGCGGAGTGCCTCTCCCCCCGAACGGTGGCCCTCTTGCGACGTCCGCAGAGGGTCATAGCAACCCGGGCCGTGCGAGCTTATCGCACGGTCAGCCACGGCGCGGCCTGCGTTCTTGCGGGCCAAACGCCGTGGGATGTCGATGCACGCATACATGCAGAGGTGTATCGACATCGGGTTGCCGTTAGAGAACGGGGGGGACGATCCGCTCCCGAGGAAGTGGAGCGGATTCGTACCCAAGCGCAGAGGGAGGCTCTGCGTCAATGGGGTGAGGCACTTGCCTTCCCAGCTGCCGGCCACCGGACGATCGAAGCGATACGTCCGGTGATGGAGGAGTGGGTAGGGCGCCGGCAGGGCAGTCTCTCGTTCCGCATGGTGCAGGTATTGACCGGACATGGTTGTTTCGGTCACTACCTGCATCGGGTCGCGCGTCGGGAGGAAACGCCGCAGTGCCATCACTGCTACGCTCCCGACGATACTGCCGAGCACACATTGTTGGTGTGCCCGGCCTGGCGACGCCAGCGCAGCGAACTTCACGCTGCGCTAGGAGGCGGAGACCTCTCGCTGCCGAGCATGGTCGTGGCCATGCTCCGCGGCGAGGCGGAATGGGAGGCTGTTGCCTCCTTCTGCGAGGACGTCATCTCGCAGAAGGAGGCCGCGGAGAGGGAGCGGGAGAATGATCCTCAAGCCGCTCCCATCCGCCGCAGACGGACAGGCAGGCGAAGGCGGGCATTCGCGCAAGCAATGCCCGTCTAATGACCCTGCCGTTGAGGCCTGCGTGCACGGTTGGCCCCGTGTACGCCGCCGTAAGGCCCTCCGTCTGGGGATTGCCCTGGTGTTCTCGGGCAATCCCCCCTTGGCGATAGCCCGACCAGCCAGGTCGGGCTAGCCCGGGCGCGTTGGTAGTGGTAGTCGCAGTGTGGACCCTACCACGCGCGTCCATAAGGGCAGGAAGAACACCGGGGGGTTTAGTGGGTAGGCCTGGCACTCTGCCAGGAGAGCCCCACACACGCTCGCCGTCTAGCCAACGGCGAGTATGGTGCGGTCACGCATTCCCCTCGAAAAAAAAAAAAAAAAAAAAAAAAAGGGGGGCTGGCTTATAATTGCTGCACGCTACTGAGAATCTGTAAGCCGGTTTCCGTATGTACGTTCCTTGCATATTTCATTTTTGAATTAGATGACTCATAAAGAAATGCAAACAACGTAAGCAGAATTTGGGTGCATTTTTAAATAGTCTTATATTGATCAAGCACTATTATCCAATATTCAGCGTACTTCTTCTTTTCTCTTTAAAAATAACTTCTAAGTTTGTATAATTTTTCATTAACACGCGCTATCAGTGCCCTGCGCTGCGCTTACTAATCTAAAATAAGTAATTGGCTTTCGTTAATAGAATTTGAAGCTACAACGTAACGTGTGGGCCACTTTCAAATGCTTGGCGGGCCGCATGAGGTCCACGGGCCGCAGTTTGAGTATGGCTGCTTTAGAACCTTTGCCCCCGATGCCATTAATAATCTTTTATATTAAATCTGCAATGTCACGAGCCAAAGACTTTGAAATCTGTTTATTAAGCTTCCGACGATGCCGACGAGCGCTTTCAGAAAACTGCGGAGCTATCCCACGCCTTTTCTCATCTTCAGTATTAGCCCAGAGATTTTTTTGATTCTTTTGGTACGGTCCACATCCGCGCAGTCCTCCAGGCAACCGAAATGATTTTATAGGTAATTGGCGTTGAATTGAAAGTATTCGGGGTTTTTGCATTCGCGTCCCGACACGCTGCGTTGTGTAGATTTCACCAATCGATGTGTCGGATTTTACACTGAAATTCAATGTGCTTTCCCATTCGGTGATAGATTCCCGTATTGAACATTCCAAAATTGAAGTTTAGGAATTGTTAAGGAGTAGGTATATCGCAAAACTTCCGATAAAAATGTCGGTAGTTGAAGTTGGTACTAAATACGCAGGCCAATGGTGCACCGCCCGCCCTCCCTCAATCGCATGCGCCTTCGCTGCGCACAGCGAAGGCGACAACATCCTGAGGATGCCACGTGGAGTGGCGAAACGCGTCGAATCTAAGTATTTGCATGTTGGTGTGGTACTAATTATAGATATTCCTTTGTCGCATGCGATTGAGGGAGGGCGGCCGGTGCACCATTGCCCTGCGTAGTTAGTACCAACTACCGAAATTTTATATCGGAAGTTTTGCGATATACCTACTCCTTAACAATTAGTAATGAACTTCCGAAAAATAACGCCTGACACCATCAATTACCTATATTAAATCAGCAAGTGAAGTTTAGGAGCTTCAATAATATTTTACAAGCTGACGTCGAAGATTTCCTATTGTATACTAAATCAAGTTAGTAATTCAGCTCTCAGCTCGGTGGCCCAGAACTTTAGAGCTCGTTATGTCACATAAAGCAATTCTTTGTAGGTAAAAGTTTAAAATGTCGGCTAAGGCGTAGGTTGGGAAGTAAGTAAAGATTTTGTGCCGTTCTCTGTATTCGGCTTCGTCAATCAGTGGGCTTTGTTCAACCAAGCGATAAAACTCTAGCGAAAATGTTGGAGCCTTTGAGTTCCATGACCAATAGTGACTTTTGTTTCTTGTCAATGTATTGCAATTGCTGTATCTTTTTGTATTGCAACAGAAAGATTATTATGATCACTTAGAAGTTAGGTAGTTTTTTGCAATTATACGTAAGACCTATATTTATTAAATAAATGGTCGTGATAGGCAAATCATACAAGGGCTTCTTTTGAGGTGTGGAATCATAAAACACAATCATTAAGAAGTAGGTATGAGTCCAGATGATTCATAAGATCTCTTTAAATAGATAAGCGTGAGTCACAGTCGTCTTACTTAAGTATTGTTGTTGTGCTCGATATAAAATAGTGTACCCACTATAAACATAATTAGACTTGAGAAATTCGAGAACATGTACCACTTATTACCTTAAATATTCCTATTTTATGCTTTGTTCTAATAGGGGAATAATAAACCGATCGAATAAAAAAACAGGTAGCGACTGATGATAAGATACTATTTTAATAACTTGAGCGGTATGAATTTGAGTAAGCGAAAAATTAACTAAACTGACGACGAATATTAATTAATAATAAAATCCAGAATGAGCTTACAAAAAGTGTGTTTAGAATAATCGATTTTGGATATTAAAATTTTAAACGTGCGACTAAATTACTATGTGATCGACTAGAAATACAGAGACGGCATCTTTTGGTATAAAAAAAGGGCAGGGGGACGGGGGGGCGCAGCCCCCCAACAGGGGGCACGGGGGGAGAAGCCTCCCGCCATCACAAAAGAAAATAGGGGACAAAATTGCCTACTGTAGGTTAGGTTAGGTTCAGAACATGACCATGCGTAGCGGAGCGAGCGAAGCGAGCGCAGCGTCATACCGTATTCTATGGGAACCTATACCACTGAAATCATATTATTAAGATCCTCCAATTTTAACATCTTTTAATTCTTAAATAGGTTCAAGGTGTGGCACAAACATGATTAACTTATACTACTGTAGTATTATATTATCTGTGCTTATACACAACCCAACCTTTTCCCATACATTTTGAGATTAGGTTTGTGAACGTTTCAAAAATTAATATCTCGAAAACTATGCATCGCCGAGAGGGGGGAGAGTGGTACAAGGGGTGGCTCCCCTCCTCCTCTCGTTATTAATTTTCAAAAATTCATAACAATGATTTAAAAGAAATTTGAGACAAAGTACTCTGCTCATTATGGTATTTTTCAAAGTGGTTTTTATATTCGAAACACCTTATTTAAGATAAAAAGCCGCTCAACATAAATAAATAATTGGCCAAATACTGAAAAAAATGCAGGACATAATATTTGTTTGAGTGTCACTCAAACAAATATTAAGTCGCTCAAATATTATGAAGCTTCTCATTTTGTATTTGAAGTACTTAAGTCGAATCAATGTTTATAAGTTACTGTTCTGTTAATTTATCGTCATTCGCAGTCAGTCGCTCACTTAGTAAAACAATAACCCAAATTAATTATATTTGTATCTTAAATTTTTCATTTACAGTCACTCGTTTAAATACTACCCGTTCTAATATGTTCGAGTATTTTTTTAATGTAGATTGGTACTATTTAAATTATTCTGAACTCAGTCACTCCTGTTTATATAAATTATTTACAACTCAATTAAGTCTTTATAATTTACTGCCTGTACTCAAAAAGAAACTCCAATGCATTGGTCGATCATAGTTATTATAAGTATTACCTATGTAACTTATAGTATTAATTGTTGTAGTAACTTATAGTATTAATTGTTGTAGTAACTTATAGTATTAATTATTGTTTAATTTTGTCCAAATATACAAAGTATTTTAGTTTAGTTAAGTGTGATCACTTTAGACACATTTAACTATATGCATGTTTATAGAAACGTAATACATAACCATATTATGTGCGTCTAGAAAGCATACATGGCGGTGCAGAAACCAGTCTCGAGGTTTGCTTGCTTCGCAATGTTTATTTACTTTCATTTGTCGTCTATCCAGTCCAGACTGCCATCCGCCACTACTCTAGTATCTATTTTTAACGAGACTCCAACCATTTTTTCTGATTACGGTATAGATCAGTAATATTTCAAAGCATAATGACGAGAACATATTATCACATCATCATTGATAAGTTCAGACTAAGATGAGACAAACATCTGCAGCGAATGAGCTCGCGTCAAATTGACCATGTGCAGATTTTGCAATTCCCGTGAATGCGTTATATTTTAGTGCTATAGCTCTCATCTGTGGTAGGAGCCGATGAAGGCGGGCCTAGACCTCTACATTATGATGCGAAAAAAGCTCTGTCGCTAAAGGTAGGTAATTAGTATTCACCGCTGCAGGCCTAATTGGAGATGGAGGCCCTACAAATATTTTAGGAAAAATGAAATGTTTGGAAAACACTACTTCAAAAATAACATTATAATACCAACATGCACATATATGGTAACATGCACGTTACCATATATTTTTTAAGTCACATCATTTAGTATATTTTATCATCACTTTGCACTGAACTTAAAAATGATACATATCATGTTATTTAAGTATAATTTTATACAAGTCCATGTTTTTGTTTACATAGAAAAGTGTAATCGGGAACGCCGCAGCCGCACTGGCACACTGAAGTTTACGTTTTTTTTGCGAAAACGTTGATAATTTCATCGATATCCAGGTTCACATTTTTGTATAGTAGGTATATTTAGGAAAGCAAGCCCTGATAATATTTCCTGTCATCGAGGCACGCAACCAAGATCTCGAGAAAACAATCTCTCTGCGGTATCATCGTTGACTGGGAGAGTTGCCAGTATTTATAACAAAATTAAATGTTGGTCGCATGCATGTTACAATGAGATGAGTTACCGTTTCTGGTATGGCGGAATAGTTTTCACTTTCTCTTTTACATTTGGCCATCCAGCCAGAGTCGGTATTCATTTATAACAGTTAATTCACTATCGGTAATGAATAGCCGGTTCATCTAAACCACTTTTTTACTGTCACACACTTAGAGCAGGTCACACACGATTAATTGTTTTTTATTTATTTATTGAGGCATTGGATATAAATCATAAACCTATTGATCTTAATAGTGTGATGTCACTAGCCTATTAGGGTTGTGGGCATGCCTATCGTGCCCACGACGGTGGATTTGCACTTGATACCGGTATGAAAGCCGGTATTTTGAAATATTTTTAGTTTATATAGGTACTCGTCCTAGTTAGGTAGGTTAGGTAGACACCCCTAGTGTCTAAGAAATGAGTTTTCAAAATTCACCCCCTAAGGGGTTGAAACAGGGCTCCAAAGTTTGTATGGGGCAACAAGATTAGTTAGTCAATTTTTTTCGAAACTTCATAGGACTACTCTTATAATATGTAGCAGAGCGTGGTTTAAATAATAATAGATGGTGTAGTTTGCAGATATAATTTTTAATATTTTGCTCAATACAACTGACAGTCAACAACAGTAACTAGGTAACAAAAGTTGGCTAGAGTCATAGACTTAATAAACACCAACACTTCCCCTCAAACGTACATCATCTTATCATCCATTCATCACACAATAACATACACAACATCCAAGCACTTATACTAACACTCAGTCATGCTATATTAAACCTAAAGCTGAAACACACTTCTCAAACTTTATACGGCCTAACGGTTTGGTCAGAACGTCAGCTACATTGTCCTCAGTAGACACATACTGCAACCAAACAGTTGAGTTCTAGACACATTGACGAGCATAGTGAAACCTTATGTCGATGTGCTTCGTTCGCCTATATGCGACCGGGTTCTAAACAAGCTTTATCGTGCTTTGGTTGTCTACGTTGAGAGTCACGGGTTGCTCGGGGTGACGTAGCAGAGATGCAACAAAACCTTGCAAGTATGTTGCTTCCTTGCATGCCTCCGAAAGTGCGATGTATTCCGCCTCAGTGGATGATAATGCAACGCTGGATTGCTTTTTGCATTCCCATGACACTGGATTTCCACCTACCTGGAAGATGTATCCAGAAAATGACTTCCTGTCTTTCATGTTTCCGCCCTAATCTGCGTCAACATATCCGGTAACATTTATAGAATTGCTCGCACTAGCTTTGAATACCATGCTGAAATCCGCCGTTCCTTGTAGGTATCGCAGCACCCTCTTGGCTGCCTTCATATGGACCTGATGACAACATGAATTGTATTGCGACAAGAAGCTGACTGCAGCCGAGATGTCGGGGCGCGTATTGCTGGCTAAATAATTCAGCGCTCCTATTAACGACTGGTACCTGAGCCGGCTTGGGTGATCTAACACTTCACTTCCTTCCCCTTCAGCCAAGATCGTGTGAAGATCAAGTTCCATAGGAGTCTTCGCTGTTTTACAATCCGCCAGACCGAAATCCGCCAACAGTTTTCTTGTAAACTTATGTTGTGAAACTCGCAATGAACCATTTTCCCTCGTGAGTTCCATTCCAAGAACTTGTCGTGCCTTGCCCAAGTCCTTAATCTTGAATTTCTCCCTTAGACTCTCCAAAAGTTGATTTTTATTCTCACTTTTATCAAAAAATACGAGAAAATCGTCTACGTACAGAGCTATGTATACATTGTCTTTGTAATATAGACAGGTGTCATATCTCGAACGTTTAAATGACAGTGATAACAAGACTTCATTAACTTTTTCGTTCCAAGAACGTGATGCTTGTTTGAGGCCATATATTGCCTTCAGTAACAAACAAACCTTTTTGCTATCTTGTATACAGCCTTCTGGTTGTTGCATATAAACCTTTTCGTGCAACTCGCCATTTAGAAAGGCGGTATTCACATCGAAGTGATCGACTTCAAGATTTTTGTAAACAGCCAATGAAAGTAATAATCTTATTGTTGATCTTCGGACAACTGGTGAGAATGTCTCAAAATAATCAACTCCATAAGACTGCGCGAAACCTTTCGCCACAAGTCGAGCTTTGTAAGACTTATTCCCATCCGCATCAAACTAGACTTGAATATCCACTTACTTCCAACAATTTTGGCTCCAGGTGGTTTGTCTACAAGCGTCCAGACTTTGTTTTCATACATAGAGTCCATTTCCTTTTTCATGGCTTCTCTCCACTTCATCTCATCTACACTACTCAATGCTTCTTTGACATTACATGGTTCTCCTTCAGTGACGAGACAGACCAAGTCCTCTTGATCGCGCAATCTATTCCGCAAAGGATATCTAAGCAGCTCCTCAGCAGATTCTGGTTCGGCGTCAATTTGATCATCATTAGCTCCAGAGTTTTCAGTTATGTCTTCGGTAGTTGAAGATGGTATTTCTGAGTGTGATACAGGTACAGATTCACGTGGCTTCTCATGTGCAATCTCCCATGTTACGTCAGGCACTGTGGGTGTCACATGTTCTCGAGTGTCACTGAATTCACCTGCATTCTCTATAAATACAACGTCTTTTGCCTTTATGACATTTCGTGGATTATTTATATCAGCTAAACGGTAACCTTTCGTTTCCGTGCAATATCCCACGAACCGATATTCTTTAGCTTTCTTATCCCACTTCTTTCGAGTTTCTTTTGGAATATGTGCATAGGCAATCGATCCAAATACTCTAAAGTGACTGACAGTCTGAGCTTTATTCGTCCAAAGCTCTTCCGGAATCTTTCCCTGGTTAGCAGCATGTGGCAATCTATTTTTTATGTAAACCGCAGTATTACAGGCTTCTGCCCAATACATTATACTAAGATTGTCTCCCAGCATAGTCCGAGCCATCTCCACAATCGTTCTATTAGCTCGCTCTGCAACGCCATTCTGTTCCGGTGAGTAAGGAACTGTCAATTGATGTTTAATTCCCCTACTACATAAATATTGCTTGAACTGTTGATTGACAAATTCTGTTCCATTGTCTGTTCTTACTACCTTAAGTTTTAAATTTGTCTCGTTCTCTATATGTGTCACAAAGTCCTTGAAGTATCTCAAGCTCTCCGATTTTTCCTTGAGAAAATATGCAAAGATTTTCCTCGTGAAATCATCTACTATGACTAGCATATAACGAGATCCATTGTATGAACGATCCGACATTGGACCACAGATATCCATGTGTACCAACCCTAACTTTTCAGTTGCTCTTTCTGCTTCACCTACTGGAAAAGGTAATCTGTGTGACTTCCCCTTAATGCATTCACATGACCAAGCCGCCGATGCCACAACATCAACGAGTTTCCAGCTTGAACTGTAGTCAACGCCCCATCTACAACAGGAAAACAATTATCAAGTTTGTAGATGCCTGAGACCTTACTTGCAGTCGCTACAAGCTTACTCGAAATGTGACCTATCGTTTTGTGAAACAGATTGCATCCATCTGAATTAAACACTACTTTCCATCCCCTCTCTACTAATTTTGATACAGACAAAAGATTTACCTTCAAGCCTGGTACAAACGTAACGTCCCTTATGGGCAGCAGAACACCTTTCAATTTGACCATAATGTTACCTGTTCCCTCGCTAGAAATCTTATCATTGTTTGCACATGTCACGTCATTCTTTCCATCGCCACAAACCTTAATGTCTCTAAACCAATGTTTCTGAAATGACATATGAATCGAAGCTCCACTATCAATATACCAGGATCCTGAGTCAAAAGTATCATGTACGCTCAACGAGGTGATTAATCCTGTTTCACCATTCTTCGGTCCTGTGAGGAGTGGGCACTCAGGTTTCTTATGTCCTTTCTCTCCGCATTTAAAACATTTGATAGGTTTCGGTTTCGTAATCTGCTTTCTGCTTTTTCCTTTAGTAATATTAGCTGCTAACGCCGAATCGCCCGTAGAACTGGATGTACTGCCCTTACTAGAGTCTTCCTGTAGCAACTTCTGTCGTACATTCTGTGATGTGAGCGTCATACCTGAGTGTTCCAAAGCCATTCGCATCGGCTTATACTCATCCGGTAGACCTCTCAGAAGAATAACAGCTACTAGTTCATCATCAACGCAATGATCTATCTCTCTCAGTTTCTGAGTGTAACTCATAACTGCGGCAATGTACTCATGCATATTTGCATGCCTATCCAATCTTTCATCTAAAAGCGAATTCAAAAGACTTATCTTCCGATTGAATCCTTTGTCCTCGAATACAGTAGCTAGGGATTCCCATGCTTGCTTCGCTGACTTGGCCTCCTGTACGTATGGGTATAGGTGCGGCTCGATGTGAAGACAAATGGTAGCTAGCGCTTCTTCGTCTTTCTGAATTCCAGAAGAGTCATTTGAGTCGGGTGTACTCGACGTGAATGAGAATAGTTTCTCTCGTAACAGAAGCATTTTTACGGCGAATTTCCATGACGAGTCTTCGATTCCATTCAATTTCGGGATGGAGAATTTTGTGAGGGCCATAACCTCTTATAATATGTAGCAGAGCGTGGTTTAAATAATAATAGATGGTGTAGTTTGCAGATATAATTTTTAATATTTTGCTCAATACAACTGACAGTCAACAACAGTAACTAGGTAACAAAAGTTGGCTAGAGTCATAGACTTAATAAACACCAACAACTACTACTATCGATTAATGAGTTAACACGTATTCTTCAGGTTTTTTCAGGATTCGCCTCCTAGGAGTAAATGTGGGGTGTAAAAGTGTTAAAATTAATATGGGTATCCTTTGCATGGCTTATTGGGTCGCTGATTACGAATATAGTAACGGTTTTTAAATCCAACGTGGCAGACGTGGCTGGTGAATCTTTTACTATATATGGAAAAAGAAGGAAATGAGCGACACTCACATATCAACTTACAGCCCAAACCGCCGGGTCTAACGATGCAAAATTTGACAAGTAGGTTGCTTATGAGGTCTAGGGGTGCACTAAGAATCGTTTTTTAAAAGCCACCCTCAAGGGGGTTGCAACTAAGATCCAAAATTTGTATGGGGAAACAAAATTAGACTTCTATCGATAAATGAGTAAACTCAAATCAAAATGTACACTGGCTTTTGTTCATCTGTTATTGAATCACAATACTTATTACTACTAACACTTCAATTTCTCTTAGGCTATCACATCGTTAGTAATCTTTTTACCGGTCATAGAATTAAAATTGATATTATAAATAAATAATAAAAACTCAACATGCCTCGGGTGTCAGTCGAGGATTGAACCCGCGCCTTCCACGCTCCGGGTGCATGTACTAACCATTACACTATCGAGACCCAATGATTCATCAATCTATTACCATTTGTTACTTTTCCGCTACAAGCCGGCGTAATTCCATCAATGTTGTAGGTTTGATACCTTCAACTCCATCCGGTCACAGTACTTCCATCCTAGAGAATAATTTTAGGCTTTACTTACTACTTCTGCAAAGTTCCTTTGTTCTTGTCTAAAACCTATCAATTTACGTGCAACTTCTGGATATGACGTGTATCTTTAACATTTAGCTGGATCTTGAATTGTACTTATTGTTTTGCGCAGAAAATTCCGCTGTTTTAAAATTATCCCGAATTTGACGTGAGCGAAGCCGCGGGCAAAAGGTAGTTACTAATAATTAATTTATAGTTTTTCTTATGGGTTTTCCCTATTATTTTTCATTTCAAACCAACTCTGTATTAAAACGAACAAAAGAAAAAAAACATTTAAATTGGTTAAGTCGTTTTGAGTTTTAGCGAGACTAACGAACGGCGATTAATTATATATTATTATACGAGTATGTATAGAATGAATTTTTCAAGTGTGCCTAGATGGTCAAATCCGAAACTATGGCAGATATCGAAAAATACTCAAGGTACTACTTAAGGATTTTGATAAAAATTACAATTGCGTCGATTGGAAACGAAATGGATTTGAAAATAAAAACATATCCTGTAGGTATTATTAAGCTATCCAAAATTGTCGTTTATAAGAACCAAATTCTGGGAAGTAATGACATATTGCAAACATAAGGAAAGGGCTAATTTTTTACAAAATACTATTGGGTATGACCACTGGAGATGAATAGAAGAGCAGCGCTTTCTACTGCTGCCCTGCTACCCGTGCGTATACGGGCAGCATAATGCAGCTGCTGTAAAACTGACTAGATAGTGATGGGACATAGAAAATCCTGCAGAAGAACACCGACCCCGACGACGGACGTGCCGACATTAACGACGAGACATTAACAAGCCGCCTCACATCACCTTCGACCACGTGGACGTGACCAGCCTGCTGAAGACATCGTTGTCCTGAAGACGAGCACGGCAGACGTGATGTGGAAGTTCGAGGCATCACCTGGGTCCGAATAGACACAGTCTAATTCAAAATAACTCACATGTAAAATACAATAAAACAAAAGAAAAACACTGCTTGTTTGACAAAACTGTCATGTAATTTAAATTGAACTTTACTGAGGAACTTTCTATCACAAAACAGATATTTTTGTTCAAAGAAACTGTAATCATTTAAGCATTTAAGGCCTACAGAAGAATGTCGCCAGGTTGCTTTAATGACTATAGAAAATACAATATCTATGAAATAAACAAGTTAAATTATATAAAAACTTTTTTAAATACAAGCTTTTAGTACTTGTCAATACGAATGAAACAAGCCTAAACTCGATGGGCCGTAGGAACTCAGTAATAAAATGTTGTGTCGTTTTATTCCGAGTTCCCACGGCCACCTTCCAGCTCCAGCATTAGATCAGCTCCATGTCATCATAATATTGCAGTGACACGCGACATACACGTGCATGCAAAATTTCAGCTCAAACGGAAACCGGGAAGTGGGTCAAAAACTTGCAAGATTTGACCCAAACAAACAGGGCAAGCTAAATAAAAGCTTGTAAAAAAATAAATTTTTTATGTTTATTTTAAATATTTTATAAACTTCTGCTATCCTAGTACATTTTATGGTAAATATAGTGTTTATTTATCCTTATAATAAAAGTTCACCCTAATGAAATGGTATTTGGAATTGAATATTTTCAAATGTATAATAAAAAGTATTAACATTTTATATAAATATCACTACTACAATAAATCAATCAACATTAATTAAGTACTATGGCAATAATTTTAGAGTGCATGTTTTGATGTACTTTGTATTGTATAGAATACTCTTATTGGGGTGAATCAATTCTTTTTTTTTTAACTAGTTTCATCAATTCTATTAGATTACTCTATGTGGTGGTGCTTGTATATTGCTACTGAAATAGACAAGATGTTTGAATTTTTGACAGAGTGTATGACTCAGATAGCAAATTGTTCATGAAAACCTGGGGGCTTTCTTAGAAAAAATCTATGTTGATTGCTTTGATTTTGCCATTCATTGTGGTGCCAATACAAGACTGTGTCAACTGTTTGACAAAAAGTTGTTGTTGCAAAGTGCACTTTAACTGTCAAAATGAAAGCGATTGCAACAGATTTTTTGTTACACAATCACTGGCTTTTCACATCATGCAAATAGTAAATACATGCATTTTCATTCAATTTTACTCATAATTTTCTGTTCTTTACATTGTTTTATTGTACACAAATGGGCCCGGCAGACGTTGTCCTGCCCGGCGATTACAGCGCCACCTACTGGGTCCAACTGTACATATAAGCCTTCCCTGAGCCTATTCAAACACACACAGAAAATTTCGTAAGAATCTGTTGACCCATTTCTGAGTTTTAGCAAGACTAACACATGGCGTTGAAGATATTTGTATAATGGGTTTTTACAGGAAATAATAATTTATTTCAAGTAACAGTTGCTCAAAATTCTGTCTTGTTGGATGTTGAATACACTGGCCAGTCTAAGTAAGGAAATCTATATTTTCTTAATAAATTCATAACATCCATACGAAACTGAAAGTTATGTTCTTCAGACAATTTTTTAATTTCTGGTAGTAGGGACATTAAAAATTGTTTATCAGAGTCATTGTCAATTATTGAACCTAATTCTATATCATTATTCCATAATCGCTGACATGTTAGATTTTCTGCACTATACAATTGTTTTCTTGGTGTAGAACGTAGCGATTCATCACTATGAATTTGTTGCTCATCCAAGTGATAACTGCCATTTTGCTGATTATCAAACTTAATAGGAGTTTCCTTTATATTACTTGCTGTAGATTTTTTTTTGTGCAACACATCTAAAAACTGGAGCAGTAAAATAACCCACTTTTTCCTCCTTTTTATTTTAGGACTACTGCATCTCACATTTGTATCCTTTTTTCTCTCTCTCACATAGTAATCCCGTAGATACTTCCACTTTTTAATCAGATTATCAACTGAAATAAAAAATGCAAGTAGTATGTAAACCTCTGCACATAGTCCTCAAAAACAGCAAAAAATCTGTTAATGTGAGTTTGAGTTTACACAGGGTTCAATAGCCATGTTTAGAATAAAAAAGATTACATATAGATTACATATACAGAGTACTTAACTCTGTACAAGATGAATGTAAATACACCTAGTATAAAAAGTTTTTAAAACTTGTGCAACAGAATATAGAAATTACAATATTAGTAAATGAAAACAAACTTACTAGCTTCATTTTTTTTCCTAGGAGTGAAAGTCTCCCACTCATTATTAAATAGTACAGCAATTTGCTTCCAAGCTTGCCGCCTTATATTTCGGTCACCATACGATTTTTCGTTAAAATTCCATAAGCAAGGTCTACTTTGTAACTCTTTAATAAAACGTTCTGTATCGAACATTGGAGAAACTTTGGTTAGAGACTATCCATGTTAGTTTTGAAATGAAAATTGGTCGATGGTTGTACAAACGAATGCACACCGGCTTGTATAGCTTTGTGATCACAAATTATTATGTAAAATAATAGGATTTGTAATTTTTGTAAATAAACATGTACTTTTTTTTATTGTTTTGACATTTTATTTTGACATTTTTATCTTTTTCATTTTAGGGAATGCAAAAGAAACTAAGGATATACAGCCTGGTCTTAGATTACTTTATTGACAGTTCACTTATGATCGATCACAATTTTTATTGTATTGCTGTACAGCAGGCCTATTTTGTAACTTCGGTCGGTTGCTAAGGCCGCGTTCCGTTTTGCAATTATAGTTAATGATTAAACGAACTTACCTGTACGTGAAGTTCAATCATAATTATACGAAGGCTTCGTCCGAAGGGATTAGCAAATAATACTTGTAGTAACGCCTAGTGATACGCCAGTCACGCACTTTATTTGAGGGTATAAATAAAATTTAAAATGAGTCTCACGTCAACAAGGTGGGCGACCTATCCGCTCGCTTCATTTAGTTTAGAGTAGCCGCATCCGGAATATTTCACACAAAAAAGGGGACTTGTAGTTGGGAGGGAGGGTTGCTAATCCCTTCGGACGAAGCCTTCGTATAATTATGATTGAACTTCACGTACAGGTAAGTTCGTTTAATCATTAATTATACTCGGTTTCGTCCTCGGGATTAGCAAATAATACTTGTAGACTTTTAGAGATAATAGTGTGAAATATTTTGTTTATTCCTGAATTTTCATTAATTTATGTTAATAAGAATAAACATCAAACATCATTTGAATTACTCGTATTATTCACAATTGTTCTGGCAAAATAATTATTTCCATTAGTATTAACATTACTTATGGTTCTATTATAGAATCGATAGAATGTGCTTGAAGAGCCGCTCCATCCAGCGGTTCGTCTTATTTGATCTAGGCCGACACCTAGGTGATGAGCCGCGGATGTAGCGGCGTGCTGTGCGCGGTAAATATGTTTAGATCAAAAACGCTATCGCGCAGTGTGTTCTTTATTCACTAAGGTTTGGGAACCGACAGCATTATAAGGCTTTTTAGCACTTATGAAGAGAAGGAAAGATTTCAATATTTTTAATATTAATCTAGGACAAGGTTTGTACTTTGTGCGCTGTCAACAGCGCAATGAGAGTAATGAGTTTTTTCGAAAGTTTTTCAAAAGACAATGTTTCATTGGCGTAAAATTGGCTGACATAATTAATAACTATTAAAGTATCCCACATATTTGGGCAAGGGAGGGCGTAACCGAAATATTCCTTTAAAATATCTTTTTACTCTGTCATCTTCTCGTAAATTATTTTCCCCTAAGCAGGGCGAGCGCGGATCTATAGGAGTTAAGCGTGCCATATTGAGCTCCCCCTTCATAATAGTTTGTTGAAATAAATTATTTGTGGAATTGAAGGATTATACAAGTCACAATTATTGTCGTTACAGTAATTGAACCAGCGCCGTAAATAAACATTATATTGTTTAAAGGAACTTTGGAATATAGATGCTAATATCGGCGGTACACTCCACGCCGTCCGCATAAGTTCCCCGCTATACAATGACAGAGAACGGGGTGAAAGCATAAAAATTAAAATCGGCCCAGGAAATGCATCTGGGTCCCTATGCCAGGAGACATAATTAGTGCATTTAGTATTTATTTGACTAGCGAATAAGTCTACTTGAGGTGCCCCATACGATGAGACAATTTCCTGATATGCCCAGTCCGCTAACTCCAATTTTTTTTTTTTTTTTTTTAATACGTCGCCCTACACTAGGATTTTCTCCTGTGTCGTGGGTGCAGTTACAAACATAGAATATCACATGCACATACGCCCAGACCGGAATAAATTTCTGTAGGCCATAAAACATTTGTCCCGTACGGGAATCGAACCCGCGACCCGTTGCGCAGTAGGTGATCACTCGACCTTTGCGCTAAACGTGTCGTCGATTCCATGTCAGGATGTACCCGCCTTGATTCGGCATCTGCCGTTATATTATCTGATGAGCTAATGTAATAAGCCATAACATACAAATTGCGACATTCACACCACTGCCATAGTTGACGAGTGATGTCAGTGAAGTGGGGGAACTGAATACCCCCCATTGTATTGATGTAAGAGATTACTGTAGTGTTGTCGATGCGGAGAAATTTGACAACTACTTATATTTTTGGCGAACACTTTTAATCTTAGAAAAGCAGCTAGAATTTCTAGGTAGTTAATGTGTTGTGTTCTCTCCTGAATGCTCCACAACCCGCTAACCTTCTCTTTGCCACGTACAGCCCCGTATTTGAGGCGTCTGAGAAAATTTCCAGATCATGTGTTGATACACATGATCTGGAAATTTTCTCAGACTGTTTGATTTTACAAAACGGTATTTGTATTGCGTCATTCCTAGGGATATTTATAAATTTATCATAATTATCATTAATGATGATTTTAAGTTTAATTACTTAATGCGCTCGAATATTTTAGTATAAGGCTAGTGTATTCTACAGCCGGGCAAACTGAGACTAGTAATTCGACTATTTGTGCAAATTGACGTATTCAACATCTTTTAAGAGTTAACCATTTTTTTTTTTAAGTTTCTGATTTGTGATCTGGAAATTTTTAGTCTAGATTAGAACGAAACCTTAAAAATGTACATATATTACTAGGTATCATTAAACTTTTGGCCTCGTTAATTAAAATCAAAGAGAGGTAATGAATTTTTTGGTTTGTATATTTGGCCAATAATTATCTAAATAATTAGTTGATTTTAGGTCCGCAGAACGGAGTAATCGGACAATTGGTTTTATTGCCTTGATGGTGCAGTACTCAAGCCAAATAGTTCTTGTTCAATTTGAAATCTTAAATATTTTCTTGAATTAGGGTCAATACTTATTAAATAAAAGGCATCTTTTAAATCTATTTTTGTCATGAAACAATTTTTTGTTTATGTAAATTTTAGCACTGAGCGTAAATTTTCAATTTTTAAATGATCTGCTTTTATAAATTTATTAAAGTTTTTTTTTTTTTTAATTCAGGATGAAACCATGTTTACCATTTGGCTTAGGTACCAGAATATACTTGATAAAAATTGCCCTTCAGTTTAATCATTCCTTCATTCCTGGAGGTGCTAGGCGTCGGTGCAGGCGCCTTTATTTTTTTTTTTTTGTGGTTTATGTAATGAAGTTTTTAACTCTGCACCCTATTTATTTATCGCCTTTGCAGTCTTAATAATTTCTGACAGGTTTTCGCCTAATGAATGAATAAAAAATGGTTAAGTATTTTAAAGCTGGTCTTTCATGTCCTTTTTAAGGGAAGACAGAATAAAATTCCGTCGTATGACTGAATCCGGTACTGCAAGTCACAGAGAATACGTTCTGTGTCCATCAACATTTTTATTAATTCTGGGTCACTGTTATTTTTCGAGGTCAGCGAATTAATAGCTTGGTTCAAGCATGAAATAGCCGTAGAAACTTGTTTTTGCCTAATTTCGATATTTTTATAACGTTTAGCGTTTATATCGGAGATAGCCACCTTAATTTCGGCATTCAGTACCTACGGGAGCATTAATTAGTTTGCAGTTACTCGGCTAAAGGTATTTCACATTAATGTGTGTTCCAACTTAACTGCAAAGTCTTTGTGAATGTCGGCTCCAAAAGTATTCGAAATAGTTGGATCCTCGCCCAATATTTCAAGTATTGTGGTGTTTAGCATCGCATTAGCTGACCCAGTCTCGTCGGTATCCGTCACTTGCTCAGGCGCGCCGGCGGCGGCGGTGGTGGCGGTGGTGGCGACCTCCACAAGGGTGACCGTCATGACGGCACAGAAGATATAAACGGCGGGCTCGCACAGAGCGTAGCCACTTCGGCGGGTTCTGGGTCGAGGTCGACCTGCATCTCCGAACGTGGCTCAGAACCAATAATCCCATCGAGCAGTAGGCCAATTAAAATCTTTCATTGTATGACATGGCATAATAAATCATGAAATGCTTCATTTCGTATTACCGATCTCCAATGATATCATTACTATGGCATAATTTCGATGATGTCAATATCATATAACGAACGAATGATCAAAAATCTGACCGAAAATCATAATTTTCGCTTTGCACTATGATATCATATGATATTATTTGAAAACCGTGAGATCGTAATAGGCCTGCAGGTTTAAAACGTTGTTATTACGTTCTTGTTCTGAAAACCACCGATATCTCTATTAGTCATGAAACAGACCAAAGTACTGTTCGCGAGACTAATTTATAGGGTAGTACAGCTCCAAAGAGAAGTACGCAAACCCCAGATATGTAACCATTGTCACTATGAATACACCGATATCTCCATTAGTCATGAAACAGACCAAAGTACTGTTCGCGAGACTAATTTATAGGGTAGTACAGCTCCAAAGAGAAGTACGCAAACCCGGAGAGGTTACCATTACCATAAGGTAGTACAGCTCCAAAGAGAAGTACGCAAACCAGGATAGGTAACCATTACCACTATGTATATACTGTATTTATTCTTCTTAGAGATATAGTGTCATAAAAATTCATACAAAAGGGGTATAAATAAGCCCACTGAAATAAATCTTATTTAACAGTTTTCGTAAAACTATTTCATTGGATTATAAAACTTCATTTCAGAGGAAACCAGTAAAAAATAAAAACGTAACAAATTTACCATTATAGGTATAATTCGTCATTAACTAATTAAGTTTCTCTAGTACTTATGAGAATATAACAAGATGGCTGACTTATCATACTTCTGCCCGTTATCAAACGAGCATTGTACGGGCAGCAAATAGAAAATGGCATTTTCGGCCATAGTCACTAATAAATGCACTTATTCACATAATGACTAACCTTGAGACTCCGAGCGGGAACGCCTGTCGAGCAAGCTGGAACGACTCCGTGTACGGCATCTTCGTAACACTTCGAGTTTTTTAAACTTACACAACAGATTTGACAATCCTCCTCACTTTTCCGCTTAGGCATTATAAATAAGTACTACCTCACTTAAAGTAAAAACTTTTAAGACGCGAGAGTGTGATCGTGGCGAGCACTAAAAAGCGAATGAAGCGAGCGGATAGGTCGCCCACCTTGTTGACGTGAGACTCATTTTAAATTTTATTTATACCCTCAAATAAAGTGCGTGACTGGCGTATCACTAGGCGTTACTACAAGTATTATTTGCTAATCCCGAGGACGAAGCCGAGTATAATGACCATCAGCACAGCACTATGAGCGCGCTAATAGGCGGCCCGTTTCGCGACAACAGCGTTCACGTTGGATGTGATGACGTCATTGATTGCGTCACAAACAACGTTTACAGTGCTCAGGCCTCAGAAGAATAACTAAAGCAGTAGTGATTGTTCTGAGTCGAATGTCAAATGTCATTGTCACGTTAACATTTTTTTTTGGTTTGCTATTTCGATGGTTGAAAATTACTCTGTATTTGAATTGAAGGCAAAAATAAGCCAAATATCCTAAAAATTTAATTAAACATAAGGAAAAAATGACGACATTAGAATTACCAGTTTTTGTTGAAGAAGAAAACAAAGAAGTTTACCTCAAACTGTCTCCTGAAGACGCTAAAAGAGCAGAAAATGGTAAGAGGTAGGTACAAGGCAAAGAAAAACTGCTAAAGCTTGGATATCACAGAATACTACACTTATGTTTGTTTTGATATCATTGACATCAGCGCGTTCACGATCGGTCCGAATCAATAGCATGCCATTGGCGTCATTATCGCGTCTATTGATTCGGTCTGGCCCCCCATGAAGCAAATACAAAGAGGAGATGTTATAAGCATCTAGGTCCAGCTCCAATCACCAGAGTCCTGACGTCACGCATTTTTAGTTTTAGCTACTTAACGCCAGAGGCGCTGACATCAGTCGATCTTTTTATCTGTCGGATTAGTACGTCGTACGCTCTTCTTTTATTTTAGTTTTAAATTACCTAAATACAAAATGAAATGTTGTATTCTATCGTGCAAAAGTTACACAGACGACAGAAACAAAGTGAACGAAAAGAAATATCTTTCCATTTGTAAGTACATTAAACAAGCATTATTAATTTATTACTTGACGTATTGCTTCTAGAATGTTCGACGCCACATGGACGCTTCTGTTAATGTCCCGATAAAGCACAAAAGGCCCTCTAGTGGCGAGTAAAAATACTAACGAAAACGTAGGATGTATTAAGGGCGAAAACAAAACACGTGAATTAATATAAGCAGTTTTAACGATTTTTATTTTTAGATTATATTGACACAGCACCTAATAAATTATCTTTCTCCTAGGAATGTATCTTTTAACATAATTATCTTTCTCCTACGAATGTATCTTTTACTGCCACCTAGTAATGTATAGCGGAACTTTTATGTTAACGTCAATAATGCTGGCATTTTAGTAATTCTACTCGCTACACGGTGACAGCGGCGTCGCGCACCCTCCCCCCGCACCCCGATTTCCGGCTTCACTTGATTTCATACGGAAACAGCGATAGGGCACCTCCTCTTTGTATTTGCTTCATGTGGCCCCCTTAGACAAGATGTCTTTCGATAATCGCTAACACAATCGCTAAATTGACAATGTATGAGATTTGACAATTGCGCTCGAAAGCTAAGCGAGGGCTTATGTCAAATCGCATACATTTTCCTTCTAGCGATTGCGTTAGCGATTATCGAAATGCGTCTTGTCTAGGGGGGCAGGCGTGAGCAGTCTGAGTACTGTGAGTAGTGTAATCTCGAAACGGGTGGATTAGTGTCTAAGAAAAAATCTATCACGATCGCTTATAATTTGACAGCCATTGCGCCGTGAACATAAGACTCTGTGCCGACTTCCTTTTATAAAGGAGTAATGAATGGGCTGCGACTGTCAAATTGTAAGCGATCGCGATAGATTTTTTCTTAGACAATAACCCCCCGGAACGGTGTCTAACTAGAACTGTCATTTTTGAAAGGAAGTTAACATCCATTACTGCTATCATGAACGCTGCCGTAAGACAAGAGTACTAATCAGCAGGCGTAGCACGGGCTGCCAAGAAATTTGTGATAAGACTCAGTGACACGTATCCCTTGAGGAGCGTCAAGAAATTTTATCATGTCAGTCACACTAAGGCTGCGTTCCGAAAATCAATAAGAGTCACTATTAGCACGCTCAAACGCGTCCCGAAATGTTGTGAGCGCGCTAATGTTAGCCGACATGAAGAGCCACATGACGTCATCGTTAACGTCATATAGAACTTACGGCGCTAATGCTCTGGAGTGAAATCACTTTATGCGAACTGTCAGTCTGACGTTCGATAATTGTGTTTTCGGTTCAAAATGAATGTACCTGTTCTGCCGGACCGAAATCGTAAGCATGCTGATAGCACTTTCAGTATTCCCTTTAATTTGGACAAGGCGATTATAATCGCTAGCACTGTGAGCGCTGTTATCGGACCGCAGCCTCAATACGCGCCGCCGTGCTACTCTTTAAGACATAGATATTATGTCACTGAAATTGTGATATAATGCGTGACTCAAG
This sequence comes from Schoenobius gigantellus, assembly GCA_963935595.1. NCBI lineage: Eukaryota > Metazoa > Arthropoda > Insecta > Lepidoptera > Crambidae > Schoenobius > Schoenobius gigantellus. Next base: position 13,547,599 of record OZ012542.1, on the reverse strand, counting down.
TCCCGTCTTGGCAGCCCGTGCTACGCCTGCTGTACTAATGGATATAAAGTGTCTTTCAAAAATGACAGTTCCAGTTACCAACCCTAATTAGCGAATAGGCCTGCTGTACAATCGATCAATGTGTATCGACTATTAAAATCAATTATACAGATGGATCCCAAAAATTTAACTTATTAATCGATCTTCTGATGGATATTATCAATGACAAAGATTTCTAATTCTCTACAATATAATCTATTCTTTACTACTAATTATTCGCAATAAATAAATGAAGCTTGGCGTGTTGCTGAATTGTACAGACAGCAACACGCCAAGCTTAATTTATTTATTGCTTACGTGTACAATGTACGTACGTGTAATGATGTAAGTTACAGTATCTACATACTTTACATTTGCACTAAGAAATTCATCGCTATTACAGCGACATAAGACTTCTCTTGACTTTTAGGTATATGAAGTCTGGCCTGTTGCATGTTGCTGCTAAAGTAGCAAGTGTTCTCAACAACAATAAACTGGAAATATTTTTGTTATTTGTGTTATTATTAAACAAAAGTTCATCTAAAGTAACAATGCAAGAAGAAAAGTTATTTGTATAAGTATCGATTATGGCAATCGCCACGGTCAAGACATCTATCCACGGTGACAATAATAGGTCATAGTCATAACTGCCTTCATTTAAATGCACCTATCAATTCATGTGCCTGTCCGGCAATACAAGAAGTGACAACACAAAAATACTTGGGGCTCATACTTGATAACCGTTTTAATTTTGATGAGCACATAAACTTAGTTTGTCAGAAACTGCTAGCTATATTAGCCAAATTTTATATTATTAAAAACAGGGTACCTTTAAAAGTGAGAAGAACAATGTACGTAGCCTTAGGCCTTAGCGGAGAGTATCATTACGTATGGCCTAAGTACATATGGACGTACTTTTAAATCATACCTTGATAACATTTACAGGTTACAAGTACGACTTCTGAAAATTATTGTACAATATATAATTTTAAAATTAATATTAAGAACGATCTCGAGTTATTCCAATATTGTGATATTTTACCAATTCATTTTAATTATAAATACCATATCTTAAAAGAGCAATTTTTTAGGACAGATATACAAAATTATATTACACATTATAATGTTTTAACGCGACAAATAATAAAAAGATTATTACAGAAACCTAGCACGAATAACTTTTATGGCAAGAGAACCTCGCAATATATTATTCCACATCTTATCAATCAAATGCCAATTGAGTTAAGGGATAATATTACTCAAAAAACAGTAGCTCCGTTAATTAGAAAACATATGTTTGAAAATTATAGGCGTACGTACCTTCCTTGCGGAGCATCCTGTAGTGTGATGTCGTAACCGGTTGTCTGGGTGAGGTGAGCAATGCCGCGGGAATATTACTCGCAGCCATTGACACCTTACTGTTGTACCGATAACAGGTTACTAAAGTAATGTATGCGTTCGATTTATAAGTACTTATATTTTAATACGACTTCCAGAGTGGAAGTGTTAATATCGGGACAAACCCTTCCAGGGTTTTACGATATTATTATGCTTATAATGTAAACAATAAGAATTGGATACCTAATAAAAAAAAAGCGATAGTATTGTCTTGAACCGGGTATCCTGTACGACGATAGGCGGGTGCTCGAAAGCCACACGCTTATTTTTCCGCAGTAGTTCCACAGAATATATGAATGGAAATAACATTAGCCTGTAACAGCCTCACGCTATTTTTTCCGCAGCTAATGTCATCTCCATACATTTTTTCTGCCTAACGACTGCGGAAAAGTTAGCGTGTGGCATTTGTCTACGGGGTCTAAACTGATTTTATCTATATTTACCCTCCCCGATTGAGCTAATATGGGCTTGGCTAGTGTGCAATAGGGATGCTATTTTAGCTACAAAAGTCGGTGGCGCAATAAAACTATGTGGGCTAACCTGAACCTCCGAAGGCGGTGTAGTAGTGTAGCTGGCTCCGGTCGGCACTTCGCCCTGCTTCCAGACGATGCTTCGTGTGCCATTGTTGACGATCTTGATATACCCGCTGGTGCCTCGTAACAAGGTAGCAGGAATAGAGTAGGATACGCCTCTAAGTTGGAAATGCTGCGGTGATGTGACAACGTCGTTGTCTTCATTATTCGCCAACATATTGACCTTAATGATAGAAATTCCAGGCAATAGGCATTCATTACCCATAGTGACGACCTTAAAGCGAGTGCCTTCTTCAATAACATCCATGTGCTTTGTGGGATCCAAGTCACGTGTGAGGGTGGCTGTTCCATCTTTCACCATAGCGTCTCACAGACAGACGCGGCCTAGGTTGACGGCTTACCGCGGGGGCTCCAGCCGCTACAAAGTTCACACAAACGTGGTGAGGCCGCGCGGCCACGCAGCGGCGACTTTCATTTGTTGCTTACACTTCATCATGAATGGACGTCAAAGGGACTTACTTACAAATTATGCGCTATCAGTACGAGAGAAATTTGCTGATTACTTTTATTCACTATTATAAAATTACAGAAATACCTATATTAATAGCAAAAATGGCGTTTTATTTGAATAGGTACTTACCATCACTTTCTCCAATTATTCCGGCAATACTATCCTAGATTTTGTTTTTAACTCGATTATTTTTATAACCGGCGTGGGCTGTGTCATATAATATAACACTGGACATTCTCGCACAGTGTCAATCAAAAGCTCAGTAAAATTTTCAACACACATTTTTTTCGGTATTCCCTTTCTTCTCCGAATATCGATCGTCCGAAAATCATAATCCCGAAAACGCTTGCTATAATCATCACTTTCCATAATGTTCGGGTATACGAAATTGTATATTACCTAATCGTCTTTAGTTCTAATGCTTTTGTGTCATAATATCGGATGCTATAATAATAAGATATCCTAATTTTACTTGCTATAAAGTCACATGTCCTAAGTGTTATTGTTCACGCTCGAGGAAGAGCGAGTGGCGGCACTGCATTCTAGTCTGTGCAGTGACAGCTTTTCTGGCGGCCGGCCGCATGTGATATGTCAGTTGAGTCGAGTCGAAATGTCATGACATGCTTAGAGGTTAAGTTCAGGCCGGAATAAAATATAATATACAATATTCAAGCAAATAGTGGTTTGCGCGGCGCACCTAATATCGGGGTGCGAAAGCCCGCTTTGTGTTGTGCGAAATCGCGTGTGTGAGTCGTGGTGGCCTATTAGGCATTTGTAGTGCTCCGGTCTCCACCGGTGGATCCACTGCAGATCTTCAGGAGCCGCGACTTCCTTCGAGCTAGCTCAGGAAGTCCACCGGCTACGGAGGAGACGGAAGGAGACAATTGGAGCCAAGGTAAGTAATACCAGCTTTCTATGAGTTGGTAGTCAAATAAAATTCAGCAATACAAGTCGGTGAAACGCCGACGTGGTGGAGTCTACTTGGGGCACCACCATCTCTTGGTAGCAGAGCGTGGTTCTTAGATTTGAGTATTTGATTAGTATTGTACAATTAATATTGTAATCTTGTTGGTTGTCCAAACGGGCAATACATATTAATTGGTTTTGATTGCTGATTTTAAACTGACTACCAGCTCATTTGTGGACCGATCTCCTTAACTAATTGTCATTGTATATGAAAAATTGAGGTTAAATGTCTTTTGTTGTTCTAGTTAAGTTCTAGCATTTACCTATATTTAAATTTTGGTTTGTTTTTTCATATCTTTGTTTTGCCCTTGACTATTTTGTTTGTTAAGTTGTAAACTTATACTTGAATTTAATTTGTGTAAAAGATTTTGCTGCTAAATGACTTTGCTGTTGTTGTAATACACTATTTTGCTGTGTTAAGTTTTAGCATTTACATTTGATTTTGTTTTGTTTGCCTTTGAATATTGTGTTTGTTAAGTTATTGACTTAATGCTTGAATTTAATTTGTTTGAAAAATTCTGTTGCTAAATGCCTTGTTGTTCTAGTTAAGTTCTAGCATTTATACTTGATTTTGGTTTGTTTATATATTTTGTTCTGCCTTTGAAGTTCCTCCCGATCTGTTTTGTTGTCTGCGGTTGTCGGTCTGTTTGTCCGTGTATTATTATAGTGTTTATTAATTTTGGTGCAAAATGGTCCCGCCAGTCAGCCCGCTTAGTGGTGCCCGCGCGGGTGCACAAAAGATTTTGAGATGGTTTGCTAGTGCCGTCGCTTTGGTAGACCGACCAGACCGAGAACAGGCCTTGTTAATTCGGCATGAGGGAGTACCGGCTCGCTTGAAGGAATTGGAGCAGCTTTTCGTTGCTCATCAACAATATCTGCTCGACCACCCAGCCGAGGGTGCCGCTGAGTTGCGGGCAGTCGACCAATTTAATGCCGATTATGATCAGTGTTTTGAACAGGCGGATGTGATTATAAACAAGGCTCAGGCAATCCTATCCGCCCGGAGGGGTGAGTCGTGCACGCCCGGGGAGGTCAAGCCTACCCCGGCCGGCTTGCTGGGCAGACTGCCCACTTTAGACATCCCAACCTTTGATGGGAACTTGGCTTCTTGGATGGGGTTCATTAACCTCTTTGATAGCCTGGTTCACTCGAGGGACGACCTGTTCCCTAGCCAGAAATTGGCCTATTTGCTCTCTGCCCTACGGGGAGAGGCTGGTGTACTTGTCCAGCATCTACCTGTCAATGATGACAGTTATGATATTGCAAGGGCGTTGTTGACCGCCCGGTATCAGAATGTTCGCTTGCTAGCGGACACACATGTGGCTGCCATTTTAGGGCTGCCACGAGTATCGCGGGTCTCCTCATTGAGGAAGGAGATTTTGAACCCGCTGCTGAGCGCTATTAACGCGCTCAAACGACTTGATCTACCGGTGGACCAGTGGTCCTTTATTTTGCTCCACCTCATCCTCGATAAGCTTCCCATGGAGATGAAGGGACGCTTCGAACAAAGGTACGGGGGCAATAGTGCCTCGTACCTCCCCCCCTTCTCGGATCTCCTCAGATTTTTGGAGGATGAGTGTCGGATGACCGACCACTTGGATCTGGCTCCTATACCGGGACCGAGTACAGGTCGCTATGAGGCGACCCGGCAGCGCCACGGAGAGAGCGCCGCCCGTACAAGCAATATACTGCCGTGCGGCACAACTCTCCACAAGGGGAGAGGCCGATGCCTTGCAAGTGTTGCAAGCGGGATGGCCATCGTTTGCCGGCCTGTCCCAAATTTGTTGGCCTACGCACCGAGGGGCGTAGAAATATGGCCAAACAGCGGAATTGGTGCTACCGCTGCCTGGGGGCTCATATGGCCTCGGCTTGCCCCCACCCACGAGATTGCCACTGTTGTGGAGGGGCCCATCACCCCCTCTTGTGCTTTAACAATAGAGACACTCGTGGGGTGGTGAGAGAGAGGGACTCGCACACGGGCGGGGGCCCTCGTAGGTCACCCACATCTCCGAGGAGATCGGAGGGGCGTGCCACCCCTCCGCGGAGATTGGACAGGCGCCCCCCCTCCAGTGAGAGGATTGGGCGCCCCACCCCCCCCTACGGGCGGGGGGGATCAACGCGCCGCTTATGAGGCGCCACCGCGGGATTGGGCCGCGGTTATTAGGGAGCCACGCCGGGAGCCGATACGCTTCTCTCCCCCTATGATGGAGAGACCTCGTTTGTCACGGGCTCCCCCAACTTTCGCCCATCATGGGCACCGCCCGGCCCCCCGATGCAGCTTTGGTCGGGGTGTGTACGTGCCGGATTGGGACCCGCTCGAGCGCCTTGAGCGCCCTATTCCTCCGCCGCGCACGCATTTTTCTTCGGACCCCCCTTCCCCCCCGTTGCGGGGAATGCGGGAGGATTTTCACTAAACCAACTGTCGGCTGCAACCCCCCCACAGGAGCAGGTGCTGTTACCAACAGCCTCCGTACAGGTGTGGGGCCCGAGGGGCACCTTTGTTTTAGTTCGCGCCCTTTTGGATACGGGAGCTCAGGGTTGCATTGCCTCCAGCTGGCTGGTCCGGCAGTTGAGTTTGAACACATCTCCATACCTTGAATCGGTACGAGGAATCGGAGACCTGCGGATCCCAGATCCGATCGGTCAGGTTTTGTTCTCCTTTTCCCCCCACTTCTCTTCAGCGCCTAAAATTGGCGCTACCGCGATTGTTTATGGGAAGGTTGTTGGTCAGCTTCCGCAACAGCACGTTTCGCGCGCTGTCGTTGATGCGACATCAGGATTGACCTTGGCTGACCCTTCCTTCCACCGAACCGGTCCGATTCACTTATTGCTCGGTGCCGATGTTCTAGGCCGCGTGTATTGTGGGAAGAGGAGAGAGTTACAGAAGGGTGGGCTGGTAGCCTTATCTACATCGCTTGGGTTTGTAGTGATGGGACCAGTTAGGCATAACCCACCATCTCCATTGGTGGACAGTTACATAACTGTTAGCTCCACCTTATCGGATGTCCTACAACGGTTTTGGGAGGTGGAAGAGCCCCCTACCGTGAAGCGAGTGAACCCCTTGGACGAGGAGTGTGAGTTGTTCTACCAGAACAATACAGGTCGCCTTCACTCGGGACGGCTGATCACTCGTTTGCCCTTTTTGTCAGTTCGCCCCTCACTTGGCAGCTCCCGGCCGTTGGCCGAGAAGCGACTGCTGTCCATGGAGCGTCGTATGAGTAGGAACTCCGACCTCAAACAGAAGTATGTCGACTTCATGCGAGAATATGAGCAACTGGGGCACATGTCGGTCTCGCGACTGGACTGGCGAAACGAGGAACATAATTTTCTTCCTCACCACGCGGTTTTGAAACCTTCCACTGGGAAGATACGCGTTGTTTTTGATGGGTCAGCTCCTACGTCTACCGGAGTTTCGCTGAATCAATGTCTGCATGCTGGACCGAAGTTGCACCACGAGGTGGGCGATGTATTGACCAACTTCCGTCGCCATGCCGTCGTCTTTGTGACCGATATCCGGATGATGTTTCGGCAGACTGTGATTCACCCGGACGATAGACGATATCAGCTCATATTATGGAGGGAGGATCCCAGGGATCCCATGCTGGTCTACGAGCTGAACACCAATACATACGGTTTGCGTTCGAGCCCCTTTGTGGCAATTCGCTCACTTGTGGAACTCGCTGAACGTGAACGATTACGATACCCTCGCGCATCCTTGGTTCTCAAGGAGGATGCATTTGTTGATGATATTTGTACGGGCTCCTCTAGTGTCGAGGAAGCCTTGATTTTGCGAGATGAACTAATTGCTCTTCTCGGGGCTGGTGGTTATGAACTGAGGAAGTGGATGTCCAACTCACCTCAGCTTTTGTGTGACTTGCCAGACGACCACCAGCAGGAGCCTCATATTTTTGAGAATGCCAACACTCCAGATTTACTGTCTGTTTTGGGAGTGCAATACAGACCTGTCCAGGACACGTTCACCTATCGATTGGAGCTGCCAAGCCCCAAGGTCTGGACGAAACGGTTGGTTTTGTCTACAGTAGCTCGTACCTTTGACCCAAATGGCTGGATTAGTCCCGTAGTGTTTTGGATGAAGTGCTTCCTACAGGAACTTTGGTCAGCTGAAGTGTCGTGGGATGAGCCCCTCTCGGGCCGTTTGCTGCGAGATTGGGAGTCCTTCATGTCGTCTCTCCCCGACATTAACCGTGTTAGTATCCCTAGACATATACTGCCTAAGGGACGGTTTACGGCCAGCCTTCATGGCTTTTGTGACGCGTCTGAGAGTGGATACGCAGCCGTCGTATATATCCGGACGGTTGATGATAGAGGAGCTGTTAAGCTCCACTTGCTAATTGCTAAGAGTAAGGTTGCTCCACTTCGGACTCGATTAACGATTCCGAAGTTAGAATTGTCTGGAGCTACTCTTCTGGTTCGGTTGATGAACCACGTTGTTGACACCCTGGGACGTAGTGTGGACTTTGAGTCGCTCTTTGCTTGGTCCGACAGTCAGGTTGTCCTGTGTTGGATTAAGAACTCCGTCCACTCCCTGGAAGTATTTGTGGCCAATCGGGTATCCCAAATACAGGCCTCGAAGGTCATGTTGATTTGGCGCCACGTGCCAGGTGAAATAAACCCTGCTGACTGTGCATCACGTGGCAGCGAAGCCCCTCAGCTTATTGACCACACTCTGTGGTGGGGTCCCGAATGGTTGTTACAGCCGTCTTGGCCTTCCACACCAGCTGTGGTGAAGGTACCAAATCCGGGCTTGCGTGTTCACGCTGTCGAGACTATGGCGGCTCCAGAGCGGGAATTTTTATTAGACCGCTACAGTTCTCTGGACAAGTTGCTCGGCGTGACCGCTTGGATAAGAAGATTTATACGAAATTGTCGACGGCCTCAGGACAAAGATTTGTGTCCGGTCCTCTCACCGCAGGAGCGCCAAGATGCTCTTCTGCATTGGGTGCGTATGACCCAGTCTAGAGCGTTTGAACCGGAACTTAAGATTTTCCGTACCGGGACGTCCAAATTGAAGGGACCCTTGGTGCGTTTGACTCCCTTTCTGGATGATAAAGGATTGTTGCGTGTAGGAGGCCGATTGAGGCACGCTAACTTGCCTTATAGATCACGTCATCCCCTGTTGCTCCCCAAGGACGGACCATTGGTGCGATTGTTGATCATTGATCGCCATGTGAAGAATGCTCATGCCGGATGTAATGCATTGACCGCGCTCCTCCAACGGGAGTTTTGGATTTTGTCAGCGCGAAGAATAATCCGATCTGTTATCTTTCGATGTCTGCCCTGCTATCGTTTACGCCCCGAGACGATGCAGCCCCAAATGGGTGATTTGCCTGCTGATCGTGTGAATGAATCGATGACCTTCTTAGGAGTTGGAACTGATTTCGCGGGACCGTTCACTATAAAAACGTCGCGACTCCGTAATGCTAAGACTGAAAAGGCTTATTTGTGTGTGTTTGTTTGTTTGGCCACTAAAGCCGTTCATTTGGAGGTGGTGAGTGCACTCACCATGGACGCTTTCTTAGCAGCGTTAGGCAGATTTGTCTCCCGCCGGGGACTGCCTTCTCTAATTCGGTCCGATTGTGGGACGAACTTCAAGGGCACTGATAGACATATAAGAGAAGTTTGTGAATTTTTAGATAAAAATAATATTGAGATCGGATCCACACTCTCCCGTAGGGGGGTAACATGGCGATACTCCCCGCCATCTTGCCCTCACTGGGGAGGGATTTTTGAATCTGTTGTAAAGGCCGCCAAGACTCACCTTCGCCGCGTTATTGGGGAGACTATTCTCACGTTCGAGGAACTCGCGACGGTGTTTCATAAGATTGAGGCGGTTCTCAACTCGCGTCCGTTATGTCCGTTGTCTACCGACGCGAACGATTTGCAGGCCCTCACGCCGGGCCATTTCTTGATAGGCAGACCACTTAACGCCCTGCCCGAGTATCCTTATAGAGATATCAATCCCGGACGCCTTTCGCGGTTTGAGTTGCTCCAGCAGCTTACCCAGAGTTTCTGGCGCCGCTGGCACCTTGAATATTTACACATTTTGCAACAGCGCGTTAAGTGGTCAGATAAGACAAACCCACCGAGGGTTGGAGACCTCGTGTTAGTGAAGGACCCAAACCTGCCACCCTTACGTTGGCGTCGCGGACGCATTGTCCAACTTACTCTAGGGTCTGATGGTGTGCCCAGGTTTGCCGAGGTCCTAGTTGGGGATTCTGTTTTGAAGCGCGCGGTCGCTACTCTTTCTCGCCTCCCCTTAGACTGATTTGGCGGACAGTCCGGGACTGTCCGGAGCGGGGGGATGTTCACGCTCGAGGAAGAGCGAGTGGCGGCACTGCATTCTAGTCTGTGCAGTGACAGCTTTTTTGGCGGCCGGCCGCATGTGATATGTCAGTTGAGTCGAGTCGAAATGTCATGACATGCTTAGAGGTTAAGTTCAGGCCGGAATAAAATATAATATACAATATTCAAGCAAATAGTGGTTTGCGCGGCGCACTTAATATCGGGGTGCGAAAGCCCGCTTTGTGTTGTGCGAAATCGCGTGTGTGAGTCGTGGTGGCCTATTAGGCATTTGTAGTGCTCCGGTCTCCACCGGTGGATCCACTGCAGATCTTCAGGAGCCGCGACTTCCTTCGAGCTAGCTCAGGAAGTCCACCGGCTACGGAGGAGACGGAAGGAGACAATTGGAGCCAAGGTAAGTAATACCAGCTTTCTATGAGTTGGTAGTCAAATAAAATTCAGCAATACAAGTCGGTGAAACGCCGACGTGGTGGAGTCTACTTGGGGCACCACCAGTTATATTGTATAATATTGTTAGTCCGAATGATGGTTTATAATAATTTTGTTAGTCCTAAAACATGTTTAAAAGTTGATTTATCTTGGTTATGTTATCAATATCATAAAGCTTAGACTTACTATCAATAATAACAAATTGAATTAAAATGTTGTCTTATGAACCTTAACAACCGCTACGTTTTCAAATTCAGTGACAGAAATATATTGCTGTAAAACCGATACCACGTAGTCTTGTCTGCCCTACCCCTAGAGTGTTATTTAAACCCGCGTAGGCGCGGAGGGGCGAGGCGGCCCGCGAGCTGAGGAGCAGGTGGTTTTCAACGACCGCCGCCGCGGCTGAGGCTGGCCGGCGCAGCCGGCCAGCAAGCCGAAACTGCGGTGGTGGGCGAAAACCATCTGCGACGATAAGGTCGCGTGGGACCGCCGGAGCCCCGCAGCGCCGGAGCCGTGTCAGAAGCCATGCATGCTGCATGCTGCTTGTTGGCATGCTTTAAGCTTGCATGCATGCTGCATGCTTGCTTGCATGACATCAAGTGACTGTTTTTAAACGTATTTGGTAATACATATAATGAAAGAACTTTATATTTGTGGTATTTCGATTTTAGGGCACGTTATATTATTAGATATTACGTTAGGACTTATGACTATTATAGAAAAGGTTTTTAGAAATTTTAAATATTATAGATTGTGATATTTATAGCAAAAAAAATTAGGTCATATTATATTTAGAGATTTCGGTTTTCGGGCAAGTGACATTATGAGAAATTAAGTTAGGGGTGCTTATCATTCGGACATATGATGATTATGTCAAAAAGCATAATGACACGTTAGATTATAGATAAAAAAATTATGAGACAAAATAGAGAACCATTTTTTTCACTAACACGAGCGGCTAGTTGTAACAAATTGCAACTGACCGCTCCTCGGCCGCGCGCCGGCCGCGCGAGGTCACGCACCGACAGAAGGCGCAAGTGGGCGGAGTTTGCGGCCGCGGCGGGCCGCGTTCTGGCCGCGCTGCAAGCCGCGAAGATTTGAAAAGATACAAAGACATTCATATTAGACAACAGGCCGCTACCGTGGCCGCGAGCTCAGGCCGCGTCTGTCTGTGAGTCGCTACATCATTCCTTCGCTGTTGATTATAGGCTGCCCAACCAGTAAATTTATATTTCCCATGTCAGCATCTGATAAATGAGCTTTACAAGGAATGTCGATTCCATCAATTTAGAGCTGAAAACTTGCTTCTCCGTGGCTAGGTAATTTTTTTTTGAGTCATGCTGTCGCAGTTGTACACTCTTCGCTATCCGGGTTGAACTCGGGGATTAGCGAGGCTGCACGGTGTTTGTGTAGTGACGGAAGGTATTTCGTCATTTAAAGAACTCATGGCCTTTGGTACCTTTGATTTCAAAAGCTTGTGTAGGATTTTTCGAGCCGGAGGCGAGGCTGGTGGTGAAACTTCGTCTTCGTTTTCACTGGTGGTCTCGGATGAATCTTCACGCGGAGATTCGCCCAATTCGTGCGGACGGACCAGGCGGCCTAAGGGCGGCCTACATTCGACGCATTGGCGTAACTACGTTTCATGGTTTTTTTTTATATTTATCCCACTTCTGATATGTAACGGGATAAAATAAAAAGTAGATGTTGCAGAATCACACTGATTTAATTTTGATTTACAATCGAGCAGAGTTCGGTCTTAGAAACAGTAAAATAGAGAAGTCCAGTAAATATGTTTTTTTTTCGGCAAACGCAGTTTGCCTACCACTATGCGGAGTGGAGGTGGAGAATCCCTCATGGATACCCGCGCGGCCGTCCGCACGGGTTATGCCGGACTCTTACCGGCTAAACTCCACCTTATGCCTTTAACCATACGGTCATTAAGGCTTCATCGGATAGCGACCGTCCCTCAGGAAAGGGGCGGTGCAGCGCTGCCCTAGGCTAGCTAGGGCATATGCGCTCGAAATCGATCGGGGACCAGAGTGGGCCGATCGTATCTGATACAAAAGGGTGTGAGTCTCTGCTCTAAGCTGGTTAGAGCATATGCGCATGAAATGATCGGAAAGTAAATATGAGATGGCGCGGCATTTTATAGTTTTTCCGGTAGTAAGGCGCTAGCTTGGCTTGGCTCTGATTGGCTGGCTTGGGCTGGCACGTGGCTGCACGAGCTTGGCTCTGATTGGCTGGCTTCGGCTGGCCTGCGTTTGGCTGAGGCGGTGTGGCGCGTAACAAATTGCAACTCAAGAATAATATCAATCTTAAGATACTATTTTTGACGGATGTTCTCTACATTAAACGTCAAAACTGCAGCTTAAGATCGATCTCAACTTTGAGACGCGAATGTTTAACTAAAGCAATATTATTGTAGGATAGCCCAGTGATGTGCCAGAAATATCTTTATAACATATTTCGGTCAATCATGGTCTATGAGGTGTAAACTAACACCTCATACGCATACACGTATTTCTAGTTTACTACTCACCTTTATTAGGGGGAAATATAATTTGACAGCACTTTAGGATTTACTGCCGCTTACTCAAGTGGTTTTGTAATAATAATAATACCTCAAAAATATTTTTTTTGGATCACAAGTGAAACCTGAGTAGGAACTCCGCGTAATGCTCGGCGTTCTTGAATTCTGCCGTTCTGTCCCCCTAGACAAGATGTCTTTCGATAATCGTAATCGCAGTCGCTAAATGGACAATGTATGAGATTTGACAATTGTGCTCGAAAGCTTAGCGAGAGCTTATGTCAAATCCCATACATTTTCCTTCTAGCGATTGCGACAGCGATTATCGAAATGCGTCTTGTCTAGGGGGGCTGTAGTACAGTTGCCCGGTTCACAATAGGTCATTATGGGTTTTTGTGTCGTTCGCTCTATGTTGCTGCGTATGTTAGGATTACGTGCCTCAAAAAGAACTCTTATAGGATTACTTCGTTGTCCGTCTGTCTCTTCGACCTTCCGTCTGTCAAGACTCCTTAGGCGCATAGCGCATAACACATTGCACCGGACACCGCTCCGGTGGGCGGCGCTGCGGTTTTAATTTTGACTGAAGGATCTTAATTTGTATACAAAAACCGCAGGGTATGTCCGTGCGGTTGTGCGGCGCGCGCGACGGTACCGCACTCCCGGACGGTGATGCGGTGCGGTCCGCAGGGTATGCCACACTGTGCCGCAGTATCGTACGGATTTTTGCGTTGAAAGGACGTGCATACGCGTAATAGATCTCGATATAGATAATGCGGTGATTAGACATGGGCTGGATTAGCTAATTTCCGTACCTAATCCACCTGTTCCTAATATTTTCAAACACCTAATCCAAATACCTGTTCCTAATATTTATTCAGTTCCACCAAAAATATTCGGAATAGGGAATGTATTAGTTTAGTACTCGTAATAGGTCCTAATATTTATTAGGTACCGGCATAAATATTCGGAATAGGGAATGTATTAGTATCGAAATAGGTCTTAATATTTATTCAGTATTGGCATAAATATTCGGATTAGGGAATGTATAGGAATAGTAATAGGTCCTAATATTTAATTTCATTCTTGATTCAAGTTTAATATTTTTTACCGTTTTTTTTTGTGAGTATATTACGTGATTACTCCGCCCATTGTGGACCGATTTTCAAATTCTTTTTGTGTTCGATAGAGTATAGTCCTGGGGTGGTTCCATTGTCACCAAAGTCAGGATCTGATGATGGGATCCCAGGAAAATCGAGGGAAACCCTTAAATTTCATAGGTACGTCCAACGTGTTTCATGTTTTTTTCGAAGCTATTCAGGTATTTGCGTCTGGTAGTCATGAAATGAGCTGATGATGGAAGGATCCTTGACTTTTAGGAGTTAGAGGTTAGTTTTTTAAATACAATAGGCACGTTTTGATGCTAAATTGCATTCTTTCAAGTTACTTCGGTGAGCTGGTATTAAATTGACAAAAAACATAAAAAAAAAATGTGTTACAAAAAAATAAAACCGACTTCAAAAAGACTTCAATTTGGCAGCGACTTCATAATAAAAAGGTGATGGTGTGCATTCTAATATATTTTTTTACGAATTTTATTTTTTTGTATTTTGTAAAAAGATTTTATGATTTTGTTAAACTGAACAAGAGATTCGCTGTATTTTCTAAGCAAAAAATAGTTATGGTATTTTATCCTAGATGACGTTTGAAACTTAATAATTAGACGTAAAGTGTAGTTTTGTTTACAGGACCTATAGTTTGACAGATTGATACTTCACGATTAACAAACATGGTATACGAAGTCCTAGGTGGCATGGATTAGGTACGTACTGGTAACGAAAAATACCTAATCCACGTACCTAATCACATATTTATGCCTCAAGTCTAGCGGTGATGCGGTGCGTCGTGCATCGCAGCTCCGGACGGAGATACGGAGCAAACCGTACGGTGGCACGGTTCCGCGTCCTCGCAGCCGCATGCGGATTTCGTCCCTCCGTACACCGTAGCGGGATGTGTTAAGCGCCTTAGATATAAACCACGCGCTTATTTTTCCGCAGTCGTTCCGCAGACAAAATGTATGGACAAGAGACTAGCTGCGGAAATTGCGTGTTGTTGCCACAAGCTAATGTCATTTTCATACATTTTTTCTGCGGAACGTCTGCGATAAAATAAGCGTGTGGTTTTTGTCTAGGCCTCAAGAGCCTTTGACCTTTGAACTCATTGATTTACTACCAAACGTTTGGTAGTAAATCAAGGTTTGGACTGCTCGTATGTCGCTCGTAGTCGATATGATTTTCGTAGTGCAAATGTAAAGCTTAACGTGGCGCCTACTTTACCTAGAGAGAGAGAGATGCTTAAAATATCAAATACTCGGGTCTACGGTCTCTTTAAGCTTAAAATCATTCTGTAAGCTAACGCGCTTAAAAAATATAACCGTTGATGTCATATGATTTCGCAAATTGTACGATTTAAAAGGGAATCAAAACCGATAGGTTTTCTTACTTGTGGCGCTGTCATTTTTTCCCAACTCTTTTTTGTCAAGCTGTAAATGATACTCATATTAATTGATTATGAGAGTAGCCTCTGCTGACCAGAGGCATACCATGATCTCCTTTAACAAGGTTTAAACAATGTTGAAACAAGGACTACCGCTCTTGCAGAGTGACTGACCGCACACATAGGTTTTCCGCATTCGATTTCCGTATTTGTTTTACGAATGCGGGCATCCGAATACATCAAATCTATGCATAATACATCGACTGCCGCACACGTTCGTTTTTATTTCGAACGGAACACATTCCGTACGCACGTTTAGATAGAATGGCAGAAATCCCGAATGAGAAAAAACGAACTTCTGCGTTAAGTTCACTAAAAGAACTCCGTGTCTGTATCTGTATTCCGTGTTCGAAAATCGAATGCAGCAATCGTGTCAGTGCGGTTTTGATATTGTTTTGAGCGATCGAGGTCCCGTAATGGTATGGCTTTTCATAATACAACATTCATAGTAACATTCCTTATTGTATTACAATAAATATGTTTTTTTAAATCACCAAAATCGGTCCATCCGATGTAAAGTTATAATAGTAGATTGCTTTATAAGGGTGGAAAGGAATCAATCCCTACGAGGTTGTTAGACGCCCGAGCGCAGCGAGGGCGGCTATAGTCCGAGTAGGGTTTGATTCCTTTTACCCGTGTGTAGCACTCTACTTTTCATTTCGAATGCAAGGAAAATAAAAAATAGCTTTTCTAATAAAATTTATTAATAAAAATACTCCTAACATGACATATCGACATCGTGTTTTACACTTAGTGTACTTTTAAGCATTGAATATCTGCTCCATAGCGTAGACGCCTGCACTTTATGAGATAGTTCATTAAAGTATATAAGAAATACATTTTCAGAAAATGATTTTATATTCCTTGCATCTCGCCACTTCATAAAGTCGGAATATGTATTTAAATATCTTTCCTTTGAAATTTTTGGCAAAAAAATTTCGAGTATTGTATTTGCTTCGTTCGTGACTGAATCTGGAGCCGAAATTTCAGAATCGCTTGAATTCATTGTTTTTCTTAAATACCTAAATCACACAATCAAGATTTCGGTACAGCGTAACAGATTCCCCTCCCGCCAAAATTATCTTTTTCACAGGTATTTTTAAATTTGGAACACATCGCGTTACCTGTTACTGGCCATTCAGCCAAATACTTTTATTATCATTGTACCAAAGATTGTATGTACGTAACCTAATTCAGTTCTATTTTTAAAATTTTACTTTCCGCCCTAAGGAGGGAAGTAAATAGTATGAGAATTTCCCGCCCGCTGGTGGGAACTAGCGTTTTCCTCCCAATACTCAGATCAAGGAAACGCTCCTTTCCGAGCATGAGGAATGAAAACAAATTTGCATCAACTGATTTTATTAAATCCGCCGCTGCCTACGGACAGGCTGTGATGTCAGTCGACACTATCCGCCGCCGCCGCACGCCTCACTATGGGATGAAAGCGTGAGTTGCGTTTCAAAAATTTGCAACTTTTTTTCTACTACACCTACGGATACAAAATTTTGCATACATGATCTCCAATATATAAGCTATGAAATGATACTAGAATCTTTATATATTTAATTTATTATTACACATGAAAACATACAAAATAAAAAATCGCTACTTTTCCATACAAAATTACTTTTCTCGTTTCATTGTTTGCTTATTACGAGAATATGAAGGTGATTATAAAGGAAATAATGATATAATATTGTTATTATATCACTATTATATTATATCACTAAATGACATGATAGTTGACTAAAATACACTATAAGGGCATGGACCTACAAGAATCTTTTATTCAGGTCTGTTTATTCAGGAGACATGTTTCCCTCAAAATGTATAAAGTTAAACATAATATTAACTTAAAGTTTATCGTTGTTTGTATTCACTTTGCCCCGATGAACCAACACATCCCCATTTGCTAAACCTGAGACGTATTTGAGGTCTGTAAACACCTTTTATCATCAAAACACGGCCAATAGTATGATCCAGCAAATCTTGTAGCTTTACTTTAGCACTTGTGTATGTTACTTCAATACTCGAAGCAGGTAAATAGTACGTTTTTTTTGTGTCAGATACTCGATATGTTATAATAATGACGGAAACATGACTGAGTTCTTTTCTATAAATTTTTAATGTTAAAAATGTGTACTAGTTTTTGACATCCAAATCTTAAAAATGTGTACTAGCTTTTGACAGATCCAAATCCCCGTAGAGGGCCAAAGCTTCATCTGCAGAGAAACTTTTCATATTGATGGTTGCATGAAATATTTTTTCTTCGTCACCTTTTTCTCGTTTGTATTAGAGCTTCGCATTATGGCAACAATCGAAGCTTTTTCCGACCCGCCTTCGTCTCTCAATTCTTGCACATATGCGTTATTCGAACCTAATGCACCGTTCAGCCATGTTGAATTTTTAGTTACAAAAAGTTCGGCTTGTTTTGTTAACGCGATCTTGAAATTTCGACAACAGTTGTTTTTGTTTCGTTTACTTACATAATAGATTATGTTGCCTGGAAGATATTGCTTATTAGCAATAGCTTTCCGCTCATAGCTTCGCCCGCGTTATTTTTGTTTTCCCGTGGGAATTTTATATTTTCTCGTAGGAATATTACCCTATGCCCTTCCCCTGGTCTCGAACTATTCCTATACCAACTTTCATCCAAATCGGTTCAGTAGTTTCGAAGCCTATTTAATACAAACAAACAAACAATTAAATCTTTCCTCTTTATAATATTAGTATAGATTAGTATATTAGTATTACTATAGATAAGGCCGCCTGTGCTGAACAACTGTGTTGTTTTTGAAAAATTTCTGTTTCTATATCTTTGTATACTTGTGTGCAATAAATCATTTATTATTATTATTATTATTCTTTTAAGTAAGGTTGAATGTTTTCTTGTTTAGTGCTACAATCAATGAAAAAAAAACTCTTTGTGGCAGGCAGGGAGACTTGTATCCTACCTACAGTAAACGAGTAGAGAGAGTACTAACCGTTGTATGAGTCCATGCAATATTAGACCGTATAATGATATAGTGAATCTATTTGTGTTTTGACGTTATTCTGGCTTTAACAGTGCACAATGTGGCCAGTTCTCTTTACTTGCACCTAACCTACGGCTTCATCTCCATAAGCTGCACGCCCAGATTGAAGAATGGAAACATTCTTTGTGGCGGTAACATTCATAGATAGGTTTACATACATACATATATGCATAAAATCACGCTTATAATTCCAAAAGGGGTCTAGCAGAGCTGTAGGTAACACTGTGTTAAAACTAGGTTTTACACTCAAAGCCACATCTGGCAGTATGGGCCATACAGTACTCCAGCCCGTCGCCTACACAAAACGGGCACCAAAAGCCAAGTGTTATCAATTTTTCAGTAAACAAATCAACTAAAACCAACTAAAACCAACTAATTAAAACCAACTAATTCCGCTAATCTTAACGTCGTTGTCGCGTCGTGATAGCGTTTCAATAACACTGCTTTTGTCGCTTTTATGCGCATTTTCTGCTACAATTTATTTGTGCTACAATTTCTTGATAAGTCAATAGTTACAAATGTTTTAGTTAGTATTCGGTTAACCAACAATAACTGTCTCAAAAAGCGATGCTATTGAAGCGTTATTGACACGCCACACATGCATTAACGCTAGCAGAATAAGGCCCCAGGACATATGTTACACTCAAAATCATCTCAGCAGTCCAGGGGGGCTACTGCCTAACTCATAGCGATCACTCGCTATCGCTCTCGTGACATTAGAACAACAGTTTAAATGTCACCTGTGACATAAAAACTATTGTTGTAATGTCACGATAACGATAGCGAGTGTTCGCTTTTAGGCGGTACGGCCGCGGGTACGGATAGGATAGGTTTAGGTATCAGGAATAATAAAAAATGTGTGTTTTAAAATAGAAAATCAAAAGGGAGCGCACGCTCATAGTGTAAATAAAGAATATATTCCGCGCTACGCTGCACCCTCATTGTGTGTTTCGATCATAACATCACCACCATACTATGAAATCCAGACCGCCCAAAACTCACGTTGCGATCCTGAAGACAGCCGTTTTCATTCGTTCGTACATTTTATGAAATAACATATTATTATTCTAATTTTAAAATATGTAGCTTTATTCACTTACCTTTGAAGTTTCCAACCACGGATTTCGGCACTGGTGTACTTTAAATGGGTAAGTAATCAGATAACCAGATTCCATAAAAATGTCAAAAATAGGAAGTTTATCCGATTGACCTTACACAAAACCGATTTCTAGTTTATTACTCATTGCTCAAACTGTACTGAACCTCTTGAATACTACTACTACTACTATTACATAAAAAAAAACAATATAGGTAAGTATGTATGTATGTAAGTATGGTAGTATGTATGATTTCGCATGAAACGCTGCGCGCGGCTACTACTTATGGCCGGTACACACATTGTTTAGTGTTTAGTGCGAGTGGCTTGTTTAGTGTTAAGTGTTTAGTAAAAAACACGTTCGGACAGCTTCTGTTTAGTGTTAAGTGTTTAGTGTTTAGCGAATAGGAACGCGTTCTATTTTTTCTGCGAGTCGCCCCTCCCGCTCTCCCGAACTTCACCCCTCACTTAACACTAAACACTCACTAAACACGTCTGGACAGATCTGTTTAGTGTTAAGTCCATATAATGAACAAATAAACTAAACACTGTTTACTAAACAGTGTATGGACAGCACCTACTAATCACTTAACACCTTAGAGTATGTATAAGCTTGCATATTTATACTCTAAGCTTAACACTAAACGATCTGTTTTTTCGTTATAATTTCGTCAATTTTCATCGTAGAAAAAAAAATTTGGTACCATTTATATTGTTTTTTAATTGTCTACAAAGCTACATTTTTAGTTAAAATCGTTACGGAACCTCATTGAAGGGAAGACAGCTAGGTACACACCTCGTCGGATGAATCACTCTACTTTCTACCAGTTACCTATTGGTGGCTGGTCCAGTCTGTGGCACTCTGTGGGCAGCGGTCGATGACTCGTACGCCGACCGCTTCGCTCGACAATTCGACACCCGTGTATCGTACTGAGGATGCCTTTTACTAGTAATTTATTACTTAATTAAATAAAAAAAAATTTCTGTATAAATATCTAGCTTAGCCCGCGACTTCGTCCGCGTGGTATAGTAACTTTTATTGAAGTTGATAAGAAGTAGCCTATGTTATACCTTATATAATTATTAATAGCTATCTATTAGAGAAAGTCCCGTCAAAATCGGTCCAGCCGTTCCGGAGATTAGCGGGAACAAACAGACAGACAGACAAAAAAATTTTAAATTGTGTTTTTGTTATTGGTACCCGATATACATTCATACCCATTTAGTAAAAACTTGTTATTTTGACATTACAAACAGACACTTCAATTTTATTTATTTGTATAGATTAAACAACTGAACTGATATTCATGTTTCTGTTTAATGTGAAATTAATTGTTGCATTGTTGATAAAAATGACCGAAGATGTTATATTTTTAAAACATAATATTTGTAATAGGTAGGTACTTATATTTAAAATTTTAAATCCTAGATGGCCGCCGTTACGAAATGAAAAATATAGGTATAATAAATAAATATATATAGCTTTTATTTATACGTTTTTTTATTGCTACTAAGTTGATAAAAATGGTGTCATGTAATAAATTAAAGTTTATTTTCCTCTTTTTAGAGCAGGGGCGCTCAAACAGTCGATCGCAAGTGCTTTTTGAGTCGATCAAGAGAAAAAATTGGCGATATAGATCTTTTCAAAGTTTTTGTTTAAGTTGATTCTCAATTAGTCGAGAATAGCCCCCTACTGTTAGACATACGAGTAGGCCTCCCCCAGGGATCTCCAAACCGATCGGTTCTGCGCCTCCCGTATCCAGCGGCTTCTTGCGACCTTAACCAGATCGTGTCCACCTTGCAGGGGCTTACCAACTACAATATGATCATGAGGATATGTATATCCTCGTGGTCATACTGGTATGACAAAGTAGTAAGACGACGGGGAAACGGCGCGATACGCGGCCGCTGCTTGACGACCTTCCCGCCCCAATGGTCGTTAGTCCTGCAAGCTGTGTCCCCTGCCCAATGCTACTTTAGTACTATTATGTAGTCTGTGCCTCTACCACTTAAGGCTTGCAATGTTTGGGTTATGTTGGTGACTCTAGTTCTTCTACGGATCTCATTATTTCTGATGCGGTCGCGTAGAGAAACCCCGAGCGTAGCAGCTCTCTCCATTGCTCTTTGAGTGACCTTGAGCCTTATTATGAGACGCACGAATTGAAGACTTTCGTCTTGAGACACTGCGGTAGATTGGCCGAGAATATGCTGCGTATCTTCCCGAACGCTGCCCAGCTGAGTTGGATTGGTCAAATTACCTACCTCTTCTTTCTAGAAGCACAGAATAGATAAAGAAGTTGGACTAACCGAGTTTGACTATTTGTCTCAGGTAAACATATTCGTCAACTTCCAGTGTACTGAAGTATAGATATTTATTTTGGAATTAAAGAAGGTAGGTTTTGAAAATCTGACTTATTTTGGAGTTAAAAATAAAAACATACTCGAATAAATGGCATACTGTTTAATCTTGTAAAATATCTTTATTGCATTGACCTTAACAAATTACATCGAATAATCCCAATAAATCATTGATACTTTCAACATCATATAGTTACACATTAATAAAAAATAACTGATTCATTCACATATTGATATACTTAAGACATAATAATTAAAAGCTGTTTATTTATTATAATTATTATTATCTAATATTATGACTTTACTTTGGATAAAATAATATACAACTTTATCGGACACCTTTTTTGCTATCCAGATTTTTAATGTGTAAGAAGGTCGTTAATGTAGGTAGCTATTTATATCAGGTGTTGCAATAAATCGTGATGGTATTTAATAAACAGGTTGTTCTTCAGATCGTCAAGCTGAACCGATATTACGAAATCATGCAATCACGAAAAAAACTGAGCTTTTATACAGAAGATCACGAAAAAAACCTACCACAGATTTTTTTCGTGATTTCAGAGTTGGTCCTACGATAAAAGCTATTCAATGATAATAGCTATTAAATGTAATTTTTTTTACTAAATATGATAATTCGCATGTTCTTATTTTTCTATGGTAAAAGTAAACAAAATACAATTTTTTAAAATAAAATGAACTCCTATTTCCGGAACTAGTTCCGGAATTCCTATATTAAACAAAATCTCGTAGTTACGGAACTGGTGACCTGGTGGTCAGATTGGATGCCCTAGTTCAAACAGAGACGCCATTATTGTAGCGGATAGCGCCATTCTACTCTTGTACAATATTAAATATTATCGTTTTAAGCTAACATGGTAAGGAGGCAGTTTAATGGTCCTTATACACAACTTTTTGAAACACCTTATATAAACTAGTATACCTACTTACTTACATGTTAAATATAAATAGATTCAATGTATTCGTACAACTAAACAAAATATAAATAAGCAGCGGTATTTACAAATGCACACATTTTTCTAATAAGTAAGCACCTAAATTTCAGGTACGTGTTAGAATGTTTGAAGCAACTAACATTAAAATTAAGTATTCCTAATCCCTACTTACCTATGTCATTACATAAAAATAAACTGAAATAATTTTGTGTATGTATTTATAATCGCTAAAAATCACAACCAAAGAGTGAACTGATGAAGCTTACCAATGGTATATCTATAAAGTTACTCGTACTTATTTTAGAGAAGCTTTAAATTTAGCGTGAACATCGAACATTCTCGAAAAAATTATTATTGCAAGTACATAAATAGAATACAATTTTATGTTAACATTCAGAGTTCAAAGTTAATATATTTATCATGCTATAATTAAACAGTTATGTATTTATAATGAAAAAATACAAAAGAAGCTCTACGTATCAAATTACAATATTAAGTCGGTTAAAATGTAGGTATTATCAAATAATTAATTTTGCAAACATATTTTAATGATTTGTGAATGATTTTGATCATGCATCAAATTAAGTTTGTATTTTATTTATTTACGAACGTAATTAAGATTTATCTTAGCACTAAAATTATATACAGTTGTATTTTAACTAACGAGTAGGTATATTTACATCTATAAACTTAATTGGATATCGTCTTTCCAATTTAGGAGATTTAATATTATGAGATTCGTAAGCTCCATTACAATAGAGATTATTGTCAACAAATTTCTTACAATTAACATAAATCATACCTAAACACAGATAAAATGTATTGGGAGTATAAATTTTACATTAATTAATACTACCTACGCAATATTTTTAAAGTTTTACACGCCTTTGACGGCATGCAATTATCACTAGCGGAGAATGTTGCATCACAAAGTTTTATAAATTACACACTTTCCGCGACCAATTCGTATGATTGGTGTCCCTTTGCATTGCGTGACGTGAGCCCTATTGATAGCGCCACTAAGGCGCTAATTATACAGAAGCGACGCGGATCAGACGCGGGCGCGGATATGGGATACGGGCCTTATTCTTATTTCGTTCTATACCCTGAACAGAAATAAAGACTAAGAATAGGGCCCGTGCCATGTCCGAGACCACACCTGGTCCACGTCGCTTCTGTATAATTTGCACCAAGCCAAACGAGAACAGATTCTTGATTGTTTGTATTAAAATGCACTTTTAATTAGTATGATTCGCGCGAAATAAGGGCCATGGTAGTGCAATCGGTGGTCCAGTGAGTCAGACGCCAAGTAGCTATACTTAAATAATTTTAGTTGCGGGTTACCAGGCGTGGTACTCACTGTGCAGCCGTAGGTCATGGACCCACAAAAAATATCCGTGCCGTAGGTATACATTTCGTTGATAGCACAGTATAACGTGGCTAGGTCGCCGGCAAATATTTTTTTTACAGCCGAAATGCAGCCGAGCTAGTATATTTTGATTTAAGCTTAAAATTTTTTCAATCTCTTCCTAAATGTGCTAAGCATATTTTCATTTAGCCTAAGTTTTTATCGCCGCATTTTAGCTTCCCAAAATAGACATTAGACTGTACAATAAAAAATCCTACTACGTTACTATTCTAAACTAACTTCAAATAACAACATGAGACTTTGCAATACTTAAGCGTATACATCGTAGGTAATGCCGAAAAAGGTACGCCAAAGATTTTTGTGCATATAATATTACGAGTAGAGATGATAAAATAAGAATTTTCAATTTTTACACCAAACTATAATAGTGCGAATTATTCTAAGAGTGCGAAGCATTATAACTTTTGGATGGGGAGGGGGGAGGGGTGTCCAATTTTCAATTCGATTTGCCTAGTTTAAATATACTGATTTAAAGCCTGCGCCTTTTACCTTTTTACTTGGAGGAAAAATCCATTCTATCTAGTGTAGGTACGTTGATTTATCAATGGCGGGTGTCCGGAGTTCCGGACCCCAAGCCCCCTTACCCTTACCTACGCCAATGATGCGAAAACAACTGTAAAGCTAAACAACGATTGTGCGTTAAAAATTTAGGAAAATACGGTTCCGCCAAACACAATTAGGACTAGTTATTTAGGCGAGCCAAAGGGCACCAATTCTATTTGACTACAAAGGATAGCCAGAGGCAACCATACATACGCGGCCGGCGACCGCCGTGGCGTCTCGCAGCGCTCACGCCTACGTGAAGCAGTTGTCCTCGTCGGCGTGGTCGGAGCAGTCGATGGTGCCGTCGCAGAGCTGCGCCAGCGTGATGCAGCGGCCGTCGACGCAGCGCAGCTCGCCGCTGGGGCACGGCGACGCGTGCGCACTGCCCGCCGCCGCCGGCATCGGCTCCTCCTTCTCCACTGTCGGCGCCGTGCTGTTCGACTCCGGCGAGTCCTGCATCTCTTGCTGTTCCACCGCTTTCTGCGAACGGTTGGTGAGGTTTCTCTTACGCCGGCTCCACACGTTGGCCCCAACGCCACTCGTCCAACGTGTGGATCTAGAAAATGGCACTGGCTCCAACGTTGGGACAACGCTGGACCAACGTGTGGTGCTGGGCGCAAGCACAGAGGTATAAAGGAAAGTAGAATCGAGACGTTGGCCCCAACGCCACTCGTCCAACGTGTGGATCTAGAAAATGGCATTGGCTCCAACGTTGGGGCGAGCGTTGGTAGTTTGTACCAGCCTTGGGACCAATGTGTAGAGCCTGCGCTAAGGCGTTCGGGCGTCGTAATACGCCTTATTGAATGCGTCAAAAACAACGGCTTAACACAGTGGCCACATCTGCGGAGTTTGATACAAAAGCTATTAACGTCTAACGCCACTAACAATGCCGCATAGAAATTAACGCGTTACACTGTTCGCTACATCTGTGTAGTGTCAAAATTATGCCGTGTAACCGTAAAATAGGTAATTTTATCGCCGTAAGCGATCTCTGCCAGACAAACCCCAGGTAAAAATAAACCAATCGCATTTGAATGGTAGGTAGGTGTATAAATGTTCTGACATATCATTACACTAATACACACAAAGATTGACTAAAAATATTTGATAACATACACAAAATACTAATAAAAAGAAGAGAAAAAAATGTCACAATGATGAAGTGATGGTACAAGATATTAATTTTTTAAAGATGGCAAGATTTGAGCTCGTTTTATTGTAGTAAGAGGTAGACTGTTCAAAAGTCGAATAGCACTGAACTGTGAAAGAATGATCAAAAAAACGTAAATGAATTACTCATATTGTACTGGATGAGGAGAGGAGAGAAGGGTAAAACCAAAAGACAGAAGAGCATACTTACTAAAAAACGCAAAGATAAAACGTGACTTCACGGAGAATAAAAACAAATTAATGAAAATTCAATACAATTTACGGTTTTAAACAGCCGCGAATATGTAGCTACCTGTAATAATGAAGCTCCGTCGATAACCTTCTCCAATTTATTTATGGACTTGTCAAGATGTGTGAGAGAAGGTTCTGGGCCTGATTGCTCCCCACCGAAAGTTCGCTGCTTAGATTTATCCTCTGCACGTTTGCCTGCTCCTTCCTTTTCCAAGTCTTCAAAGAAACCTAGATCGCCAACGTTGACATCCTCAGTTGAGTCTACTTTCGCTGCGTCATCTTTCGTTTTCTTCTGGTTTGCTTGTGAATATTTTGATGTTTCTTTTTGATCATTTTCAGTTTTTTTAATTTTAGTGTGGGCGTCTTGCAACGTTGGCCGCGTGTACGGCGTGAGTCGAGAAAGAGAGGGTCTCCGAGTATAGTTCCTTCTGTACACGCTATTGCTGTCACTGGTGATTAGAAGCTCCTTACTGCTATCGTTGTCGCCTGCAATGCAAAAAAGTTTTCATTCGCCTATACTAACTAGACTTCGAATAATATTAAATAATTAATTAGTACCATATCTACCGTACTGCTAGCTACCGTCTTATCTTAATTTGTCGCCATAACAACAATGTTAATAGCATTGTTGTGTTCCGACAGTTAGAGGTAAGATAGACAGTTTCTCAGTTGTTGAGGAGTCCAGGGTGGCTACTGCCTAACTCATATGTATGCGCTCGCTATCATTTTAATGTCACCTGTGACATTAGAACTATGGTTCTGTCACCTGTGACATTAAAATGATAGCAAGTGCATCGTTATGAGTTAGGCGGCAGAACCTCAGGTGAAGCTCGCTTCCACCTTCGGCCTTATCGTCCCTTACCATCAGGTGAGATGAAGGCCCAGAGCCTGGCCGGGCCTGACGTATTTAAAAAAAATTACGCAGATCCACTCGTCTATTTCCCAGGACTTGGAAAGACCGAAGAAACCTATTCACCGAGTTCAATAAGCAGCTGTATCTCTGTTTACCAAAGGGAGACTCTGCATCAGAGCCATCTGCATGGGTGCTTCTATCTGAGCTATTTTTGCCATCAAGCAGCGGTGCTTGCATTGCCTACTTTAAAGGGGTACAGACAGTGACTTGGCATCTTATGTCACAAGTTGGCAACGTACAGGAAGCTCCCATTCAAGCTTTACATTTACACTACGAAAACCGTCACTATTACGAGCAATATGAAGGGTTCAAAGGTCAAACAGTATAGCTTGACAAGGAGATTAGTGTACAGCCGGCTTCAAAAGTAGATGAACATTTTAGTACCGTGTCACACCAAACACTAACAATGCAATATAGGTGTAACCATACTAAATAAAAGGAATAGTTGGTGTGACATGGTACTAAAATGTTCTAAAATGCTTATCTACTTTTAAAGCCGGTTGTACATTGGCGTACTTGTGGGGATTGTAGATTTGCAAGGTTTTCAGGAACCACATGTATTATAGACGATTGTAGCCACTTATTAGCAGATGGACAACCTGGTTGTTTGCCGAATTACTTTGAGAGACTAAATACGGACTGGCCCTGGGTACTGTAAAGTACCCACAGTTCCTACACATTTATCGTTAGTACGCCCAACGGAATCCGTCTTTTAGACGTCTGATGTCTACAGGCTCGCGCTCGTCTTTTGTACAGGTACGTAATACTGACCTATTTTTTGGTTAGACCGTCCAAGGTGAGAACGATTCGGTTTGCGCACGGCTGGGGCGGGAGCAGAGCCCGCAGACTCCTCGCCCGGTTCGTGATGGTCGCGGTGGACGCCGTACGTCTCGCAGACGTCGATCGACTCATCCTCGCCGCTCGGGCAGTCCGAGTACCCGTCGCACATCCACCGCCTCTGAATACACCCGCCGCTCTGGCATCTGAGAAATAAAATGACATGTTCGAATTTCGTTTTGTTCAAAATAAATGGATGGAGGTAAGTTGAGAAGCTTTAGCAAGATATTTACTGACTTTTCGCGCTTACTTTTCGCTAAGCTAATGAAAACCTTGAGTGTGCGTAGTACTGTCACAATATTTTTTCTTCCAAAACAGCCATAAGCAAACGATACGTTTATAATGATTAATTCTCAAACTCAAAAATCTTTATTCAATATAGACCTTTACAGGCACTTATTGACGTCAAAAAAATATAAAAATCTTCAACAAAGAATCTAATTAACAAATTTATTTAAACCTTGTATGTACACACACCCCAAACATTATTATTTAAGATGTATACAAATACAAGTCAAATAAAAAAAATGACTCTACACCTGTTCGCAAATTGGGAGAGCCTTCTCGAGAAGAACAGGCAAGAAACTCGGAAGGTCTTGTATTTTTTTGTCACCTCTTAAAAATTGCCAATATTAAAAATATTTTTATAAAAAAAAATAACATAGCAGTGCCTGTCGGAGAGAGTGGAACAGTTACTCAAATGAATGACATTTATCCCATAAATAATTACCGATATTCATTTTCTGCGCAGATTATACATTTTGATTCATCTTCACCGTTGCTGCAGTCCCGTGTGCCGTCGCATATCCAGTCGCGAGGTACGCATGTGCCGTCTCCGCACAGCATTTCGCGCTGCGAACAAGGACTTTTCGCTGCCACGCAGTTGGACGAAGGATACTGGTTGCAGTTGAACGCTGCGGCGAGATCCCGGGGTATTAAGCCTTCGCAGTTGTCCGATATAGCTGTAAATTAATCGGAAATCAAAGTAAGTAAATTGTTTAATTTTCTTAAAGCCTGATTTAAACTTGCTAATTTAACCGAGTCTGTGGTCTAGTAGTTGGGGCCACCCGGTTTTTATCTGGGTGATTCCCTATGGGAACAGAAGCTTATTAATTTGGTTTGGTTGGCCTGCCACCAACCAAGCCAAATTAATAAGCTTCTGCTTGTGAATCCGCCAGGCAGCTACCACAGTTTTGGCTAAGTTTGTCACTACAGTATCTTCGTTGTGTGGTGTGTCTCGACAATTTAAGGTGAAATAGCAGTTCTGCCGTCGTTGACAAGTCCAGGTGAAGCTTGCTTCCATTTTCGACTTTATCGTCACATAGGTGAGATAAAAGCCAAGAGCTTCCCAGTTGTGAGTAAAGTTACGTGTCTCAATGTAGTTTGCACAAGTTAGATTTCGCTGTCGTTCTGGCGCCAAAAACGTGAGTTAGGATTCACGTTTTTACTGACCTTTTTTTTGTCGGGGGAAATGCGCAATCGCACCGTACCCACCGTTGGCTAGACGGCGGGCATGTGTGGGGCTGGCCCGGCAGAGTTCCAGGCCGACCCACTAAAACCCCCCGGTGTTCTCCCTGCCCTTGTGGGCGCGCATGGTAAGGTCCACAGTCCTATTACTGACCTACTGAAAATCTCCTATCTGCTAAGCGGCACCTCCTATTATCGACCTAATAAAAATTTGCCTTAATTCACATTAGGTAGATGGTTAGGTATTCTTTTTGAATGCTTATAGTCGACCTTTTTCTGACATATTTGTATCTAATAAA
The DNA here is from genome assembly GCA_963935595.1 of Schoenobius gigantellus. Lineage (NCBI taxonomy): Eukaryota > Metazoa > Arthropoda > Insecta > Lepidoptera > Crambidae > Schoenobius > Schoenobius gigantellus. The sequence continues at coordinate 13,518,012 of OZ012542.1, read as the reverse complement.
TTCGATGACTGTAGATTAAAAAAGATTTGTAAATGAGGTTACAGTTCGCGACAGATTACCAGGCTCGGGGCACAGAATGGATAGTAGTAGTCGGGGTATGAGATGGGTATGACGTGGACGGGACTGGGAGATCAATCGTACGACGTAAACCACCTGCGTCATCTTAGCAGGAATACTGCACAAGTCTGTATCGACTAAGCTTCGTCAAATTCCATATCGCTTACATTGTTACTTGTAGCTGTGTATTCAGTCTCAATTAAGAGGACTGTGAAGTGCCAATTCATGGCTCGAGTATGCACTTTGAAAAATGCAGTTTGTTGCACACCGCTTAGAGTTGGAAGTCCAAGGCAAGTGCCTACATTTCATATTGAAATATTGTTTCGGGCGGTAACTGTTTACCCCCCTAAACATCTACGAAATTCGACATTTTTGGTCTCATTAGATTCAGTATACTTTAATCTATGTTTGTACGTTTTGCTTTTTTTGTAATTCAGTATTATTTAGTCAAAAAAGATAAAAATGCTCGGGATAGTTTTTAAATATAAAATATGGATATTTAGATGCTAATAATTTATATTCTGAGCAATATTACTTCAAAATCAAAACGTACAAACCTAGATCTTAATTATATCTACAACTATTCCAGTTTCACAATCCTCTTAAAATTGCCATGTAGACCTGTCGCATCAGATTAAATTTAATCTAAGCCTGTCGCGAACAAAATCTGCATGCATATATTTTTTAAACTCGGTATATATACTGAACATAAGTTAGAGATAATGGGTACAAATACAAGTAGGTAGGAGAAGAAAAATGACCTAATATTAACAACGCGTTGTTTGAAATCACGTTAAACGAAATTACCTTTGCAAAGGTTGTAACATGGCATCTTTGGTGGATACGGTGGTGGGTTGCACTCCGGTTCCAAAAGCGCGCACATAAACTGCCTTATGCGGTCGCTACAATTCGTGGCCACCAAATATTCCACTTGACCTAGCAGCTGCGTCAATTCCACACCGTCCAGTGTGGCCGCAGGTCCAGCCAAGTCATATGGAAGGACGCCGCGGCAAAAAGCTAATCGGGTAGAGCGACATTGAGGCACTGAAACAATTAAACACTTTTTAGATACGTAAATAAGTCGACGTACGTCGTAAGCGTATGTACACAGGAAGTGTCGAGAGAAGATACCTCTTTCCGTGTTCAGTGGCGTGTAGCTTACATCCGATTATGATATTTTACTAAATAAACCCCGGAATAGAAAATTATATCAAGTTATTAATATTAATTAGTAATCGTTAATGAAAACATTAGTAATCCAATGAAAGTAAGTAATGTTAATAGTTTAATCCATTAGCAAAAGGAAGCATACAAATGACATACCAAGGCACACATATAATTTTTGTTATACAGTAGGTAATAACTAACTAACCTTATGCAACCGCATGCGCCCAAACCATTTCAATTTACATACCATCGTAATTAACAATAACAGGATACTTCTTTGTGGTAGAGTCGTCGCTATCACGCCACGTGGGCAAGGTTGGAGACACTCTGGTATTATACGTAGAGCTTTGAGTCGTAGACCGCATTTTTTCAGCGTCCTCTATAGATATCCCAAACAGCTTAGAATGACCTGATGTGAAGTTTACATCCACGACTGCAGGTCGACGGTTATAAATCTCTTGAATTTCCGGGACTGTTTCTTGCTCCTTTTCAAAGACTTGAGGATGCGGTTTCTCTTTGTTCAATGGTGGCAAGGTAGCTGTCGACGTTTTGTACGCAGGTGATTGTTTGATTGCTGGCCTCTCGGTTTTGGTAGCAATTATTTTTTCTCCAAAATTAGTCAGATCATTAAGTGTTTCTGCTTTAACTATAGATTCTGTACTTGTAGTTATACCACTGTCGTCGTGAACGAAAATCGCTAAAGGCTTCTCAGGCTTTTGTGTGATATGGGGCTTCAATGTAGAGTCTGCAGGAACGTTATTTGATTCTTCTAGTTTTTTAGGATTTCTCAGATTGTCCGTGTCAGCTTTTTCATTACCATATTGTACTTCTGGCGTAATATGATCTGGAAAAACTGGCGGTGCTGGTAACTTTCTTTTAGCACTTGATTCGGTTACTGTTATTTTGTATGAAGTTGTATCATACGTTTTCACGGAATCGGCGTCGTAGAAATCTATTTCCGGCGTTTTCGTACCTGTAATTATTGTGGAGACGGCATACCATTTCAGTTAACTATGCGTGAATTCTTCACAAAACAGAACAAGTAACATTCACATGCTTCAGTTGCATATTTGAGTAGCTCTACGATGTGTTTTTATAGGACAAATAGGCACATTATATAATTAAAAAAAATATATGTATATACTGCTTGATACAAATAATACAACAGATAGTAACTAAATAATATTGTATTTGAAAAGAAAAACAATCAACGGCCCAGAACATAAATGATGTAATATCTATAAGTTAAGAAAAAAACAAAATATTTTTTTATTAGTCAGTAAATAAGACTGAGCTCGATTGCTAATGTTAAGCAACGTTGGCTATGGTCAGTCCTATGATGGGTGACCAAAAATACGAAACTCCTCCGTGCTTCGGAAGGCACGTTAAAGAGCATCTTGTCCCGGTCGTGTCGGCTGACAGTCCAATCGGGCTATGCGAGTGAAGGACCAGAGAGTGCACTTGCGTTTGTGCAATCACTTGTGCACTATAATATCAAGTGCAGATGGCTATTGTCTGGTGAGATTGGCCGCCGTGACCGAAAATCGCTTAGGAGGACATCATCAAATAAGATTATCGTTATATATTTTTTACCGATTCTTCAAAAACAGTGAATAAAAGGCTCTTTATTTCACTGAGTGAATAAAAAAATAATAATATGGAACATGCGCGAATATACGGATTATAGTAAGAAAAAAGGAAAACGTGCAAAGAGGTTGCACACTCTCGCTATAAAAACGTACTAAAAACCACCAAAACGTACTCGTAATAACCTCAGAAGAATAAGTGATTGTTCTGAGGTAATAACTAAGTTTTTAAAACTGTTCTTTGTTTTACCAATAAATTTCTAGTTCTTTTGTTTTCTATTAGTCTTTTTTGTATTACCCATAATAAAATTTGATTCATAATTACAGAGTAATTATTTTCTCGCAGTCAATGATAAAAAGTAGAGTGCCTAACACGTGAAAAAATCTCGGCTCTTGTATCCCTTGATCCGCTCAGAATTCTATTCGAGAATCTCTCGCTGTGCTCGGGATTCTGCTTTAGACTCCTTCGCTCCTCTCGGGATACAATTTTCCAGCGCACATCGTCGTCTCGTGTGTATTTGTATTTTTTTAAGCTTATTCATAAACCGCTTTATTTGACTAGAAGCCATTACAAGTATGTATTTGCATTTCGTTTAATAACCAAACGTATGCTCACCTTGCGTTTGGGATGGCGTACTATTTTTACCAATTTGTGGAGGTTTCTTGCTCGATTTGTTCGAGGTCCTTTGCGATTGTGCACCTACACTAGCGGCCATTGGCTCCCAGTATGTTGCGTTTATTGACTCTTGATTTGTGTCTAGGTTATCTGGAAATATAAAAATGTATAAATTTAGAAGGGTTCGCAAAAATCACATAGTTGACCCACTTTTTATTCATCAAGGAACTGGTATCATTAGATTATTTTAGATTTGATTATTAATTATTGGATTAAACCAAGAGGATAAATCATACTATAGGATACAACTTTGTGATGGTTTCTCAGCCGTATTATAGGAATTATTGTTATTAAGAGAGCTCCAGAGATTAGCGCGTTAACCAAACAAACAAACAATCACACAAATTCTTCATCTTTATAAAATTAGTAAGTATAGCATAATAACTTTGTCCGTCTGTCTGTTACGCTTTCACGCCTAACGCCCAACGGCTTAACTTATATAAATGAAATTGGTATAGAGATAACATAAGCTCTGACGAAGAATATAGGCTCCTTTTTATCCCCAAATATATAGAGGGCGCGATTCAACCTAATTGGGATGATGACTGAATTCTAATTTTTACGTCTCGTCATTAAATATTAAAATACCGTGGAAAAAGATGTAGTGCTGTGAAATCAGAATTAAAATCGGCTTAGAAATACATTAGATACAAGCATTTTAAGTTGTTAATTTGAAGGCGATTAGACAGAGAGGTCCGACATCAACCGTGACGTCATTGTTGAGTACAGCCATATAAACTCCTTGTAAATTGCCGTTTTGCTAGAAAGAGATGGAGAAAAATCTTTAATACCTTATATCTTGGTTGTTTTTATAGTTATTCGAAAACCGATTTGTTCTTTCTGTTTATTATATGAATGAGGTTCTATTAAAGCAAAAAAAATTTTTTTGTCATCTAGCCTATTCTCTGCAGACGAAGTTGCGGGTAACAGTCAGTAATCAGGGGCGTTACCATGATCGCTTACGGGTTAAAACAATATTGAAAGGTTAAAACAATACTTATAACTAACTTGGATACTAAATTGGATGTTTATACGTAGTTATTAACAGTGAATAGAAACTACTTTGGCTTTACAGAGTTCAAAAAGAGATAAGATAAGATAGAGATAAGAGTTCAAAAAGAGATACAGGTTAAAGATTTCGTCAGGGGCGGTAAGAGCTCGGTGGCCGAGAGGTCTAGGTGTCAAAACAGTATGTTGGAGATGCTGGTTCCCGCCCAAGACGAAATTTTTTCTTTATTGATTTGTCTGTGTTGGAACTTGGAACAGAGACACCGCTTTTAATATTTTTTTGGGTGATTATGGTTTGGGGGCTGTATTTATAAAAGGCTTCTGTGGTATCAACGTGGAGCCCAAACTACTGGAGCTAGAAGCATGCATGAAATTCGGTAAAAGGGGTTGTCAATGGAAGGATTTGTCAAATTTTTCACAGATAACTGAGAAACTCCCATCCAAAACACAAAGAAACTACAGTGTTGAGCTTGTTTATAGCGAAATGTAGAAATTCGCAGGCACAGCTACCATAATAAATTCTCTTACTAATACGAACGCCATTTGGACCCAGTTTAGAAGAAAACATTAGTTAATGTTTCGTAATGTTTAGCACATCTAGTGCTAAATTTATGACCTCATCTTGTTAGGAAGGTTAGATTCAATATTATTTTTGTCTAATTGAAAAAAAAAACAATTAGACAAAAATTATATTCTGTTAAAATAATAAGACTTCAAAATCACCAAAAAGTCCTAAATAATGTAAGATAATAGATAAATAGATGTCCTAAATTATACATACAACATCACAGTTTTATATTGAAGTTGGTGCCAAATTTTAAGTACCTAACTATATTAATTGTTCTTATATTTTGTAAGACTCTCCAGGTGATCATTGCTCGGCACTGACTTCAATATAAAACTGAGATGTTGTATGTATTCTTATATTATTTGTAACTTTTTGGTGTTTTTGAAGTCCATTTTATATTTTCTGTATTTTTTTAAAGCTTTTTAGTTTTAATACATGCGTATTAGAATTTGAGCCAAGGCAAACACGAGAATAATTTAAAATAAAATGTCTTTCGCTCTAAACAGTATTGAAAGAATTATTCCAAAGCTCCTTATCTACAACAAACCTGCCATCATCAGCTTAGTAACATGATATGATGACTACCAGATGCAAATACCTTAATATCTTCAGGAAAAACATGCAACACGTTGGACGTGCCTATGAAATTTAAGGGTTTTCCTCGATTTCCCTGGGATCACATCATCAGATCATGACTAGGGAAATCATGACAATGGGAAATTGGGAACACCAGCGGAGTACACTCTATCGATTTCTAAAATAATTTTGAAAATCGGTCTACAAATCGCGGGGTAATCGGTGAACATACATAAAAATATATTTTACAAAAAATAAAAACCGACTTAAAACACTGAAAATTTAAAAATAATATAAGAATAGGTACAGACAACATCACACTTCTATATTGAAGTCGGTGCAAAAGAATTTTGGAAATCGGTCTACAATTGGCGGCGTAATAAAAACAACATACGGATCAAATTGATAACCTCCTCCTTTCTTGAAGTTAGTTAAAAATAGATACAGTCCAACATACAACTTTTTCCAAATCGGTTAAAAATATAAGTATCAACGTATATCACACATTCTATCAAACGTAAATTCTTAACGCAGCTATGAGTATCCATATAAAGATAGTGTCAAAATACTTTAAAGCGAGACCACTGTTTATTTGGTGGTCGATACATCGAATGACGTAATTGTAGGGAACACTATTTCTTGACTCTCGGTAACGAAGAGTCAGGTTGGTGAAAGCGGGGTTCAAGATGTCACGAGTGTAATGCCATTGAATCTATGCTAGCTTAGTAGCTATTAATCCTGATCGACGTTATGTAACCAAATAGTCAAGTGTCTCTTTTATATAGAGCAGAAGAATTTACGAGTTTTTACAAGCAATCTTAATCTATACCTATAAAATTCTTTGTCCTGAATGACTGACTGACTGACTGACGGATCAACGCACAGCCTAAACCGCTGATCGTAGAGACTTGAAACTTAGAGGGTGTGTTCTTTGTATGACGTAGGCGTCCGTTAAGAAAGGATTTTCCGAAATCCTACCCCTAAGGGGGTGAAAAACGAGGGCAAAGTTTGTATGGGACAACTAGATTCCTTGGTCCAATCTACTTTAAATTTTGCATAAACATTCGTTAATAGAATCGATGGATAACATGTTTCGTATTTTATTGAAATTCATCCCCTAATAGGGTGAAATGGGGTGGTAAAATGTGATATCGACATTATTGTCGTTTTCATGGTTTTTTGGGTCGTAGATTACGAAAATAACATCGATATCAAAATCCAACATGGCGGACGCAAAATACCACCATCCCTTGATGGGTGCAATGGAGTTGAAGAGATACGATTCTATATTAATTATCTTAATCGTATTTAATGTATATAATGAAATCGTAGGGGTGCAAAAATCTGTAATTGCGAAATATTAAGAAAAACAATACACAGGTCGCCTTAAAATCATTAGCAGAACACGATAGAAACGTTTTTTTTAAAAAAATTTTTGTTTGTTTGCATATTTGTTTGTCTGTTTGTCCGGAAAGATCTCCGAAACTACGGGACAGAATTTGATATGGTTTACACCACAATGCTTAGAATTTTCATAAGGCATAATTTTATTTGTTTAAATTCACGTTTTATTTTTCGTGAAAAAACACCATATAAAATTTCCGCACAATGCTTAAGTAGAAAATCAACATGGCGCACGTGAAATTATTTTGACAAGTCTGTGACATAGTGCAAAGAAGAACTCAATCTTTTCTGTTATTGGCTGTGCCCATCTGGATTTAGCCAACCAAGAAGTTTAGCAAGTTTAAATTGTCTTTTTGTTATGTATTACCCTGGTGGTAAGACAAAAGGATCAAGCCATACAACCAATGTATAAAGCATTTTTTATGACAATATCACGTCACAAATTTAAAATTATTTTCTCAAAATCGGTAGGTACAATTTTTGAAATGTTGAAAAGTATTTTGAAAGGTGTTATATGTTTTTACTTTATGACTAAGTAATCAAACTCTTTCATCCATTCAAAACTATTAAAAGTAATTGATTGATATTGATAATTAAAAAAAATATCTGACTGCAATGATTCTGGGTACGGGACTCTTATCCTAATATCTAAAATAACGGATCACATTTTTTTGTATTACACCTAAGGAACATGGATATCGAACCAAGGACCTAAAGAGTAGAACACATTGAACCTAGCCACGTTTACCTAATTCGACATGACTGCCAATAAAAGTTCGTTTCCAAACCCAGCAATATGGATATCAAATGAAAGGCCTTGGAATAGTAGAGCATTACGTACCTAGGAAAATCGACCTAAATTCAACATGACCGCCGCTCAAAAAGGAAGGATAAAAGTTTGTTTTCAAACCCAGCAATATTGGTATCAAATGAAAAGCTTTAATGAGTAGAGCACTATGAACCTAGCAACATAGACATAAATTTAACATAGCCGCTGCTCAAAAAAGGTGGATAAAAGTTCGTTTCCAAACCTAGCAATATGGGTATCAAATGAAAAGCCTCAAAGTGTAAAGCATTATGAACTTAGGAAAATTGCCATAATTTCAACATGGCCACCTTTAAAAAAGGGTGGATATAAGTTCGTTTCCAAACCTAGCAATATGGGTATCAAATGAAAGGCCTTAAAGAGTACAGCACTATGAACCTAGGAAAATCGCACAAAATTCAATACGGCCGCCGCTCAAAAATAACGGATAAAAGTTCATTTCCAAACCCAGCAATATGGGTATCAAATGAAAGGCCTTGATCAGTAGAGTACTATGAACGTACACTATAAACGTATCGATGTAAATTCAACATGGCTGCAGCTCAAAAAGGGCGGATAACAGTTGCTTTTCAAACCCAGCAATATGGGTATTAAATGAAAGGCCCTGAAGAGTACCTAGAGTATTACGAAGCTATGAAAATTGTCCTAATTTCGAAATGGCCGATGCTCAAGAAAGGCACAATAAAGTTGAATCATTGAATCATTATGGAATAAAATGGAGGAGAAAACTAAACACTGTGTTAAGCATTTGATGGCGAAACGTAGTTCGCGGGCACAGCTAGTGTTTTTATAAAATCTGAAATTTCATTCGAAAAAATAAGACTTAACAGAAAATTTTTATAGAACCAAACGTTCAAACAATGTGTTCAAGATGCCAAGCATTTTCAGTCAAAGAAAAGCGGTTTTACTACGGAAATTTTGAAAATTATAAACAGAAATCATTAAATTTGAGTTCGTAACGTGAATTCATACATTCATCCTGGTTCCGGACTATACCTATGGCCAATGAAAGCTGACCTGATATTTTTCAAGTTGCAACACTGATACAATATCCCTTTGTCGTTTAGTTGAACATGATGATTTTTATACTTTGTAATTTCATAAAATATTTAGTTTTAAAATATTTAATAACATATTTTATTAAGTGAATAAAATAAAATATTTTTTTATGTAAGTATTTTGATTCTTATCAACTATATGTACCAATAAACTTAAGACTTAGTTTTCAACATTTCATAATATTTTTTCTTAATTTTTTCGAAATATAACATGAATTAAGTCATTTTAATTTTCATTAAATCCAAATACCGCGATTTTTTATAAGAGGTTAATTGTTGGAAGTTCGTTGAAACTAAACATTTGTATTTAACATAAGGTATCAACTTCTTTTTTTCCTACTATATTCAGTATTGCCTTCCCCAATTTTTTTAAATTTCCCACGTTTTGGTAGGTTCAGCTTATATTAGCCAGACTCTACATCACTTACCTACGCCTGAAAAGAATTTATAAGATATAGTTTAGTGAAATAATTGATGAATATACGAAAAGATATTTGAACTTTATTAGTGTAGAATTAAATAAATAACAATAGCTGTTAAATATATTTTTCACTTCTACTGCTCTGAAAGTGCTTATTTGTGCAGGATATAGGCTGCACAAAATCGAATTTGTGCACACGTGTACAAAATCTACTCATACTCGTATGTTATACTACTGTTTTATTTCCTCGCAATCGAAGCGAAAAGCAGAGTTTATAACTTGTCCACAAAACCATTTTATCCTCGACATTACTATCAGCCCTCGCCGAAGGTAAAGATGGTTCGTTTTGTGCACTTGTTGTAAAATCTACTATTTATTATAAAGTATAAGTATACATTAGAGATATTATTAATATTATTAGCTTCACATCCCTTCTGGCCTTACGAATGGAACGTTGAATGGAAAGACGCGATGTGACTTTATTAGTTTTGTGATAAATAGATTTTCACTTCACCAGAAAGTCACCCAAACACCAAACGCTCCGATTTTTTGAAGACATTGATCAAGATTTAAAACAAATCGCTGAATAAATATTGAGTTGAATCACGCAACATACTCGTACTTTTATTTTTTATAATTTTACGGAGATGGTGGTTGTTTTATATTTGTCATGTTTGCTTTTATTTCTATTTTATTTAGATATTTAGGCTTACGCTGGATTATTTGCTAAAGAAATAGTTTCCTCTTTTTCATAAAAAATACGTTTCGCCCCCACTCACAAGTGAGTAGTGTAGAAGAATCGGTTGGCCCTACTAAGCGTAGACAGCGTTAAGACATTCCGTAACTCAATTTTTTTACACATTAAAAAGTAAAAGACATCAAAATGTGCCTATTGTGTGCGTGAAAGAATTCGTGTGGAGTGTATTGCAACTCGATATATCTATCATTTATCCATTATCAACTCATAAATTTTTTAAGGACAGGATTCACCAAATTCTTCAATGTTTCACTTAGTATTTCCAGTAATAGAAAAAAAATTCACTCAACTTATTTTAGTATGACCAAGTTTAATTTTAAAACCTGTCACCTTTAAAGTTACTACCATGCATTCCGGAACTACGCAGATCTATAAAACCAATAATTAATTTTATTTACAAAACAATTCATCCTACAATTGCGAAGGTTTCATAAAATATAAACTTAATTATTTTATGATCTTTCAAATAACTATTGAATAACTTTTAATAGCCGAGCCGTACCCTCAAAAATTGCGTAGTTAAACTATAGGTACTGCGGCTAATGTAATGGATAGCTGTGATTCCTCAGAAGCGAATTTCTAACATACCCCGGGGAAAACTCGTCCGCTCGCTGCCTTGCGTTTCGATGGAAAAAATGCGAACTGTGTTAATAGGTGGGCAATTTAGTACGCGACAGTTACTTGACGGGCCAATCATACATGTTTATATAACCCGGCAGATTAAGAAGATATTTGCAGCATCTAGTCGGAGCGCTATTATGCGTCATTGAGCAATTTACTGGATAACAGCTTCGCACACCGCACTTAGCGTTTGCCGTTGGCGAAATTTGGTACGTTCGCTCACAAATATTGTTATCGGTAGCTGTCACAAATGGGAAGGCCGGGACCCCGATTAGATGGCCCCCGAATGTCAAGAATCTCGTAGCTTTAGGCTTCGTCCTCTAACTGTAAATCGTTGCCTGCCATACTATAACCGTGGTCACGACTTTGACAGCCACATTTACAGGAACCTTGAGCAGTACAACACTTAAAGTAAGAAACAAATAATAGAAATAATCAGCAGAAGCAGAGTTCCCATTTCAAGGATTTTCAGAACTTCTATACTTGCAGACATTTTATACTGATTTAGGCAAATTCTAATATAATAAAATTAACCTGAAACTACATAGTTATTGGTACAAAAATAAACATGAGTGCATAAAATAGTCACTATAGTTGGCTCTTAAAGCTCTTGAAGACTTCAATAATACAGAATAACTTTCGATCGATATGTTAACATATTTATATGTTAACAGTTATATTTTTACCGTAGTAAGTATTAAAAGCGTTTCACATAAACGGAAGGTTTGCTGGTGCATATACCAGAGGGTATTTCTTATTAAGTACATACCAGCTGCCTTAAAAATTTGGTAATGCCTAGTTAATTTACTTGATTGTAAATCGTACGTACGAGTATACTTGGCTGTCGATACAAGGTGTACGATCGTAATTATTTCGAAGGGTTCTAATAACTATTTAGATCTAGACCGCGTACCTTTGCATTAAAACTTTTAGACGAATTTAAAGCCTTAAATTGAAAAACCTTACTCGGTATATAAAACAACTTTTCACTCCTAGACAACACTAAAACGCCAAACAAAACTTGGTCATTTTTGATATCGCAACTTCACACGTCGTAGAATTGGGCCTCTGAATGTTAGGTAGGTATAGGTATTCGAAAATGCAACAGGAGAGAGTGGTGTACAGTCAGTATCGTATACACGAAAAAGAAATGGTAGTCTTGTGGCAGTCCCTTAATACAACGTCCAGACGACAACAGAATGCGTGATACTGAATAATATGTCATTCCACTGACATGTATTGGTATTCGTGTGAGCGAGCCATTATCAAAATCTTTTGTCGTATCCGTGAAAGTGGTTGAATATTTATGAAGAGCGCCGAGAAAGGTCTGCTTTTATCAAAGTACAATTTTTGCACATGAAAAGGACTGTAATTGCTTTGAAAGTTACTTTATGACGTCCCCGGTGCCGTATCAAGCATAATGGCCGGCGCTTAAATGTACATAATAATACGTACAACCTTTCGATATGCAAATTTTTACTTAATTAATTAGTATTTAGGGTTGGATTCGCGAGATATTTTGAACACTTTATGGTTCGGATTAATATATCGTGTTTTACATTATTCGCAATTGTCCATACCCGGAGCTAATTACAGACTTATGAATTCTGACAAACTATTATAAATCAGTATCGTCACAACCTACTGTTGGACATAGGCCTCCCAACCAACCAACTACCAACCTACCAACGATGCGTCTCCTGGAACGCGGCCGCCAATCGAGGACCTTTCCGCCCCAAGAGTCGTCAGTCCTGCGAGCTATTTATCTATACTTACTAATATTATAAAGCTGAAGGGTTTGTTTGATTGTTTAGTTGAACGCGCTAATCTCAGGAACTACTTATTCAAATTAAAAAAATCTTTTTGTGCTGGATAGTCCATTTATAGAGGAAGGCTATAGGTTTTATAACATTACGCTACGACTAATAGAAGCTAAGCATCAATGTAAAATGTTACAGAAACGGGAAAAAATGTACGACATGTTGTTATTTTCCGACATCCACGCGAACGAAGTCGCGGGCACAGCTAGTACAAAATAATATTGACTCCCCAGCATAAAAGTAAGTATGTTAAGACACAGTTTAACAATTTATATGCGTTATTAAACTGTGGTTAAGGTAAAGCAGGTAGCAAAGTTTTCTCCATATTTAATGTTTGGGATAGCTGGTCACGTTACTGACAACTGTTATTTTTACGAGTTTCTGAAGAAATTTTATTTCCAGAAATATCGCGTGTTATACTTCAGTAAGTATAAAAGGGCTATTCCTTCGTCCACTACAGTTCATTTTACAGTTATGTGCAGGTAATAAAAGTATTTACAACACACTTACTCGTAAAGTGGATCTAATTTTACCGGTTTTATATCCATAAAAAAATAAAAAAGCAGCTCATAAAACGCGTGTATTATAAGCCGAGGCACGCATCACAGATTCCGGTAATGCTGCACTTGCTGGCCGCGCCAGTAATGTACAATTTTTTTTAAAAGCTAGAGGTAATATAAAAGACATCAACGAACTACATGATTTTCCAAACGATAATTTTCATACCGTTATTTAGTTTTGTCTTCAAATTTATTCCAAAAATTCAGTTTATTAGGTTTTTTTTCCTTACAAGTGTGTTGAAAAACATCGTACGTATATTGGTTAGGATACAAAACACTCAGCTCTAAAACGCCCTCGCCTTTGGTTTGGGCTGAAATTCCACCTCGTGAGTTATAGCCAACATACCGCACTTATATCGTAATGTACTATTAAGAACTTAAGTAAAATTTGAGCGCACTTGAATATTAACTTGTTATTGTCAGATGAGTTTGGATTAAATTTCACAGTAAATAACGTAAAAAAGAAAAGATGTATGAGTACCTACTGCAGTACCCACTGGACTCAAGCTTCGTGAAAAAAGTAAATATATAATCCCTTATATTTTGCTTCTTACCTAGAAAAAGATTTTTCAGAGAAGGATAGATTAAACCGAAAATTTGTTTCATGAACCAATCTCCATTAGAATGCTATCTTTACATTTGCATCCGTTACATAATTCAAACACGTTAGAGGTAATATAAATAGTGGTTTCATGCTCGCTTTACCTATTGCCTTATTCGAGCACCCAATAAGGATATAATTTTAAAGAGGTACAAGTCAAGTGGCCAAAAGTGTTTAGTATGCTAATAGTTGTGACGCGAGTCTCTAGTTTCGTCGATATAAATTTTATACCATTAACTTTTTGCGTAACTAGGTAAATCACGACTTAAAACAATGATTACACTTCTGTTAATATAACGGGTCGCTCCTAACACAAACATATAATGTAATATTCACCTACAAATGTCCAATAGTGTTACGTTGTGTTCACCTTTGACACAGCGCGCGCCAAGATTAAGACACGCATAATAGCTGATCTCCATCCCAAACGCTCATAAGCATCAGTTTCATCATGTCCTACTCAATATATTTCCAATTTAACACCGTTTATAAGGCTAGTTGCTTTCCGCAAAAGATAAGGCAGTTACTTAAAAACGAATCAAAATTATTAAAAGATGGCGCAAATGCACTCTTTATGTATTTCAAATTATCTCTTGATCTCGAAATGCGGTTTGTTAATGTTTTTTGTTACGATTGTGTTATTTATTGTATGGACACAATAAATAGTAACTTGATGTCTTCTTTTTCACAATCGAATGAAATAAGTGTAATTCTTTTAGTATGCTGGTTACTTTTACTTTATTTTGTTTCTTGTTTTAACACAACTAGCTGATACTAATACAGCTTGCGGTATTTGGGTATTTGTTAAGAATATATTGACTGCCCATAAGATAACAGAGTGTAAATTTTTAACGTAAAAGTATACTCTAGATACCGAAATAGCATTTTTTTAAAAAACGTTCCTTTATTTTTAAAATGAACCAATGTACATCCATTACTGCCTTTGTAAATGAGAGTCGACACGAAGTCTTGTGATAACTCCGTGAAATGATAGAACACAGAAAAGAGTTTGAATAGTCTTTATTCTGTCTTTTTTGTTCGTGGTTGCTGCAAGTGCCGTGAGACTCCATGGCACTTATAGCAATCACTCCGTGAACATACAACACAGATTCTGATGACAGAAAACAGCTGGAATCGCATTTATTCTGTATTTTTTGTTCTGTGGTTGCTGCAAGTACCACGGAGTCTTGTTATCACTCCATGAACACAAAACGCAGACTCTGAACTGACTCTTTCGCGCGAAATCAAACGTGGCGAAATTTTATCTTCTGGATAAGATCTTACGAAACAGTAAATATAGATATTACCTGGCATAAGGAAGTAGACGAACACTGCGAGTGCCACGCACACGACTATGAGGGCTGCTGGCCACCGCAGGAGTCTGAGGGCGCGCGCCACCTTATCTGCGCCGGCGCCACCGCTGGGCGGCACTCGGTACAAACTGTCCGGGTGTGAGCCCTAGAAAGAACAAAACAGTTTATTATTTATTTGCTTGTCACATGTTATACATAGGTGGCAGTCTTTAAAGAACAAATGATAAGGAACAAATGAGCATGTGACACCCTGCAAGGGCACTGCAGTTCCAGGAGAGCTACACTGCGCTATATACAGAAATAATACAGCAGTTCATTAGACATTATTTTTCTTACTTAATTTTCAAATACAATATTTTTGGAATTTTGTTTTTATGTGTGTGAATTGTTGAATTGTATTGTATTGTGTATCATTATGGGTTCCGAAAGCCTGAAAGAAATAAATATTATTATTATTAGCATCAGGAAAAAAACTTCCTTCTCTCCAGCTCAATAAGGGCCATTTTGCTGCGAGTTTGCTCCCTGGAGAAATAACGATTTTTGCTGCGAGTTTGAAGTGAGTATTTTTACTCACTTCTAACTCGATTCCAATTACAAATGCCACTAATGTTTTCACGAAAAATGTTGTAACTTGCTTTTCTTTTTGGTGGTAGTGATTCACAAAAGATCAAATCTGTTCATAAAAGATCAAATCTTTTCACAAAAGATGACATTTTTTTTACCCTCACCTATTATGCCCTGCTGTAGTCTATATTACAATCACTCATATTGCTCTTACGTGTGTGATTCCATTCTAGACTAATTCACTAGATCCTGATTTAAAGTCAGCACTCATAACAATAGTTCATTGTTACTCTAGAGGAATAAATAAGGCTTTAACCCGAGGTAAATACTGAGCTTTTCATTACGAATACAAATAAAGTAAAAATAAAAACATGAATTTGCTAAAGAAAAAATGAGTGAATTTTATTATTTTATATAAATCAACAACTTCTGCTTTAGCCTCTTCTCTTATGAAATCAGACGTTAAATCCATATCTGAATCTGATGAACTCATCATATTACGTTAATACAAAATCTCTGCTATACGGAAGTATAAACAAAACTCTACAACTCGAAAAAATTAATGAAGATCGGATTACCGAATTCCCACCTATTATTTTCTTTTTTTGGTCATTATTTTTCATTTTCATTATCAAAAAAATGGTAAATATTCTGCCCAAATCTATATTATCTTAAAGAAATAGTTGAAGTTGATTATAATAAAGTCATTTAAAAAATATATTGGATAATTAATATTTTACTCTTATTATTTCAGTTTTACATCGCGCTGTAATTGAGTGTAGTGACTGTATAGAAAATAGTATAGAACATGGTTCTATATAAATGTGAAAATAGAACTAGTTTTTTTTTATAATTTGACAGCTGTGAGTTGAAAACGATACTCTATAAGGATGAAAGTATTCGGAGTGGCTATTCGGGCCCGGGTCCCAATAGACGTCGATCGCTATTGGGATCCGACAGCAGTGAATTGAAAAATAACTTATAGGATAAAACTGAAAACTGTAGGTTAGGTTAGACATTGTGACCATATACAAAAAAGCATGAAACTGACTCAAAACTGCATATTTTTGTTCTCCGGGTCCGTATAGCAATCGACTTCTATTCGGATTCGGACCCGGGTTTGAATAGATAAACACAGCCGAAAGTATTATGTTCAACCCGCTCCTCAGGCAACTTCAGACCTACTTCCGAGCATGAGTAATAAAAAACATAATTTTGCTATCCTGTTCAATAAATAACCATTAATTTGCTAACGATAATAAATCGTTAGCCTTATAAAAACAGAGAAAATACTAATGCATATTAAGATTTCTTGATTACTACACTCACCTTATCTCTTACAAAAATATTTCATAAATTTTACGCAGTCTCCAAAATAACCCTGCATTATGCAACTTTTTGACAATGATTTTACTATATTATCGCTAAATTAAGTAAGGTAGGAGAAATAGCCGGAGGTACTGAATGTTACTTCCGCGTGACGATATATCCAGAATACATATGTCGCCGCTCTTATTCTTCCCGTGGATGTCGTAAAAATCGACTAATAAAATTGTGAAGAAATGAAAAACTCGAAACGAAACCCAACGTCAACCCTCTAACTCCTCTTCGCCTGTGGAAAGGCCAGCAGTTGGATGTATAGGGTTTAAGAAATAAATTGAATGATAGCGAATAATAGTAGCAGTTTGGTTTGAGTATGTGAGTAAATTTTGCGATAGAGGTGAATTGTTTTTCGAGTGCCTAACCCGAGCAAATTAATCTTTATCGGTTAAATTAATCGTAGCCATTAATTAAGTTACAATGTGTGGTCCTCAATCAAGTACATCGTTCATTACGGAGTCATTTCTAATGGCATTCTTAAAAGCCTTTGAATATGAGATTAGGCTTGGGCTGATCCTTTTAAAATTAAACTTAAAGGACAAGTTAATCAATGTAGATTTGCGTAACCGACGTGTTCAGTTCATCACGACTGTTTGGGGCACGGAGTTACCTATGCGATTGCAAGTTTACTTTGAGTGGTGAGCAAGTCCGAGGGGCACTCTATAATTGATGTACCCTTATCACTTAGCGGTATAAGAAATAGCCTACGACCTTTTCTCAGATCTACCAAATAAACTTAAAAAAAAACATAAAAATCGATCGAACCGTTTCGGAGGAGTTTAGTAACAAACACTGTGACACGAGAATGTTATATATTAGATTAGAAGAAGACTAGCTGTCTCCGACAGCTGTTGTTCTGTCGAAAGCGCGCGAACTGTCTAACGCGCGTAGTTTAAATAGGTAGACGTCAAGTTTTCTAAAAATTTCAAATTTTCTGCGCCATTTTCTTTTCTTTTCGTAAGAACCTTCTACAAAGTCGGTAAAGTAGTTTTTAAGCTATGGCATAACCAAGGGAAATAAGGATTTATTTTTATATATTTAGATGTGTTGCTTAATAAAGCTAGAGGAAGTATTAATGCTCACTAGAGCCTTTATAGTGGCCTATAAGGTACTAGTTGATATCCTTTTTTGTGCAGATTTTGCGCTGAGAACGCTGAGCCGTCACTATACATTTCATGTTTTATTAGAACTAAGTCCAGTAAGCTTAGGACAATCATTTGATACGAGCCTAAAAAGAATGTATGCTATGTGTGTTGAAGAAAGTTAACATATTGCTCTCGGATACGCCCAATCTCCGATAGCAGAATTCGCACCCGACTATATTATAAATCAAGAAAGGTCACAAAATATTCTCGCACTTTTTTGTGATTTACGAGCGCTGAATTATTATAAAGTGATGAGTAGATCACGTGGGTGAAGGTGTATAATATATATGTCAATAATGTTATGATTTATAGACGTGGTCGCAATGCGTTGTATAACTACACCGAGATCCGTACTTTAGAAAGGTTCTCTGGGTCAAACATAGCTCTCAATTTGTTTGTGTATATGTTACTGTCACCGCGTTCTCAAAGATAGGACCATAACATAGAATCAGTGGTAAGTATAGTGGTTTTTTTTTAAAAATGCTTTTCTAGGCTCTTCACATAATACTTGTTTTACATACGACAGGGAAGCTCTTTACTTTCATTTCACTTGATGGTATAAGTGACGATAAGACCAAAGGTGGGAGCCAGCTTCGCCTGGACTCCTCAAGAAATGACGACCTGGTTATCTAACCTCTGATTGTTGGAAAACAACAATGCTATATATTAAAAATGTTATCATGGCGACAAACTTGGGTAAGGTGATGGTATAACTAGTCAGGCACACTCAGAAACCTACCACCAACCAAACCGAGCAGAAAATCTTCTGCTCCCATTGAGAATCGAATCCCGGACCTCTCGAATCCCGATCAACACGCGGTATTTGCAACCCCCACAAGAACTATAGTGTACGTTGCCAACTTGTGACATAAGATGTACGAGTAAAGTACCCAGTAATTTCACTGCCACTCCCTTCAAACCGGAACACAGCAATGCAAACACTGCTGCTTTGCGGCAGAAATAGGTAAGACGGAGGTACCCAAGCAGGCGACCCTGGTACCGTCTCCCTCCGATAAAACTTAAATGCTAGGTAAATTAGAATATCGGCATGTGATAGGGTACTAAGACAAGTTGTAGCCATGTCGAGTAAACTATACACGACTAAGCTATCAAGTAAACTACGAGTATATAGGCACACTAATAGCATTTGAATAAATTGATAAATTGCTAAATGCCTAATAGACCTAGATCTTGCATGACAGATTAATTGGTGTAATAATATAAAATCGTGCAAAAGTAACCCTATGTACAAACCACAGGGCGTTGCAACGCGGAAGGCGGTAAACTTTGACAGTTAAGCTTAATTAGCTTACAGGCATACATGCGAGCACATTCTGGTTTGACCGCAGTGTGTGTACCACAAGCAATTTACGACATACGCACTAGTCCTAATTAACATCCAGTCTAGGCGCACCAAACTATTTCGAAATTATCTCATATTGTTGCTGCGTTCTGAAATGTCGTGCTGTGTGTACCCTTGAAGTACTTTGGTTGGAGCTAGAATTTATGAACAGGATGAGACGGTGTAACACAACATAACACACGCACACACACACAGAGACAAGACATTAATAATGCACACACGTACAAAAAATCACACACACAAAGTAGAAGGATAATAAAGCGAATGGTGATTAAAGTAAGTCCTAAAACAGTTATTCTGCTCTAAAGTTATATTGCACTCAAGTGCTGCACCTCACCAGCATTTCATTATTTACTTTTATTTATAAATGATACCAGAAAATATTAAAAAACAATACAGTATTAATGTTTTAATCATGTAATAACAATAGTACATTAACTACCAGCTGACACGCTGCGTTCAGTACTAGTTATGACGAACCAAGTTCGAATTTTCACTTTACTATCTTTCTGGTTGTCCCTGCTCTAATATCAGACCACGCCAATCGCCATAAAGAAAAGTTTTGGGTTTTTTAATTTTTGGTTTTTTGTATGTTTGTATTGACTAGGCTCTGAAACTACAAGACCGATTTAAATAATTCCTTCACTAATCGAATGCTACAATATCACTGAGTAACATAGGCTATAGAATATTTTCCTACGGGAAAATATGTAATTCCCACGGGAAAAACAAAGATAGCGCAGGCGAAGCTGCGAGCGGAAAGCTAGTAATGAATAATCTGGAGTACCTATGTCGGAACTAACATTCAGCATCAGGGGGCGTCGGCCAGTGCCGAGTCCACAGCGTGGTGCTGTGGACTCGGCACTGGCCTTCTAATCAGGAGGTCCGCGGCTCGATCCTGACATGTACTAATGTGTTTTTCGTTTGTCGAATTTCATATATACATTTATCCGATGCTCTTATAGGCAACCTGCATGCATCTGCGAAGAAATTCAAAAGTGTATGTGAAGTCGACCAATTCGCACTGGACTAGCGTGGTTCAATAAGGCCTAAACACTCTATCTTAGGATAGGCTCGAGCTTCTCGGTGGGGACGTATATGAGCTGTGATGATGATTCAGTATCAGTCCTCGTTGGTGAAAAGCGAGGCTTAATCTTACGCAGGAAAGCACCGCACTTTTCATGATAGATTCCTTGCAAGAATGCATACAACGACATCTCGTACTGTCGTCTCTTATTTTATAGGGCGTGCAGCCAGCTTCGTGGTGGTACATTTCGCAATATGTTGTCAGTAATCCTGAGACTGACGACTAAGTGCGTTCTATTATACTGACACATCAGATGACTGATAATTACTTTCCGACCTATCACACCAAAGCAACAACTCGCTCAATTCGAGATTAGTTTACAGAACCAACTCGAAAGCAAATAGGTTTCATTTACGAGGTAGAATTTTTAACAAAGTTCAAATGAGATGAAAACAGTTAAAGATTTCATCGGGGCTGATAAGAGCTCGGTAGTCGTGAGACACGATATATTGGAGACGCGAGTTCTGCAAATACCGCCCGAGACGAAATTTTATTTTCTTTATTCATTTTTCAATTTATTTAGCATTAAATTACAAAAAATTATATTTAAGATCTTCACAACAAGACCTTTCATTTGATATGTCACACACACGATGCAGTTTTCAATTTTTTTTTATTTTCCACCTTCCCCCCAAAACTGACCTCCCATATTATAAAGATTTCTATTCACGTCACACCTCTTTGGGTCAAAGAAATTGATATGTGTATCAAATTTCGACTCAATCGGTCTAGTAGATTCGGAGATAATTGACTGTGACCGACAGATAGACGGACACACGAGTGATCCTATAAGGGTTCCGTTTTTTTATTCGGACGTACGGAACCCTAAAAACGATCACCACAATACTTTGATTAATCTATTCTCACGTTTATAACTCTATCTTTGAATTTGGAAATAAAAACATTAGATTTCGGTATAATTATCGAGAAGGTGAAATCCTCAACAGCTCAACTCCTGGACTCATCAATAGCTGAAGAACCGGCTATTTACCTCTAATTGTCGGTACAATTCTGTTAACATTGTTATTACCGGAGGGAGACTCTGTACCAGGGTCGTGTGCATGGGTACCTCCGTCTTACCTATTTCTGCCGCAAAGCAGCAGTGCTTGCATTGCTGTGTTCCGGTTCGAAGGGTAAGATATGGCACTGAAATTACTGGGTACCGTGACTTTACATCCTAAGTCACAAGTTGGCAACGTACACTGTGGTTCTTGTGGGGGTTGCAGTTTTGCTGCGAATCTTACAGGAGCCACATGTATTATAGGTGACTGTTACCATTTACCATCAGGTGGGCAGTTTGCTTGTTTGTCAACTTAATTGCAATAAAAAAAAATATTTCATTGTCATTGTTATTATTAACATTGTTTAACATTGTTCAACAATGCTATTAACATTGTTGTTATGGCGACAAATTTAGGTAAGTTTTCACGTACACACTTGTAGAGTCAACAAAGATTGGTTTTATTAGGTATATTAAATTTCAACAACACTTTATAACTACTCGTAAGTCTATAAAATATACTAGAATTAACTATGGTAAAATTATGGTGAATGTATGGTGATATGGTGTGAGTGCGTATGCGCGATTGGTATGGTGATCGGATAGACACTAAAATTCATTAATAAAGTTACAAATAAAGAAATTAAGATCACGTGCGCTTAGCACGCGATGCGAGTCAAATCGCTGACGCGTCTTTTACCTACATACGGTGACCGTACAGCAGCGGTGGTAAGTAGCCAGTCGTGCTCAGAAGCTCTACCAACAACCAAACCGAGCAGAAGAACTTCTGCCCCCATGGGTAATTAAACCCCGGACCTGCCAATCAACATCTGGTAGTTTAAATAATAAAACGCTGTCTAAACATTTTTAGACTTACTTGGTAATAATTACAAAGAATGCTATGCAAAATAATATGAATTACACAATTTTGCACAAATACTAATAATTTATAGGACTTCATCGATTATACCGTATTTTGTATTCATTATCAATCTTAGAGCATCAATTTAAACTATCAATTATTCATAAGATGCTCAATCACTATAATTCTGATTTATAAAAGCTTCTTAATAATTATATTCTAGTATTTCGTATATAATTTACATAGAAACAAGTAAGCTGAGAATGCGATATTTTTCATTGAAATTATATTAATCTGTTTTGTCACATCATAAATTATTTTAATGGCAAATAAGTCTATATTGCGAATGTAAAAGAAAGGATGATATTACAATCTTGGCTATAATTAATGGTATAGTATGTGTCATTTATCGGAAGTTCATTGATAATTGATAATGCGAGTATGTAGTTATTTATATTGAGAAACTTGCGAAAGTTTTGCTATATACCTTGATTAAATGATTAGGTATTGATATTGAGTGGGATTAACAATTATTATTACGGTCTTGGATACTACGAGTATATTGGACGATTGAAAAGAGTTTGATTTAGACACATTTCAATAAGACAATTTTGCATTAGGTATCCCACCGATATTACGCTATATGTTACGAAAGATTGTATGTTTATGAACTATTTTGGCAGTTGGCACATCTTTATCATGCGGACTAAGTCATAGGACAGCTAATATCACAGACAGACGAAGTCGCAAGAGAAATCTAGTATGTGAAACCTCTTTATATATGTCTATTTTTTGTTAGCAAAAGCTTTATCACTACTTCTATACTAACGTTACATTACTGTACTATAATTCCTCGCTACATTGAGTTTGTGTATATGCTCTTGTTCATCTTGGAAACTATGGGTTTTCATATAATTTTCTCTATCAGAAATAAAGATTACCTATAGATTTTTTTAAATTTTATAACGTTTACCTCCCGGTATCATTTTTCAAAACGAAGTCGGATATTATCGTCTGTACAGATAGCGTCCGTATCTAAGTATTTGCATATTGGTGTGGTACTAATTAGTCATATTTCTTTTTCGCATGCGATTGAGGAAGTGCGGGCAGTGCACCATTGGCCTGCGTAGTTAGTACTAATTACTGACATTTTTGTCGGAAATGTTGCTATATGTCTTTTCCGAGTAAGTCGCTATTAGTTGGAGATACTGATTATTGTTGACCCAAATCAATTAAATTCGTTGAATACTTATAATTCTGATATTTTGTAATATCATTTCTTATTCATATGCCTCAGTTACTTAACCAGCAACGAAACATAATAACTCGTTAAAAACCAAATCAATCTCTTGTTCGCCTCGCCAATCATTGTGGTAGCTATATTTTAGCGGTCATTTTGCTGCGAAACATAAATTAATAAGGCGGTTTCTATTTTAATTGATGCACCGAAAATGCATGTGATTAAGCGGAAAGCATGTGTCGTAATTTTTTATAGTTCTTTTAAGCATGGACTCTTTTGTACAGAAAGAAAGAAAGAAAATAATTATTTGTTTTATCATGTGTTACAGGTTGTGGTCTTATACAACTTCTAGTATCAACATGTCTTACTAGAATAGGTGTACAAATTATATAAATTTACACGTAAACTTTACACTTCAACTAAATGTCAAATATTTTAACTATTCTGTTTTCGAATTTACTAAACCTATTTTGTCAATAATAACACTATTCACCGTAATTTCGTCAAATAAAGTCATATGTAATTTGATAGAATTAATGTCAAATACAAAATTACTGTCACTACAATTTGTTACTTAGAGTGTGTCGTCATTCAGGAATTCATTTACATTATACTAACACTTGTTGATCAATAAATTTTTAACTTTTTTTGAATAAGTTATAATTTAATTTCCATAAATTGAGGGTTGGCTCTAACAAATAACACCACCTCCAAAACATATATTGACGGGAGAGTGAGAAATCTATGTTTTGTAAAATATGATCTACAGCTTTCTATTGTATTGAGTCCAAACATGTATCTGATGCATCTTTTCTGCATTTTAAAAGCAGTACATCTGTTAGTGGAGTTTCCCCAGAAGTTAATTCCATATCTGAGAAGAGACACGACTAAGCCATGATATGCAGTTAATAGAGCATCAGTGCTTAATAATGATGCTAACTTATATAGTGCATAGGCAGAACTGCAGATTTTCTTACTTACGTATTCTTTAAGTGCTTTCCAGTCTAACTTGCTATCAATTACAATACTCAAAAATGTTGCGCAGTCCACTTTAGAGATTATTGTATTTCCATATTTTATTTCTAGATTTGGTACAGATTTATTTCTCTGGGAGGTCATTAATTGAGTTTTGTTTAAGTACACAAAGGTTTAAACAGTAAAATGAATAAGTTATCAAGGATATCGAACGCCGCCTTAATTAACCACTGGGCTACCGAGCTCAACAGTATTTTAATGACTTTCAAAAAAAAAGATATTCCAAGCGTGTTAATTCTTTTCACATTAAAATAACAAATTTATTCGGATACAGCAATATTATATTTTTACTATTCGTTTGAATCATTATAATATTGGTTGCACAGAAACAAAATGACTAATTTCTTCATTTCCTCAAGAGGTGATGAAATTCCCTGGGAAGGTATAAGTAGATCACGTTATGTCACAGTCCTACAATAAGACAGACATCCTTTACAATGTATCTACGAGTATTGTTCATCAACATCAAATACCTATTTTGTCATTCACAATTCCACATACAATATGCGCCAACTTTTATATCAGTGAAGAGTGGTGACCGCCTACGAAGACGTAATAATTAACATTATCTCTACACTCGTACCATAAATCCTCTATAACGGGTTAAGTGATCGTTACCTCTCCCCGCATTATGCAAAGTAATGTAATTTATTTATGTGATTTTATCTGTACGAATGTTTTCAACGATTTTTCTAATCTAAGTAGTACCTACTTACTCGTACACATAAACAATGTCCGGGATAAATGCACTTTGTCTGCCTAAATTAGTATTATCTTAAGAAAATGTCACGTATATTCCAAATCAATGGCCGTATCCATCTATACATCTAACTACAAAAAACAAGCTCTTTGAAATTAAGTACCATAATAAATAAATATCAATAAATAGTCGTCGTCGTGCTTGGATAAACATTGCAATAACTTACATTGTAGCTTACCTTCGCCGAAAACTTCTTCACTTCCCTCGGCTTGGCGAAGTACTTCTCCAGCTTCGACTCGTAGCCGTTGATGTCGAGCGGCCGCGGCGGGCTGGGCGCCGGCCGCACGCGGTACGTGCCGTACTGCTCGGTGTGCTCCGATATCGTGGGCAAGTTGCCGCTGGGCGAGCTGCAGCTGCTGCTCGACCGAGAGTACGCGTAATTCACCGACCCATCCGCTGGATTCTTCGGCTTCTTTGTAAACGCATACCGCCTAGGCCGCTCCACGGTCGGCTTCAAGTCGTAAGTCTCGAACTTTTCCGAGACAAAGTTCTCTTCGACCTCCGTGGTCGGCACGTACCGCAGCAGCCTCGGCTCCTTGATCCTCTTCTCGTACTTAATCGAGTCGGTCTCATTGTCCAGCTGAGCCAAGTTCAAGGTGGGCTGCAGTTCGTTCGCGTTGCGGTGAGCTTTGCGCCTGTTCTTGCGTTCAGTCGTTTTCGTTTTGACTACATGGTCGTCCACTATCTCGGATTCTGAGGACGGTCTGTCCCCGTAAAGCACATAGTTACCGTTCACCATTTTGATTTGAGAAGATTTTGGATTTTTAGCACAACGGTAGTCAATGTTTGTTCGGACATTTCGTAATGCTGCGATTCACTGTAACGCCATCGGCGTCCTTGGTATTCGGAGTCAGATCGGGTGGGCTGTGCGAATGAAGAGTCGGTCACAGTGCGGTTTGTTTGTTTGAGATATCGTGTTTCGTCGTTGCAATTGAAAGAAATTCCATAACAGTGAGATGCAACAATTAACATTGAATACACATTTGGCGGATTGAGAAAATAAACAAAATTCCTTTCGTCTGTCACCTCTATTCTTACGTGATAAAACTCGAACTAAATACTTAATTCTAAAAAATAGTAATAATATTATGAGCATTGCATCATCGAAACTCATTCGAAACTATATGTAGTTCATAAACATCACTTTAATCATCTGATATATCAATATCATGTTAGATAACCAGTAACTGACTCATAGCTTTTATGAACTTCTCATTTAGTCAGTACTGAGAAGACAACACACAATAATCAATAGTAATCTCCTGATGAAGATTTAAGATTAAGAATTGACTCTAAGTGATCGATTGATCCCATAAGTGAATCAGTATGCTGATTTTGATTGTGAAACAGGTATGTAACAAGCAATGAGAACGTGCTCGATGTTGTAAACTCAGATAACATTCGTAGTGTTATGTCGGCCATGATTGTCTGGTGGCGGTTCCCAAGCTTTTTGCGTTTACGCGGGAATGTTCTCAGTAAAGCGCGTGCGCGACAATGGCGGCTCGGCGCGGGGCCGTTGAGAGTGAATTACGGTTGTGCAACGAACCGCTTTATGCAACTGATGTGCCGTTAATGCAACAGATGCACGGATAACCCGGCTCATCTGGAATCTCTTCCGACGCGAGATAAACGACTTGCGGTAGGACACAATGAGTAATGCGCGCGCTACCTGACGATGACTGCTTTCGAGATTGATCTAGATCTGTCGCTATAATTATGTATATTCAAAATTTATTGAATGTTACGGAAACGTAATATTTGCATTAGAAAAGGAAACTAGACAAAACCCAATACACATAATCGAAAAGGTCAATCTATTCGAGTTTCATATATCAATTTCAAGTTCACAACTCGGAAACTCTATCTAGTACATAATATCTTCAGGAAACATTAGCTAAGGGGGGGGGGGGGGTGGGGCTTGGGGTCCGGACACTCCCCATTGAAAATCAACATACACTAGATATAATAAACTTTTCCTTCCAAGGACTCGTATCAGTATACACTAGGCAAATTGAAGTTTTAATCTGGACACCCCCCCCCCCCCCCCCCCCCATCGGGAAGTTATATCTACGCCTATGTCTGGACATATATTGCAAACGTTCTCTTGGACTTCATCTGACCTGATGACAGTTGAAGATACGGCCGAAGATGGAACTGCCACCTGGACTCACCATCAAGTGAGGAACTGGCCATCTTACCTCTAATTGCCGCAACACAAATTCAGTTCGGGTCCGTATGATTACCTTTTTTTTCAACATTTACCGCGTCTTGGTGGTAAGTTCTAAGATTTACCGAGTATATGATGGTAAAAGTTTGAAATGGACAATGATCACACAATAGTTCGAAATTTTACCATTAACAGTTGGTAAATCTTAAGTTTTACCGTAGTTCGGGCTTTTACAGTAACTTAAATGTATGACATCATTTCATTCACTTTTCCCTTTTTAGTACTCGTAAGTAATAAAACTATACTGAAATCGAAATAGATGACTATTTTACATCTTTAAAGATCACATGCGGATTTTTTGTACTAATTAAGAATTCATTGTAAGAAGTCCTTTCGTGTTTGTCTGCTATAGAGTTATTAGAAAGTAGGTATTGCATAATGCAGGTATAGTTATAGTACCCTTCATAAATATAAACTACTGCTAAATACAGACGTAGTACTGAAAAAAAAAACTTAATTTACTATCGACAAATTGAATTGAATGCAGCAAACCCACAGAGCGAATGATGAATAGATGCGCACTGAAGATCACGTTTGATATTTGATCGTAAAGTTATTTATGAAAATCGGAACAGCCTATAATCACGAACGGCGAAGCCTACAATTCGTATAATCGTTCCCATTGTACGCGATACACCGATTCGGTCCTTGATCTATGAGGCTGTCGCAATCCACGTTAGGTATGAGCACAATGCATCTTGCCGAACCCCGGCTAAAGTTCAACTGGTGAATCTGAGTGCTCCATTTGGATCTAATGGAATTTCCTTAAATTGTAAGTTATATTTGCTCGATAGGGTACTATCGAGCCAAAACCCAATCATATAAAAGTATTACGCCATTGAAAATTCAAAATTGCAAAATTAATTATACAATACAAAAAGTTGGGTCTGTGAAAAAATGTATGGGGAATTAAAAAAATTAACTTTACAATTTCGAATTTTCAATGACTCCAAAACTTTCATATGACTATGTTAACATGGGTAGGTTTCGGCTTGATAGGGTATAGACCAAACTCTACGATGACTTCTCCCTCCAGAACGTGGTTTGTGCCATGCTGGAGGGAGAATGGACGTGGGACGCGGTAAACTCCTTCTGCGTGGACGTAATGACGCAAAAAGAGTCGGCGGAGGGCCAGAGAGGAGGATCCTTAAGCCGACCCGTACCGCAACAGAAGGCTGGGGCGGAGGAGGGGGAATTACGCTCGCCTTCTTCCTGCTGACGGCAACATACGAGGCCCTGGGTTGAGAAGCCCGGGTCCTGCATTGCACAGGTTGCCGCCAGTTGCTGAGCCCCTGGATGGCCCGGGGATCACAGGCCTCCTCCTTTTAGGGGGGTGGGAGGGGCTCGAACTAGGCGAACAGACGCCGACGATGTCGTGGAAGTGTTCATTTGAGTTCCCATGACCTTGTTAAGCGACGCAAAACGTCCCTTTTCGGCGTGTACTCTTCAGAAGAGGAGGATACGATGGAAAAGGACGTGCTCGCGTCAAAGCGTATGTGAGTGAGGGGCATCGGTGGGTTTTAGTCGGTAGGCCGCGGTTCCTGGCTGGCACTCTAGCCCCAGGGGCCGCGGAGAGTCCGACATAGCCCCGCACCTTCCCAAGCGCGGGGTATGCATTTCCTACTGTAAGAAAAGAGTATAGGCCATACACCTTGTATAGGTATATCGAGAAGCCTAGCTGTTATCCGCGACCTTGTCGCGTGGAATTAAATTATATCACGAGTCAAGTGTGTCACGCTTTCCCTAGGGAACTCATTTAAGTTCGGGATAAAATGTAGCCTATGTCTCTCTTCAGGGCTGAGGTATCTCTACCAAAGTTCGTTAAAATTGGTGCAGTGGCAGTGGTTTAGTCTCTAACCACACTGTGCCGGAGCAGGCCTCCGTCACTACGCGCTTAGCTTCAAGATAAGTACCTACCGCGCACATTGAGAGTCCAAAAGCAGTGGGGCTGCCGTGCCCTTGTCATTAATGCATGTTTTTTCACATAATAACAACGTTTCGCGCGCTTTCACAACTTCTATGTAGTACTATTACCTATCTATTCTGTAGCCGAAGCTACGCGGCCAAAGTTTCGCGACTGATTTTATGTTCCGACGTATTCGGCTTTTATGACACACCATATGCGCCATAATTACGCGAAGTAAATTCAGTGGCGAAACTTTGTGTGAGTTCAGAGTATCGATCGCTATCGTGGTGTCGTGTCGCGTTGACGTATATCTCCAGCAATCGAACCTAAGAATGTGTTGCCTTGCCACCCAAATTACGCCAGACCGAAGATCGGTTGTACGCCAAAACGCGACGTGATTTCGGCAAGTGTGTTGCTAGTAACTGAAATGGAATTGCGAGCGCAATCGTGCCGAAGTTGGGTCGCGTTCCTTTCGGCATAGTGTGTTAGACACAGACGTGAAAGCGTTACAGACAGATAGACAGATAGAGGAATTGAAACACTACAGACATGAAATTGCACAATATTTTGTATTGTATATTGAACAAATTGGCGTGCAGTATCGATCGGCACACTGTAGTAATCGTTACTTCAAAGTGCCATTCCGGATCGCGCGCATACTTCCGGTGTATTGTAATTTGCCACAATCGTTAAGCAAATTAATTTGAACGATGTACCGCTGTTATCGATCGATGCGCGCCTCATCAATCTCGGGTGTACCTACTGCCAATATGCATTCTTACATCATTTATTTCATGTTTCAATTATTTTTGTATATTGAGGATAAATCGATATGGTTATCTCTCATATTATAAAATAGAATTTTATAACCGCTATATTTAAAAACGCTCTTATGTTCAGATGAAATTCGTGTTTATCATTGTTTGTTATTTTATGAGGAGTTGGCAATTTTAAACCACACAAAAGTTGAAATATTGTTTTCCTGGTATTGATAAAATCTTAATCTACTTTCATTAATGAGATATTAAATAATAAATAAATAAAAATCTCTTTTATTTCTTTCACAATGACTAGACTAGGTTTACAGGCCGTAATGGGATATGAAGTTCATTGTCTGACTATTTATAGTCATCGTGAGAGAGCAGAACCTGCACTAGGATTCCCTGTGTTGCAGAGTTCCGGCCCTCCCTCCAATTTACAATATATTTTACATGTTTCCTTAAATAAATTAACGTATAAAATAATATATTTTTTACTTCTCATGCTCTGAAAGTGCTTATTTGTGCAGGATATAGGCTGCACAAAATCGAATTTTGTGCACAAGTGCATTACCGTATCTACTCATACATAAATGTATCTATATTAAGGTAAAGAAAATGAGCCATACAGCCAAACACAATAAGAAGTTCATAGATAGAATTTGTTATTTTATTATATTTACTTTAATTTATTTGCCTTATGTGTTTTTAAAGACACACTGTTTTATTTCCTCGCAATCGAGGTGAAAAGCAGAGTTTACAGCTTGTCCACAAAACCATTTTATCCTCGACATTACTATCAACCCTCGCCTAAAGTCTCGGATAAAAATGGTTCGTTTTGCGCACTCGTTGTAAAATCCACTATTAACTAGCAATTAAATATGTAACAGGTATGCATAAAAAGTTAAGTATAAAATAAAACAGAAAAAAAATCAAAATAAAACAGTGTGTGCATGCTTGTGTGTGCGTGATTGTGTGTGCATGCTTGCGTGCGCGTATGTGTGTGTGTGTGTGTGCGTGTTTGTGAGTGTGTGTGTGTGTGTGTGCGTACGTGTGTGTGTGTGTGTGTGCGTACGTGTAGTAGTGCGTTGTATCTGAATCATGAATCTCTGAGAAACGTTAAATAATTTAGCTATTGTATCGTTTTTAAAAGATTTTCTGTTTGTTCATAACTTGTAGAGCGTAAGTATTTAGTTACTAATAGTTTACATTTCTGGCGTGTCATATGGTTAAAAATTCTTATGTGTATTAATAAAGATGTTTTGTATATTAAAAAAATGTTTAAAGCTTTTAAAAAAGTTGCTGTTGGATGACAATTCGAAACCCCTTTTACTATCATATATTTTTGTTGATTCTCAATATGCTCAATGATGTGGTTTAATCATGAAACGACTGTCGTGCCAATTAATCCAAACATACGAGAAAATAAAAATAAAACGAAGTGCAATTTACGTAAAAATATTAACGTATTAATTGCAAATAATTGTTTATGCAATCACCGCGATAAACGGAGTAACAAAGTAACGGATTCCTCACTACGGCTGCGCAGGCGCCGATGAGCGCGTTATAGCGGTAGTAGCGCCCAGCCAGTGACGCGGTCTCGGCCTGCCGGCTAACGCGGTCCGACAGACTAAATAATTACCTAATAAATAGTACTTAGTAAAGTATCGGCCGTATGAATTCTCTTTTGAATAATTTTTACCATTAAGCTTGTATATTCGCCCGTAAAAATCTAAAACGGGTTTGAACGAACTTACCACACAGATATTTTATTACTTAGTTGCTTCATCTCTGCGGGTGAATAATCCTAATTCTGAAGGTATGAAGTGTCGAATCATACCTTCATTTCATACGTATACCCTCATGGAGATGGGAATTGGGAGCCCTTCAATCCACCGAATCTCCTAAGGGGGCGTTTGCGCGAGTACCTTTATCTTGCATTGCTGTGTTTCAGCTTAAAAGGGGAAAGAGTATGAAAGAAAATCAGTACTGTAGGGTAAGATATCAAGAGTTAAATTAAAATTCGATCGTGAAATACGACTTGAAGAAGCAGATCGAAAAGAGAACTGAGAAGTTAGAAGAAACTTAACATTATGACGTATGATTATACAAGTCCTAGCTTTTCGCTTTTCTCGTGGGAATTTTATATTTTCCCGTAGGAAAAATAGTTTTGTAGCCTATGTTTATCAAGCATAATGTAGGATTCTAAATGTAAAAGTTTTCAAATAGGTCTAGTAGTTTCTGAGTTTATTCGTTACATACAAATCTTTCCTCT
Source organism: Schoenobius gigantellus (assembly GCA_963935595.1). Lineage (NCBI taxonomy): Eukaryota > Metazoa > Arthropoda > Insecta > Lepidoptera > Crambidae > Schoenobius > Schoenobius gigantellus. Next base: position 13,485,391 of record OZ012542.1, on the reverse strand, counting down.
TTATAATAATAGTGTAGATGACGATATTTGTTGGAGATGATAAAAAATCCTGCCGACTGGGAGCATTTTTAAGCAAAGAAGAAGATTAAGCGTAATATCAATATGCAATTTAAATTTAGATGATTAAAAAAGCTTTGACGATTCAAATTTTAATAAAGAATATTTTAAATTTGCAATTCTTTCCGTGTGAAGCCGGAGCGGTTTGCTAGGTTTTAATGAATTAATTGTACATACATATCTTTATATGTCTGTAGTACATATACTTATTAAACAAACGTCATATACGTTTCAATCAATAATTACGATTACCTACCTAGTGCCCATACCTACATACAAACGCATATACATAGTAACGAATAACATAATTACCTGAACAAGCATTGTAATGTTCATTATTTATTTCTAGTATTTTAAAATCAATTTGTTGTGAAAACTTGCACAATCCTGACAGCAAGCTTAATCGTTCTTAAAGCGTACCTTGGTTGCGTCCCCGTGTGAACATTGTTAATAATACACAATTTATATTCGCAGTGAGAAAACAGCAGGTGACCTCGATGCCCAGACAATTAACAGTCAGTATATTGTTCAAATAATATAAAAGCTTGTAAAGTCTTACGGCTAGTGTGATATGCACCTTATTGTATTCATAGCGAACTAAATGCAGATTTACAGTAAAATAATATGCTGTTTACATAAGCTTGTCGTTAGCTAAATATTGTATTCTTTTTCAGTCTTCAAGTTATGTCAAGTTAAATGTTTGTGTAAATAATTAGTGCACGAAACCATTCGCTTTTTGGCATGATTTTTGCGAATTGTTTACAAAGATATTTCCATTTTTGTTATTTTTTGCAAAGTTAAAACTCTATGGTCGCTCACCCGCTAATACGATGTTGCCGCTAGCCATAGAGTTAAGTAAATGTAAAAAGGGGCGATTTTTGGTTAATTCTGACTCATATTCTAGATTGATAGAATTGATTCTACTTTCGATTTTGCACAAACTAATTTCAGAATTTGCGCAATTTCATTAACACGTATCTGAACGAAAACGTTCAATGCACAAATCCATATCTACACTATTATTATAAAGAGGAAAGATTTGTATGTCTGTATGTTACCAATATAAACTCAAAAACTACTGGACCGATTTCAAAAATTCTTTCACCACTAAGATGCTACATTATCCCTAATTAATATAGGCTACAAAATTATTTTTCCAACGCGAAAATATGACATTCCCACGGGAAAACAATAACAACGTGGGCGAAGCTGCGGAAAAGTAGTGTATTCTCTAACTATAGCTACCCGTACAGACCTCGTTTTGTCAAAAGTTATTTAGGTACTCTGTGATTTTTATGGGAAAATAAAAGTGTTTTTTTTTTACTATTTTCCACGCAATTTTATGTTTTTTCTCTCTATAGTATGAGTGACGATTAGCATTATTTTTAAAAAGCCGTAACATGATAAGTGGTAATTACCTACGCGTGTACTGAAAGTGAGTGCAATCTCGACTTTACTCCATTAGCTTAGAAGATTATTTCAATTGCATTCGGCGCATCGCTTGGATAGAGGCACACAAACGAAGGGGTTGGCGTGTGCGCAATTTGCGTATCATTAATTTATGCTCCGCGAGTTATTGGAGCATTGAACTGTGACACGTTACAATTACCACTCCCGCTGACCGTTAGCGGCCGCTAGTGGGCAGGCTGAGGAGAAATCGAAGATGGACGCCACCTCGGGGGGCAAAAGCCAACAGTAACTGGAACTCACTTGTTTTTTGCTTCAATGATATGAAATTTCATTAACAATTTTGGGTGTGGTGATATGATCGCCCATTCTATTTATCAGCTAAAATATGTCCTGAATGGGTGGTAGGTAAAAAAAATGAACGATTCTAAAGAGCTTGCTATTAAATCATCTACACTATTATTATAAAGAGGAAAGATTTGAATGTATGTATGTAATGAATAAACTCAAAAACTACATGACCGATTTTAAAAATTCTTTCACCATTAGAATGCTACATTATCCCTGATTAAAATAGGCTACATTTTTTTCAAATTAAAGAAGAAAATATAAAATTTCGACTGGAAAAAAAAACTCCGACGATGCTGCGAGCGGAAAGCTGAAATAATTAATTTGTATTACAAGGAGACTATATTGCAGCCATCTGCGTGGGTAACTATTTCTGCTGCAAAATAGCGAGGCTTGCATTGCTGTGTTCCGAATGTATCCGCGGTACCGATTTGAAGAGAGGAAGGCAGTGAAACTAAAGGATACTGTGACTTTATGTGACCGTATGTCCCTAGTTAGCAAACGTTCGATGGGGTTGCACATTTGCAATTCTTACAGAAAAGAAACATAGGCAAACACATCAAGTATAGGCAACTGTAGCCAGTGTCTGCCTGTTTGCTAACATAATTATATAAAAAATATGTAAATAAAGTGTTCTTTGCTGTATTTCTATTTCAGATTTACTTCCAAAACATAACAATTAATGAGATCGTTTTATTTATCAAAAGAAAAACAATGGCAAATTACGAAATATTTAGGTTTGTAATGAACTCGTCGATTCCACTTAAATATTTGTCAAAAAAACTAGAATACGATTATAATCATGGAAAATGATTGAAATTAAGCTATAAATCGCCTACTGTGCAACGGGTCGCGGGTTCGATTCCCGCACGGGACAGATATTTTGTATGGCCTACAGAAATTTGTTCCGGTCTGGGCGTATGCGCATGTGATATTCTATGTTTGTAACTGCACCCACGACACAGGAGAAAATCCGTGTACAGGAGGAAATAGTGTGGGGCGACGTATTTTTGAAAAAAAAACAGTTAAAAGATTTTGTAATAACAATACCAATAAAAATATACTATTAAGATATTTAAAAAAGAATACGTTCTGGGCGTCCTTTAATCAAGCTTCACATAATAAATTGCCTAAATTATTACGAGTATATTGTTATTACAAGTAGGTATAGTATAGTATAGGCCTATTATAAGTATATCGATACTAATACTACATGATCCCAAAACTAATGAATTATGTTAAGTAGAGACTAAACACAGTTGATATGTTTTACGTGCTTGCTATCTGGTATTATCGCCCGCCGTATCGCGTTATAAAAAATATTATGAAATATAATAAAAAAAATTGCAAAAATGAAATCAGTTCAAATAAATTCATGTATCTAGGTGAGCAGAATTTGATTTCAATAATTCTATTCTAATTCAAATAGCTGTAATATTTATGAATTATAAATTAGCGAGTTGTGACTAATTTATTCAATATTATCCATCTGATTAACGTTGGTATGTACTAAGATTTTACATGATTAACTCATAATTAGTCACAAATTGTTCCCGAAGCCTTGACTTCAGTTAGATGCTACGACCTCATGGCTCCTACGATTCATCCAAAGCAGTCACCGCCTACATATTGCTATTAGCATCGTAGGCAAGAAATACCTAAATACAGTTGTTAATGATCATAGGACACTGTCAAATTATGATGGAAAAATGAGAAATTAATGATTCCGTTATTTAAAAACAATGTCTATACGCAGCATATTGTTTGCAGTGGTTATAAGCTTAGTAAATGTAGTATTTAGTCACATTTAAAATACAAATGCTACCAATTTCCAATTTGCTTTCAATAATCAAGAATATAAGTAAAACAGAGGATGTATCGGAAATACCGTGCCGTCTCAAACAAACAAACCGCCTCCGCGTCGACTTCTTCAGTCAAACACCACACGACACAACAATTCAAAACACAACACGCGATTCGTCACTTGTATCACAATGGCAAATGGATCGTGGAATGTTAGTTGACAGTGCCGAGCTGCGCATGCGACTGAGCACCCGACAGCCACCACCGTTGCACCACCGCTCATTGTGAAGAACAACCGTGGAAACTAACACTTTACGCAACTGTAATGGAAGATACGAGATAAATTTGAACACCAACCAGACTATTGTGAAGCAATATGCGAGAAATTTTACTAAAATCAGTCCTTGAAAAGTTTATTGGGCCTTGCGGACTCTCTGAAACGGCACGTGCACAACTATCGTAGATAATTATTTCTCGCACGTTGCGTTTTTCAATGAACGGTATTATGATCTTGAGAGTAAACAATGTACTCGTAGTATGCAGCACAACAACAGACGGACAATCGTAATGATCGATCGTGTCAGATACCGTTTTAAACTGTAACAATTATGAATTACTAGCTGTGCCCGCAAACTACGTTTCACATATGGGGATTTCTCACCTCCCTGTGGGAATTTCTTTATTGAGCGCTTTCCTCGTACCTCAGTTGGTCAGTCACCAAAATCTTTTATAAATACAGATTAGCTTTTATCACATTTTGTGGAAAGTCTTATGGTAACAACTTAGGTTCTAGATAAAAATGTTAATGACCTATCTACCTATCTCATTATTCACGCACACACTGCCTAGATGAGCAATACTGGAACAACTGACAGGACTGAATTAGACAGGCAAGTCTCGCCCTACACCGAATCGATACACATAATATTCTGCGCGTAAAACTTCATCACGCTCTACTGATAAGTTGTTTTTTGCAGATGTAACATTATTCTTCTAAAGGGATGACTTCTCTCATTGACCCTTATAGGTGGACCGACGTTATCTACGCTTGATTAACGGCGTACTCGCGAACCACAGCAATCCTAACAGATATCTTTTTAGCTTAGAAACTCCTGCATTGCCGCTTTAGACACCCTCCAAGACGTACCTACTTGTCATATATTTAAACATACTTGCCATATTTCCTGGACGAGTTTCGATGGTTGGAATAATTTAATACCAACATTCCGACGCAAAACAGTTGCAAAGTTGTAGCTTTGCGAAAAATGGCCAGGCGACGACGAAGATGCAGAATAATAAATCGACAGGATTACTTCCAATTTCATAATATTATTTGGTGAAATCCAAATTCGAATAAAATATTCAAAAAAGTTTATTGATGGATTGTTTTATGGTGGGCCCGGCAAATGACCTCCTCCCGCCTGATGTTAAGCGGTGAAAGAGACACAATTGAGTTGATAGATAGAGGAGGGACGACATCCACTATCCTACCTGCCCGCCCCTTGCTGGCCCAAAATATGCTTTTTTACGCCTCTTTTGAAGTAACCCATGTTGGAGGATAGAGGAGACACGTGCGTAGGTAGTTAATTCCAAGTGTAGGATAAACGACAGAAGAAGGAATCTTGGAATTTCTTGGTACGGTGTGAAAAAGAGGATACAGTGTAAGGATGACTCCGAAGGCCCTCACGCGTGTTTCTGTTAAGGAATGTAGAGGAAGGTATTAGGTTAAAGGGCTTCTCAGAGCATTCCCCATGGAACATACAGTAAAAGGCGCTAAGAGAAGCGATGTCAGGATATTTCAGTACCTAGTAGCAAATAGTAGGCTTAAAGTTATTAATTTATTGAAAACAAAGTTGGCACAATTGCATCTGCACAATAGGAATCCAATGAATCATAAATATACATCTGATTAGGACTGTTCGAATTTCCTCAATGGACGTCAATAGAGATCTTTATTCTTGACCTTATGCATCGTGTACCCGGACAAAAGCATTCTCCTCTCTGTGCACGACCTTAAAATGTTAAATAACTTAGATAAAAAAACCTAAATAACAATGTGCATCTATTTGGGAATTATGAGTTCCATGGCCAGGTGCAATAATACTAAAATGAACTAACATAAAAGCTACATTGTATTTGTTGTACGAGGTTGTGCACCTACTTTGCTTATTTTACTAAGCGGTTTTTTATAATATCAAGACTAATTGTCAAATCATCAATTCAGATATTTATTTCCCAATTAAATTAACATTGTGTATAACATCATAGTTCAGCTATTTCATGTATTAACGAATAATTCGTAACATTTTTAAGTTACTATAAGTATTATTAAGTAATAAGGTAGTTTCTAGTTAACAAAAAGTCCTAAAATTATACACCTTGCTTATCATGTCTGTAGATAAACTCAAGAATGGAGCGTGATAGATTTTATACAAACGAGTATATAGCTTCGTTATAAAGTTTTCTTACTTAAATTGTTAAATTGGAGGTAAAAGTTTGTTTTGAAAAATCGTTTATTTCTGATAATGTGAAACGGAAATAGGCTCGGTAAAAAATGATGTAACAACTCTATTAAAATTTTGTCTATTTAATTTTTTATTTAGCACAAAACAACAAAACAGCCAAAATAATATAAGCCAAGCCGATGAAACCTCTGGAAGAACGCTAGTAGGTGTAATAAGTGTTTCATAAAACGATTGACAGTATCATAAACGAGCACTTTTAATGATTCAGACCCGACTTGCACAGAATGAAAAGGCATTTGCACATTTACATGCGAGTGAAGAATTAAACAAACCACGCATTTCCCACCAAGAACGACAGAAGGCCTATTTCTGTCACTCATTACGTTTTTATAACCGCTCGTTTGTAATCAGCCATTAGCCTAATGGAGCGGCTTGCGTGTTGAATGTTCCGCGTCTGACCAAATAAACACAAATGATCATAGAAGGTCGGAGCAAATTAAACAACAATTAATTTCATCTTTTACAAAAAAATCGCATACACCAATATCGTTATCGCAAACCTTTATAGTTATTCAAAACTAGCTGCCCGCCCCGATCCCGCACGGGGTATACTAAAAAACCTATTGACAATACAGCAGTGTAAGAAACCATAGATTTGAAGTAGCCTGAATGTCAATCTGTCAAGTTCGTCACTTTTACGTGAACATATTTTTTTTTCCTGTAATAATTTTTCAAATATTTTCTTTTATACAAACCTTGTCCTAACAATAAGGAATACATAAAACCAAGAATCATCCAATTTGGTGCAGTCGTTCGAATGTTATGGGCGTACATACATTTCGAAGATCCATTTTTATTAATATAGAATAATATAGATGAACTAAAATTATTCACCATTCTTTGAATATTCATTTAAGGAATATTTATTTTAAACAGTTCTACGACAGTTTCAAGATTCTCATTTCGCGGTCTTTACTATTGATATCCACCGATTTGATGACAGTAAGAAGCCACCAATTAATACATAATTCCTTTATTTACATATTGATATCAATTTTTGCATGCATGCGGAGCACGGAATATGTTTTCTTTTTCTTTGTCCTATAATATGGAGTAAACAATTATAAACTGTAATTTTGTAACTGTATTCGCAGTGCGAATGGCACTTATCGCTACTTCACTGCGTGTGGGTGGAAAAGACTTCAACGAGCGCATATACTTGTGGTAAAAGGAGTTTCGATTTGTTTAATAAGGCTGTGCTTGGTTAAAGCCTTATTTATTTTATACAAACTAGAATAAAGCTCTTAGGCAAAACTAAAAAGGTTTGTCTTTGTGTTTTATATGACAAACTAGTGTACCTATTACAAAATAATGAAATACGAAAGCGTTTGGCAGGATACCTATTGAAACGCATAACGTTTTTCGTCAAAAACTAAAAAGGCATAATGTTAATTGCCATAATCGTCACTTGCCATAAGTCTTTAAATCATAACTTCATAACGCATAATATTATAAGGCCGAAATATGTAAGGCATAACCATGAAAAGGCATAATTTATGTTTATTCCAAAGGCATAATATTCAAAGGACATACATTTGAAAACCATAACTGACAAAATCCATAAATCCATTCACCATAATTTTAAAACGCAAACACTTGCTATGCATAATAGATTAAATTTATTATCTTATGTTTAAATTGTTTTTTTTTGTTTTTGAACATTATTTATTAAGAAATAGTTTACTAAATAAAAAAGCTCTAATTAACGATTAATCTTAAGAAATCACATAATAATATTAATATATTATATTATTTTGCATGCATGTAGACATGTACTATGCAGCATGCATGCAGCCGGCATGCAGCATGCATGCAACCATGCAGTCATAAAGCAGGCATGCAAAATGCATGCAGGCACGCAAGCTGGCATGCAAGCAGGCATGCAGCATGCAAAACTTCTGTCATAGCTCCGGCACTGAAAACTCCCCGATGTCAGTCCACGACAATTATCTTATTAAAGCACACTTCTGTTCGCCCGGTGCTATTTGTAACTGTGATCAGCTAGCTCTTGTTTCCAGTATAAAATACTTGGGCGTTGTAATAGATAACAATCTGACCTTTAATGCCCACATTGATCTTTTATCTTCTAGAACACGTTAAGCTTATATACATTTTTAAGAATATTCGTCATGTTTCTGATATAAATATCATCAAGTTAGTCTATCTTGCCTTATTTTGGGGATTGGAGTCGCTCACGTCCGTAGGTTTTACCCTCGAGACCCTACACGTGATCCCCGGGTGGTGCTAATCGAGTGACCAACTTCTGGTGGTAGGGCTTGAAAAACCCGACTGGCTAGCGACCACCGTGCGCATGATGTAAAACCCGTCAAGTGGCCATTTTTGTCCGCGTTTCGGGATCAGTCTGCGCACAGCCAGAGCTTGAGGGGTCGTTGCTGCGATTCGTAAGGTTTGTGCGGGCTTCCGTCGACCCAGTGCCAGGTTGACTGCGTTGACCCTCCGCCCAGGAAGACCCGAAGAAACGGCTGTTCCGCTGGCCGCCCGTGGTATAGTACAGGGGCCCAAGCGGACCTAACCAGTCCGTGAGGCTGCCCCACCATGCCACGCATAATCTCGGGGTGGTCCGTCGTGCCGGTTGGTGACCGGACGGTGGGTCCCGGCGGCCACTTCCGGGGGGGTTCGGGGGCCCTTCCGTGCGGAGGGTCAGCGCAAATCAGCTGTCGGCTGTTCCCTGGCGAAACAGGCCCACACACATTAACTATGCGAAGCGCAGCAAGGACACCTCAGTTTCACGCCTCTCACTCCAATAATTATGGCAGCGCAAAATATTAAGACAGGTCGTACAGCGGTGCATTATCCCACCAAAACACCATTATTCGAGGTGGGGCTCGCTAACATCCGCGGGCTCCATTCTAACCTCTTAGCTGTCCACCACCATCTCGAGACAGCCCGTCCAGCAATGCTGTTTTTGACGGAGACGCAAATTATCTGCCCGGCCGATACAGGCTACCTTAATTACCCCGGCTACGCTCTTGAGGAGTCCTTCAAGGCGAAGGCTGGTGTTTGTTTGTTCGTCCGGGCGGACGTTTGCTGTCGTCGCCTGCGCTGTTTGGAGGAACCTTCCTTTTCCATCCTTGCGGTACACGTCGATATTGGCACTCATTGCCGTGTCTACGTCTGCGTCTACCGTTCCCATCGTGGTGACTTGGAGACAACTCGACTTTTTGAACATCTAATTCGGGTGGCAGATGACGCGCAGGAGCGATTTCCTTCCGCCGAGCTGGTGTTTTTAGGGGACTTCAATGCTCACCACGAGTTGTGGTTAAGTTCCTCTAAAACTGACCATGCGGGTAGGACTGCCCACGCATTCGCTCTCACGCACGACCTGACACAATTGGTCACCCAGCACACCAGGGTACCAGATATTATCGGTCAAGCGCCCTCTTTATTGGACCTTCTGTTGACAAATCGCCCTGACGGATATCAGGTGGTGGTTCGAGCTCCACTAGGATCTTCGGATCACTGCCTGGTATCCGTCTCAGTGCCTCAGGCGTCACGACCGTCGCCTGTGGTTGCAGCACGCCGTCTGTGGCACTATGCGTCAGCAGATTGGGACGGTATGCGGGATTATTACGCATCTGTTCCTTGGTGGCAGCGCTGTTTCAATAGGATGGATCCGGACTCCTGCGCTACCTCTGTTGCTGACGAGATCATACTAGGAATGGAATATTATATTCCGCATTCCAATCTCGTCAGTAGAGGCAGACGTAACCTCTGGTTCAATCGCGAGTGCGCCTCTGCTGTTGAAAACAAACAGCTGGCTTACCGCGCTTGGATCAGAGGCCGAGCATCTAAGGATCCCAATACAAGCCTACTGAAAACAGCCTACAATAATGCCACCAAGTTGTGTAAGAGGGCTTACATTAGAGCGGATGCTCAGCGCATTGCACAAGTGGGCCAGGAACTGCTATCGCACCCTACGGGTAGCCGTTTTTTTTGGCGCCTGGCCAAAGCTGTGCAATCAAACTTCTGCCAACCCTCGCTGCCACCGCTGAGACATGCCGATGGCTCACTTGCTCATCAGCCGCAGGAGAAAGCCGACCTCCTGGCAAAATTCTTTGCGGCTCATTCCCGTGTCGATGACTGTGGTACACAACCTCCGAAACTGTCCCATTGTGGCAGCATCATGCCCGATATCCGTATCAGACAGCGTGATGTGCGGGCGGAGCTCCAGTCGATCGATACTCGAAAAGCAAGTGGACCAGACGGCATTCCTGCGATTGTTCTTAAGAAGTGTGCAGCGGAGTTGACTCCGGTCCTTACGCGTCTATACCGTCTGTCGTTCTCTGCTGGTTGTGTGCCGAAATCTTGGAAAGAGGCCAATGTCCAGCCGGTTCCCAAAAAGGGAGATCGTTCTGATCCGGCTAACTATCGTCCTATAGCCGTCACTTCCATTTTGTGTAAAATCATGGAGAGGATCCTTAATACCCAGCTGATCCGTTACCTGGAAGGTCACTCGTTACTTAATGACCGACAGTATGGGTTTCGTCCTAAACGGTCTACAGGTGACCTTCTAGCGTTCCTTTTGCACAACTGGGGTGAATCTATCGATAAGCGCGGCGAATCGGTGGCTATTAGTCTCGACATCGCCAAAGCTGGCACAAGGCTCTTCTTTCCAAGCTTCCGGCATACGGATTACCCGCGCAGTTCTGTACGTGGATTGCCAGCTTCCTCCACGAGCGTAGAATTCGCGTTGTCGTTGATGGCTGCGCTTCGCGGTTCGTGGCAGTGAACGCTGGTGTTCCGCAAGGCTTCGTTCTACCCCCACATTGTTTCTTCTGCATATCAATGATATGCTTTCCTTGGGAGCTATACATTGCTATGCAGACGACAGTACAGTGCATGGGGGATATCACGGAAGCTCAGGGGCTGCTCGTGGTGATATTGGTAGGGAAAGGCAGAATCTTATCATTGAGCTCAACAGGACGCTGGACCTCGTCTCCGAATGGGGCTCCAACAATCTTGTTGAGTTCAATGCTAAGAAAACACAGGTGTGCGTGTTCTCGGCGAAAAGGTCACCTTTCCTCCCCCTTCCTTCTCTTCAGGGCACAACCCTTCACATACAGAGCAACATCACCTTGCTCGGAATGAACATTCGCTGCGATCTGAACCCCAGAGACGACATCGAATCCGTCATAACTACTGCCTCACGGAAACTCGGTGTCCTGAACAAGGTGCGTAGGTATTTTGCGCCGGACCAACTATGCTTGTTGAATAAAACTCAGGTTAAGTCTTGCGTGGAATATTGCTCGCACCTTTGGGATGGCTCCGCTCAGTACCTCCTCGATGCTCTGGACAGATTGCAGCGTCGCGCTATTCGCATAATTGGCTATGTAGAGGCAACTAACACCCTCGAGCCTCTACAACTTCGTCGTGACATCGCCTCTCTTAGCGCCTTTTACCGAATGTTCCATGGGGAATGCTCTGAGGAGCTCTTTAACCTTATCCCTCCCTCTCCATTCCTTAACAGAAACACGCGTAAGGGCCTTCGGAGTCATCCGTACACTGTGTCCTCCTTTTCACACCGTACCAAGAAATTCCAAGATTCCTTCTTCTGTCGTTCATCCCACACTTGGAATTCTCTACCTGCGCACGTGTTTCCTCCATCCTACAACATGGGTTCCAAAAGAGGCGTGAAAAAGCATCTTTTGGGCCGGCAAGGGGCGGGCAGGTAGGAGAGTGGATGTCGTCCCTACTCTATCTGTCAACTCATTTGGGCCTCTTTCACCGCTTAACATCAGGCGGGAGGAGGTCATTTGCCGGGCCATCCATAAAAAAAAATGTCAGTCTATATTAAGCTATTGTATAACGGTATGGGGTGGTTCGTGCAAAACCAGGCTATTAAAACTAGAAAGAGCTCAAAGAGCCGTTCTAAAGGTTAGCATGTTTCTTCCATTCCTCTTTCCTACAAAAGACCTTTACTTGGCTTTTGATGTCCTGACCATTCGGCAATTATTCATCCTAAATACAATTTTAAAACAACACTCTTCCATTAATTATGACCCCCTTATAATTGAGAACAAACGTTTGAAACATAAAGTATGTTCTTGCAATTTCTTTCCTTCTACGGTTTTTTCAAAACGATTCTTTGGATTTTTAGGAAGCTATCTTTATAATAAAGTAAATGAAAAGATAGCATTTATCCCCTGACAAAGTCTTGCTGCAAAAAAATTACTACTGCTTGGCTTAAATCCCAGAATTATGATGAGACTGAGAACCTCCTGAAAATTCTATCCTAAACTATAAATTATATATATATATTTTTTCATTAACTATATCTAGTACGAGGTTTTGTCAATCTATTACGCAATAAAATCAAACACACACGCCCATACATACACATACACACACACATATACACACACACATACACACACACACACACACACACACTCTCACACAGCGACTTAATAGATCAAACTGTAAAACGTTGTAAAAGTGAGTACACTTTGCATTATGATTATGACTCACATGGACGCACGCTACTTACCTGTTTCCACCTGGTCCGTGGCGGGACAGGCTGGTAATCTGTAATACAGGTCTCCTAGTACAGACACCAGTCTCTCTCACAGTTTAATGTAAACCGCTACTGTAGATTTTAATTATATTGTAACCTACCTATTGTGAGAGAGATGAAATAAATATTATTATTACTGCGGGGTTCTGACGGTTCCACGCATGCTAATCGTCGCAGATGGCTTTTTCTCACCATCGCAGCCTCGGCATAATGGCCGGCTTCGCCGGCCAGCCTCAGCCGCGGCGGCTCGCTCGTAGCCACCTGCTCCTCAGCATGCGGGCCGCCTCACCCCTCCGTGCCCTCGCGGTTCTCAATAAGTCTTATAGGGAGTGAGGAGGAGGGAGACTACGTGGAGTCGGGGTTGACTGAGTCATAATTCGTAATAATAAGTAATCCTCGCATGGAGAAAAATACATTCCAGATTATGTCAAAGAAGATTTATGGATACCTATGTACAGTTATTATTCTTTTTAAAATATGTCTTTAGTGAGTTATGAATAGTTAAATTATGTCATACAAAATTATAGATATTAACAGTTATGCGTAGCAAAATTATGCGTTTTAAAGTATGCTTAATAAAATTATGGCAAACCAAATTATACCTTTCAAAGATTATGGTTTTTAATATTATACCTTTCGACAATTCTGAATTATAATGATTATGCCTATTAATATGTTATGCCAAATATTACTATGCTTTTCGATATTTATTATGCCATATGATGTATGCCAATCGAAATTATGACAATCAACAGTATGCGTTTCAAAGTGTCACCCGTTTGGCAATATCCATTCTTGATTTGTTAAGGAATCACTTTCAATCAATGAAGAAAATTAACAAAAATATTTTTGCATTATAAATGGGTACGTATAATATTAAGTATTAGAGCATCAGACTCAATCAAAACTCTACATACCTATATCTAGTTTAGGATTATGAGTATGTACGTACACATAAAATTTAATTATTCAAAATATTGCTTAATATTGTTGGATAAAAGTTTTATCCAACAATATTAAGCAATATTTTCATAAAACATACTCATGTCGTGAACTTAATCGGTACTTTCAAGTCGTTAATAGTTTGATTACCATTCTTATTAAATAGAACTATCGAAACAGACAGAAATATAGGAACATTAATTACAACTTATACTATATAGAAAGGTCAATAAAAAACGGGTTCGAAGTTACACCTCGCCAAATTTATTGTCGAGTTCATAATCTTCAAAATGATTATAATACCGTAACAGATTGGTACATGTTTTGTACAACATATATCACTTAATATTGTAGATCGATGGCCAGTGTGATTTATTGTCTAAATTAGCAACGTTTATAACTCTGACGCTAAATAACAGCACCGATGTCGAAAATTACGTCTGGAGGCATTGCTGTTAACCTATAAAATCATTATGATCAAATCAATTTCTCGCGTTGAGAGATTTGAAAAACAATTGAAACACATACAAACCTGTACAGTTTTTAGCAATATATTACTCGGAAATCAGTTGTTTTGAAAAAACATGGTAATTTGAAAGTTTATTTACACTTTGAAAAAGACAGTCCGATTAGGCAGTCACCCGGCAGAACTAAACTGTAATCTGTAGTCTCAGATTTAAATCCTAGACTGGGTCATAAATTTACATAAACGTTTATGTAAATTTAACTTTGATTTGTTTTTAGAGTTCCGTAACTCAAGAGGAAAAGACGGAAACCTTATTGGATCACATTGTTGTCTGTCTGTCCGTCTGTCTGTCAAGACCCATTTTCTCGGGAACGCTTAGAGATATCAAACTGAAATGTGTAACAAATTTATACTCTGATCAGCCCCCCAGCCAACATGACCACCCAAACACGATATGATAAAAGGACATATGGATATAAACAGTTAAATGTTGTACTTTTTAGTTACTATCAAGTTTTGAGTATGTTCTGGATATTGGTATTGTTATTTTGGGCATCGGTAATATATTTATGTCGATAAAAATTTGAAAAAGCCATTATATCCAATATATTTTGACATTTCATATCGATTTATCGTTTTATCATATCGTGTTTCGGTACTCGTGCTACGGGGGCTGCTGTGATAAAATAAGACTTTTGATCACGTTGACCTACAAGTAGACTTGTAACTTACAAGTCTACAAGTTGTAAGTCACAAGTCTACTTGTAAGTCAACGCAATCAAAAGATATGACTGCTTATGTCGCATGTTTTCGCAAATTTTGCGTTTTCACAAGGTAATCAAAACCTATTAGGCAGGAAGCAAGATCTTATAGCACACGTTAAGGAAAAATCTGACGTACATATGTAGATACCTAGGAACTTATTTACTTCGATAAGTTTTTATGGAACCCTTGGTGCGCGAGTCCAAATCGCACTTGGCCGGTCTTTTAACATGATATAAAAATGTTATCTAACATAACCCAACGCCAGTCTTGGATTCTCATTATAATCAACAGCGCACATTAGCACAGCACAGACCAAGAATAGTCTCTACATTTTCGATTTGTCGTTCCATAAAAGGCATTTTCGACACATTCCTTTCATGAATATTTAAATAAAACGACTGGTATTTTTCACACTTTCATATCGTGACGTTATATATTTCTCACAGAAATGTTATGCAATTTATTTTTGTTTGTTATGCTATTATATCTTTTTCGATATTATTCTTATTGGTTGTCCTATTTATCTATCTATGTGCTATTTTGAGGGGGCTGGGGGCGACCAATGAGCGACCCTCGGCGGGCCACTGCAACCGTTACAGGGGCCTTATTCTGCTAGCGATAACGCATTCGTGGCGTGTCAATAACGCTTCAATAGCATCGCTTTTTGAGACAGTTATTGTTGGTTATTCGATCACGAACTAAAACATTTGGTACTATTAACTTACCAAGTAATTGTAGTACGAATAAATTGCACCAGAAAATGTGTCTAAAAGCGACAAAAACAGTTTTATTGAAAGGCTATCGAGACAAGACAACGACGTTAGGATTAGCGGAATAGGCCCCTGATCTATTGATCTATTGTGGCCGAACCCCTCATATTATATTCATATTTAATCCAAGACAACTATTATAGTACCGCCTTTTCCCGCCACACAATACGCGACATTTAGAGACACCACTAAAAATATGAAAGAAAAATACACCTGGCAACTCCACCGTCACCATAGCTCATTCGTTGTTTCGCGCTCTACGCAGCTGACACATATTTCAACTAATGATGTTTTTCAAGGTGATTTATTTTTCTGAAACTAAAATGCAGAAACGCAGTTCTAAAAACACAGAAAATAAGTATGAAAAAGAAAATATGAAGCTTCAAAAGAAAATTGGTTATCTTAATATAAATAAATAACACAACATGTGTTAACAGGTACGTACTGTTTTGAAGATGCGTCGTAATTTTGTGTTTTGCATTTAAAATTCGTCGTCGTTATTTAAATTTTATAATAAAATATGTGCTTATATATTTTTCTTTATGAACTGCCTGCTTTCCGTGGGAAACCGTTACCTATCAAGGCAAATAAAAGATGATGTACCTAGGTACTTACTCGATCATGAACTCTATGGGATAAAGGCATAAGCACAAATACTTTTAAAGGAAATTATGGCATAATACTTTTAAAGGAAATTATGGATGGAAGATGAGTATTATCTCGCTATAGCATATAACGAAATTAGAAAAAAAAGCGAAGACGCCCTGGGCTTTGGATTAAAAAATGGCCCGAAAAAATGCAACAGTTGTCGCATACCCAATTGATCCGTGAATTTTCAGCAGAACCACTTGATTACAGACATTATCTGAGAATGTCTGCGGATTTGTAAGACGAATTATTGACGTGCATACTTGCAGTAATCTGTTACTCGGCATACTTGCCTTGTTACGTTCTTTCTGAGCTCGCAATAACTGAATTTTTTTCTTAACATCGGCTATAGTTGAGTTCGGTTCATATCTTTTTGTGATCTCCAAGAGTTTAGTATTTGCGTTAAGCCGAATGGCTTTGTTTTTGTACTCTGACGATGTACATTTCCATAAACAACAACAGTTTTGTAAGCCAAATATAAATTCTAATATAAAATCGCGACTGAGAGTTCGCATATCCATTATTAAAAAATGACGCGGACGTCCGTCCTTTCTAGCAGTCGCCGAAAATTGCCGGCTTGACTCGCCGTCCGTGATCGACACGCGGTTTTGCACGACGAGCCGAGTAAAAAATAAAGCAAACCTGACGAGCCGCGAGCTCGGCTCATCAGCATATAAAAACGCGGTATTGCAATGATACACCGGCGAGCTTTACCGACGAGCCATAAAACCGCGGTTTTACTCGCCCGTCGATCAGTGCCGCTCGTAACATACACACAAAAAAAAACAAACGCATCGATTTGAGAATCTCCTCCTTTTTTGTTAGGTTAAAAATAGGTTTATTTTTTAAATTTTAATGGTTTTTTGAAAAGAAAGATAATGATAATGGAGAAGGTACTAAATGAATGTACTAAAAAGCTAAAAAATAATTAGGTCCAATAGGCACCAGTTATCACACTAGGTACTCTCCTCGTCAATATAGGGCATTGATCAGATGCAAAAAAATATTTTACTAGTGAAACGCTTTCATTTGATTAGGGTGTTGATAAAAAATGTAATAATTTTGTGGTGGCTTCCATCTTGGATTTACAGTGATAATGAACATACATAATTGTATTTTTTTTATGGAGGGCCCGGCAAATGACCTCTTACCGCCTGATGTTAAGCGGTGAAAGAGGCCCAAATGAGTTGACAGATAGAGGAGGGAGGACATTCACTATTGTACCTGCCGGTCCAAAAGATGCTTTTTCACGCCTGTTTTGAAGGAACCCATGTTGTAGGATAGAGGAAACACGTGCGCGGGTAGAGAATTCCAAGTGTGGGATAAACGACAGAAGAAGAAATCTTAGAATTTCTTGGTACGGTGTGAAAGGATACAGTGTAAGGATAGGATACAGTGAAGAGGATACAGTGTAAGGATGACTCCAAAGACCTTTACGCGTGTTTCTGTTAAGGAATGGAGAGGGAGGGATTAGGTTAAAAAGCTCCTCAGAGCATTCCCCATGGAACATACGGTAAAAGGCGCTAAGAGAGGCAGTAGTTTTAAAGGATTCGATGTAGTCTCTGGGATTCAGATCGCTGCGAATGTTCATTCCGAGCAGGGTGATGTTGCACTGCGTGTGAAGGGTTGTGCCCTGAAGAGAAGGAAGGGAAAGGATAGGTGACCTTTTCGCCGAGAATGCGGATACCTGTGTTTTCTTAGCATTGAACTCAACAAGATTATCGTCATCAGAATTAAAGATGTGTACCAAAGAACAATGTCAAAATTGGCCTAAGAACCAATACAAATTTAGCATATGTGATAATTCTTGAGATAATTTCAGATATTATTATCACTCATTAAATTTTAACGGACACTTCTGAAAATTTTATTCAACTTAAAAAGGACTATACGACTCCTTCTAACATTTTTGAAAACCACAGACTAGAAGGAATATGTTTATATTTTAAGGTGCGTTCCGAAGGAGTTTCAGTCAGCAGGAAGGGGTTAAAATTTAAATTACTACATTTGACCCATCAACAACAATAACAATGACAACAAAGAAGGGGGTCTTAATAAATGCGCTTAAAACTGAACACACGTTTGCTCGATCTGGAGATTAAACCCATCCCAAGATCTCGGATAAACAGACACACTTGTCACTAACTACAATAATAAAGCCGTCGAGTCTTTAACTTGTTATTTTAAAAAACTAGCTGTCCCGGCGAACTTCGTTTCACCTTGACAGATGACAGAAGTGTGCCGCCATATAATACATATAAAGAAATAACGGGAATTTTGTGTGGAACAAAATTACCATTATTTCTTTATATTATTTTTTAGCTTTTCTTTAGGATTTTCCCTTTTATTTTTCGATGTGTAGCACTAAATCATTCACACAGATGCACCAGATAATACAAACCGCCGTCATTTCTCGACGGGCAAGACACGCACGTCGTCGTCCAACCCGCTCTTGGTCAGCGTGTATGACTAAGGCCTAATCGCCCTAGTATAGGGTAGGCTCGAGCCTCTCGGTGGGGACCTATATGTGCTGTTGATGATAAAGACACGCACACATACAAATGTGCTGTCATTTGAATGCTTCACTCTTTATTCTACAACGCTCCCTTCGTCTTTTTCAGGTCCGTGTAAAGAAGAAGATAATTGAATAAATGTGATTTTTCACTACGAATAAGGCATAAGGTTATTTACGACTTTTGTTATTTTCTGCTAAATTTTTATCCTGTAAATTATATATAGGTATTTGTACTTATAGTAGCAAAATACCAACCAAAACTTGTTCTAAAAAAGCAAAGCTTAATTATTGTGTCAGTCCGATTCCGAGATGCTCAACAGCGCCGCATTCTAATTAACACGGAAAAGAAAATCTTACAAATGCTGACAATGTCAAATGTCATCCGCTTTTTGGACTAGAATGTGCCTTATGTAAGAGCCGCTTTTATCGCTAGCGTTCAACGCGATCCGATGATTTACAGCAAACCTTTAACTTTAACCATAAAACGATTTCTATTGTACACTTCACTAACATATTTTCAAACAGAATAAGGTATATTAGTTATTAAGTAATCACACCATAGGTAAGTGATAAATATGAAATGGCGCATGTAAATCGCCTTATGAATATTAAGATCAATTAATGAACGAAACCAAATCGAAGTGTTCATAAATAAAAATAATAAGGACGCATGTATAATTAGTTAATTACAATTAAACTTGAGATCCAAAATACAGTGAATTCCATATACGTAATACTTCAAGTGAAGACATTCGGGAACTACTAGTCTGATAAAAATTTGAATATGTCAGAAATGTAATTACATGTCAGTTAGTTAGCATAGACACGTAGGTAAAGCAAACGGATAAGCAGCAATATCAAGGTCAATTTTCGTTTTGGGACATTTTTAATATTGATTAAAAGTTACTCTTACTTATATAAAACATAAAATAAAATAACATTACCAAAGACCATACATTTAAATTGAGTCCGATACTTAAAACGAAATGCCTAATAACGCCAAAAATAGGTAGCGAGGAGCGAAGTGACGAGCGTAGGTTTGAACATGAACCAAGCGCGCGAGCCGAGCGAGCGAAGCGAGCGTGCCACGGCAGCGGCCGGCGAAGTGCCAGAAACGACTTTATGTGTATTCTCGACTTTATGTATACTTATTTAGGCTAAACGTTATTAGGCATTTCGTTTTTAGGTGATATGTATTTTAGGCCAAACGTTATTATGCAATTTGTGTTTAGGTTTTAAGTATCGGACATATTTAAATTGAATAGATACTACGATCTGACCAACGATATCACAAAAAACGGTTATTTTGTTCACTTATATGCGGTAAAAGTAGGTGCGAGAGGTATTCCGGCAAAATCCTTATACACATTTGCTCTAGGCTTATCGAGAACGTCCGTGAGCTCAATATTAAACCGCGAAACAAAGGCGGCACTGACGGAATCGTATCAAATATGGTTAGGCAGAGAGAGGAGCCGGAGTGGTGAAGGTGAATGTTGATGCATTGTAAAGTAGCTACTTAAACCTGCACCTGGGACGTAAGCCCCAGGCACTGTTCTTGGCTCTTTTCTCTGCAACGCGGTGGACCCGGCACCCGCACGGTGAATCCATGGAATGCTAAGTTATCGTCATCATTTCAGCCAAGAGACACCCACTGTTGGACATAGGCCTCCCCCAAGGATCTCCATACCGATCGGTCCTGCGCATCCCGCATCCAGCGGCTTCCCGCGACCTTCACCAGATTGTCGGTCCACCTTGTGGGGGGCCTACCAACACTGCGTCTCCCGGTACGCGGCCGCCACTCGAGGACCTTTCCATCCCATCGGCCGCCAGTCCTACGAGCGATGTGTACTGCCCACTGACACTTAAGGTTTGCAATTCTTTGGGCTATGTCAGTAACTCTAGTTCTTCTACGGATCTCATTATTTCCCGACGTGACGACGCTTAAATCGAAATATTACTAGATATATCAAAGTTAAAGGGCCAACCAACACATTTTATTTTTTACTTTTTGGAGGTTTTTTTTGTCGGGGGTTATTTAAATTGTTATTTTTTATTTTTATTTCATACTTTATAAGCTCTAGGCCTAAGCACTCCAGCTTAGTTAAGATAGGCTCGAGCCCCTCTGTCGGTGGGGACGTGTAAAGCTGTTATGACTTTTTAAGCTAGACACACTACATAATATAATAAAAATAATGATTTGTCATAGTGTATAGTATTCTACTCTAGTCGAGCCCTTTCATTTGATACCCATATTGAGGGTTATAAAAAATATATGTACCTAATTCGCCATTTTGTGGTGGCGGCCATCTTGGATTTGAAATTTATTATAGTGTGTAGTATTCTACTAGTTAAGGCCTTTCATTTGATAGCCATATTGAGGGAGTTGTGAAAAAATATGTAATCCGCAATTTTGGGGCGGCGGCCATCTTGGACCGATAGTCATCAAACATAGCTAAGAACACTCCCGACTAATTCACCTTTTAAACAAAAGAAAATAAAATTAAAATCGGTTCATCCGTTCGGGAGCTACGATACCACAGACAGACACAGACACGTCGAACTTTTCGTTTTTGCGTCGGGGCCCGGGGGTTAAAAATAGCTTAGTACAGAATAACATAATTATAGCTCCCCAAATTAAAATGCGTTGAGACAGATTCTTTTCATCATGTCAGCCACAACGCCCACGCAACCTTCCCCGGGAGAGGAGAATTTGGGCTGTCTCCCACTGTTCGCCCAGCGTGGGTTGGTGAAGAAGGCCGGACACTCGTCTGCCGATGGGTAGTTGATAGAGTGGCTTGCGTCCCGTATAAAGGTGTAATTTTGAATCCCCTACCTTCATCACGATAAAACCAACTGTAATAACAGTAAATGTTCAATTTTAATTATAACAAAAAATAAAATGACTATTCTAAACTTAACTATGTACAATGTATTAATTAAATCATAAAATATGTACAGGCTATAAAAAGACTAAACGCGAAGCCGAAACCCATCGTTAGTATCATTTTTGTCTTCTAGGCCATACGTGGGAAATTAATAGTTACCGACATATTTAAGTTTAAAGTGACAACTATTTTTCGGGGTTTTCATACCAAACTGTTAAGGACATTATTTGTTAGTTTTCGTCCAAGAAAATTTTATGTTACGCGTTTACTCCGCCAATTATTGTGGACCGATTTTCAAAATTATTTTAGTAGCCTCGAGCCACTGACTCACGCAGAGACGATATCCATAGCGCGCGAGCGCGCGTTACATTGCGTAAGTTATTTTTGCTGTTGTTTTTTAAAACCTAATAATAAATTTCCTTTTCCCATCAATATTTTTTTTATTTAAGTTAATTTTAATGGTCTGACTGCGTAGGTGCGGTCTTCGTTACGGGTCTTTTTACACCCCGTAAACCTACAACATTAAAACCAACTAATACAAAGCAATGTTACAATTTATTGATTTATTAAAGAAATAAAAAACTTATACTAACCATCAGGTGGCAACTTCAGGAACTCTTAATGAAAAAAGCCATAGTCACCTAGTATGCGCCCAGACACAATAAAAGTTTACAAACTATATCATACAGAAATAATATTAAAACAACAGGTTTTTCGTCAGCGCAACGAGTCACGAGGTTGCAGTCATTAATTCAAAGCTCAGAATATCGTAAGCGCGTCACGGAAAATACGGCAGGTACGGCGGCGACCTTTATCTGACATTCTGCATACCAGTAAAACGGATTCTTCGCGCTCGCTGAACTTTGTAGCATCGAATCTAAGACCCTTAGGCGCATAGCTGCCGGGTCAGATCCTCGCACAGGATCTAGCGATTGAACAATAAGCACATATGATTGTGTGCCCTTCCAGCGTAAAGGTTGCTCGTATTTGTAAGTTATTGCTAAATTATTATCATTTGTTCAAAATACCTTCAGGGAGAAACGTTCTTATATCACAGAAGTAAATGAGGAATTAAATACTTGCAAGTTTATTTGAATATTTAAAATGTTTCAGGTAAACCCTTACACTAACGTAATCTTACTTATTATAATATTACTAGCTGTACCTGCGAATAACGTTTCGTGATAATAATTGTCAAAAAAATCTAGAGAGGGCCACCCTTGTCACCGAGAGCTATAAAAAATTGCCTATGTCTTATTCTTAGACCTACCAAATATACACAAAAAATTTCATAAAAATATTACATAATATTAGGACTTTAGACAAAATCTGGTCTAAAGTTAGTTTTGGTTTAAACCTAGTTGCGCTTTCATAGATAGAGACAGTGTCAACTTAGTGCTGGTTTAAACCAGGACTAAGGCCTCGTTTACGGAGACGCGGGGCGTTGCGCGGCGCGGCCCGCTCAGAATTCAAACATATGGCGTTGTATGAGTGCGTTTACGGAGAAGCGATTTTACACGCCTTTGCTTGAAATGGCGCGTTTTTTACGGTCGAGCCCGCGGATGGCACCGCCGCGTCCGTCGGTGTTCCCGTCTCGCATCTCTATGAACACTATCGTATATTGCCATATGTTTGTGTTTACGCGTGCGATTATGAGTGCCGCTTCACGCGCCGCCCCACCGTAAACAGAAAAAACGTCGGACGGGCCGCGAGACGCCACGCCACACGCGACGCGCGACGCCCCGCGTCTCCGTAAACGAGGCCTAAGTGTAGACCATGTTTTGTAATAAGACGACAAAACCTGATCTAAAGTTAGTCTTGGTTTAAACCTAGTGCGCTTTCACTTGTGTTAATATACATAGATTTATATAGTATAGATAGAGACAACGTCAACCTAATCCTGGTTTAAACCAGGACTAAGTTTAGACCATGTTTTGTAATAAATCGGTAGATTTTGTGATATTTATCATCGCTTTACTCTCTAACACCTATTTTGAACTTAACTTTAATGAGGTCCTCGGCCAAAAATGTCTATAAGACGCCAGATCTAAAACCACTGCGAGATCCGATGCAGTAATACATCTATATACAGTCATCAACTTTATCTAAGGATATTTTATTTACATTTAATTTATGTTGTGTCAGCGATGATTTTAAAAATACTGACAATATCTGTGAAAATTCAATGAAACGAGGAAAGTTCATAATTAAAGCAGTAGGTACATTGAAAAATGCACATAAGTTGTCAATATTTTTAGTATGTTGGCTTATACAACTTGAAGTAAGTATACATTAAAATTATCCTTAAATAAATTTGATAAGTGTATATAAAAATATCGTGACACAGTGTTTGTGCAGGATAAACTCCGTAACTTCTTAACCCATTTTGATTAAATTTAGCTTACTGTATGTAATTTGGTCCAACTTAAAAGATAGGGTAGTTTTTATCTCTATTATTGACCTCAATATTTATTATTGCGTTGAACTTTATTATGGCGAAACGTAGTTCGCAGGCATAAATAGTTATAATATATTTTACCTGATAAAACTCCCAGTGTGAAATATGGAATCTGTGCCCATTTAATGGCAATATGCTCATTTCCTTCGTGGCGTAGTGGTTAGAATGCTTTGATTTCAATAGTGAAAATAAAGCAACCCTCGCTATGGTCCGACCTTGGATGGGTGACCAAAACTTTGCGATCTCGAGTTCCACTGTGCTTTCGAAGGTACATTAAGTCGTTGGTTCTAGTTGTTGTTGCAACCACTTCTAACCACCAATCCGCATTGTGCCAGCGTGGTGGTGTTACGGCTCATACTTCTCATGTGTTTCCTCCATATAGGAAAAGCATGTGCCCAATAGTGAGATGTTTATGTATAGGTTGATTATCACAGCTCATATACGTCCCCACCGAGGGGCTCGAGCTTACCCTAAGTTAGGATGTTTAGGCCTTAGTCAACCACGCTGGCCCAGTGCGGATTAGTCGACTTCACGTACTCCTCTGAATTTCTTCGCAGGTGTATACAGGTTGCCTCACGATGTTTTCCGTATATAGGCTGTGATGAAGATATTGCTTATTTCCTTCTATACATGGATAACAAAGTCGAAATGTGGGATCACTGAGAACATCGCCCTTTCCGGGCATAGGCATGCTAATCCTTTATTTGTTTATATTGCAGCTAGGAACGTATACTTTTTTATGTAACTGATATCTCAATTAAGTAACGCTATTTGTATCGCTGACAACATACCGTGCATTAATAATGTGCTGGCAGGTCACGACACGTACGATCACCGGGCGTCAATCTTGGAGGTGATCGTGATTTTAATAAAATAACAAGATCGCCCGGCTGACGTTTTGACGTCAATCCAACATCCGGTATTGAATTGCATCTGCGGGTCACTTGCAATGAGATCAAGAATTGTTGAAAATTCTGTTACGTTGCGGTTATTGTTTTATTATACAAAATTAATAGAATGAAGTAATAAGTAAAAGTGATAGGCTTTAGTTGAATGGGCTTCACTGAATCTTGTCACTTTTACTTACTTAGCACATTATTACGTAGATAGGTAAAACAATTTATATTCACTTTTGAATAGGCATTCCAGCTTTTACTTTTTCGTAGATTTTACGTAATAGCTCGTATTTCATTTTCTCTGACAAACTAGGAATGAACAATATCCATTTTAGATATAGGCAAGCAAGTTTATGTTAATGTCCGATTAATCATACATTTTTAAGGCTTGTACATGACGTGCATATTTCAAGTTCATACGAAGTGTTATGCAAAGTTTAATCCCTTCGCACATTGTCAGCGTCGCCTCCATATGGCCAAGATTTATCGCCCTCGTCCCCCGCCTAATTACCTCACAATGCCCTCCACTGAGATTATCTCCAAAACGCAGTTCAACCTTCAGCGTGTCAACACCTGAGCATAATAGATAGTTAGCGGTAATATTTGCCTTGTTAAATTACTGTGCACTACAATAAATCACAGTAAATAGCAACACGATATACATAATACTTGTTCCACATGCCGAATTTAAAGTTCAAGTTAGACATAAACGATAAACCGTGAGTGAAGTGATTGACCTGTGAGCTAAGTTAATTCATTACTCATTTTTCGTATAGTTACTAATTCGAAAAAAAAGAGCAATGTGTAATAAATATTAATGAAACGAAATTTTTACTCGAATATGATTTGTTTGAATTTTGCAATATTATATTATTTTCCACAATTCCACAATTCGAAAATTTTATTTTTTCATTGTAATTTGTTCAAAAAGAAATATTTTTTTTTAAATCATTATTTGCCAGTGCCAGTCAACCCTTAGAGCAAGTGGGCCAAGAAAATGTCGCTTGAAATTTATAAATGTGCGACGAAATGAAAGCTTAAGCACTAATAATTTTATGTAAGTACCTACTTACATGTCTACTAACATAACTGTTGCAGATATCGCAAATACAGTCCAAATATAACCTTTTGTTTACGAAAATTCTTATATAATGTTCATAATTATTGAGCTGTGAGAAAAATTAAGAAAATCTTCAATACAAAAACAGCAGTAAGAAAGTTGAAAGAAATCGATGTCCCCTATAACTGTTTTTTTAAAGCTTCTAAAGTATTATATAGGGTAGGTACATTTGCCAGTAAAATAAAATACAATACCAAAAAAAACTCTTGAACCGAGTGTGCAAAACAAGAATGGCATTAAAATGCAATGGATATTCCGCGTGAAGGTAATATAAAGCCTGTTGTAAGAAAACGAGCAAAGTTGTACAATTAATGATACCGCGGTGCCGTTTGCGTAAATAAACTCAGCGTTCATATTAATATACTCTTGCGATTTATTACCGTTAAATATTTTTTATTATCACTCTTAAAGATTAAAGCAGTTATGTTTTTTATGTATCTTCAGTTGTTTTTGCTCTGAACATTTAAAAGGCGAACAATCTAAACATACGTGTAATGTGTTTCAGTAATTCTTTGTTTGCACTTTGTTACGAATTCGTACGCAGATGAACGAGAAAAACACTTATTTGGAGATATTGAATATCAATTTGAATATTGATGTTTGGAAAGGTTACCAATAATCCATTCTTTTGGAAGTTATTCCGGTGTGGCTGTCTCTTGAGGTTATGTACGATTTTCCACTAATCGGGCTCTATCCACTTTAATACTTCTGGAGTGTTCCGACAGTCCAATCATGGGGTGAACTGGGTGATCTGGGTGATCCAAGCTACCAGATTACCTCTTGGATAACCCAGCCAGTTGGCAATACTGTTCGGGTCAACGCCATAGGAGTAGCACCCCGGACGCACTAAGGGTCAATTTTTCAATAACAGATCAACTTTTATCCCAGAATTAAATATTACAATTTATTTGACAGTTTTTAAAGAAAATTTGCGAATCTAACAATTGAACCATCTATTAGTCGAGTTTCTGTGTTATGTCATAACACAGAAACTCGACTAATAAAGAAGTCCAACCTATTCACAGATATAAAAGAAGTATTAAAAAACAGTAAGATTTACTGGAGTGATGATGATGTTTAACGATTTTAATAGAGAGGTCAATAGTTGGGAAATAAAGTGTTTTAGTTTTTTCGCTTTTTTGACAAAATATTTTATTTATACAACTAAGTTGGCCAACAAGCAAACTGTCCACCTCATGGTAAGTGGTAACAGTCACTTATATATAACACATGTGGCTCCCCACAAGAACCACAGTGTACGTTGCACTGCACAACCTTATATCTTAACGCTATTTCCTAACGTCTATGAAATAAGTACCTATGTAGGTAGATGCAGATAGGTAATACAAAGACATCACCATTTAGCCCTTAGACCCTGGCACAAGTGCTACTTCTAACGCAAACACTGCGTCGAATCGTACAAATAATGTGAGTGGTGCAGGGCGCAGGAGGTTCGCTTGAAGTGCTTGTAGTGTAAGATACCTGCAGAACTTTGCCACAGAACCCATTATTGCAAACAGCGTTAAATCTGTTATATGCAATTTTTATTGCATATAAGTATTAAGCTGATCTAATGAACTTATGCATGATAACGTTTGGACTGTCTATTTAGTTAATTTATAATTATTATGCTAATTATAATTAAGGTCATTTTGAATAATTATATCCATTACGAGATGATATCATTAATAAATTGTCTTATACTAGCCCGCGACTCGCACCGGCATCGCACGGATAGTAGAGCATATGCCTACATTTTAAGGTATGTACATCTTAACGAATCTAGAAAACATGTATCGCCGCTCCGTTTCTTAATGAATTCAGAATATATATCGCGGCTCCCTTCCTTAACGAATTTAGTATACATGTGTCGCCACTCCCTTTCTTAACGAATTTAGAATTTATGTTTCGCCGCTATCTTGACGAATTTAGAATATGTATCACGGCTCTGTTTCTTTAATAATCTAGAATACATATATCGCCGCTTCCTTTCTTAACGAATTAAGAATATTATGTATCACGATTAACGAATTTAGAATACATTTGTCGCTACTCCCTTTCTTAACGAATTTAGAGTACATGTATCGCAACTCCCTTTTTTAACGAGTTTAGAATACATAGTACATCACCGCTCCCTTTCCTAACGAATTAAGAATACATGTATCGTGACTCTCTTTCTTAACGAATTTAGAATACACGTTTCGCCGCTTTATTTTTAACAAATTTAGAATACTTACATGTATTTTATGTATAATTGCTGTATAATCAAATTATACCTTTAATCAAAATCAGTTTTCTTTTAAACATATCTAAGTATAGTAGTTAATTTAAACGTCCATATCTCCTTGTTATTTTGCCAGAGTTATATCCGTGACGACCTTGAGGTCAGCGCACCTTGTTATATAACTAACCCGGCGAAATTTAACTGAACATGTTGATATGAAGTAGATAACTCGCGGATTCAAAAGGCGAAGTCCTTCTATGCAACCAAATAAAACAAGGCTTACGTAAGACTCCGAAATTAAGTTAGTATTCAAGTCGAGTCTTTACGTTTGGCGACTACGAAGTAATGTTGCACATATCTTCAGATCTAGGTACCTAATTGCAATTGCTTTAATGTACTTGCTGTACCTACTACCGCTCTCATTTTGGTTGCTAACGATTTTTGATAGTTATTACTTTAAGCATTTTCACTTCGAATAATGGTAAAGTTCAAATTTGAACAAATGTCGACCTTGTCCAAACCGGAATTATTAAAATTACATGTCCTGTACTGATTTTGTCATTATCGTCAAAATTACAAGCCGAACATTTACTAGGAAAGGATTTTTGTAAAACTAGAATTTGGTTGAATTTTAAAAGGGGGAGTAAAAAAGATGTTGAAATGTTATAAAGGAATACTGTGTTAATTTTAAAGCGAGTATTTTGAAAATTTGTAAATATTAAACCTAATAATTAGAAATAAATCAAAAGGTCCTAGAAGACACTACTGGCGCCTAGTTGTTGATTTTTAATTAATAGCTTGTATCGTTTACAGTTAAATGACTCTACATGTATTTGTTGTATCTAAGCTATGCTATCCAATGTAAATATAAAACATATCTATCTAATATGTAATATCAGAAGCAACAATAACTAATACTTCCTTCGTATGTTTAGTGAACAATTATGTATTATTACGAAGTCCGCTTCAAAAATTTGTCGGAAACCAATACAAAATATGTAAAGGAAACTGTTGATTAGCCTCGTATTTGCGGGGCAAATTGATTCACGATACGACGAATGCAGTTTCAAGTAGGCGCTAAGTACACCTGCCGAATTATCCGCACACAATGAAACTGTGCGCCCACATCGATGATTCAGTGGCATCCGTCCCCTTGACACGCTATACCCTTGTAATTAACTGCATATTTTCTATTTTGACACAACAAATCATTGTATTCATCAACAATCGCATCAATAGACGCTTCTTACTTTTCGCACGTTGTGTTAGAAGGCTCACCTCTAGAACTTGGAAGACTGGCAATCCTACAAAATTAAACTACACAATTTTATTACTCTTCGACGACGCCACATTTCTTGGAGACATTTAATGGGTTTTCTGCAATTAACACACGGTATTGGCAAAATCTCGAAAAGCGATAAAACAATGCTTCGCAATTGGCAATGGCCAGCATCTAAAACAAGCTGTAGGCAATGTTGAAATCTTCAAAGGAATTTAAGCCGTTGTTGGACTGTCAATTTCTGACCTACCTCACACATTGTTTAAGGCGTCTCTGGCATTGTTGGATCGTAAAATGTCATAATTAATAACCAGCGTTTCTTAATACTCTGACAGACGCAAGATTATTTAAAGACGCGTGCAATCTTGTAATACTGATATAGAGATCTGTGCTTAACTTTAAATAAATAAAGGGCTGACGTTGCATAACTGTGTTGCCTTTATGTATATTTTGAAATTGTCCAGGGGTCTAATTCCGCTAACCTTAACGTCGTTCATCATCATCATATCAGCCAAGAGACGCCCACTGTTGGACATAGGCCTCCCCTAAGGATCTCCATACCGATCGTCGCTTTTTTCGCTTTTATATGCATTTCCTGGTGCAATTTACTCGTACTGCACTTTCTTGATAAGTCAATAGTGACAAATGCGTTTTAGTTAGTAATCGGTTACCGAACAATAACTGCATCAAAAAGCGATGCTATTAAAGCATTATTGACACGCCACAAATGCGTTAACGCTAGCAGAATAAGGCCTCAGGTCTTAAAATTAATAATTGCTCTACAATAAATTATAAAAGAATCCATTAAGCATCATATAAATTACAATTGAATACCTACGCCGATAAATTTCTTTTCTTACATTGTTTCTTCAAACTTTCACAAAATGTAGGTACATTTTGTGCATTGCCGTAATAATTGATAACATGATATACCTACCTTAATCTTTTTAACGGAGTTCACAAAAAGAGGTTATCAAATCGATTGTATGCTCTTTTTTTTTGTTTGTTACTTTTTCATTTTTTAACCAATTTGATTGATTCTTTTTTGCTAGAGCGGGTTATACTTTTCAATTGGTCACATTGCCTTAAAAGTCAGGACCAGGAGGACAGTATTTCAGGAGAATCAAGGGAAACCCTTATTTATGTTTGTTACCTCATAACTCTGTCATTTTTAAACCGATTCGGAAAATTCTTTTTTGTTTGAGAGGCTAGTGGTCATTTTCACCAACTTCTTCTTAGCTTAGGAGACTCTTAAGTGGCATGCTGTCACACTCTTTTCATTAAAGACAAAAAGTGACAGCATACGTCTTAGGGGCTTCCTAAGCTAAGTAATGGTTGGTGAAATCGGCCATAAGTATACTTCCCGATTGGCCCCACTGTCACTAAAGTCAGGATCTGGTGGTGGACTCCCAGGAAATTTGAGGGAAACCCTTAAATTTAAAGCACATCCAACGTGTTTCATGTTTTTTCTGAAGTCATTCAGGTATTTGCGTCTATAGTCATGAGCCGAGCTGATGATGGAATGATCCTTGACTTTAAGGAGATAGATGTTAGTTTTTTTAAATATAACAGGCACGTATTGACCCTCGGTTGTATTCTAGCAAGTGACTACCGTGAGCTGGTATTCGATTCACTAAAAAGATTAAAATAAAAAATATTTTACAATAAACAAAAACCAACTTCAAAAACAAACAAAATCAATAATAACTTAAGAATATCAACATCACATTTTTTACTTTATAGTCGATGCCAAGTAATAGCGGCCATTGATTTTTTTGGGTAAAAATTGTTCTTTTAACCAGGGAGGAAACAGAGCACCGTATTTTAATGGACAAGTGGCTCGGCGACTATACACTTACCTAAAATTTAACGTTGTGCGTTTTGGATATTTTGGAATGGTTATGGAATAATTTTGCACGAATTATTTTAATTATCAGAATAAAAGTACTATCTTTTATGTGGTAGAATACAATATTTATTTATTGCGCTATCGTACACAAACATGACAATTTATATTACATGAAAAAGTTTATCCCTCAGAAAAATCAACTTCCTGTTGTAACGTTGTGCGTACATAATTATATAACTAGTAATAATGAATCAAAATATTTACAATTAAATTAAAAATATGATCAAAACAGACATTAATATACTACTTAAAAAAGTAATTTTATAACAAATAAATAATATTTAATTTATACTACCTAACTTACCTAATTAATTTTTACAACAAAATCAAATAAAAGCACAATTTAGATTTTTCCTAACAAAGTAAATAAATTGATTAAAACTGTCTCAAGTGACGTGTGACTTCCAGTACTTTTGCCAGCCGCTATTGTTCTCGGCCGGCTTACGTGGACCCCTCACCGCACCTCGACAGTTTCTGCGGCCATTTCAATTTTAATTGGTCTTACGCATTTTCGATTAGTGTCACGTGATCCTGACGCGAGTTTATCATTTTTTACCCATTTAAAAAACAAGTGTACAACGCCGCTAAAGAAGTTCTCACTTCAAAAAAAAAACATACGCATCGAATTGAGAACCTCCTCCTTTTTTGAAGTCGGTTAAAAAAATAAAATATAATCTGGAGAGGGCCATCCTTATCACTTAGGGGGGGGGGGGGCTACCGAATATACACAAAAAAATATAAAGATCGGTCAAGCCGTTTCGGAGGAGTTTGGTAACAAACACTGTGACACGAGAATTTATATATTAGACTAGCTGTGCCGGCGAACTACGAAAATAGTATACGACCTATTCTCAGACCTACCGAAACACAAAAAATTTCATTAAAATCGGTCAAGCCGTTTCGGAGGAGTTTGGTAACAAACACTGTGACACAAGAATTTTATATATTAGATGTAAGGGTTAAACTCTCTTAGAACGGCGACATATTGTATTCTATTCCTTCGCCGCATGGACGGTCAAGTAAAGATTGAGAACATCTAATTATAGTCTTAGGTATAGGTAAACAGGCAGACAATGCACATAACAACTTGATAAGCACAAAGTCTTAAATCGTATGCCTGTGTAATTATTTGCATTACACGTAATCACGCCTCAATATTTGTGTGACGAAATACTATCTAACAGCCTTACAAATAAACGTGGCATAAAGTTAAACTCGAGAATAAATTAAGAATAAGCAAAATGTCTACAAATAAACCAAGAATAACTTATACTGAGTATAACATTGACATTTCTATTGATACAAACGTTATTCCGAAGTTATACCAGCCCGCACCCTTGTATAAACCTAGTATAACTCGATGTGTGCTTGTTTGCTGTGGTCATTTGAGGTTATTATATTTAAATATAGTAAATGGATACACTAAAGTAGTCTTTATTCACTGTTAAAAATTAACAAAGTTCAAATGAGATCAATCATCATCATCATTTCAGCCAACAGACGCCCTCTTTTGGAAACAGGCTTCCCCCAAGGATCTCCATACCGATCGGTCCTGCGCCTCTCGCATCCAGCGGCTTCCCGCGACCTTCATCAGGTCGTCGGTCCACCTTTTGGGGGGCTTACCAACGCGGCGTCTCTTACGGATCTCATCATTACTTATCGTTCACGTAAAGAAACTCCTAGCATAGCCATCTCCACCCCCCACCCCTCCTCCCCCAAATTAATGAGATCAATACAGTTAAAGATTTCGTCGGAGCTGATAAGAGCTCGGTGGTCGAAGTGGTCAAAGCGTCAATACGGTACGTTGGAGACACGGGTTCGATCCCCGTCCGAGACGAAATTTATTTATTGATTTATTCAGCATTTTTGAAAAAAAAAACAAAGTTCTTTATCGAAATTTAACTATTTTCAAATTAATGTAATTATTTACACGAAAGTATAAACAAATATGGAAATGAAACCAATCAACAAAACGGTCGCCCGGTCGAAAAACTGGCAGCTTTCACAGATAAAATGTTACTTTTTTGTACATTTCTCTTTGATTGCGCTGTTGCCATATTGTGCATTTTGATAGATCGGAAGAATAGCTATACCGAAGATAAACCTCGTTTATTTGTCAAAAAATATTTTAGAGTTATTCTCGTTTTATACTAAGTATAACTATACCTAGTATAAGGGTGGAATAAGTGTGGTATAACTCATTTTTATTTGTAAGAGTGCTATTAGCTATTATCCCCAATGGTTAAAGTGTCATCTTTGTTGTTCGTAAGTCTCGTGTTGCGTGAGTACAATTTCCCAATGTTTTTATATAATGTTTATTATGTTTGTAATATTAACAAAACGACCCCACTGTATCCGAATATAATAAATGTTGTATTCATACAAATTAGTGAACTGTAATGAAATTAATGAACTATTGGTGAACAATTAAGTACAAGTTTTGATAACATTGAATACCTTTATTTAAGTTTTATCATAATATAATGACAGTATAATCAAAACCAACGATTAAAATAAAAATGTTCTAGTACTACTGCTTGTTCAAAATATTTAAAAATAGATTTTCTACTATAGTTGAACATGATTTCCTAATTATGAATATTTCGTAACCTAGATGAAGTAATATTTCAATAGGGATAGGTATTACTATTTTTATTTTATTTTACCAGAACATTTTTTAAAAATCATGTTGACATGTATGACCATCGGCAACAGAATAATGTTTTATAATCCTATGATTCTTGATTTCTAAGATTTCAGCTATAATTAAAGATTGTTAGACTTAAAAATACGTTGACAAGGCAATAACTTTATCGATTAATTTTTTATTTCCTTTTATACGGCAACATCACCTGTTTGTCATTGCTGTTAGATTTTATCATGCAAAGTGAAATTTAAACTTGCCAAATTAAACACTCCTTTGAGATAATAAATAAATGATAAAACAATCAGACTCTGAGAGCGTGATGTTGCTACTATGTTGATTGGTTGACGTGGGCACATACTGCGACATGACGTGAATATGAAAGATAAGATTAACGATTCTTTAGGTAATTAACTGATAACCGCTGCATTTACTTTGTTGCTGAAACATTAAAATAACAATATGTACCTATATGACAATGATTTGGGTAAAAGAAGAATAAGAACATTGACGGAGCTAATCAACAATATGATATCAATAGCCACTGCCAAGATGGTCATGACGAAATAATGTCTCAGATTAGGAAATAACACTAATCGTTTAATGCCCGACATGAAAGTTATAACAAATATATTGAACACATTCATTCCATATAGTTTCATTTAAAAATTAGTTAGTTAAGTGAAACGGGTAGAGAATATAAGTAACGAATTATGGAGAAATAAAACCATAACAGTCGGAACTCTACATTGCAGGCCGACACGCGCTTGGTCAGTTTTTATTCTGCAAATGAGTGATTGAACCTTAATTAGAGCTGAAGGCAGAACACATTTGTTTGTAACATAAATGTTTGCAGATAGCAGAGATCATTAACCGATTATAACAAAATAATTATTTTTGGTATTTATAGATAGGTACCTCATAAAATATGCGCATTAGAAAATTGAGATAAAATCTGTTTCAATAAAATTATAGGTTACTATTTAGAAATTATATGTTTTTTTTGTTCCTTGTGTAAGGAACTTTGCACGTCAATAAAAGTCTAGCTGTATATAACTCTCACTGTATTACAATATTAAACGTACTCTTAACAATATATTGTCTTTGAACGTAAAGATTGGAGCGCGCACTCGCTACCAATGTTCTATTCCCAATTCCCAATGCCCCGCACTGACAGTCATGTTATTTAGCTGAATACCAAGAAATAGTATTTTAATTTCACACGGCCCATAATTACGTTAATATAAACAAAGTGTAGAAATGCTACACGTCTTGGTCGCTGTTATCAAAAGTTATAAACACATTATTGAGGCCCAGCATAGAACAAGGTTTCCGTTGTTTCTCTACGCGCGGTCGGTACGCGATGTTCTGATTGCCAACACTTGTTTTATCTTGCGATCAGTCTGGTGACTTTAAGCAGATAAGCTGTGGGCTATAAGGCATGTGGAGAAGACTCCCATTGGAGACATTCTTTTAGTGTGACAACTTATCTTAGTTGCCCAGGTCTTGAATTTTTCGCCTCTTTAGGCGTTTCAAAGTGTCAGGAATTGTGAGCTGTACAGCCAAAGGCTTAGGGTCATACTTCAGTTGTGTTTTATATCTCAAAGCATGTGATCGGATTTCATCTTTTACTGTTGCGATCTGTAGGTATTCATGAATCTCCACATTTCTGGTGAAACATGGTGTATTGGCAAGGTGTTTAAGTATTGAGTCTTCAGCTCTTTGTATTATGCTTATATTTGAGTCACAGGCTGATCCCCACAGCTGCACCCCATATACTCGTTCAATACGAGTGACGTGGATGGAATAATATGGAGACCAGATTACAGAGCCATACTCGAGCACGCTGGGTACCAGGCTGCACCACAAGACAATTAGGCTTTTGGGGTTCCGGAAACCCTTAGTAACCCTGGAAATAAAACCAACAAGCTTGTTGCTTCTACTCACTATGTAGTCGTAATGATCGCGGAATGTCAATTTCTCGTCAAAAATTATACCAAGGTCTTTAGCGGTAGATTTCCTTTCTAGAGCAACATTATTAATACAATAATCAAAGTAGATTATGTGCTGTTTGGCGGTGAAAGTTATAGTAAAACATTTGCGCACATTGAGCGACATGGAGTTCTGCATACACCATAGAGAGATGGTATCGAGATCACTTTGTAACATTTGACAGTCATCAAAACTTCTCACATTACAATACACCTTAAGATCATCAGCGTACAATAAACAGTCACAGAGGAGTTGCTCGGCAAGGTCATTAATAAATAATATAATTTTGATTTTGATGCACTTGCAGTGACTCTCCATTTGTCCAGCCAGTTTTGTACTTCATCAAGACTATTTTGTAATATTTGCGAAGCTTCTATGTGGTTTCTATTACTCGCTAGTATTGCTGTGTCGTAGAAATTATATGTAGCAATATTATTGTTACAAGAAAAAAAGGTTTAGTGTTTACTTATATGTTTGTACTATTTATTATTATTATTATAAATATAAATACATTTAATTTTAGTAACACTATAATGTAGCTAGCTGTTCGGTACAATAAACAAAACTCTGTACTAGTCTAGACCATTTTATTTCAATATTTGTGTCGAATTCCAAGCCATAAAATTGTTTTGCCAAGGAACTCAATAATATAAATGTTAACATAACACCATATAGGACCAATTTGTTATTATTTATAACTACTTGTTATTCATGCAGCTCACAGAATTGATGCAGTTTGTCATATTGCAGCAAAACACGTCGAGTTCCCTAAACAAAAAGTTATTGTGAAGTGTTTATTGTGACCAATAGTAAATATGTATCCAAATAATAATTTAAATATTACATCCACATACACACCCGTATTCTGAAAAGAACATTTTAAATTTTACAGTAGATAGATATTATCCATACATATCACTGTAATGTTTCCAAATCATATGCAATATTACGAAACTGTTTTATTCCTGACCTTTACTCAAGCTTTTGTTTGAGTATCATTAATTATCGCATTTTGAAGATAAAGTAATGTCATAATATTTCTTCATTCAGTATGTAAGTAGTTCCTATTCCTATTTCTAAGAGTAGATTCTTATGCATTTCAATTGCATTATTAACATTAGAAAATTAAATTATTAATAATCAATTTTTTCGTAAAGTTTTTAATCGATCAATTAGAAAAGAAAAGTGGATATAATACCGAAACATCGTTGGTAGAAACGATAGATTTATGGGAAGGTTAAAGAGATACCTTATGGGACTTATACCTGCCGCCTCTTTCCGCCATCGTTCCACGCGACAAAAAATCCATGCCCATCACTTAGATGGTTGGCAGTCCACAACTGTGCGATTCTCCCGAAGCTTCCTGCCTCGCACAGTCAAACTTTGGAACGAATTATCGCCAGCGGTATTTCCGGACCGATACGACCTTCAAACTTTCAAATAAAGAGCGTATTCCTTCCTGAAAGGCCGGCAACGCACTTGTAATTCCTCTGGGGTTGTGGGTGTCCATGGGCTACGGTAATCACTTACCATCAGGTATACGTTTGCTAGTTTGCCCCCTATACCATAAAAAAAAGAGATAGTGAAGAGTCATTACGAATGATGAGTTTTAAAGTAGTGCATCTCGAATTTACAACGAGTTTATCTACATATTGTTTTCAAATGGCTTTTAGGCGTTTCATAGCAAGACGGGGTAGAGTTCGTGTTGTTTTTTCCGATAATCAGTCGGTGGCACTATGGACTCGGTACAAAACTATGCACTGGCCTTCTAATTGGGAGGTAGGGGTTCCGATCCTGCCAATGTACCAATGTGTTTTTCATTTTTCGAATTTCATATGTACATTTATCCGTCGCTCCTACGGTAAAGGAAAACGTTGTGAGGCAACCTGCATACATCTGCGAAGAAATTCAAAGGTATATAATGTGAAGTCGGCCTACACACTGGGCCAGCGTGGTTAACAAAGGCCTTAAAACCCTAACTTACAGGCTCGAGCCCCTCTGTGGGGACGTATATGAGGCTTAGATATAAGGTGTGGTGATGAATTAGGGAGACGTCTATGATTAAGCTACTTCGTTGCGGACATTAAACCTCGGTGCATTTTTTACACGATCTTCCGTTAAACGTTGTTAATTATTTTTATGAAAATCACAGTTATAGTTTAAAACGTGTTAATTTACAATACTTACAATATATACAAAATTTAGAACTTTGATAATACAACGAAAGACCAATTCTTACAAATATAGAGACAGAGATATCGTATTAGTTTAAAGTGAAGGAAAACGTCAATTCTATAGTGTCATGAGCTGCGATAGTATAACACGTAATGGTAATACTACCAGGGCTGATTCAAAAATTGTATCTTCTAGAACTTAGTCAGACTGAGGAGTACATTACGCAATCTGGCCGAACTGCCAGGCACCTAAACGATTTAAGCTATCGTACGTAGACAAATGCTCAGCTGTATCAGCTTATTGTTTGATTTCTTCTTTCCTTATTTTTCAAGAGTTGTTTTTTGTTATGTCAACAATGTCAAATAAAGACTGAAACAACTGAAAACCTGATATTTCTTTTTTGTATTTTGTGTTTATATATTTTTATTTTTTGATATCTATATTATTATTATAAAGAGGAATTGGATTGTTTGTTTGTATTGAATAGGCTTCGAAACTACTGAACGAATTTTGATGAAAGTTGGTATACGGATAGTTCGAGACCAGGGGAAGGACATAGGGTAATTTTCCTACGGGAAAAATCCCCCGGGAAAACAAAAATAACGCGGACGGAGTCGCGAGCGGAAAGCTAGTAATTTATTAAGTTGATGTATCGTCTCGTACAAGAAGCATGGAATTATGTAGTAAGTACCTTTTTCAGCACATTATTTTAACACAACAAAGAAGTAACGTTGCCAGCGTTCTGGGTTCTGTTCCTATTGTAAATTCCAAAATTTACGCAAAATGTAATTTTAATGGAAAACACAGATTTTATTTATTAAAAAGCTAAATTCTTTTATTGCTTCATAAAGTATACAGATTGGGGTTATGTATGTAATTGCACATCGAATAAATGGCCACCACGGCTTTACTGGCAAGTACGCATTCTTATACACTTCTTGTACGCTATTCCATACATAACCCCAATATGTATACTCTATGAAGGAACAAAAAAATTTAACATTCTACGTAAATTATGGGACACCCGTTATATGTAAAGAGAAGAAGAAGAATCTCCTCTTCTTATTCTTCTTCAACGAGAACTAACTTATAGGTTTAGATTCCCTTGTGAAATAGCAAAACTCGCGAAGATATGCGACATAAACGGACATATCTTTTGATGACGTCGACTCACAAGTATGATTTTTTTCACAGCGAAAAGAGGCCAAAGACCCGAGTATCCATAGTAATATTATAAATGGGAAAGTGTGTGTGTGTGTTTGTTTGTCCGTCTTTCACGGCAAAATGGAGCGACGGATTGAAGTGATTTTTTAAGTGGAGATAGTTAAACGGATGGAGAGTGACGTAGGCTACTTTTGTCTCTTTCTAACCCCCCACTTCCCTAAAATGGGGGGTGGAAGTTTGTATGGAGCATTCCGCAATTTTCAAGGTAGAAAGCTAAAAATTGGTATGCTAACTATTTGTGACTAACAAAAAAATTGTGCATCATTTTTTTTTTTGAAATCTGCACCCATCCCCTTAAAAGAGGGGGTGAAATTTTATATGGGACTTTTTGCAGTTTTCAAGGTAGGAAGCTAAAAATCGGTACACAGACTCTTTGTTACCAACGAAAAAAACCTGCCTTATTTTTTTTTTGAAATCTTCGGTGTTACCCCGAATTTAACGCGAGTGAAGCCGCGGGCAAAAGCTAGTTGATATTAAATTTCAGTTTGACATCTCTACTCGTTCCCGAGAAAAAGGGTCATGACAGACAAACAGACTGACAGACCGACGAAGTGATCCTTCATGAGGCACGTAGCCCTAATAACGGATATCAGACATACAGAGGAACACTTTAAAAGCACTCCTAAATATTAGCTGTCAATAAAACAACAAGCATGTGCAAACATCGAACTGGTCTCACTGGTGTATTGAATTACAATGGTAATTCACATTGTTTATTTGCATTCGACAAAAAGTTTACATGTCACAATTGCTTAATGCCGCCCGGGACTGTGGGCGATGTTTTATTTATGTAGTTCAACAGATGACTCCGAATGCCCGAGATCAGTGTATCGAGACTATCGAGTACAATATAAGTCATCGAGCGGCTACGGACAAGTCAAGGTTGCCTCGCTCGATATTCTTAAACTATTTTAATTTCCAATTTGATTGATGCTAATTGATTCAACGTGATGGAACATGTTTGTTTTGTGAACTCTATTATAATTAGTAACCTTATTTGTAACGATTGAGGAAAGCCTATAAAAGCAATAATAATAATGTTGTTGTGCTCGCGTATACCTTTAAAAAAGAGCATAAATAGTAGATTGTTACTCTAGGAATGAAAGGAACAGGAATAGGTCTTTCGCCCGAGGGAAACACTCTGCTCTTCATTTAGAACACAAGGAATGTAAAAACCTGATAAGTTAAACAGAATCCGATGAATTCATTTTATAAGTAACTAGCTTTTGCCCGTGGCTTCGCTCGCGTTAAATTCGGAGTAACATGGAAGATTTAAAAAATAAGGCAGGTATTTTTCGTTGGTAACAAAGAGTCTGTCTACCAGTTTTTAGCTTTCTACCTTGAAAACTGCGAGAAGTCCCAAATAAAATTTCACCCCCTCTTTTAAGGGGTTGGGGGCAGATTTCCAAAAAAAATAATGTACGACATTTTTGTTAGTCACAAATAGTCCGCATACCAATTTTTAGCTTTCTACTTTGAAAATGCGGAATGCTCCATACAAACTTCCACCCCCATTTTAGGGAAGTAGGGGGTTAGAAAGAGACAAAAAGTAGCCTATGTCACTCTCCTCCATCTATTCAACTATCTCCACTTAAAAAATCACGTCAATTCGTCGCTCCGTTTTGCCGTGAAAGACGGACGAACAAACACACATACTTACACTTTCCCATTTATAATATTAGTATAGAATGGTATGGATAATTTAAAAATTAGCACTCGAGAAACTAACAGAAAATTGAATTGCCACTTTTCCGACTTTTTTATATTATTTCTTTCTATGGTAATCTACCAGCTAGTATTTTTTTTATCATTGAAGATGGTAAATATTTAAGTCAACTTTATGTTTATGTTAGAACGAGTAATTATTACAAAATTGTTGATAATATTTTTGACGATAATTTCATTTAAAGTTCAAATATAAATGTTGCTGTATAGAAAATTTCGACATGGCTGAAAAGAAATGTCAAAAAAGAATGTATTTTTTGTGACGAAAATGTTATCGTCCCTCTGTTCAGATAACTTCAGAGCATGAGAAAAGAAAATGAATATTTTCAAATGATTGCAATATGGAAATTTAAAACCTTACAATCCATTAGGTACAATTCAAATTCACTAATTATACATAGGCCCTTGAAGGTCCTCAAAACAAACTAGACTATGATTTTGTAATAGTAATAGGTATCTTTTGTATTCTTTTGTTTTGTAATAGGTATCTTTTCCAGTAAAATAGCGTTTCCTACGGTCTCCTAGGTTTAGGAGTTTTTTCTCCTAAACCTATAATTTAACACAAATGGATTAGTAATTTCGTTTTGTAATTTCATTAATTACGCATACATCACCGTTGCCATTACCCATAGGATCCAATGCAGGCAAAGAATGGAAATACGACTTTGACTAGGCCCTGGTAAAACTCAATATATTTTACATGTATTTGCATACATCTTAAAATGTTTCTTATATACACGGAAAATTGTGAATACAAGTGATGAACGATAGCAACTGGAGCCATAGACAGCTTAAAATTGTACCAATCGATTGTAGTACCTAACCGAAGCAAAGGCGAAGAATTGGGGCGGAGTCGAGCACACGGGGGCAGCTGACAGCTGGCGCCGGATACAATGGACATTTCATAACCGGCGGTGATCCCGCACCCGCCGGGTGACATTCTCGAGTCACCGACCTGCTTCTCGAGTGCATTCCGCAGCATTGACTCCACAACCATTGACAGCCAAGGGCGGAGATACGCGGGACAACGCGACAGACATGTCGAACCGTCAGCCGATGTCATGGCAGTCGATGTCATGGCATGTCGATGGCAGTACTCGATGAAAGAGATGTTTAACAATGTTTTCTGAATAGCATCTCTTTTATCTAGACATTGTTTTGTTGTCGCCGTTGCTTAGAATAGAGAGAGATATTAATTATGAGTCTAAGTACTTCTCCTCTCATATGTAGCAAATGAACGATGCAACGAAAACGTCTCTAGCCTTCTTGTCCAGAACTCGTGCTTGCTGATCGAAAAACTCTTTAAAAACCAAATAATTTATGTAGGTATACCAAACAATACTTTGTTTCATAACTGCATTTATCTATAAAAAAGCTTAATTCATCGTTCCGATGTATCTCGACGATAATAATCCAAATACTGTAAATTATTTAAGTAGAAACACTAATCGTAAATGACGCCATGCAATACAACAATGGGACACCAGAGAACAGAAATAAGAAGCTTAAATCCGAATAATCCATATAAATTCACGTCATAACAAAAAAGATTCCACTTGGCCTTGTCTCGCTCGGCATTCCTGTTTACTTAATGATGTCCTTGTTCCGGTTCGACTAATATTTACCCCGATGAATATAAAAATACGAGCTTTGCCTTGGTCGTCATAGTGAAGTGAACGTTAATGACACGCATGACAACTTTAATCGTTGATGCATTAGTTTTACGTACGAAGATTTTTTCAGAAACACGCAGTCACATCACGGTCATTTGCGTCTTAGTTTCATAGGGGTTTATGGTCGCGCTGGGTCACAACAAAGCCCTCGCACCGGCTGACATCGTTTAAAAGATGGCAAAAGATGGCGACCAACGCGACAGTATGGGGAGCTGTCCCCTCCGTCTATGATGATGTTATCTCGCAAAAGGATGCTGACGAGAGAGCGCGGGAAGGGCACTCTCTTATTTACTTCCCCGCTCTGTCAAAGGCGGAGTGGAAGAAGATGGGTGTTTTCGTAGGCGTTCTCCAATTACCGACCCTTTAGTATTTTGAATTTGGTCTGAGATGTTAATGTTAGAGCAAGAAGTTGACGTATACTTGTAATCTCATTGCTGTTAGTCATATGGTTTGTGGTTTTCAATTTTGAATACTGACACAGACTTCACTGATGTTGGTACTTCCCTAGTTACGGTATTTTTGTTGCTTATATTTTATTTCTTATGTAAAAATATATTAAGTTAGCAGTAACCTGCATTCTTTATTTATACGTGTATGATCGGGAATATCTAAACTCGATCAGGTTATGGGCGGCACATGGTAAATATAAGAAAACTTAAAATATGGCTACACAAGGAAATAGTATGAAGGTAAATTCGAGCAGCGAAGGATCGGAGAGATCTCAACCTTCACATGACACAGGTATGAGCATAGAGAAACTCGATGGAAATTCGAATTATAGTACTTGGAAATTCATGGTAGAACTATATCTAATTCACGATGATTTATGGGAGTACACACAAACGACGCCAGATAAAACTGATGTAGTAGGCTGTAGAAGAGACCAAAAAGCGAGAGCTAAAATTTGCTTGATGGTGAAACCCCACTGTTTGATTCACGTTCGAAATGCCAAAACAGCTAAAGAAGCGTGGGATGCTTTGAGGTCGGCTTTTGAAGACAAAGGTCTTAACAACCGTTGCAGACTTTTGACGAAGTTAGTTAGCCTAAAGCTTGTACAATTTACATCGGTTAGGAGTTACGTAACAGAAATAATGTCTGTAGCCCAGCAATTAAGGGACATCGGCAAAGAAGTTGACGATGAAATGCTGGCTGCTCTAATGCTGCAAGGATTGACTGAAAATTTTCAACCAATGAGACTTGCGATTGAAAACTCAGGAGTAAAGTTGACTACAGATTACATAAAGACCAAACTACTACAGATGGAAGATTCGTATAGCACTGGTCCAAGCACAAGTAGTAATGATATGGCACTACGTGTTGACACACATCATAAGGCCAGGAGGTTTCCACAGAAGAAGTCACACAAGATCAAATGCTTTATTTGTAATGGACCTCATAAAGCAAGAGACTGTCCAGAGAACTCAAAAAACAAGAAAGCTACGTTAGCATTAGGACTTACAACTTCAGGAGAACCAAATGAGTGGATTCTTGATTCTGGAGCTTCAAGCCATATGACTAACAGCAAGGAATGGTTGATGGACTTTAGGTTGTATGATAAGAAAGTGGAGATTGGATGTGCGAATGGTAGTAAAGTGTATGGTATTGGAGAAGGGTCGGTATGTGAGAAGAATGTTGCAGGCATGAGTGAAGCTATGTTTGTACCAGAACTAGCAACCAACTTGATAAGTGTGAGTGCTATTGTGAAAAACAATGTAGTTGTTATCTTTTCAGCGAAAGGCTATCAACTGTTGAAAGCTGATGGATGCAAGGTTACAGGT
This sequence comes from Schoenobius gigantellus, assembly GCA_963935595.1. NCBI lineage: Eukaryota > Metazoa > Arthropoda > Insecta > Lepidoptera > Crambidae > Schoenobius > Schoenobius gigantellus. The sequence goes on along the minus strand of OZ012542.1, from coordinate 13,440,628 downwards.
GATGTCTTACATACAGGTGTAGACAATAATGGTGTTTACAAACTTAAACTCTGTTCACAGAAACAAGCACTAGCTTCGACTGTCAGTGGAGACATGGAGTTGTGGCATAGACGTATGGGACATCTTGGTATACGTAACCTTAAGCTGTTGAGAGACAAATTGGCCATTGGGGTAAGTTTTACTAATAACTCAGTTACCTTACCGTGTAAAGCTTGTTTGATGGGAAAACAGACCAAACAACCATTTAAAAGAGGTTTAGCAAACAGAGCTAATAACATCCTAGGTTTAGTTCATTCTGATGTGTGTGGGCCGATGAGTAAAGACTCGATGTCTGGCTTTAGATACTTCTTGACGTTCATTGATGATTATTCACGAAAAACTTTTGTATATTTTATCAAAAACAAGAGTGAAGTTTTTCAAAAATTTTTAGAATTTAAAGCATTTGCTGAAAATCAGTCTGGAAAGAAACTAAAGATTCTTCGGTCGGATAATGGCAAGGAGTATGTCAATGATCAGATGAATAAATTTTTGAAGAAGTGTGGTATACAACAGCATCTAACAGTAGAGTATACACCCGAGCAGAATGGAGTCGCAGAACGTGCAAACCGCACAATAACTGAGAAAGCACGAAGTATGCTTCGGGAAGCAGAACTAGATGAAAAGTTGTGGGCAGAGGCGGTGAACTACGCTGTCTATTTAAAGAATAGATCACCGACAATAGCAGTTAAAGGGAAAACGCCGGAAGAAGCGTGGACTGGAAGAAAGCAGGATTTAAGCATGATATGAACTTTTGGATGCAAAGCGTTTGTACACGTACCAAAAGTAAAACGAACGAAATGGGATGCTAAATCTAAAGAGTTGATTCATGTAGGTATCTGTGAAGAATCTAAAGGCTACCGCTTGATTGATCCATCAACTGATAAATTAAGCAAGGCAAGAGATGTTGTATTTTTCGAAAATGAGAATATCAACTGTAAACAGACAATAGAAAAGGTTGAAAAGCTAGTACCTATTAGTTTTAAGAAAAATGATAGAGAATATGAAGAACATCACACAGAGGTTCAAGATTTTCGAGGAGATACAGAAGATCGAATAGAGTTTGAAGATGAACCTGTAAATATTGTAAATAGTGATGAAGAAGATATTCTGCATGATACAGAGATTGAGTCGATGGAGATAGAAAGAAATGAAGAAAATTCTGTAAATAGACGATATCCTCTAAGAGATAGGAAGAAGAAAGTGATACCTGACTGCATAACATATCACACAGTAGCTGAAAGTGATGATCCACAGAGTGTGGACGAGGCATTGTCTAGAAGAGACAAAGGCTTGTGGAAAGCTGCAATTGAAGAGGAGCTTAATGCGCTCATGAAAAACAAAACGTGGACACTGGTCATACCTCCAGAATCTTGCAACATAGTTGATTCTAAATGGATATTTAAAATCAAAGAAGAGGCCGGGGGAAATAAGAGATATAAAGCACGCCTAGTTGCAAGAGGCTTCAGCCAGAGGCAAGGTATAGATTATTTTGAGACATTTTCTCCAGTTATCAGACACAGTTCTTTGAGGACACTGATTGCGTTAGCAGCTCATATGAATCTCAATATAGACCACATGGATGTAAAAACTGCATTCTTAAATGGGAACTTGGATGAGGTGGTTTATATGAAACAACCAGAGAGTTTCATTGAGAAAGGAAAGGAAAATCATGTGTGCTTGTTGCAGAGATCTCTGTATGGACTTAAACAAGCTCCGAGAGCATGGAATAAAAAACTTCACTCGGAATTGTTAAAACTTAAATTCAAGAGGTCTGAGTATGAGCCATGTGTATACATTAGATTTATAGAAGGTAATATAATTATTCTTGCCGTGTACGTAGATGATATTTTGATTTTCTGGAATTATGCTGAAGAATTGTTAAAGGTTAAAGCAGATCTCACCAACAAATTTGAGATGAAGGACCTGGGCACAGCGAAGTTGATGTTAGGAATTCGGATAGTGCAAGATAGTGAAGGGATCAAACTGGATCAGAAAGGATACATAGAGAAGCTTATTCGTACATTTGGAATGGAGGACTGTAAGCCTGTTGCCACTCCAGCAGTATCAGGACAAAGGCTAGAGAGGCCACAGCCTGATCAAGAGCTGGGTGATAAAGTACCATATCGAGCATTGATTGGTTCGTTGATGTACCTCTCTGTATGTACGCGTCCTGACATAGCACATACAGTAAGTCAACTCAGTCAGTTTAACAACTGTTATGGAGACGAACATTGGATAGCTGCAAAGAGAGTGCTTCGCTATTTAATGGGTACCAAGGATGTAGCATTATTATTTACAAGAGGAAACCAACGTGATCTTATAGTTGGTTATGCTGATGCAGACCACGCCGGAGATTTTGATAGAAGATCAAATTCAGGTTGGGTGTTTTTATCTCAAGGAGGAGCTATTTCTTGGGAGAGTAAAAAACAACGGACAGTGGCAATATCGTCTGCAGAAGCTGAATATGTGGCATTATCAGAAGCTGCAAAAGAGGCGATATTCATTCGTAGGTTTATCGCAGAATTGAGAGACGGACCCAATCCCTCAATCTCAGTTTTTACTGATAGTCAGTCGGCTATGGCGATAGCTAAGAATCCTGTACATCATCAGCGTACAAAGCACGTGGATGTAAGATATCACTTTGTACGAGAGGCGATTGAGAATGGTGACATTCAACTCAGGTACAAGGAGACCGCTAAAATGATAGCTGATGTGTTGACGAAGAGTTTATTGAGAGGTAAGTTTGAATGGTGTGTGAGAAGTATGGGTTTGGGTTGACTGAGTGAATAAGATTTAACATAATAACCGTCTGCGAGGTAGATTAACAGGCATGAGATTAAGGAGGAGTGTTAGAGCAAGAAGTTGACGTATACTTGTAATCTCATTGCTGTTAGTCATATGGTTTGTGGTTTTCAATTTTGAATACTGACACAGACTTCACTGATGTTGGTACTTCCCTAGTTACGGTATTTTTGTTGCTTATATTTTATTTCTTATGTAAAAATATATTAAGTTAGCAGTAACCTGCATTCTTTATTTATACGTGTATGATCGGGAATATCTAAACTCGATCAGTTAATTGACAGCGGCAAACTCAAAGTAAACAGCTCTCCAAGCTCTTAGGCGTCCTGGTCCAGAGGATAAAGGAACAGTAACAGGTATTAATTAGGTGGAGCTTAAGCTTGTTTGTTGCCATCATCACAGCTCATATACGTCCCCCACCGAGGGGTTAGAGCCTACCCTATTTTAGGGTGATTAGGCCTTAGTCAACCACGCTGGCCCAGTGCGGATTGGTCGACTTCACATACATCATTGAATTTCTTCGCAGATGTATGCAGGTTGCCTTACGATGTTTTCCTTCACCGTAGGAGCGTCAGACAAATGTACATATGAAATTCGAAACGAAAAACACATTGGTACATGGCGGGTCTCGAACCCCGACCCCCCGATTGGAAGGCAAGTGCCGAGTCCACAGCGTCTTTTTCAGCTGTAAAAAAATCAAACTTGTAAATTAATGCGATCAAAAGATGGTCTTTAATGTCGGGTATTTACGCATAATTTGCCATTTCACAAGAGAAACAAAACCTTAGTTAGGGTTCTTCCCGTTGACCCAGAATTTGGCAACAAGCAATGTCTTACAAGACATACAAAGGAAATAAATTGAAAACCGCAAATATGTGGTACGAACTTATACTACTTAGATAAAGTACGGAGCCTTCGGTGCGCGAGTTCAACTCGCACTTGGCCGGTTTTTTTACACAACAAGATAAAAAAACGAAAACTGACCAAAACACAGCCACAATACTTTGTTACCCGCTAATAGTAATAGCCCACAAAAACAGACTTACAAATATTTCACCGCATGTATCATTGCGCTCGAGACGCGGTATGCATAATTTATCATTATGTCATGCGCAAACTAGGTAACATTAATTAAATAACATTACTTATGTGGGCCGCTATTTGCATCTTTTGTCCCATACAAAGTGCAATCATTTACGTTGACAAGTTCAAAGGGCCCAGATTCAATTGCACACAGTTGAATTATAAGTCGTGAACGAATTATTATAATATTTTACGGTTATCTAACAGAGTTGTCTAAGTGCATGTTAAGGACGACGACATTGCTCGTAAAAGATGGCCCGATTGTATGCACCTGTGCGTGATTCATTTCATGGCCACTTACATGTATTTTTATCAAACATTTTACGATATACGTTCATATCTTACACAACCTTCCTTGGGATAAATCGTCATTGCAGTACTGGACCAGGCAGCGGCCAGCAATTTCTTATGTGGCATGCTTCAGCGGCCGGCAATGTTTGAAATAGGAACGAACTTCTTTAAACCGGTATGTGATTACTAGAGGTAACTCACTTAAGTTTTATTAAAATTTCAAATTAGCACGACAAAATTCTATTAAATGAATTAAATATGTAAAAAACAAAAAACGATATTTTCGCGCGACTTTACTATTTAATGTCCATTGTTGTCCATTTATATTTTATCGCATAAAATAAGTTCATCGAGTAATTAAAACATTTATACACCACCAGCTATTCAAGAAGCGGCAAAGCATTTACTGTATTATAGTATTGTTTTAATTCATCCGGATGTTTGAAGAAAGCACTATACAAGCCCTCGACCACAACACAACTGAGCAGCATCGCCGGACTCTGGAATGCTTCTGAATCCGTTAGCTCATGAACCTTAACCGTACAAATTATTATTTCTGTATATCACGTATTTTTTCTATTATTTTCATTCGTCTCAACTTAACTATTAACTTTTTACATTTGCGCATTAAGTGGTTAATTATAGACATGATAAATTATTAACAACTGTTTGCTATACCTACCGTAATAGGATGGAGATATTGCCGCTGTAGCTTACCTGAAACAATGTAATCAATAAATTAATAATCTTCAAGGTTTCAGTAATTTTCCACAAAATTACGTAATCGACCAATCAGCAGCCGAGGCACATTATCGGCAAATAATTATTGTTTGACGACACTAAAAAGATTAGTGGAAAATAATCTCTACATCGCTACTTACTGCCTTACTTTTTAAATTAATTTAGGGGAATAACTTTAAACACACAAATATACGTTACACGCTATTACACAGTTGCATTTCTTGGCATATAAGGAAATTATTAAATATATATGTTCGAAATTATGGGATCGGTCCAGAATCTGGTGGTTAAGCTGACGCTTCTGTGATGAAAACGGAATTATTCATTATATACATTTAGGTCTATCACCACATACAAACTCTTCGAAATTTAAGTGGTGTTCATGTCATGTATGTTTAAGTGTTTTTGTATTGATAAATAAATAAATAAAAAGTGTTCCTATATAGTAAATCTTTATAAAATCAAAATCATTTTATGTTAAATATTATTTTTCTCGTCTGCTCTTTACGGTGATAGAGTCAACTTTTTTCAAATATTAATGAGCGCTTATATTTTATTAAATGACTAATATTTTTCAACTTTGAACATAACAAAGTATAGGTACGTAGGTACAAGGGACTACTAATTATTTGTTTATATTATAAAGTTCAAAGACTTTGTGAATCAATGACTACCTACCACAGTAGTCATAAAAGGTAGTCATTTATGACTACCTTAGTATATTTAGTTTCAGCTCTACATTTGCCATCAAATTCTAGAACAACTATATATTTTTTACTAATTTATGAAGATACAGGGTAGTTTTTGTTGTTTGAACCACCTGAGGGCTGTTTCCTTTAATAAACCAAAAACATTTTGATACTAAAACCGACATGCTGCATGCTGCATTCGATCAATTAAAAAACAACACAACCTAAATCGGCCAATATCTTCATCCAGGCCTTCCGGCAACATGAGATCCCCAAACATAACAAAAACACATACACGTACACACTTTAATATCTCATTCACACAATATATATATACATATATTACTTTATCTATTTACTTTATATAAAAGAACTGTACGCGCTGCGCACAATTCTTTTTCCTCGGAGGAAACCGGAGTCGACAAGATGTATCCCATTCGCAGAACTCGACTCCGGTGGAATCCACACTGACACCACCCGAACACCCCCAGCGAAACAAGTGGTATAAAAGCTTCAAATCAAATTTTATTGCGAATAAACAAGTAAAAAAAAATCGGCCAATAGTCAATGACCTATTAACCGACTTCAAAAGGGGGGAAGGATGTTACGCGATTACGCCTAACGCCTACGCTAATTGTGGACCGATTTTAAAAATTATTTTTGTATTCGATAGAGTATACTCCGAGAGTGGTCCCAAGTTACCAAAGTCAGGATCTGATGATGGGATCCCATGAAAATCGAGGGTTTCTTTCACTAAAAAGATTTCATTTACTAAAGTTAAAAATAAAAAATATTTTACAAAAAATAAAAACCGACTTCAAAAACACTGAAAAGTTCAAAATAATATAAGAATAGGTACAGACAGCATCACACTTCTATATTGAAGTCGGTGACAAATTTTAAGACTTTCTAGGAGATCATCGTTTGGCACTGACTTCAATATAGAAATGTGATGTTGTCTGTACCTATCTTTATATTATTTTTATCTTTTCAGTGTTTTTAAAATCGGTTTTTATTTTTTGTAAAATATTCCTTTTAACAGGCCTATTAAACATACTAGTACACACAGAGAATTAAAATTTATAGAATTGAATAAAATATCCAACTAGTATTAGTATTATAATTTAAATCTCGAATTATTTGATCTAACCTTACCCATTTGTTGGAAGTGATTACAATGTAACTTTGAATATTTCATCAACAAACGGAATACTCATTATTTAGAGTTGCGAAGAATGAAACTGATTAGCCTAAAAGACAATAGTTGCACTTCACCACGTTACCACCTCCCTTTGTGCAGATAGTCCTTGATTAGGCAAATACACAAGTTAAGTCCAAGTGTCGATCAATCAGGTTTACTAGATAAGATAATTCGATCGAGTAGGATGGTCTCGTCTTATTGTTCGTGGGAACTGCTCAATTTCTGAAGCAGCTCGAGGCGTTTGTGCAAGTGATTGGTTACGGGCACCTTATACGTGAATCTCACTGCAACCATTTAAGCATTTATGGCAATTGAAATAATTATCTCCAATTATTGACAGCAGTGGCTCAGCCAACTGCTGACATTAATTGCGTGAGTTATGCAGGTGTTGAAGATGATTGATTTTTTTCCAGTTAATTGTTGCTAATGTAATCGTATATCTGTCTGTATGTATCGTATACTGTTTAACCGGGTAATTGAAAAATTACTCCATAGCTTTTAAATGCTATTTATATACCGTTTAATTAATTAAAAAATATACTACGGAGTGAGGAATGACATAAGGTTTAAAGTACGTTACTAAGATAAATAATTTCAAAATGCTAAGGGCAATTCCAATTTCCAAATAATGTCAGTAAAGAAACAATGTGCCGTGGTACTAAAATAGTCAGTTTCAACTCACTCAAACTAGACATTCAGGCGCAATTGGATCAAGTGAAATCGAACAAATTGTCTCTATTAGAACAAGTATAGTTGTTCATTAACGCTAAACCTCAAACCAAAGTTTGTACAGTTATATACGTGCTCAATATTCAATCGGTATTATCAATTGCAATAGTTAGATTATTATTTCTCTTTTTCTTATGTTGTTACATTTCCAATTTTCTAGTAATTGTAGCAATCGCTCGTGAAACTTTACCACGCTTGTCACATAGCTCATTGCAAACTCTAACAATGTTCCTGCTCTATTCTGTTGACACCTTAAAAGCATCCTTGTGCAACTCCTTGGCAGTCGGTGCAATGTAACTACTAATCTACATTTCATGACAATTGCGGCATCGAAGGAACAAAGTCGAGAGCCTAACACATAATTAGTAAGAGCTCCTTCTTAGGTCGACTTTGAAATCTTTTGGTGCCTACTAATAAGGTAAGATTTTCATATGATGAGTGAATTCCTATAATGCATACGGTTAGATGGACTTTCTTGCTCCATCATGTCGTAGTAGTTGTATGTACTAACATGCGGGGGTCTTTTTAACGGATCTATAACGATACAAAAATTGGCTATAAGTAATCAGTTTTTTGAAAACAGTTCTTTTGATACAAGAATGTATGCAGGCATGATCGTATGCACGGGGAAATGAATAATCGAATGACACGGGGATTTAGTGCCTTTTTGTTGTAAAAAGAATTGATATCGAGACAGGAATATTCGGGAGCTTAAATTATTTAAGCTTTTTTTAGGATATTTTTATATCCTTTTATTTGCGACCTTAATTACGAAGCATTTGTACTAATACTAGGTTATCAGGTTTGAGCGCAGTCAGAAGCAGGAACGTGGGAATGGAGTAACAGGAACAAAATCAAAGTTACCAATGCATACGTACCTATTAAAACTAAAGAGCCGGAACTTTTAACTTTAAACTCCAATAAAATAGCGATAACAAACAATAAGTTAACTCAAACATTATTTTATTAGGTTAATATCAAGACAATCCCACAAGTAATAAACATTTTGCGCCTAAAAACATTTCACTCACAGTTGGTGACCCCCAAAACCGCTATATCGTCTAGCATTTAATCCGCTTATATCGTATTATCTCTGATATCGAGACCATCACCAGCAACGTGAAATTCACATGTCTGGCGAGTGGCTACGATATCAAGACATTGTCGTGATTTAAGTATTTACTTTGTTGATAAAAAGCTTTGTTATGCTTCGCAGACTTGTGCAAACAAATATATTATATTGTTGTTCGCTGGAATATATTTAGTATAGAGGAATATATTCATCTTAACATGCTTAGCGTATGTTACATTATATTAATCTACCTACACCTTAATAGGATATTATTCTAGTTAAACTATGATTTACGTTATCCAGAAGACATCACACTCGAATCAAAATCAGGAACAACTTCGCTGCGATTGCAATGCGAAATTCGACAAACTCTGCGCAATCCATTCAATTTTAGTTGATTAGTAGGATTGGTCAGCCAAAGATATTCACACGAACTTCAACAACAAACTCGTCGTTTTTATAGGTAAGCTACGCCAAACAATATTTCAAAACCGGAACAGGTCGTAAATAACGGTTGCATTCTAACAGCGACCTTGAACTACAGATTCTCGATTGCTTAAACAATGAGCTCTCAGCATCAGAACAGCATGCTTCTGGCACCTTTCAGACATTTAACGACGCGCCACGAACAAATAAGGTCGCACGCATTCGTGCGCACGCGCGGCATCGCTCGCCTGGCTTGACAAATGTCACGGCATCCGTTGCTCGCGAACATCGCGCACAAGGGCGGGCTGTGTCGATCTATAGGGCTCCGATTTACTTAATATCTACTTCATGTACACAAGGTAATAGCTCAATTCCAATTGCGACATAGGTGAGCTACATCTTATGTCATTCATTGCATTAGCCAAAAAAAGGTGGTGCTGGCGCCGATTCCGTTCACTCTCCACTATTGTAAACATGGCATACATTTTTCGCCATTAAAAAGATAAAAAAGTTCGATTCCTCGGCGCACAACAGATGTTTTTGTCAGTTCTACTTTAACCTACTGTCGCAAAATTACTATAGCACGCATAAGCAGCATAATAAACAGAAGTCGATATTCAGAAAGAAATAGATTGTGGCGGCAATACTCTGTGTCGTTATTAAAAAGTCGTCTTTGTAAGATCACTTGTGTATTTAAGATTTAATAAGATGCTGCAGTATTAACTTCTTCAAAAACCGAATACATTGAAGCAGCCGAATATTATGCTATCAAACCCAATATTCGGCACCAATATATTTAAGGATAATCTTAATATCATCACTAACTATAAGACAGATTAAATAAAAGATATCATGTACAAAAATCAATATACTATTAATTTTATTAATAAGATAATTTGTAAACCTATTACTGTTACTCAATGAAGGAAAAGGGGTAGACCGAATTTAGTTTAATAATTTATGGGCTTCAATGAAAGGCCAATTATCTAAAAATTCACATATTATAAATACCTATGCCATGGGCGCTATCTAAACCAAAATATACAAACTATACTTCTAACTCATTGATTTACTACCAAACGTTTGGTAGTAAATCAATGTTCTTACTATACTTATTTTTCTTCCACATTGTAAAACACTACTTTCGTATCGAAAGAAACCCGTAAAAGATCGCGATCTATATCATAGTTTGTTTGACTTACGGGTTATATTTTATACGATAAGAACTTTACGTCTACGCACCACTATTGTTCTTTCTGTGCTTTCACGATACTGAGGATGCAGTCTGAGATATATTGATATGGAATACAATGACGCTACCAATTGGCTCCTATCACATGAGTAGTGTCAATGATCTACATCGTATAGTTACATAAATATCAAACAGATCCCACAGTAATATATGTAACTAGCTGCGACCGCGACTTCGTTCGCGTTAATGTCGGAAAATATCAACATATTTTTTTAGCGCACGCAATAAAAGCTCCGAAAAAGAATATTGTTTCCCGTTTCTGCTACATTTTTCATTCATACTCAACTCCTATTGCTCGTAGCGTGTTGTTATATGTATATCTTATAGCCTTGCTCGATAAATGGACTATCCAACCCAAAAAAAAATACTTCAATTTGAATAAGTAGATCCTGATATTCGCGCGTTCAGCCAACCAAACAAACAAACTCTTTAGATTTATCATTAGACAATGCGACTATGAATGCTAGTCATCTTACAATTAACTATCTATATTTATTTATTTAGTTTCACATGCATGATCTATTGACATTTTGACAACAGTGTAGTCCAGATAATGAACGTAAGCAGTTTTGTTTTGCTAATTCGTCCAGGAACTAATCTAATAGAAAAACAATTGTTATCAAGTAGGTATATTTTCGCGACAAAATAGTGAGTAAAGACATTTCGCAGATAAAGTTGTGTTGATAAGTAAACCGAGTTATCTGCACTAAACTATTACGCGTAAAAAATAAATATTTAGGCATGATTAAAAGTTCTTATTCATGCCCTAATATTCTCTATATCTATGTTATATACACGTTCTCTACTTAGAAATGACGAAATTTCAATGGTTAATCAAAAAAGTAAAGGGAGGGAATCTCTATACCAGAGTTGTCCGCATGGGTACCACTGTCTTCTCTGCCGCCAAGCGGGGTGCTTGCAATTACTGTTCTGGGTTTAAGAGTAAGACCAAGTTCTAAGACCAAGGGGCAGACAGGCAATGAAATTACTGTACCTTATATCGCAAGTTGGCAATATATGTTGGCGTCCTTGTAAGGGTTGTAAATTTGCAAGTCATGCTAGAACCATCTACTATAGGAGAATGTCATTTACCATCAAGTGAGTAGCCTGCTTGTTTGCCAACTTATATTAAAACTAAGTTTTAACTCAGTTTTATTCAACTTAGTTTTATAATTTAAAAGTTATCTATTCAACCAAAAAACCTGCAAGAGAACGAAAAAGAAATTTGGAAAATAACATTAAGATACTATTCAGTAATTCTGCCAGTGACTTCGTCTGCGTGGTGGGTTTTAATTGAAGAACAAAAATTATGTTTCAATCTGTTACCAATTCATGATATGAAGATAGAAAAAGCCTTATTAGAGTCAAAGTGCGACATTCTTTTTGTATACAAAAAAGTTGGCAGAAAAGCAGATGATTAGTGGCTACGATTATTGCTCTATATAGTGAATTTCAGAAATATGCGATCCATTTATTTTTGACGTCGACCTGCCGGTAGGGACTCCAGCGCAGCGTGTGTGAGACTTTTCTTCCGGGCCTATATACTCACTAAACTCACTGCCTCGGTATCCATTTCATCCCAAGCGGAGAGATCCGGGAGCGCGAGTATCCAACTCACCAGATCACGAGTTCACCATTGGACTGACCTAGCCACCCAAGCCGCCGAGGTAAGAAGTAGAGTAAACTTGTGCATATAAGATGTATGCATAGTCATCGAACCCAGTAATTTTATTGCCCGTCTTAACCTTATATTGAGAGAAGATTTATTCAACCTAATATCTCCCAGTTATCTTTTTTACCAGGTGGAATGCTGTTGCGTACGGTACCTGCCGATGGCTAGTCGAAAGGCGTGTGTGGGACTCCCCCTGAAGGGTGAAGGGCATTCCCGCTACATCAACTTCGATGTCCATCTTGTCCATAGTTAGGGCGATCCCTGGTCTGAGCAACCCCAATTCTTTACCCGACAGACAGATAACCCTGAATATGGAATGGTATCACACCCAGATGGGGGACTTATAATTATGCTCATTAATAACCACCCTAGTGCGTTAGCAACACCACAGAGGTCAGGAAAATCGATCTGAAAACGCCCGCCTTCTACTGTCCAACCGTCTGCTTCGAAAACACGCTTTAGATCAGGGTTTCTTAAACTTTTTGCAGTCACGGACCACTTTCACAATTTAAACCATTCCATGGACCCTGGCTAAAATATTTTTATAAATGAAAAAAAAAGCCTTATTTGTTTTAATAAAAAACACTTTTATTGGTACTTTCATTACACTTACTACAAGAAGGGTGCAGCTGTTTGGCCTCAATGAGAACGTTAAATTGTTGGATTGTCTTCGACAAATCGAGACGCATTTCATGTTTACGTCGAGTTTACCACACACTTTCCTAGTAAATATGTTTGCAGACTGACCTACTGCGGACCCCTGATACACATGCTACGGACCCCTAAGGGGTCCGTGGACCCCACTTTAAGAAACCCTGTTTTAGATGGAAATGTAAGATAAATTTCCACCTAAGTTGTGGGCGTTTGTAGACTAAAAATGGTTTTGGCAAGCCCAATTTGATTTCGCAAAAAATCCAATGGCCAGCGCTAGGGCGTGATGTATGGCTGACTTTAAGCTCCGCAACGAATCGCTCCGGTTCCGTACCCAGCTTGATCACGAGCTCATGACGTTATTCTTGCGACATCAAACTATTAATTGACTTTAACCTTTCCAGGTCATTATGATAATCAGATATTAACATTTACTCTGTGTAAGAAGACCTATAGCCGCAGGATATTTTCTCCCGATTATCTTGTTAGGCGATCACAGTAAAAACGGTGATTGAGTGAAGCACGCATTTAAATATCGATTATAAGATAAAGGTTTGCGAAACGCACGAATGAGGAGCCAAAGAGCATTCACTTTAGTTATCTTCATTAATCGGCGACTAAAGAAAGATCTCAAATCTAGACATATACGTCAACGTCGTAATGCTTCTTCTTAGTAATGTAACTAAAAGGTATTACTTAAGAGCTTTCCTCGAGTAGTTGCTGATTTTACTGATTTCAAAATATATGACCATTTTCTAAAAGGCCTGTGTAAAGCCTGATTTAAGCGCTCCTCACACAGAGGTGGTAAACGGGATCGTAGCGGAGCGGAATTTTTTGAATTGTTCGGGTTGCTATGGACAATGCCACACAGAATCCGCCCGCGAAGCGGCGCCGCGCAAGTAAATTGATTACGGCAGTACCGCTACCGTCCCGCTTGTTGATCTCTTCTTAAAAAATTTGGAATTTAGCCGATTCTACATAAAGTATGTATTTACTCTGTGATTCAAGCAGGCGCTGCGCGACGCGAGTAGGTCGTATTTGGGTGTCATACGTGCGGTGCGCGCCTGTGCGATAATTTGACGTACGAGCTACATTTCTCTAGAAACTAACTTCATTCCCTTCAACCTCATTCGAGGAAATGCGTATTCATAGCTGTAAAAAATTTCCTCCGCTTTCGGAAATTTTACATTTACACTCGACATTCCTCACTCAAGGTGAGGAACTAAGTGTCAAGTGCAAGGTACTTCTTCACCTACCTAAAAGAAGATTGCCTTTGTGTCAGTAGTACCCTTGCCGCATTCCGATTTGAGGAAGATTTCCGCCATTATTTCAAACTCAGCAATATTTTTAAAAGTGTTTTAACCATTTTTAGATTGTTGTTACGCTACTTTTACGAGATCCAGGTTTAGTGGAGTTTTATTGTACTGAAACCAGTGCACCAACAGTGAGGCATACAATAAACTCTTGAATTATTCCTACTTATCATCGATCCCAGATACACAAACTCGGTGACTTTTTCATTGAAGACAACATTATTTGGAAAAACCCCAGCTCTACCAGCGCAAATACTAAAGTACCTACACTCCAAAATTATTCACCATATCACACCTATCCATCACAGGCGACTTGGCAACCATGTGGCACTTATTATGTACTTACCTGTATGCTAATAACTCGCAAATTTACATACGCTCACGAACATTGCATTTATTTTGCCTTAGATATAGTTAAAATGACATAATAACGCATGGTATTTAACTAAAATGATCGACTTTAATCTCAGATTTGATTCATATTAATAGCATAAATTAAACATATCATGCTTAATAAATGTCAGGTGAAAGGATACCTACTAACTTTACAGCCAAAGTTCTGTCTCATCAAAACATTACATGTAAAAAACTGCAAGTCTCATAATGCAGTTCTTAATACTACAAAAAAATTTTGAGATGTAATGTTAAGCCAAGTCGGTTATTTTAATCAGTATCGGGGGTGTCCATAGAACACGATTTCCGCCGACTTGTTTATTTCAAAAGGGTAGAGGAACATCCATACTATAATATACAATATTATAATATAATATATAATATTATAAAGTGTGTGTGTGTGTTTGTTTGTCCGTCTTTCACAGCAAAACGGAGCGACGAATTGACGTGATTTTTTAAGTGGAGATAGTTGAAGGGATGGAGAGTGACATAGGGTACTTTTTGTCTCTTTCTAACCCCCCACTTTCCTAAAATAGGGGGTGGAAGTTTGTATGGAGCATTCCGCAATTTTCAAGGTAAAAATTGGTATGCAGACTATTTGTGACTAACAAAAAAATCGTGCATCATTTTTTTTTGGAAATCTGCCCCCATCCCTTTAAAAGAGGGGGTGAAATTGTATATGGGACTTTTCGCAGATTTCAAGGTAGGAAGCTAAAAATCAGTATACAGACTCTTTGTTATCAACGAAAAATACCTGCCTTATTTTTTTTTTGGAAATCTTCCCCCAGCCCCTAAAATAGGGGATGGAAATATCGTCTATATAGTAGCGTATTAAAATTATATTCTGTTCCGAGTTTTCTTCTGTGTTCTAAATCAGGAAAGGGGAACCGTGTTACCCGAATTTAACGCGAGCGAAGCCGCGGGCAAAAGCTAGTATTTCATAGTTCTCAAATAAAGAGTAAGCCAAATTAGCTCTAGATTGCCAAGCGGATTAGGTTTGATGCTCCACGACTACCTATCCATGGGAACATCTGTCTAACAACTTTGTCATAAATTGTTACCTAATAACAATTAGTTAAATAACAACATGTTATAGTGACCGTATCAATATTAGATAGTGTTGCCCAAATCGGTCTCGGTCTTGCAGTCTTGCGAGACTCTTGCTGCAAGACCGAGGCAAAAACCGGCCTAAATTCAAATTCAATATCCTTTATTCAATTGGGATTTTACAATCACTTTTAAACGTAAGAGAAGCTACGCTATTGGTTGACAAGTCTACGGCGGGAGACCTTGTACTGGAAAGAGCCAGCACGAAAACCAGCAAGGGCTACTTTTTTCTCCCTATATTGTTACAGAGTCGTCAATTGGAAGCAGAACTCAAAATAAAAGATTGTAGCAAGACCAAGATCAAGACTGACCTATGCAAGATTTGAGCAAGAGACTTGCTGATATCTTGCATGAGTCAAGTCTTCTTGCAGCAAGAGTCTCGCAAGACTGCAAGACCAAAACCAATTTTGGGCAACACTAATTAGGTATTTTTATTATTTAATACAATCAATACTAATATTATAAAGAGGAAAGATTTGATTGTTTGTTTGTTTGTATTGAATAGGCTTCAAAACTACTGAACCGATTTTGATGAAAGTTGGTATTCCTGGTCTTAGTTCGAGACCAGGAAAAGGACATAGGGTAATTTCCCTACGGGAAAAATCTGACGAGAAAAGTTTTCCTACGGGAAAAGTTAGTTATAATGCAAATAAAGTTGCATACGGTTAGCTAGTTTAATATATAGAGTGATTAGGTACTTACCACGTTTTGCAGTCGTAAAAAAGGTACATTGTAAAACACTTGGTTACCAGTGTTTTACAATGAAAACGGTAAAATGGAACACATATATATATAAGATGACGGTAGTAAAATAATAAATCTGATGTTACTCTATGACACCCACCAACTTTAGTCATCCCGTGACGACGAATGCTGAAAAGCTTGCGAAACGTAAAATAATTAAATATTATTTTAGTGTTTTGTTACATCCTGTGTATTATTTAACGTAGACAGACAGAGTAGGTTTTTATCAATGATGAGAAAATTATCTATTCAACCAAAAAACCTGCAAGAGAACGAAAAAGAAATTTGGAAAATAACATTTTCCAAACTTGAGGTTTTGCAATGGTACCATTGCAAAACCTTATTAAGTTTTTTTACATAAAATAATATACAGGTATGTAACAAAACACCGAAATAATGTTTAAGGGTTTGTATCTATCAGAAGTGGAGAATATGTAGGAAAAATAGCACCAATGTTTTTCCATGCAAACTAAATAAATTATTTTTCGATCCTAAATAAATAAATGTCGGGCCTCAAACATCAGCATACCTTGTTTCTTCATTCAGTGTTTAAATTTGTATTGTTTTTAGTCTGTAGACATCTGGACTATGGTTGTTTCTTGAATGTTTTCGCTTTCCGTTTAAAGTCGATTAATTGGGGAAGTATTAGGTTTTCAGATCTAAGACAAACACCTATGGTCCATCTCATTACCGGATATAGTTACACCCGGAATAGCCTCAATAGATTTCAATTTAACTCTGCAGTAATCTTAGAATTTTGAAAATCAGGCTAAGAAAAGAGCTTTGCTAAAAATATCTTACAATAATGTTAAACAAAAAAAGTGTAAAATACGTTTAATAGTAATGAGTAGGTAAATAATAATAATAATAATATACAATATCGAAAGCCTTGAAACTATTTTAGTTTTACAATTACTTATTTTGTCCACAGCTACAAATATTTAAATAGGTATTGTGTGAATATTTTAACATAGGTTTAGCATAATATGCACTTGAACGAAAATACGAAATGCTACGCAAATTGCCAACAATGACTACATGCATATCTAATTAAAATTCTATTTTATTTTTACTTTTTTATACTTCTATATTATTTTCACATACATAAATAAAATAATAAAATTTATAATAATTATTTAATAACACCAAAATATTTCCATCCGTCAATCACAATACAAAGCAGTTAGATTCAACGGAAGTATAATAATTATTACCAGATTTAAAACCAATTAGAAGTTCCAAATAAAGTTAAGCTCAACTGTTTCGATTCTTTCATCGTGGAACGTCGGTTATCTAACAGTGATATAACAAAGCGCTCTATAATTATAAGGCAAAGAGTATTGTTTCAGGCCCTCCTCACATTTGGAGTGGTCACCAATTATTATCTATTAGATTGTGTAAGCAGAACAGTCTATTTGTTACGTGTATTACACAGTTAGTAACACACAAAGTCACAATAGGTTTGTTTTACCGCCTATGTATGTTTTTTCACTTATCAGACAAATATTATGCGATGACTAAGCATTAGATTATCTGTATACGACTAAATATGACGGTTTGGCATATGTTGTATAAAAATTTTGTACAATCACACCAAAATTCCATTAAACCTGAAAAAATAATATAAGATTTGATTCCTAGAGGGTGCAGAAATTGCCTTGCTATATCGTTTAACAATAGATCCTTTTTCAGAACGACATAAGACTTTATGTTATACTACAATCAACTATGCTCTGTTGGTTAGATAGAAGTTCGAAAGCAGTGAATTGTAAATTTTACAGAAATATCTATATACGTACGTGTATTTCTTAAGAAGATTACCTCTTTTATTGTTTATTCGGGTTAATAATCTGTCAAAAACATTGTTTGGGCTTCCGGTGTCACAAAATGGTAGAAAATACTGTACTTAGACTGACAGAAAAATATTAACCGAAAAAAGTACTTATATAACTTTGTATGAAAATCCAAAATATCACCACAAAAAATAAACTTCCATGTTGACGTTTCGACATTTTTCATCTTCATCTATTTAGTGGCATTAGGGCAAGGACCAGGGTCGTCTGCTTTGGTTACCTCCGTCTTACCTATTTCTGCCGCAAAGCAGCAATGTTTACATTGGTGTGATCCCGCTTGAAGGGACCGTGACTTTAGATATTAATCTCACAAGATGGCAACGTACACTGTGGCTCTTGTGGGGGTTGCAGTTTTGCTGTGAATCTCACAGGAGCCACATGTGTTTTAGGTAACTGTTACCACTTACTTGTTTGTTTTCAAACTTAGTTCTATAAAAAAACTTCTCAGAATAGCAACTTTGCATAGGGCAATAACAGGGCAAATTAATAATAATCGCATAAAGGCAAAGATATAGTGTAAACGAAAACTGTTTCAATTAAATACTTATACCCCGTGAACTGATAGTGGAAAATATAACTCCTACACAATAGCAGGTTAGACTTTTAATAAATTTTCCAGACTATTATCAATTAAAATGTACTAAATAATAATGATTTCGTTGGCGAACCTAACGACGCGACATCTGAAGCTATGCAAAATCAACCATTGTTGGCTGAATTGAGTTGTTATTCTACATTGTAAAAGAAATCAAAAATAAATAACCCCATGTGGATGGGTAGATTTCGTAAAGTAACCTGGCCTTAATAAAATTATCAAAAAATATTTGTAGAAATTTTAAAAAAAACAGGCACATGTAGCTACACCTACCTTGAACGTACGTGTTGATAATATTGGTGATATCCTAACAAATACATTAACATTATCATCAGTTCTTTCCAATATAAGCGAACAAGAACAAATACAATTTTGTAACGTAAACGAACAAAGATATTTTTTTGCCGCTACATCATCCGAGATCTGGATACCACTTATGGATCTTTCATCGTATGACATGGTATAAATTTGAGAAAAAGAAGTCATGAAATGCTGCATTTCGTATTACCGATCTCCAATGATATCATCACTATGGCATAATTTCAATGATGACATCATTAAATAATGAACAAATGATTAAAAATCTGACCGGAAATCGTATTTTTCGTTTTGCACTATGATATCATATGATATCATTTGCAAAACCATGAGATCGGTAATAGGCCCTCAGACTGACTACAGATATGGAGCTTAGCAACACCTTTCTACATAACCAACTTTTGATTCATAGACCGGTGATTTATGAACTTCGTAACGCAGTAATTACTCTAATGCTTGTTATTAGAAATTAGCACACAATAAGCTTTTGCAACTTAGAACATAAGTCAGTAACCGTTTATTAGCTAAACGACATTTTGTCGTGTCGATGTGTTTTATTCAAGTCAGGGCGGCATACTCAACACTACGATTTAAGACAGCAGCGTGAGGGGTTTAAAAATGGCCCTAAGTTATTAAAAAATCAGTCATAAAACATTTTTCTTTACAATAACATACCTACTGACAAATACTAAACTTATCCATATTTTGTTTATACTTGCGTTTTCGTCCAAACCGGTAAAGCACTATCTTGGCCGACTATACTTAGACCAATTATAAAGAAACGTTAAATTGCTTAGAGCATTTACCCTATTGATACTTAATCAACATTAGGCACATCAAATTATTTTAATGATGATGTTATTATTACACGATAAAAGTTTAATGTCTGATAATTGCGGCATTTGACATTAGGTACAGTAAGCTCCCATTCAAGCTTTAGGTACATTTGCACTACGAAAACCGCCACTATTACGAGCGACATAAGAACGGTCCGAAGGTCTAACAGTATAGCCTGACAAGGAGCTTACTGTACTAACATTTCAGAATTTTGTTCAGCGGACAAACTTCCTAGTCAGCATGAGTTTTTTGTTTTTAACTGGACTTATTAGTAAATTGAGTGTTCAATGTGTAAATTAATGACAATAACTGTAATTTTGACAATTGTGACATTACACATTGTTTAAAAATGCTAAATAAATTGTTATTTATTTATTTATGTACACAAAACAAAAAAATACAATGAAACTTTATTAATAAGGTACATAGGTACTGCTTATTTCCGGAGAAATTTCTACCAGCAGACCTGCGATAGGAAAAAATTTATATGTTACGTTTTTATATTTAGTGTCAAAAATATGTAGTATATAAATATTTTACATAGATACATAATCGGCCCCTTCGGTCATCATCCAATTATCTCCTTAAATGTCCATCTCACTGTTCTGAAATAATTCATTCCTCCTTTTTTGTTCAATCCATTCTTCTCTGGAACGCTTTGCCGTTGGATATCAAGAAGTCGACTAGCAGGTTAAGTTTCAAAAATAAATTACGAAAACATGTGCATCAGAATTGTATTTTATAATGTCACTTATTTGTTGGCCTTATTAGCCTTGCAACTTGATAGTTTGGTGTCATATAATATGTATTAGTTTATTTATGTAGTTATATTTATGTATTAGGATTATAAAAAGTCTATAAGTTTTTTTAATTTTATTTTATGGGTACATCTACCACATTTGCTCTCTGCACCACCTGAAGGTTGACTGGTAGAGAATGCCTCTGGCATTAAGTCCGCCATTGTACACATTGTACATAAAGAATTAATAAATAAATAAATAAAATAAAATAAATAATTATATACTACATAAACTAATAATATACTATTTATGTTATTCAGATATTGATACAAGAATTTAAATAGTGCGGATATTGTGCGGGATAGAATTCCACAACCTTGCTGCGTGAATAGTAAAAGAATACATAAATAAATGCGAATAAATAAATAAGAATTAATGCGTGTTAAATAAATAAATAAACGAAAAAATACCTCGAGCAGCATTCGAACCTGCGTCTTTAACATTCCGTGTTGACGCAATAACCAAAAATTTATTAATCTCGAGCAAAATTTCAACTGTACTACTATATTTTTACTTAGTAAAGCTAAAACAGACTTTATTCGGTTTATAGCTACGTATCAACATCTAAGGAACGTCGTAGCTCGATAAATGGGCTATCCAAAACCAAAAGAATTTTTCGATCCGAACCCGTAGTTCCCGAGATTAGCGCATTCAGCCAAAGAAACCAACTCTTCATTTTTATAATATTTGTAAGTATAAATTAGTAGGGATTGCAACAGCGAAAGCATCTAATTATATATATACTTATAAGTTTCCTTGTTCGTTTGTAACTGAAGAAAATC
This sequence comes from Schoenobius gigantellus, assembly GCA_963935595.1. Classification (NCBI taxonomy): domain Eukaryota; kingdom Metazoa; phylum Arthropoda; class Insecta; order Lepidoptera; family Crambidae; genus Schoenobius; species Schoenobius gigantellus. The sequence continues at coordinate 13,419,238 of OZ012542.1, read as the reverse complement.
CGTCACAATTTCACTCAGAGTAAGTAAATAAGGAAGTGGATGTAGTTCCAATGAACTGATATCATGACCCAAGATGTAAACAAACATTAAGGATATACCTAAAGTTAGAACGACATTCTGTAATAGGTAAGTGTGTGTTAGTAAACATCTTGTAGAATGATATTTGTTTATTAAATTATTTATATCTTACATCGACATACCGTGTTAGAAATATTAATATCATCTTATAATCAAAAGTGCGAGTTATGTTTATATATAGACTTTCACCAGATAATAAATACCTTGAATACAAAATATTTTATTAATTCCTGTATGGCTTAAAGATCGGGTGTAAAGGGTTCCGATAATCACATTCTACCGGACCAAAGGGTACGTATTTGAATGTCAAAATTTAATAGCTACAGATAAAATACCGATGTTCAAAATATCGAAACTCTAACTAGCCTTGGCGTTTCCTTCAACCCGCAACAGGCCGACATGGTAGATCGCCCCAATCTCCCTTTTTAGGAAGCAGTCCAGCAGTGGGTGTATTTATAGTTGGGATAATGACGGTCTAGTTTAGAGATGAAGGGTCTTACAATGATCGCTTGTAGCAAGGTTAAAACAGTATTGAAACAGAGACAACGCTTGCTGCGTATAACGTCATCCCGCTCTCAGTGCGGTTTTAATATTGTTTTTTTGTTTTGAGCGACCATAGTTAGGGGGCAGATTATACGTAATTAACGATCTTTCGATTTCGATTAGGGACTTTCCGCAATTACAAAATTTCCGAAACAAAACTCTACACCAACCCTGGTCAGCGTGATGTATGCCAATCTTCTCGTCTCAGGACAGACGGGTAAGAGTGGAATTAATACGGGTTGAAGTGATGAGGATTATGATGACATGAAGATTCCCCATAGTTGGTGGATGTATCTTAAATCAAAAGCTCAGGATACATCAGCATTCATGCATGATATTCAAGCTATACACGATACGAACGATTTGCACAACAATTTATTTATTGATCTTTTCGAAAGATCAACACATACAACAAAATCATGATATCGCACGAACTTCAATACTTAAGCAATAATATTCACATGATAGAGCTACTTAGGAAGTAAATAAATCTGTCCAAACACAGAATGATATTAAATACGATACCTAATTAAAAATAATTATGACGTCCCTCCATTTGAATTAAAAATTAAATAAAAAAGTTTCACTTTAAAAAACTCCGCCAAGTGCGAGTTGGAGGAGCGTACCGTACAAACTTATCTAAGTATAAAACTTCCTATGTTCATACGATTATTTACGGTTTTTAGATTTTCTGCTTATCATGAGTGCTATAAGGTCTTAATTCTTGACAAATTTCATGATTCTATGTCAACGGGAAGTTCCTTATAGTTTTTGATTCCCTTGTGAAATTGCAAAATTTGCGAAAATATGGTACACACAGCAACACGCTAGGCTTTACATGTTGACCTTGAGACCGCCCTTATGTCGCTTGTAATAGCAGCGGCTTTCGTAATGCCAATGTAAAGCTTGACGTATTGCTGACTGTACATAAACTGTCATTGTTGAGAGTGGACTGTATGTACCCCCCGGCACTTCGAACTGTCGTCAACAGTCATATTTTTAATCGCGTTGATTTATAGTGATAATGATAATTTATTACCCAAGTATGATTACAAGTATGATTTTTTTACAGCTGAAAGACTCTATAGACCAGAGTATTTGATATCTCTACGCGTTCCCGAGTTAAAGCGGCTTCACAATCTGTCTGTGAAGCCGCTTTAACTCGGGACATTCAACGAAGTGATTCTATAAGGGTTCCGTTTTTTCCTTTTGACGTACAGAACCTTAATAACAAAATATTATTATATTTATTCATGTAAAGTATCATAATAGTTAATAACGTTATGAATTTCAACCAGCTGTGTAGTTATGCTGCGTTTGTGGTGCTTTACGATTAGTGGAAGTAGCCCGGGGTGATAGCGGCGGCTGCGATAACCCCTCGGGGAGGCCGAGATGGGATGCGAGGTCAGGGCTTCAATTCTGCTAATCATAACTTAGTAGTCGTGTCTCGATAGCGTTTCAATAAAATTTCGCTTTTAAACATTATATCACGCTTTCAGATGTCTGATTTATTCATATACCAGTTGGCGAATGTTTTTAGGCAGTGTTTTAGCAGCAAGAATGTGAAAAAGAAGAAATATTCATTCTTATTCTAGTAGAATCAGTCACCGGATATTTATAACTTTACATGACAAATGATACTTCAAATGGCTCCAAAAATATTCAACATTCAATTCTTGATAAACAGTAAATAAATTAAGTTATTCATACATATAGGTAGTAATGTAATACTTAATTTGACCGTCGATACCTACATTAATATTAACATCAATTTTTTACTGTAAGTGAGCCAATTAACATTCTTAATAGTGCGCAATAACCAGATAATTTTATTGACAAGTTACGTAATAAAACAATGTTTTTATAGGTATATTCGAGGTGGTATATATCCTGAGATATATCTTTTTTGGAAGTAATTTTTTATTTGATCATTTTAAATTTCAGTAAACAAAACATGACCTACCACAGATTACGTACCCAGGTACAATACCTGTATTTATAAAAAAGGCTAGTTTATGTCAGTAGAAGCGTTTTCCGAATAAATTATGTTTTTCATTATTGTTATTCGAAAACATTAATTGCACCTCACATCGTGCATTATTTGCCCACGAAAATATGATTAAAAATTTAGTTAAAAAGATTTCCCAAATGACAGTCTCAATCAGAACACCACACAAAAAGAAAAAAGGCGACCTGGACTCAGCCCGAATGAAATCTTCATCTCGGTAATTGAGATTTTGTGGTCGTCGCCTTATTAGAGTTATGAGATATTTCGTGATGGGTATGTGTTGTGCTTTGTTTCGTTTTAATTGCAAAACTGGCCGTAAAGCACATTTCGTACATGTTTATGACAGCGCATACTTTAATGCGCATTTGATATTCGCTAGTAAAAGTCAGGTCGTTACCGACCAACGACTATTGTGTCATACTATCCATTTTAATGTTGATCGAGTGTTGACCAGAAAAACCGATTACGGCAAGATTACATTTGATGGGCAATCTCCAATTCTGTTTTATTATACCTAAATACATATTTCAAGTATAGCGAAACCTCCCGTAGCGCTCTCCTGCAACGCACCCCCTTTTTTTTGGAGGAATGTGACCGCACCGTACTCGCCGTTGGCTAGACGAGCGAGCGTGTGTGGGGCTCTCCCAGCAGAGTGCCGAGTCTACCCACTAAACTGCCCGAGAACACCAGGGCAATCCCCAAGACAAAGGGCCTTACGGCGGCAATCACGGGGCCAACCGTGCACACAGGTCTGGGGCATCGCTTGTGCGAATGCCCGCCTTCACCTGCCTGTCCTTCTGCGGCGGATGAGAGCGGCTTGAGGATCATCCTCCCGATCTCGCTCTGCGGCCTCCTTCTGTGAGATGACATCCTCGCAATAGGGGTTGAGAGCCCCACATTCCGCCTCGCCGCGTAGCATGGCCACAACCATGCTCGGCAGCGAGAGGTCCCCGCCTCGCAGCGCAGCGTTGAGTTCGCTGCACCGCACCCCCTAGCACGTCCGTTTAGTATGGCCACAGATAATATAATACTACAGTACAGATGCCTCATCCCATACAATGAAATGGTCCCTACTTAAGTCGGGCAATTCTTCGAGCTGTTTTATTTCACCATTTCACCGCGAGATGACGCAACTAAAACGCCACTGACAATTCTGAGCAAGCTCGGGCCATCAAACCTTTGCTACATTGGGCTCAGTAGTTCTCGCACGCACTCAACAGATGGCACTTTAATTAAACTCCTGCTATGCTTATGATTTTTTTAACAAATTCATATTTATGCTTCGTTTAGTTCATTACAATGACTTATGCGTAAATAGGTCTTATAAAACATCATACGCTTACGGTACGCTAAATGTGTTACAATTTGGTAAGAAAGTGACGTATAAATCCATGTTATACCTAAGGGGTTGTTCCGCCATGGATTGGATTTGTCATACATTTTATATACCTACGTTTGATATTTAAGATGTAAAGTAAATATATCATTGGAGATAAGTCATTTTGGTAGTGGGTACTTTCTATTATCACAAGGTTATCTGTAACTTCAAATTCAAATAACTGGTTAAGAATAAAGCAAACTTGCAAATTTTTCATATGTGACCTTTTTTGTGATTTAGGTATTCATCATTTTACAATTTATTTATTATTTAAAAAAAAATACAAAGTCACATATTGTATATTGTTAAAAATGTGATTTTAGTTTTTTATACTAAAATAAGATAAGTGTTTATTTTTATACCGGGTTATTTTTCCATCAGGAGCCAAATTTTGTATGCTTGTTTAGACAAGCAATATGAACAACTTATACTATGCGACCAAACTCGAAATTGCGAAAAAAAATCAGCTGTTCCATACATTTAGCTGTGGATGTTGAACATTTGTATGGAACAGCTGGTTTTTTTCCGCGATTTCAAGATTGGTCCCATAGTAAAAGAATTTCATTTTGCTTATCTGAACAAGGACACAAAATTTGGCTCCTGCTGGAAAAATAACCCGGTATGTATACAAACTTACCTATAAAAAACTAAGCAATTTAATTTCAAATTTTATTATATAAAATATCATTGAGAAATTAAATTGCAAAATTTATATGCTTATAGCCGGCTGAAATTAATTTATTCGACTGTTTTATCAAATTCCGAAATTATATAATTTAGTACTATTTTTAAACAATTTTTTTCCTTGTTCTTTCTTACCAGTTATCTAATTTTCTATTTCATTTTAAAGAATGTTGTTATTAATTCTGTGATAAAAAATCATAAAAACATAACATGCATTACGCGGGTTTGAACCGCAGACCTCTAGCGGTATAGCGCAATAATTTCGCAGTATATCCTCATGAGCCATCCGTTCGCTTAGATTTGATGTTGAAATTTCGAATCTTTTATTTAAATTGTGACGTGTACGTGTACTGTCAATCTATATATCTTTTATCTTTTTATATATAAAATTCTCGTGACACAGTGTTTGTTACCGAACTCCTCCGAAACGGCTTGGCCGACCTATGTGAAATTTTTTGTGTATGTTCGGTAGGTGTGAGAATAGGTAGTAAACTATTTTTTATTATGGCGAAACGTAGTTCGCCAGCACAGCTAGTATATTATAAAAAGAGAAGTTCTCATCTATAAACGCACGCACAGCCGTAACCGCTAATGGTAGAAACGTGAATTTTGGACAGTTGTTTTAAGTCAAAATTTAAGAAAATTTAACCCTGAGGGGTGAAATAGGGGTAGCAAGCTTGTATGGATTTTTTTAAAATAAGCAACGATTTTGATAAACCTGGAGAATCATGCTCTTAATAACATTTCATTGAACACGTGTTTCATGGTTTATTGGAATTCACCCCCTTATTGTGCAAATTAGGGGTTGAAAAATTCTATGGAAAATAATTAAAATCTGCTCCAATTTCTATGAAATTTATTATTCGAGCTCCTAAATATAAATAACATTCTTCTATATAATAGGCTACAAAATTATTTTACGGGAAAATATTAAATTCCCACGGGAAAACAATATTAATGCGGGCGAAGCCGCGAGCGGAAAGCTACCTATTAATAGCAGTCGCGGTTGCCACACTATTTGTAAATGGTAAAATCTAATAAAACACCGTACCTATTTGCCAAAATTCAAAATATACCAGGGGCCCTACCATGATCGCTTATAGCAAGGTTAAAACAATATTGAAACAGAGACACCGCTCTTGCTGCGTATAGCGCCATCCCGCTCCCAGCGCGGTTTTAATATTGTTTTGGGCGATCATGGTTAGGGGGCTGATCACCATTGAGAATAAAAAATTATTCAAGTAGTTAGTATTAGTACCTACATTAATTTTATTTATTTATAGTCAGGCAACTAATGTCCATTAATAATCTTAACGTATTACTTACCTATATTATCTTTTACTATGTATGTACCTAACATAGTTGAATGTACCACTTCTAAGGTGTTATTAAAAATTCAGATTTGTTAAATTAGTTTTGAAATCCCCCATACAAAATAGTTAGGTCAGTGAAAAAAATCACTGTGGTTTTATGAAACGAACATGCAAGTGAGATTTTTTTTCGGTTAGTAAATTTAGGCTTTTGAAGAACGAGCGTACAGAGTGGACGTGTCGCAAGATTTTTATCGAATAAACAAGAATAACTGTATTTAATTATAAAATCTGAGTCAATAGCTTAAAGTGTCATTTAGCGTGCGCGCATCTCAGTGAGAAATACATGCTGACCACTCGAACGACGACATTTACCGAGTGCGTCCGAACGTCCCACACGGATATACTAAAATGAACGTGCTGCATTCACCTGGAAGTGGCATTGAACGAAAAAGCGGATCACAACCTAATCTATCTGAAATTCAAGATACACCTCAAATCACTTTTCGAAACAAGCGAAAACAGCCCGATGAAGATCAAACAATAAAAGGAGAGATGAGTGAGCTTAAAAAACAAATTAGTGATATGATGGTTCTGCTAACGCGAATAAGTAACAGCCAGACAGAGAGTATGAATAAGATATGTTCAGAAGTAACTGTTATCAAAGAATCAGTCAATACGATAAGTTCCACTGTTCAACAACTATCCAAGGAACAAGAAAAAGTTAAGGGCGATATTGCAAATCTTGTCCAGATAACAAATACAACTGAACAAAAACTGCAAGAAATAGAGTCTGAAGTTTCATCGCTCAAGACTCTTTCATGTATACAACCCATTTCTTACGATAAGTCTGTAAAATGTAACGATATTATCGCCGAAATAAATGATCGAGATCAAAGAAGCAAAAATATTGTGATAACAGGGGTTCCAGAACCAGAGACTAAAAATGTTTCTGAGAGAAGAGATAGAGACTTAAACGAGGTGCAAAATATTATAAAATTGGTAAGTAAAAATACCAATCCGCCAGAACATATCAAACGTGTTGGTAAATACTCTCCGGGAAAAAACCGTCCAATAAAAGTATCATTCGCATCAAAGGAAACGATTATAGAAATACTTCGAAATAAAACTAACGTTGACTTAAGAACGATCAACATATTTTCTGATAGAACACCTCAACAACAAAATCATATCAAAGCACTCAAAGAGGAATTAAAGCTGCGTACTGAAAAAGGTGAGAAAGATTTAACCATTAAGTTTATTAAAGGAATTCCTAAAATCGTAAAATATGTACCAAAAAACTGAAAAGTGGAGATAAAACACTAGAGACTACTGAGCCTAATATAACATATCAAGTAACTGAAGATTATAGTAATGTGAAAACCACTAGAAATTCCTTAAAACTTTTCTATGCTAACGTGCGAAGTATAGTAAAACCAGGCAAATTTGATGAACTGAGATGTGTAATCCAATCTTTTACTAATATTATCCATGTTATAATATTATGTGAAACATGGATAAAATCTGAAAATGAAGCAAAATTATTCCAGCTACCAAATTACAAACATTACTATAACTACCGAACTAATAGCAGAGGAGGAGGGGTCTCAGTGTTCATTCATAATAACTTAAAACATCATCTTCTTGAATCAATACAGAAAAACGGCACTCACTACCTTTGGATACATCTTGAAAAATTTTCTATTGATATTGGAGCTGTTTATAAGCCAGGCAGTTCCAATAGCAAAGATTTCCTTGATACTTATTCCGCTCAGCTACAGAATAGGCAAAGAGCCGTTGTTATTGGAGACTTCAATTACAACTTATTAAACCCAGATCAATTGGCAAAAAACTACAAAGAAACCATTTCTGAATGTGGATACCATATATTAAACAAAATTAGCAGCAAATATTCTACTCGTGAGACGGCAACTACAAAAACAATCTTGGACCACATTTGTACCAATCTAAAAGGAAATAATTGCCATCTAGCAGTAATAGAGTCGGCGATATCGGACCATAAGCAGTTATATTTAGAAGTAAAAAAATATCAGCCCAAACCCAGATCAAAAAAAGAATATGACTGCATAAACTTGGAAAATCTATATACTGCAGTAAAAGAATCTCCACAGCATAACGTAGAAAGTAATTTTCACATTTTGGAAGAAAAACTTATAAACAGTATAACCAATAGTACAGTTAAAAAAACAAAAATCCTCAACCAACCAACGCAAGATTGGATAAGAAGCGAAATAATTAATTAAATTAGCAAAAGAAACGTTATCTGGCAGCAACTCAAGAAAAACCCGACCAATGAGAAGATAAAGAAGGATTTCAAATACATTCGCAACAAGGTTACCTCACTTATTCAATCTGCTAAAAAAGATTACTATCACAACTTATTTCAGAAATGTAAAACTAGGCCCAAAAAGATGTGGGAAATTATTAATAGTCTCTCTCTCAATAAGACCAAGCAACTAGTCACTTTTTCAAAACTACATACGCCAGCTGGAACTATCACAGACACTAAGGCAATCTGTGACTACTTTAACACATTTTTTTCGACCATAGGTATATTACTGGCAAACGAAATCCCAAGTAAATATCATGTGATCCAAAACAAAATCAATCTAGCGAAAAAAAAAAATAATCTCTCTGTACTGTCCCCAGCTAGTGTTGACGAAATTGATAAAATAATTAACAATTTAGATAACAATACGGGTTCAGGTATAGACGGTATCACTACTAAAGCTCTTAAATGTTTAAAGCCATTGATCCTTAATGAGCTAACTGCATGTATCAACAAATGCTTGGAACTTGGAACATTTCCTGATACGCTTAAAATTGCAAAGGTTACCCCGGTATACAAATCTGGCGCTAAGACTGACGCAAACAACTATCGTCCCATATCTGTTTTACCAATTCTTTCAAAAATATTTGAAAAAGTACTTCACAGTCGACTTGAGAAATACTTAAAAGAAATTGATTTCATCTATGATAAGCAATATGGCTTTCGCCCAAAATCTAACACATTAGCAGCGACATCAGATTTAGTTACAAAAATAAAACATAATATAGATCAGAAAAAAATTGTTTTGGGCGTTTTTATTGATCTAAAAAAAGCGTTTGACACTGTTAGTCACAAGCTCCTGCTCCTGAAATTATCAGAAATTGGAATAACAGATAGTGCGTACAAGATTTTTGAATCTTATCTTCAAAACCGCTTCCAACTTGTTAAAATAGGAGAGCATCAAAGTAGTCTCAAACCTCTCAAATGTGGCGTTCCCCAAGGTTCCGTACTTGGTCCGTTGTTATTCTTAATCTACATCAACAGTATAAAAAACATTGGCTTAACAGGTGACATAACGTTATACGCTGATGATACTAGCTTATTTTATTTTGGTCACTTTGTACATACGGTGGTTTCAGATGCTCAAAGGGATTTGAATATTCTGAATGAATGGTTTCTTTCCAATCTATTAACAATAAACACTAAAAAGACTAATTATGTAATTTTTTCGGCCAAAAATAAAAAGATTGGTAGTCATGTCGCACTTGAAATAAACAAACAAATCATTAATATTAAACAACATGAAAAGTATTTGGGTCTCACGTTAGATAATCACCTGAATTGGAAGATACATATTGAAGCCACAAGATCAAAAATAACTGCGCTCACAGGCGCACTGCGAAATATCTCACGCTGTCTGCCGCTTAACGTGCGGTACACTATATATAACAGCTTAATAAAACCGCACATTGAATATTTAATTGAAGTTTGGGGTACAGCTGCTAAAAGTAACTTAAATGCTTTACAAATAGCACAAAACAAGTTAATAAAATCTCTATTTAACTTTAACTATTTAACAGCTACTGAAAAAATTTACAAAACAACTAAAATTATGAGCATTAAACAGACATACGTTTATTATTCTTGCTTATTAATACGAAAAATACTGAATAAAGAAATCCATACTTCAATAAGTTTTACAAAAAAATATCAAATTCATAAAAAAGCACTAAGACGTGGCAACGATATCTGTCTTCCATGCCCTAGAACAAACTATGGGAAAAAAAACTTAACTTACGAGGTAGTCAAATTATATAACAAACTACCGAATAGTCTTAAAGAAGTTAAATCATACATACAATTCAAAAGACAGCTAAAACATTATATACTTCAAACTGTATGTGCAAAGGCCTAACATGCTAAAATGCACAAACCGTGCGAAGCCAGAAGAAAGAAAAAAAAGGCAATTATTTCAATTTAAAAGTACCAGGGAGTTAAATTACTTTGAATATATTAAACTGCCGAGAATATATTTGTATATTCGGTAACCGAATAAACAAACTGAATTATATTATTTTTGAAATATAAACGTCTGCTATAACATTATAATTGTTCTAAATAATTACATGTGAAATATGCGAATAACTACGATAATACGTATAAAGTTATTAAAAAATATCAAAAAACAAATAAAATATAGGCGTAGGTTAAATGAATAAATACGAAATAACTATTAAAGATATAAGCTAATATTTACAATTAAATATACTATACCTATATAAATATGTTTAAATGTAATAATTCCTTAGACTAAATAACAAAAAATAACAAAATAAATCTCTTTTATAAACTTATAAGTTTACCTACGATCCATCTTACGTGAACCCGCGTGCCGCTTCTAGCTGCACCGCTATCCTTTAAGTCGGCGGCGAACAACTTTTGTGCGAGGGTATTCTACTGCGAGTGGTCAACTTAGCTGGAGACAAATAATTTACAAATACCCTGTACACGTCTATTTTAATAGGTACGCTCGTTTAGTATTTAGTATTTATTGTTTTTGTATAAGTTTCTTGCATAAGTGAATTGTAAATTCTTGTGAGAAATAAAGATTCTCTAACCTTAACTGAAAATATCCGAAAAATTATTAAATAGGGTACTTATAAAAATCGCGTTTTTAATCTTAACCTAAATCTTTTTGTTCTGAAGTGAAAATTATAAATAAGAAACAAATTTAAGATGTCATGTTTTTGTGTAATTCGACATTACACTTTCAAATGTATAGGGATTAAAAAATTAATTTTACAATTTCGAATTTTCAATGACGCCATTACTATTATAATTATGTCAAAAAAAATATGTAAAAAATAATTTAACTCAATGCTATGTATGCTAGTTCGTAAGGTTTGTGACCTTACGAACTAGCATACATACATAGTGCCATCTATGAGTGAGCAGTATGTAATCAAATAGTCAAAGCAGACATTGCGTGCTTCTTTGAGCTATGCTTTTGAGAGATACATTGAAGTTCACATAATTTATCGCTAGGAGTGCTATAAATTTATAAAAAGAGATGTTAAACCGTTCTAGCATGACTTAAAAACGTATTTTGATACTTCCCACGTGCTAAGTGATTTTTTTAAATATAATCAATACTTTTCTGAACCTCCTTGTTGACTTTTACTAAATTCACAAAAAAGTCATTACAAAAATCGATTAAAGTAGCGCCATCTGTTGATGCTTTCATCGAATGATTTTACATTTGTTCGTGATGGGTCCCCGTGGTATGGCGAGTTTTTGTGACGTCATTTGATAGCGGCAAACCACATTTGAATATCTATGAGCTTAGTATAAAGTATAAGTGAAGTGTAATCGAGTTTGTATAATATGATCCAAAACAGCAGATGTAACAATAGCATTAACCACGACTCTTAGAAGAAAAATATCTAATGAAAAATATATATAATTTAATATTTTCTCAGGGCAATAGTTAATTGTTCATCATAAGTCACGTTAAAACATTAGCGATATCGTGAAATAGGTTTCGGTTGGCGACGTATGTTTCCTGTAGAAACTGCTAGTGTCGAGCAACAATTTCAAACAGGTTAATCCCTATATTCCTGTTGATAAACTATTGATTCCTGTGTGTAAAATATTAAAATACTATTTAAACACGCTTGGTGGATAATAGATAACGTTGACACATACATATACCCTAATTTAAATTTAAAATATTGATCAAAAATATTTAATGATTGATAGCATTCTTGAGAAGTAATTTCGTTATGGATTTATATTTATATACAAATCTGAATAGTCATCGATCTTCCACTTCGTGACCAAATTAAAAATGGCGAAGTCAGTACTCCACACAAAAAAGCAACTCAGATGGACTTCCGCGATGCGGGTTGGCGCGGGTAATCGAAGTCATTAGTAGCGCGACAGCTGTAATTGAGATGTGATAGAATTCTATCCGAGCAGGAAAAGTGACCAAACCCGTCCTGTGACCACAAGTGGCGGGACGAAAGTTCCAATGTGGAACTAGTTACAGCGCCTGTCATTTGTCACTCGTGCGCGTTGGGAAAGGGCTGGCGAACGAATCCGATGAAAGTTACGGAACAATAAAAACGATGGAAGTGCTAATACAACAATATACTATGGACACAGTTTAACAATGCATGTTAAACTGTGCAATTTGCCGACAACGGTCCGTTGTCGGCAAATTGTCATACGAAAAATAATATTTTACAAAAACATCCACAGATGGTCATGAATGAGTTAAAATTTGACAGCGACTTTAAAATAAAAAGTGTGATGATGTGTGTATTCTTATATTATTTTCCACTTTTTTTGTAGTTTTGAAGCCGGTTTTAAGTTTTTGTGAAATATTTATTTTAATTCTCCAGCTCATCGAATTAACTTGAAAGAATACAACTAAGCGTCAAAACATGCCTATTGTATTTAAAAAACTAACCTCGAACTCCTAAAGGTCAAGGATCCTTCCATCATCAGCTCGGCTCATGAGTACCGAACACAAATACCTGAATAGCTTCAAAAAAAATGAAACACGTTGGTCGTGCCTATAAAATTGAAGGGATTCCTCGTTTTTCTTCGGATCCCATCACGAAATATTTATTTGGTGACAATGGGCGATTTGGGAAGTACTGATACCCTTTCAAACAAAAAAATATTTTTATACCATTCCCCCTCTAAAAAGCTTATAAAGTAAGCTCCAGTTTGGCCGCTGCTCCAATGTTTTTTTAATTTATCTATAACTTGAATTATGTAACTTGTCAAACAGCCAATTGCTACCACATTATAAAAATGCACTCTTGGAGCATATACAACGTGTCTTATATCTCCCCATAAAAATTATAATAGGTATATAATTTTATTTAAACTATCAAGAGTGCCAACCTAAAACTGTTCTAAAACTGAATTTTCAAAAATTTGACAATTAAATTCGATTGATATGACAAGTTATTAAAGTTGACACATTCTTTTCGGTTAAATAAATATTGTAATTTTTATGGGGAGTTATTATGAGACACGTAAGCATTTTGAAAAGGACAACAATTTTATTAAAATGTTGGTATGAAATCACACGAAAATGTGCTTAATTTTCGTTGCGAGAGAAAAAAGTCTTAATCAGCGGTATTACATTTTTTGCGTAAAATATGATTGGGCTGTATGGGCTTTGTTTCCTTTGCACTAATTGAAAATTAAAAAGTATTATTAAATGCTAGGCTACTAGAATTAATTAATTGCTTGATTTGTTTTTTTACTAATATTATACTCATTTGTTTTCAATTCAATTCAAAATCTTTTATGCATACCATAATGTGTAAAATAGGTGGTTCACAAAAAATAAGATCATTATGGACCCGTTGGGCACGCAATCGTTTAACAAGAGAGAGGAAGCTTATTATTATTAGATACCTACTATTGTCTTATTTACAGATCATAAAGCTGAATTATACGAAGATCACGGCAATTATAAATATTTGAATAAATAGACAACATTAAACAATAATTATTTTAATGAAAGGTTTTTATTTATATGGTATTATTATTACACTGAATTTCATAATTAATTCCTATTACTTACGTCTTTCATTATTTCCTCGCATTTATTGAGAAAAGCACTATACATACCTCGGCGGGAATGGGATTGCCGGACTCGTAATTATTGTCAAGGCCTCGCTCACGCTCGGCCTTCAAAGCATTACTCGTACGGCAATCCGTAACTTCCCGGCCTCTGCAGTAATGTACTATTAATCACTATTTTGGTGTTTGAATTTAGAACACACCGACTTATTCGACCTACATCTCAATGCTGTACAACCTACTTGCACAAAAAATACTCGATATTAAATGTCTATTTTCGCTTAAATCTTTCTTTTTCTCATTGTCATGCTATAAAGTATAATATGCAACTCTTGAATAAAACGGATTTATACCGAGGGCTATGAATGACTCGCGTCGCTCAGGATTCTAACACTTGAATCACTCGCCACGCTCGTGATTAAATCATCATGAATCACTCCCTGCGGTCGTGAGTCGTTAGAATCCTTCACTTGCTCGTGATTCATCTATGGCCCTTGCTTTAAATCCGTCCTTTATACACTAGTTGCATAATATACTATTTCCAATTGGCTGATCAAAGTTATAAGGTATCAAACAAAAAAAAACTCCTTTTTGTAAAGACGGTTAAATAGTAATACGAGTACAATATTCTTGCACTAAAAAACATTTCGTCTAATTTGTTGTTAGTCTAACTCTACGTTTCGTCTAACTTCTAGTACGTATAGAATTATATGATATTAGTCCAAATGAAACAAAATGTACGTTGTTGTACGTTAAACTTACGCGGTGATACCATTACATGGAATTTAATTCGGCGATGTGGGTATCTTCATTGTCCAGGTATGCGGAGCTCCGCAAACCTATGGCACGCACAACGCCACATGCCACTTCCATTGATTTTTTTTTCTTCTATTCCGTGGATGAAAGTGGTTAAGATTCTCACTCATCATCTACGAGCTAAGCCCCATTATTGCGTAAGTCCAATACGTATGTCCATGTAATTACAATAAACCAAAAATAAAATATAGCATTAAATACTCGTATTAAATTAAGTATTTCTTATACTTAGTAGGTATTCATTTATAGAACTTATATTAATTATAATATAAGTGAATTAATTATAATTACAATATATATAAAAATAAATTAATAAAAATAACGTTACGTTAATACGTCTGCTAAATGTGCTGAATAACATAGCTCATAAAATTTCGATTTCATGTGCTAACAAAAGACGAAGAATTGACATCTTGAATGATGATAATATCAGGCACATTTTATTGCAGCTCATTCCAGGAAAAACAAATGTTGGGTACGCATTAGAAAAATTGCATGAATTACACGCGTGCAATTTTTACATATTATTTCTTATATAAGTTCTATAAATGAGTACTAAGTATAATAAATACTTAATTTAATACAAGTATTTAATGCTATATTTTATTTTTGGTTTTCAGAGTAGTACTATAGTACTATAGTAAAAAAATATTTGCCGGTAATTCTACCGGCCGAGGCAGTAGAAACACGGTTAAATGAATTTCCCGTCTTACTACCGGTAGTAAGACTTGGTAGTAACAAGGGTAATAAACGAAATTTTTCATGATCGAGTCAATTTAACAGTTGACGTACATCCATCATTGTTAAAAGTCAATTATACAGCAGTCTTGGATGACTATCGAATTACAATAAGCCCCGGGGATATAGTGAGGTCCAGGTCTCGTTGTCAAGTTACGTGCTTAGCAATAGCAACTCATTTGGTGATTGATTTTTATTATATAGATTCGACTTATTCCTGACAAAGGAGCCTGAAATATGTACCTTGTCCGCGACAACTTTAATCTTGCCTAAAGGCCTAGCAACATGTACTTTGGTTAAGTCAACAAACAAATCTTGCACCGCCACTCAGATATTTAAACCAGATACCACAACTTCTGTTTCCTGGAATACCATGTCAATCACTGTCTGCAACATGTTACAGCAGCACCTTTGCTACCTCCGTCGCATGTGCAACTGATCGCAAAACCTAGTACCTACTACAGCGAAAGACTTTCTTGTACTTCCTGAGATGATGTGGAAATTAAATTAACCCGTTTGTTGTACTAGAAGTAAATGCGCAATTTATGAAGTTATGCAAACTGTGATGTTATGTGAAAATGTACATAGTAGAGCCTACTCTATATTTTGTGCAGCAGTATTTAGTTAATATTTCGCTGGTGTATCATACAAGCAATTGCTTTTTTTTATTCTTAAATGCTTTTTAATTTGAATAAATGCATTTAAGGTTTGAATTATGTTAGTAAAATAAATATAATTAATCCTCTTTCTTTGTTCAGGCCAAATTTCTCTGGAATGCTCTTCCTCTTAAAATTAAAAGTTCTACTTGTAGGCTGAGCTTCAAAAACCGAGCTCGTAAATTTATTCATCATCAACTTGAACAGTCGCCTGGTCGATCTCATAGGCATTGCAGTGACTATTTATTCACTTATTTATTGCAGTTGATATAATATAATAGGTTGGGGAAAAAGTTTCTTCGCATTTTTTAAGAAAATTCAAAACATTTTTTAATATAGTTTATTTACATTTAACTAAAGTATGTAGGTACCATTTTGTTCGATAACTTTTTGCCATCTTGTAGGTAGGGACATGATCCCATTGCTATAGAAATTTTGGGACTTCTGGTCAAAATACCGCGACAAGTGGTTTTGGCAGTCCTCTCGTGATGTTAACCTGACACTGCCTAAAGAATTCTGAAGAGACCGAAACAGGTGGAAATCTGAAGGTGCAAGGTCAGGACTATACGGCGGATGCATTAACACCTCCCAGCCAAACTCTCTTAATTTTTGCTGAGTGGCTAAAGATGTGTGAGGTCTAGCGTTATCATGATGAAAAACCACACCCCTTCTGTTGATTAATTCCGGCCGCTTTCTCTCAACTTCTTGCTTTAATCTCATCAGTTGTTCGCAGTAGAGTTCAGAATCGATGGTCCTGGTGGTAACAGCTCATAATGAATAATGCCCTTCCAATCCCACCACACACACAGCATCACCTTGTTGCGAGTTAACTCGAGTTTCGCCACAGTCTGTGAAGCCTGACCGGCCTTTGACCACGACCTTTTTCGCACATTCTTGTCGTACGTGATCCACTTTTCATCACCAGTTATCAGCTTCTTCAAAAATGGTTCGGTTTCATTACGTCGTAATAAGGAAGCCATCGAGCGGAACAAGGGCTCCAAAGTGTTCGCAAGAGATCTGTCACTCGGTCAGAGTCTGCTGACGAAGCTGAAGACAGAGGACGGCAGAGTCGTCACGTCTCGACCTGAACTTATGGCTGAGATTGAACGCTTTTATGGACAGCTTTACACTACATCGCAGGCACCTGTCATTCAGGCTACAGACCCTAGACCCTATTTAACTCCATCATACTCGAGGGCATTACGCCTAAAGCATGGCACGGGGGTGTGGTGGCACTTTTCTTCAAAAAGGGCGACAGGGCCCAGTTGAAGAACTACAGACCCATCACGCTCCTGAGTCATGTATACAAGCTGTTCTCGAGAGTCATCACGAATCGTCTCGCGCGTAGGTTTGACGACTTCCAGCCTCCCGAACAAGCCGGATTCCGTAAAGGCTATAGTACCATAGACCACATTCATACGCTGCGGCAGGTTATACAGAAGACCGAGGAGTATAATCTGCCACTATGCTTGGCATTTGTGGACTATGAGAAAGCCTTCGATTCTGTCGAAACCTGGGCCGTGCTTAGGTCACTCCAGAGGTGCCAAATAGACTACCGGTACATCCAAGTGTTGAAGTCATTGTACGGAAACGCCACTATGTCAGTCCGCCTTCAGGACCAGAACTCGAAACCAATACGACTTCAGCGAGGTGTCAGACAAGGTGACGTTATATCGCCGAAGCTGTTCACAGCTGCGCTGGAGGATGTATTTAAGCTTTTGGACTGGAGAGGACTCGGCATCAACATAAACGGCGAGTACATGACTCACCTTCGTTTTGCCGATGATATCGTGGTCATGGCTGAGACCGTGGAAGATCTAGGCACAATGCTCGAAGACCTCTGTAGAGTTTCCCAACAAGTGGGTCTTAAAATGAACATGGACAAGACCAAAATTATGGTGAATTCCCATGTAGTACCCACTCCTGTGAAGGTTGGCGGCTCTACACTGGAAGTTGTTGACGAATATGTTTACCTGGGACAAATAGTCCAGCTCGGTAAGTCCAACTTCCAGAAAGAGGTAAATCGACGAATCCAACTCGGCTGGGCAGCGTTCGGGAAGCTACGCAGCATATTCTCGGCCAATCTACCGCAGTGTCTTAAGACGAAAGTCTTCAATTCGTGCGTGTTGCCAGTGATGACGTACGGAACTGAGACGTGGCCGTTTACAATGAGTCTCATCAGAAGGCTCAATGTCACTCAAAGGGCAATGGAGAGGGCTATGCTCGGGGTTTCTCTACGCGATCGCATCAGAAATGAAGAGATCCGTAGAAGAACTAGAGTCGCCGACATAGCCCAAAGAATTGCAAACCTTAAGTGGCAGTGGGCAGGACACATAGCTCGCAGGACTGACGGCTGTTGGGGCGGAAAGGTCCTCGAGTGGCGGCCGCGTACCGGGAGACGCAGCGTTGGTAGGCCCCCCACAAGGTGGACCGACGATCTGGTGAAGGTCGCGGGAAGCCGCTGGATGCGGGAGGCGCAGGACCGATCGGTTTGGAGATCCCTAGGGGAGGCCTATGTCCAGCAGTGGGCGTCTCTTGGCTGAAATGATGATGATGATGATGACGTCGTAATAAAGAATCACAAATGAGTACACGGTTCATTAGGTTTCTTTCAGTGAGCTCGTGAGGTACCCAAATGTCGAGCTTTTTTGTGTACCCAGTTTTTTTCAAATGCGTCAAAACTGTTTTGTGGTCAATTCCCAGTTCTTCAGCTACGTCGTAACTACTGACATGCCGATCTTCCTCCACTTTTTCAAAAATGGCATCCATTTTATCTGTAATAGGGCGACCAGAGCGACGTGCATCTTTGACATCAAAATTTCCGGATTGAAAACGCTTAAACCAAATTTGTGCTACTCTCACAGACACTGCACTAGGTCCATAAACATCGCAAATTTTTTTCGCGGCTTGCGTTGCATTTTTACCTTTTTTGTAGTAAAATTTTAAAATGTATCGAATTTCTTCATTAGATTCACTCATCTTGGTGGTACGAAAAACAAATGAAAATCACACATTTTCCTAATTTGAATTTGGAATTATGTTCTTTAAAATTTAAACTTTCAATGATACCAAAACCAGCCAGATACAAATAGTATAGCCAAAGAGATTTTATTACAAGTTTATACATACTATAATGCGAAAAGACTTTTTCCCCAACCTAACATATTAGTTTATTTAATTATTGGTATTTATGTATTAGGATATTATTTCATATACAGGATTATTTTTTATCACCCCAGAAAATTTAAGGGACGCTTAATGACACATCCATTATTATATAAAAAAAATGAAATAAAAATTAAAAAAAGTTAAATGAAAAAAAATTCTCTAAAAATACTGCTCTCAACTAGAGCAGTATTTTTGGATATTTTAGAAAATGAATATTAAATTACGTAGGTGAGTTATTTTTTTATTAATATTTAAATTATTCTACGACCATGTCGTAAAGCGTCCCTTAAATTTTCCTTGGTGATAAAAAATAAGGCTGTATATTCCTTTTGTATTTATAGGATTTTATATTCAGAATTTGTGTAGTAGATACTATTTCGGTACATCTACCCCACCTGCTCTCTCCATCACCTTAAGGTTGGCTGGTAGAGAATGCCAATGGCATTAAGTCCACCTTTGTACACATTGTAGGTACATGAAGAATTAATAAATAAATAAAAATAAATGAATAGAATACAATCGACACAGAATTTCTTAACTCAAATTAATAGACATATACAATGTCTATTAAGTTGACATTTATACTTTACTAAGGTTTCACGAACGACATTTGTAAATGACGGTTTTAACGGCATCGTTGTGCTCAAATTCTGTAATTGAATTTTCAGGGATATTATGTACCAGGCTTAGAATAAAGACGCATAGAAACCTAACCGGCGCACACAATTTGATGCAACTAAATGTGAGCCATATATGGCTCACTACGCCGGCGGCAGCTCCATACTGTTTTTATCGTAGTGTGCGTGTCCCGCGCGTAAACGACTTCACACAGCGGTGTCATTTTTGCTTCACTTTTATCATCGCGCTCTTTACCGGGCTATCCTTCTATGCGTTATTATTCTAAGTTTGTAGTGTTCAAAATCTGTGGAACAATTTAAGAAATTACGTCAAACGTTAATTGCGTTATTATTCTAAGGTACCAGGTCTGTCTCCACGGCTACAACTATCTTACCTATTCCTACCGCGAAGTTCCGGTGTTTACATTGATATGTTCCGGTTTACAGGACAGGCAGTGAAATTTCTGCTTACTCTGTGACGATATATCTAATGTCTGTCCGGAAACGTAAGTACATTATTTCAATAAGAACATTGGAACAATAGATAATTAATTCCTTCAACTGAATTCTCTTTTTTTTTTGCGATCTGATTTCAAAGTATTGAGTTTGAAAAGTGTTGGCTATTAACTTATCATTGTAACATGATTATTTATTATTGGATCAGGTAGTTAATTATAAAGTTGCGTTCCATCAAATAATATATTTTTATTTCCATAGTTGGTTCGTGCTTTAGGTAATTGGAATTTATTACGTTGTCTTACATAATGGTTTTGTAGGAATTGCATCTCTATTTGCGAATCTTACAGGAACCATAGATGAATGTAACCTCTTGCCATCAAGTGCGCAGTTTGCTTTTTTTTGCCACCTTTGTTGTATAATAAATACATAATCCCGATAGTACCTACTTACACCGCACGACTTACGATAAAGTCAGGTTAAGTAAGACAGGTTCCTCATCGTAAGTCACAGGCGGTTGGGTAGGAGGAGGCGCGCGTTCTTGGGCGCGCACCAGCAAACCAGGGACGAAATGACCGGGCCGGCCGACAACCGGTCGGGAGACAATACGTTTTCATCCCTGGTCTGCTCGTCTGGGGGATCGTATTGTGGTAACTTGGTGTGTCCTCCATAGAGAAGTCCCAGTGCTTGGGTCAGCAGTGGCTGGCTCACCGTTGGGCGTTGGGCCTGTCTCCAGAGGTTGCGTTCGGGGGAATGGCTAGCGCCGCCGATCCCGAATGTGCCTCCATGGGGGTGAAAGTTACTGGAGGGTGGTTTAGCCAGGTATGGGGTTTATACCCGAGTCCAATGGCATATCCAAGGGGCGACTTTGTCAGCTTTTCAGTCCCTTGTCGACTAATAAAGAGATACCCTCGCCCAAAAAAAAGGTTCCTCATCGTAAAGGAAATTTTAAGATAACCATCTGAATCCCATATAAAGTTCTGGTTATTGAACGAAATCAAGTGGCCTATAAGCGAAAAAAGTTCTACCCGTTTATGACTTTAAAGAATGATATTGCATGTTAAATAACAAACAATCGTAAACATCCAGCTTTATAACGACAATGACTCAACGCAACAAAGTATTCAGGTTGGCGGTGCCATGACCAATTTCATTATTATTTCAATGTTGCTCACTATAATAATTATTCGTCACTAGCTGTGCCCGCGAACTACGATTCACCATAATAATTTTCCAAAAAATCTCTTATCCCATAGATGATAAGGGTTTTAAAATAGTTTACGCCCTATTCTCAGTACCTCCCGAATATACAGAAATTATTTTTCTCAATATCAATATTTTGTATAGGTTTTCATAAGTGGTCCCAAAATTTTACCATCTCCTTTCTTTCAAAAAAGTCGGTCAAGCCGTTTCGCAGGAGTTTAGTTACAAACACTGTGACACGAGAATCTTATATTTATTGCTTAAGGCGCATAGTGCTCCCAATGACCTTGCGTCGATCGTCCCGCACTGATTACATAGGAGTGAGTGAGTGAGAGTGAAGGGAATATTCAAGCAAACCTTTACGCGTAAGATGAATTATTTCAATAAAAAATTAATAAAGGCGAATAAGAAAAATCTAAAAAGACCATCCCCTAGAATATTGTTCACTTTATTTATTGAAATCGAAAGTATGTGATTTAACCTAATATTTACGAAGCGATTAGGTTTCTAGTTTAAAAATCGAGGCATGTTTGGGTCACATTTTAACCAAGTTTTAATTAATTTATCAAAAAATTAAAAAGACCATCCTCTAAAGAATGCATTGAATAATAACATATCTTTTTTAAAGATTTTTTTATTAAATATTTATGAAGAGAACCGGTTTTTTCTGCAGTGATTTTTTATGTTTGACTTTACTATGCGCCTTAAATATATCATTCAATAAACTTTCATTAGTAACAAATGTCTGTGTCTCTTGTGTTTTCTTAAGAGATTTTATTATTAATTTCATTTTGATTAAAATTTATTCTATTTGTTGCATATTAAAGTTGATGTTCATTTTATTTCTACGAAGTTGGTGAATAATTGAGAAACATTAAGGCTCGTATTAATAATTGCATCTAAAGTGTGAGATTGATCTTCAGATACTGTTTTTGTCAAATGTTCCTACATTAAACGTCAAAACTGCAGCTCGATCGATCTCAATTTTGAGACGCGTTTATTACGAGAATTAATCTTATTTACTCTACCGAACTAAAAACGCATCGGAATTCAAATTATAAGTAAAAACGCATCGGAATTCAATTAGTAACTAAAATCAATTCAGAAAATTTACCAATTTTCGGAAATAGCAGAAATTAACTTTTCACTTGTATATAGTTCGTAGACAACAACGACCTGACGTGGCCTTATTTAATATGCTTGTTTATGGCACCTAAATTATAGAACGTACATCGACGCGATAATACCTAATGTAAGTAGTTATTGCACACCGATAACTCTGATAACGCTGTCTGCTGTATATAGGTCGTGCATTCACGATTCTTATTCACGTGACTTATCTAGTATATTCCTACTATTTATAACATAGTATTAATTTTTTTCAATATTTGTATATTAAGATGCTTCTCCAATAACAATCAGTAAGAGTTTGGATGAAATTGACATAGAAAATTGCTTTACGATTAAGAAATCTACTTGTTCAAATGGTAAAGAATGTAAAAGAGGAATGATTTAATAGTCTTTAATAAAACAAGATAATATAATAATAATAATGATAAAAGTGAGCGTCGGTGGCGCAGTGGACTCGGCACTTGCCTTCCAATCGGGGGGTCGGGGTTCGAGACCCGCCATGTACCAATGTGTTTTTCGTTTCGAATTTCATATGTACATTTGTCTGACGCTCCTACGGTGAAGGAAAACATCGTGAGGCAACCTGCATACATCTGCGAAGAAATTCAATGATGTATGTGAAGTCGACCAATCCGCACTGGGCCAGCGTGGTTGACTAAGGCCTAATCACCCTAATATAGGGTAGGCTCGAGCCCCTCGGTGGGGACGTATATGGGCTGTGATGATGAATGATAAAAGAATTTTTCGGAATAAATCAAGAGAACCTATTATCATTTGTATATACGAGTATGTTATAGGTAAGTAAAATATTTAAGAAATGATCAAAAACACTGTGTCTAATAAAATCAATAAAGAGGGTATGGTTAAGAGACTAAAGCTTCAGAGATAACAACACAAGATACATAGATACTAGATTCTAACTCTGACAACTTTCTCTGGGAGTCAACAAGAGGTAGCTTAAACCTTCGTGAAATTTTGACTTAATTGTCCTGATGTTAAATTACGATAATTTCTAAACAAAATTGTGAAATATAAAAGCGGTCCATTTTGTAAGTCAAATAATACTCGTATTTATTGATATTCCTTTATTGTATTAATACAATTTAATACATTTCATTTTGCTAGGCACCACAATGATATAAATCAAATACACTCGGCGTCAAAAACATCGCACCTTTTAAAAATCTTGTTCAAAAATTCCTAAACCTTATTTAGAGGATAGTGTTGGGTATCGTTAAAAAGGAGTATCAAAAACAATTAAATTTAAACTTTTGTTTAATTATAATGATACAATAAACATTAAAATGAAAAAAATAATAAAAATAGGTCCTAAATAACAATCGATGATTTACAAAAAAAAATGTACAAAAAGTGTCTTAAAATTAACTTAAAATCTAGTGTTACCCCCCCTTGCCCTGATGACGGCTTCAATGCGGTCCCTCATGGACCTCACCAACTTCAGGAGCTCTTCTTGAGGGACAAGATCCCATTCCTCAATTACCGCGTCTTGGAGTTCCTGTAGAGTCGAAGGAGCTGGATCCCGAGATCGAACCTTCCGTTTAAGATGGTCCCAGAGGTGCTCTATCGGATTCAGATCCGGGCTTCTCGCTGGCCACTGCATCACAGAAATTTGGGACCTCCGCAGAAAGTCGCTCACGTTGGCGTTAATTTTATTGATATTTGTCTTTTTATTTAAGAGTTATAACGGTTTATGCACGTCAGGTTCGCAACGGCAGGTAAAACAAATTAAATGGCCCCTAAAAAATACAAAAAAATGAGAGATTTTTTTTCTATTTTTTATCACTAAAATGACCCCCTTTAGCTCCCTACCCCGTATGTGCACACTGTATATAACACAATTATTCGTGGTATCTTGGAATACTGTATAGGTACTCACATTTTTACTGGTTCTATGCCCAAAATAAAAAAAGATTTGCATTCCTCTCAATATCCCATTTGATGTTACGGCGCTACATTGGAATTGAATCAAACATTGGGAAGCGTGGTCTATACGTAAACGCGGGGCGCCCCCCGTGCTCAAGTAGCTAGTCTTTATATCTATGTTATCAAAGTCGTGAATGCGCTGCGCCCGCATGCAATCAGGTCGTTTAGAAATTATCGACGTAAGCGACAAAATACAAATAATTTTATTAAAACTTAATGATTAGAAAAAATGCTTTTATACGATTGTGAATACTGATGGTGTCTACTTATTGAAGAAACTTTTTAATGAATACCTAATACCGTTTACTAGTAATCCTGAATATTCTTAATTTTAATAGGTAATTTAAAAATAAAATGTATCGAGGCAAAATCTTTAAATCGCGTTTCCGGTTCTTGTCGTGTCCAGCTAAAAATATAAAGAAACAAATATTTGAGTTTCAGATCTGTAAGATCTCTCAGTGACCTATGACATTACATTAAAAATAACCAATATTTTCTATATAGCGCCTTTAAGTGTATTAAACAAAAATTGTAAATAGGTTACATTCGCAGTGTCAGTTTACATAATCTTTGCATGCTGTGTTTACATCCAGAAGAGTTCAATCTGTAGATTATGGTTATACATCTCAACACATGTTTGTAATACTAGATTGTATTCAGTTTTGTAAACCAACAATAAAAAATAATAAAGAGTAATGTACTATCCCAACAGACACATAGAAAAGTTCAAAATAAAGCAAACTGATACATAATTATAACACATCATAAATTTTGGTGGACTTTGTGGTCATATAGCATAAAGCTTTTATACGTTAAAAAAATAATGAAAAAAATTTGAAGAGACAAAAACTGTTTATTAAGTTTGTTATAGTTTCTCTGACTCTACATATGAAGTTAATTAACGGAATATAATTTGTAAAATATGAAGTGTGTAATATAATTCTTAGATACAAATAGAAACATAAAACATAATGTAGGTATCGCAAGTAAATGTCAAATACATTGTAAAACGATTAATCAAAGATAATTTTATCAATTGCCAACCGACGCGACGTGAATTGGATTTATCACTTATAATGATATCATGTATTTATACTGTTATCATTTTTCAACTAAGCTGTAGGTGAGCAAATGATGTGCGTTATAAAATGTGTTTTTATTAGCACTCAACAATAATCAAATTGTCAAATATCTACCGTACTATGATTGCATTAAATAGAAGAATATTGCTCTAGTCGCTTCTAGAACTTCAGCTTCAGCTATCCACAGCAATAACCGATGGCCATTTTTAACCGATTTCCAAAAAGTAGAAAGTTCAAAGCGTATGCTATTTTTTTTGTATGTCTCCATCGTTTAGTAACTGATTTTCAATAGTAGATTGTTAACCGAGGGTCGAAAGAATCAATTTCCGAGGTATTTAGACGCCCGAGCGCAGCGACAGCCCGGCTATAGTCCGAGTAGGAATTGATACTTTTACCCGTGTTAAGCACTCTACTTTTCATTTCGAATATGAGGAAAATAAAACTAGTTGTTTATCTAAACTATTTATTGATAATATATAATATATCTTTCTTTTGAGATTTCTGGCTAAAGATTTTCGATAACACAATTTGCCTCGTCTTTAATCGAATCTGGTGTCAACATTTCAGAATCGCTTGAACTCATTTTTAATATTCAAATCTTAGCATAAAAGATTATTACCTATTTTGTTGAATTCCGTCATAGATACATAACAGATTAGTATCCCGCCAATTTATGTCGACTTTTTAAATTTTAAATATGGAACTCACGGTGTAGTGTAGGTGTAGGCTAGATGACTAAAATTTTTTTTGCTTTATTAAAAGCTCATTCGTATAATAAACAGAAAGAAAAAATCGAATCGAAGAAAGAAAATTTCGAATCACTATAAAAACAACCAAGATATAAGGTATTAAAGATTTTTCTCCATCTCTTTCTAGCAAAACGGTAATTTACATGGAGTTTATATGGCCGTACTCAACAATGACGTCACGGTTGACGTCGGATCTCTCTGTCTAATCGCCTTCAAATTAACAACTTAAAATGCTTGTATCTAATATATTTCTATGCCGATTTTAATTCTAATTTCACAGGATTTCGTCTTTTTCCATAGTATTTTAATATTTAATGACGAGACATAAAAATTAGAATCCAGTCATCATCCCAATTGTTGCGGCTTATTCCGCTCAAAGAAGTTTGCGCTAAGTTCACACTGGCTGTTTAGAAACTCACATGGCCGCAGCATTTTTTTAATTAGTTTTTTTTTACATAAAACTCTTCACAGCTGACAGCAGTTCTATTTTTAAAGTTCATTACGGCCCTTAGGTGGGAAGTAATTTGTATGAGTTTTTCCCTCCGAAGGGAAGCAGCATTTTCCACCCAATAATCAGATCAAAACAACACTACTTTCCGAATATGAGAAATGAAAAATTCTTTTTGTACTTATTCGAAAGTATATATTCTCAATGTAGTCACATTGTCGATCCCAGAAAAACAGAATCTGGTGATAGTGGGTGGGATCCCAGGAAAATCGAGGGAAACCCTTAAATTTCACCGGCACGTCTTTCATGTTTTTGCTGAAATTACTTAGGTCTTTGTGTCTAGTGGTAACCATCTTAAGGATTCTTGTACAGTTCTGAGCTGATAACAGACCCTTATCTTTCAGGAGTCAGAAGTTAGTTTTTTTTTATATATATATAATGTACGAAAGTAACTGTATCTGTCTCAGTTACGCGTTTGATTCTAAACTGCTGAACCAATTTTAATTAAATTTGGTATAGATAGCATAAGGCCTAAGGTAGGATATAGACTATTGTTATCCAAAATTTTAATGAGTTCCTCAGGGAAGCATCACAGCACCGAAGTAAAAAAATGAATTCCACGCGAGTCGCGGGCAACGGCTTTTAGTACGATATAAAGTACTATGACAACTTTTTCATGATAATCCGTTTTAGAGATCTCGATTAAAAATCCAATCCCATTCTCTAGCTTTATTTCGAAAACCTGGCGTCGTATTATTTAAGTACCTATTTCTTTTTGAAAAAAGAAATTTAAAGGAAATTAAAAGACTATCAAACATCTGTGGCTACAAAAATCTTTTTAGACAGTGCTCAGTTTAATTGTTGGTAATTATATTAAAATAAATATTGAAATTAAACTTCGTGATTATAACTATGAATTACTGAAATAAATAAGTAAACGTTTTTTTTTTCTGGAATAAATTCGATTTGTCCGCCAAAATTCAATCTTAAGTGTATCATAGACTTCCGGAAAGCTATGGCAATGACTTTAACGAAATCAATATTGTGATTTCAACGCTTTATCCATCGTCGTATTTTATCAAACAACAATATCGATTGCACAAAAATATTTCTCTAATGGTTCATATAAATCAGGGCAACAAAAAGGGCACCTTTTTCTCAGTACCTAGTCATAATATGAATATCGGAGGAATGCAAAATGTCATGGTCAAACAGCATCCCATGGTATAGTGGAACCGACATTATAAAAAATCAGCCGATCTTGAAATGACATTGAAGCACTAAGTTCAGCCGCACTTGCGCAACAACTTTAATCTTTTAAGATAAAAAATGATGATAGTCAAGTGTTTACGAGAATATTTAAACGTTGTATTTTAATGTTGTCGTGGAGCAGTTAAGCAATTTCGAAGTTATTTTGCTTAGTATTGAAGTTTCAAATTCAAATTCAAATTCAAAATTCTTTATTCAACATAGGCCTTTACAGGCACTTATTGACGTCAAAACAAAGCAAAACAATCTAATTTAAAGAAATTATATTAACCTTG
Organism: Schoenobius gigantellus; assembly: GCA_963935595.1. Lineage (NCBI taxonomy): Eukaryota > Metazoa > Arthropoda > Insecta > Lepidoptera > Crambidae > Schoenobius > Schoenobius gigantellus. Next base: position 13,390,791 of record OZ012542.1, on the reverse strand, counting down.
TATGTGCATACATCCTAAATATACTCAAGATGTCTGCAAATACAAGTAGGAATGAAAAAAAAAAAAAAGTTGATTCTACACCTGTTCGGAAATTGGGAGAGCCTTCTCGAGAAGAACAGGCAAGAAACTCGAAAGGTCTAAATTTTTTATCTCCTCTTTTAAATCGCCATTTACAATTTTGGTTTGTTACAGAGTCGTCAATTGGAAGTTGACCTCAAAGCAAAAGTTTGAGCTCAACTTCCATTACAAGAATAGATGTGTTAATTCACATTATATAAGCTATCTCTGAGAGAAGTGCGTGAACTTAGATTATAAATAAATTGCTCTCACTGAACGTTTCTTTGAAACAAAACGCAATACATTGTTAAATATTAGAATTGAGAGTTCAAACCCAAGCTTTTTTGTCCGTCATGTAATCAGACACTTTATAATATGCTTTTTTAATAAGTACATCTTTGATTGCAACTTTAAATTTGTTTAAGCTAAGTTCTTGTATACAACTTGGGATTTTATTGTAGAAACGTATACACAGGCCTCTAAAAGAATTATTAATTTTTTGGAGCCTGGTATTTGGTAAAGCTAACATATTCTTTTGTCTAGTATTAACTGAATGAATATCACTATTTTTACAAAACACATGAATATTCTTACGAACATATATTAGATTCTCATAAATATATTGCGACGCTACTGTCATAATACCAATTTCTTTGAACTTTTCTCGCAAAGAATCTCTCATTTTAAGGTTATAGATTGCTCGAATAGCCCTTTTCTGCAGTACAAAAACAATCTGAATGTCGGCAGCATTTCCCCACAACAAAAAAATACCATACGACATCACACTATGAAAGTAAGAAAAGTATACAAGTCTTGCTGTATCAACATCAGTCAGTTGACGTATTTTCCAAGCAAGAAGCAAGAAGCAAGCAATGATTGATTTTACCGACAAGATTTTGTGTGAAGTTATCAATATTTTGGCGTCCATCATTGAATCGGTAGCCTACATCCTGGGGTAGGCCACTAGACCATTCTGGGGTAGGAACGGAGTGGTGGTATTATCATGGTGGCGGTACTGTGCCGGAACTGTGAATTTACTAATCTGTGTGGATCAGTCTTTAGTTGGCCTTTACTACATCCACGGGAAGGAAGGTAGCGGTGACATCCGTGAAATGCATTTATACATTTCCGGGCGCAACCACTAAACGACGGACGCGGTTAAAAATCTTTATAAAACGCACTAGATTCAACGAGGTTAAAAAGGATTAAAATCCATATTTTTTTATATTAATGTAAAATAAGTAACACAACAGTGTTATGAATCCAATTAAAATTGTGTGATTGCGGAAGAATGAAATCATAGCAGCCACATTACCATAAGTATCTGCACGATACACCTTAACCCGTCTACAATCGACATCACAAATAATCATAACACTTGTCGTCAGGAATCCAACATCGTGACACAATCAGCCTTCGCTCTTCAACGACCGAAATAAATTAGAATACAATAGTCGATACATGTTACTGACAAATAATTAGCATGCGCACCTATGATTAATACCTTTACAAAAATGTCCTTTAATTGTATCTCAACAATCGCCGTGTTGTACACGACACGCACTTTGTTAAAGATAATTATTAAGGTTTTAGCAAATTTTTGTAGAAAGAATTGCATATAGAGCATATTTTCCATATTTTTCTGATATTGTTCGTAATTGTGTTTTTGTCTCAGATTCCAAAAAATCAAATTAAATGAAGCTCGATTACCACTTTAACATTACGTAACATAAGAATCTATTATATTATAAAGATGAATAAAATGTAAAAATAAACATTTTAAAAGATCAATGCAAACTCATAATAGGTATTATCCGTCGAACGTTATCATCGTCGAGGAACCAAATGCAAATGAACAGACAAATTGCACGTATGGAAATAATAAAAAACGCATTAATAAACAAGCATAAATACGTTCTTAGTATTGCTCGCGTGTATACCTATATACCATGTTTAAATGTATAACGATGAAACATTAATTTTAGCGCACCAACAACGGTTCATTTATCCATCAAGCGTGTCAGAGATTCAATCAAGCTTTCAACTCAGTGGCACCACGTCGGATGTCACAGTCGAATTCTTGGTGGGCTGGTCGCAGTCACAACTTATCCAATAACAAAATTTCGGCACCCACACATGATTGCCGGGAAAGTTGTTTATCTTATTTTCAAAGAAGATAAAAGATACTGATTTAAATTAATATTTGACAACTACAGGCAAAAAATTACAGTCAATTTTACTTTTTTTAGTTAATTACAACTACCCGCTCCCCTAGACATGTCGTATATGGGCAGAAATCTAAAAGCCCTAGACATGACATATCGATACGATAATCAATCGCAAAATGAACAATGTATGAGATTTGACAATTGCACTAGAAAGTTAAGCAAAAGCTTATGTCAATAACCGCATACTTTTTTCGTTTAGCGGTTGCGATACCGATTATCGAAATGCATTTGTCTAGGAGGGTTGTTTACATACCAGTGCGACGAACTTATCGCCGCGCTGGGAGGCGGAAACCTCTCACTGCCGAGCATGGTCGTGGCCATGCTCCGCGGCGTGGCAGAATAAGGCGGCTGTCACCTCCTTCTGGGAGGACGTCGTCTCGCAGGAGGAGGCCGCGGAGAGGGAGCGGGATGAAGATCCTCAAACTGCTCCCCTCCGCCGCAGACGGATAGGTGGCGAAGGCGGGTATTCGCACAAGCGATGCCCGTCTAATGACCCTGCCGTGGTGGCCTGCGTGCACGCTTGGCCCCGAGTACGTCACCGTAGGGCCCTCCGTCTGGGGAAGCCCTGGAGTTCTCGGGCAATCCCCTGATTATCAGGTCGGACTAGCCCGGGTGCGTGAGTAGTGATGTCGCATTGTGGACCCTACCACACGCACTCTAATGGGAGATCACCGGGAGGTTTTAATGGGTAGGCCCGGCAGTTTGCCGCGAGAGCCCCACACACGCTAACCATCGGCGAGTACTGTGCGGTTACGCATTTCCTCCGAAAAAAAGGGGGACTTGTTTTCGTAGCTAAATCATCATCACAGCTCATATACGTCCCCACCGAGGGGCTCGAGCCTACCCTATGTTAGGGTGATTAGGCCTTAGTCAACCACGCTGGCCCAATGCGGATTGGTCGACTTCACATACACCATTGAATCTCTTCGCAGATGTATGCAGGTTTCCTCACGATGTTTTCCTTCACCGTAGGAGCGTCAGACAAATGTACATATGAAATTCGAAAACGAAAAACACAGTGGTACATGGCGGTCTCGAACCCGAACCTCCCGATTGGAAGGCAAGTGCCGAGTCCACAGCGCCACCGACGCTCGTTTTTCGTAGCTAAATAACCATAAATATTCGCAGTATTTTACTATCTTAGTTGTGGAAATTCGTGTGAACGTGGCAAAATAAACGGGATAGAGGCGCAATGTTTTTTAAATCTTGAAATATCTCATCATTTCAGCCCATTTACGTCGCACTGATGTAGACGTTTTCCTTTTGCTTTTCACATTGCTTTTCGTTTAAGGTGAGAACCCCCTACGTCCTACTGACGTCACAGTTAACCAAAATAAGACATTGTAATACACTATTCCCTAATGACCAACACTCAAACAATACTCAAAAAACAATAGATACCCACGAATCTGTGGGTTAATTAAAACATCGTAAAAATTAAACCAGGCTATCGTCGGAACGCAAAAAGAAATTCAAAAAATAATAGTTTCAAAAAATAACAATTATGCAATAATAATTAAAAATCATGTTAAACATGATGAGCGTCTTTACTTTGTTGAAACAAAGACGTGCTGTACGAATGTAACGAGCGGTCCATGGAAAGGTGCCGGAACAATATCGTGGTCCACCGCCTACGCTAATAGGCCTAGTTTTTCACACATACATACATTCTGCGCCGACGATACTACTAAATCACCGCCTCGAACTTGGAGTGCAATTCCTCGTATAGATAAGGAAATATCATGATTTACATGTAATTTACATGTGTTTACCTACTTCGATAATATACAAACGTCAGTATTACATGATATATGTTGATAGCCCGAATTTGCAGGCACAAAAGTGTACGATACATGTACTCTCTAATATTGCAAAGCAATTAAAATTTATATTAAATTGTGTAAAGATTTTGTACTACTTTCGTCGTCTCATCCGATAGACGTCCACTATTTGGACATAGGTCTCTCTCCTGCCCCCTGACCATGACCCCTTAAAACAATATTAAAACCGCACCTAGAACGGGATGGTAATATACGCAGCAAGAGCAGTGTCTCTGTATCAATATTGTTTTAACCTTGCTTTAAGCCCTTGATTCCCAAAGTGGTCCAGGTGGACCCCCAGGGGCCCAAAGGACACTCGATTTACTTAATGAATAAATATATTAAAAAAATGTGTTGAGATAGCCAGTTCCACAGTCATTTAGGTGTCCCAGAGAACCTCGCATTTTCGGCATTTTCGGCATTGCCATCACTTACCGTCAGATGAATGAAGGAAAATATATACTTGTTGTAAGTAAAAAAAATTAAGAATCCAAACATATTGTAGAAATTGTCCGTATAATTACTAGTTATCACATAGTTGCGATGAACATTTTTGCATCGACTCAAATGATAAAAATTATTTTCACGAGCTCCATTCATCAACACCTCATATACGTCCCCACCGAGGGGCTCGAGCCTACCCTAAACTAGGACGATTAGGCCTTAATCAACCACGCTGACCAAGTGCGGGTTGGTCGACTTCACACACAACCTGTAAAAAAATTCTTTCTTCACAGGTGTGTGCAGGTTTTCTCACGATGTTTTCCTTCGCCGTAAAAGCGTCGAATAAACGTACATACTTAGAATAATAACGCATTCTAAGCGTACATATGAATTTAAAATTTGGAAACACATTGGTACGTGGCGGGGTTCGAACCGCTACCTCCCGATTGGAAGGCGACAGCGAGAGCCTTACGCACTACGTCATCGACGCTTCGTTCGAGCTCCATTGGTTTTAAATTAACCTTGTAATAAATAAGTATTTGGATGGCACTACCTACTTGGCGAAGAGTCATTACGCTGCATTGTGTCAAAAAGACATTAAAGACACGTCGTGAAGAGACGCGAGCCCTTGACCTGGCTCGACCCTGGCATCGAACTCGTTTACTCCCTAACTAGCTATTCTGAAACACTCCTAGAACGGTTCATGAGAATATATATAATAATATGTTATACTTATTTATGTTATTTTAACTACGTTATTGTTACTGTGTGGTTTATCGGCAATAAAAGATAGTGTGTTTATTGTGGTACAACAAATAAGAATATTTTAGTTTAGTCTTCATTTTTCAGTCTAAGGAAACTTTGTCGTAGGAGGAAAGCATGTGGGTAATCCTTACTAATATTATAAACGCGAGAGTTGTATGTATGGATGTATGGATGTTGGTCACTATTTCACTCAAAAACTTTGATTTGGATGAAATTTTGTAAGTAGATGGATCACGACAGGGATTAACATACGAGTATAGGCTATTTATTATCCCGGAAAAGTTAATAGTTCCCGCGGGAAAGTAGATTTAAGTACAGTTTTTTTTACTTTTAAGGCGAAACATAGTTCGCGGGCACATCTATTTATTTATATTGTGAACTATTATAGCTGTGCCGACCGACTGAAAAAAAAATTGGAAAGTCAATTCATAATTTGCGGAATCGCGTCACAAACATTAATAAATTAATAGTAAAAAATATTTTTAAAAACAAGCTTTTATTTTAAAGACTGGAAAATAAACATTAATTTATTACAATAAACTTTAATTTATGACAATTTTTCATGAAAATATAAAATCCAAAATAAAGAGTTTCTATCTATCTATCCCGCAGAGGACTTCCCTTTCAACCCGAACGAAATGTCAACTTTATTTATTTCTTTTATACTTACAAGTAGGACTTATATTTTGTAAGTTTCTTTATTTTTAACCAATTTCCAAGAAAACTGTAAAGATCTCTAAATTGGATGTTGATACGTAGCTATTTACAGTGAATAAAGACTATTTTGGCTTAATAAAGTATCAGCACAGTTGAAAATTTCGTCGCGGTCGGTGCGTGCTCGGTGTAGGGTTGCCATCCGCCCGGGGGGAGGATCAGTACAACTATTACAAACTTGTTCAAATTAGTATTCACATTATTCTCTATGACAAACTAATGGTCTATGTTTTTGAATTATCGAAATCGGCCCATTAGTCACCGAGATATTGAGTTTTAAACCTAGACCCGTGCGGGTGGTTAAAGCCGTGTGCCGAGAATACACGTGACGTCACAGGCTCCATGCCGTGCGTGCTCCTTGTACGCTCACGCCTCTGTCCGCCAGGCAAAACGGTGTGAGTTAAGATGTCAAAATATGATATTATATAATACATTAGCAATGTATCTATAACCACTTATAATATTGGTGTACCTTTTCCATAAATAAATAAAGTAACTTATTTAGATCATCAGTTCCGGAATTGTCTGCTGGTCCCAGGTCTCTTCAATGTAGTAGTTTAGTTAAGTCTTTGTGTACTGAATAAAGAGGACAGACTGTCTACATCGGGCGGAAACAGACTTACTCGTACATAGACGCGGGCATACAGCGATCTAGGTGCAGTTAGGAATGAAGGATTCAAGCCAAGCAATTCAAGTTTGTGATAGCGCGCGATTCACATATCGATACCCCAACTAGCAAAATATTCTTATAATGCTAAGCCTATAAGGATATTTGCCTTATTAGAGTCATATAATGACAATGCTTTTACTAACATACCTTATAGAAGGAAATTATAAGGGAATAGACGTAAGAAGATTTAGCACTTATAATTTGACTGAGTAAACGTTTACACAGTCAATTAATATAGTTTCTATAAGATCTATTTGCTTATAAAAGATGTGCAGACTCTATTTTGGCTGCTTATCTTATAAAGGCGTCTGTGGCGCTATTTATTCTTTTAAAAGAGATAACTAAGATCGTTAAAAAGATTATTACCTTATAAATACAATCAGTACGACTTTTTTAAGTTTAAATTGATGTTTTAGAGTTCGGATGGCCTTTATAAGAAATGAGGTCACTTATTTGGTTATTCAAAGTTTATTGCTCTCATATTTTCATATGAATTTGCTAAAAAACTAATAAAATTATTTTATTGAACTGTTGTCAATTAATAAAACAATAAAAAGGTTCAATAATTGCTTGGTTTAAATGAAAGTCAAAAAGAAGTTGAATTTAATAATGAGTAAAATTAATTCCCCCTCAAGCCTTAATCACGAAATGGTATGCCAATTAAACACTTGAAAAAGTCCTAGTTGTTCCGTAGAAAATAAAACAATTTACTAAGAACGCCAGCGCGTAATTCGAAACTAAATGGGTGTAATAAAATTTCTTATTTCAACATTCAATTTTTTTATTATTCCTACAGTATTTGTTTATTTTCTGGTTCTGGGTGTTAATCTTTTATCAAATCTTTTATAATGACGTTCTCTCCTCTACCCTTCTTGTCTAACTTCTACAGTAATTGAATCTTCGCGGCCATAAACTTTCTGAACCGTTTATAATTTCCTCCTGTGTGATTTCGATTACCGATATATATATTCGAATATCTGCGAAAATTTAATTTTCACATTAAAATTTATTGTCCTGAAATAATACATATGTATTAGTAATGGTGATCGAAAAAAGTGACCGTAGATAAAGTTCGATTTAAAAGACTAAGAAGTTATTAGGTACATACATTTATTGTATTAAGAAACAGCAAAACGTAGAACTTAAAAAACGATTCAAACCCATAATAAACACCACAGCCCTAATTAGTTAATAAGTAAACCTAAAAATTGTTTCAAAATATTAGAAAAGGAACCCTAAAGATCGTTCAATATGGAGTCGTTGTAACACGCTCAACTTCTTATACCCTGCGTTCCAGATAAAGCACTGCTACTTTCTGAGGCTAACATCTGATGGCTAATCGTTTTGCGTTTCATAAAAGAAATGTTGACATTTTTAGCCGCGCTAATTGTTACAAATGAAACGCAAGGTACTGATTTTTCGTGCTGAATGTTGACACCTCACCTACTTAGTCCAGCCACTTAAATTTTTTTATACTTAATATAAATCAGAATTGTCTATACTATAAATATCTTTCAATAAATTTTTTAAATCCGCTGAAAATCCTTTTTGATTCATGAAAAAAAGATTCCAAATGTCAAATTTGAAAGCTGTCAAAAAGTGGTATCAAACGCATGACAACCAGCAAGAAAAACTAGCATCACCGGCTAATGAAACGCAGAGATGTTAAAAATGTTGGTATTTATGGCTAAAAATGCTTATCTGGAACGGGCCGATAGTGGTTATCAAGTTGTTATAAGACTTATAGTATTGCTATAGTAGGCGCAATATAATATTTTACAATTATTCTTTGCTTGATTTTAATGAAACTGCTTTAATTTACGAGGGCGTCGTCACTAAACACTAAATCATACCCGCTTTTCTCATAAAAATTGATTGCCACATTGTATTATGATTAGAATAGGAAATTTATTACCTTGTTTACGATTTTGACAAAACTGTGAGTACTGGCCACCGCACTGTCGCTTGTGCTCTACGATTTTACTAACAAACGTAATGCCAAGGTGGCATATATGAGTATCTTGTCAACTGTATTGTATTGATTTATGTCAGCACGTATAATAAAATTATAGAAATAAAGCTTATGTTTTTCCCACGTAAATTAATCCCATCAAATGGTAGCAGAGCGTGGTTGTGTGCATAAATATAGCGGCAACAAATAAATAGGTGAGATGTCATCGACAAGTTATCGCAATATAGAACCGCTTACGAAGTGCAATTACGATACATGGTGCATTCAAGCGCAGGCCATCCTAATAAAAAACGATTACTGGGATATCGTGAGCGGCGAAAAACTGTTAAGATCAGACGCAGATGCGGTGGCAAAATCGGAATTTAGCAAAGAAGACATGAAGGCAAAAGCTGAAATTTTACTTCTACTGTCACCATCCGAACTAAAACAAATTAAGTCATGCACGTCAGCAAAAGCAGTTTGGGACAAATTAAAAGCTGTTTATCGAAGCACCGGGCCTGCTAGAAAAGCAACCTTATTGAAGCAGTTAGTTCTCAAGCGAATGTCAAATGATGAAGATATCCGTGATCACATAAATAACTTCATGGACATCGTTGACAAGCTCGCCGACATGGATATAAAGATACCTCCAGAATTGCTCAGTATAATGCTGTTATACAGTTTGCCAACGACATTCGAAAACTTTCGGATAGCCATAGAGTCAAGAGACACATTGCCTAATCCTGATGACCTAAAAGTGAAAATTCTAGAAGAATACCAGGCCAGGAATGGAAGTGAACAACCTGAAAGCTCTGAAGCATATCACCTCAAGAAAAACAGAATGAAACCATTCTGCAAGAGCTGCAAAAAGAAGGGACACACTACCGAGGCATGTTGGGGCAACAAGAAGAAAAACACAAATGGGAAACCAAGCAGACAGCAAAGCAAGAACTTCAACGTCTGCCTGAACACCGCAAACCCAGACATCAATGAAAACGTATGGTGTCTAGATAGCGGCTGCTCTTCCCATATGTGTGGCGACAAGTCAAAATTTTCTGCTATAACCTCTGAAAATGGAACCCTGAAGTTGGCATCTAACAAGTTTACAAGCAAAATTGAAGGCAAAGGGAAAGTTACAGTTACCACAGAAAAAGAAGGTTACAACTTTAACGATACTCTATTTGTTCCTGACGTGTCAGTCAACCTATTGTCTGTAGGCAAGATAGCAGACAAAGGCAACAAAGTCGTATTTGAAAAAGACAAAGCCTACATCATAGAAAAGAGCGGCGAAGTAACTCTGACTGCACAGCGAAAAGATGGACTTTACTACCTTGAGTTTGAGAAGAGAGAAACTGCAAACTATTCACCGAAAGGAGAAAAAGGCGACATCATGGAATGGCATCGTAAACTTGGCCATATAAATGAAAAGGACCTCATCAAGATGGCTACAAATGACCTAATGTATGGATTGAATCTGAACGATGGAAGGTTCGAAACCTGTGAGACCTGTATTAAAGGTAAGCTTTCAAGATCACCTTTCACAAGACATCATGATCTTTACACAACGCAAGAGCTGGAAATAATTCACAGCGACGTCTGTGGACCTTTCGAGTGTGAGACACTAGCAGGGTCAAGATACTACGTCACATTTAAAGACGATTTCACCCGATACTGTCACGTCTACTTTATAAAAAAGAAAAGTGACGTATTTGACACTTTCAAACAATATAAAAACGAAGTGGAGACGTTCCATAACAAAAGAATAAAACATCTGCAATCAGACAATGGCACTGAATACCGTAACAAGGAATTTGACGATTTCCTCAAACTGCATGGCATCCAAAGAAGATTGACCACAGTTTACACCCCACAGCAAAATGGGATCAGCGAGAGGAAGAACAGATCTTTGCTAGACAAAGCCAGGTGCCTGTTGATCGATGCTAATGCCCCCAAAAAGCTCTGGGCAGAAGCAGTAGCTACGGCAAACTATCTCATAAACCGTAGTCCTGCGAAAGCACTTAACGGTGAGATACCATTCACGAAATGGGTCGGCCGAACACCGTCCGGAAATCACCTTCACGTTTTTGGCAGGAAGACCTTCGTTCTCAAAAAGAATAGACGTGGAAAACTAACACCAAAAACCAAGGAGGGTGTATTCATGGGGTACTCGATGACTTCAAAAGGCTACAGAGTATACATACCCGAAGATGAAAACGTAGTGACGAGCAGGGACATCAACGTCATAGACAAGATTTACTTTCAAGATAAAGGCACGAACTATGAAAGTCTTGCAAAAGAAGAGGGCCATAGCACGAACATACCTGAAAAAGAAAATATTAACAAACATAAAGAAAGGAAACATACACAGAAAATAGAAATTGAATTTACAGAGCAGAAAAATGAAAAACCTTTGACAAACCCAGACGGTCAAATTGACGACGCAGACGAAATCGATTCGTTTGGCGACGCATCTGAGACTGTAGAAGTACCTGAAAATGGGAGGCCACAAAGAGAAAGCCGCATGGACTAAGGATTTTGTACTAGGAGACTCTGAAGAAACTCATTTACTCACAGGGATATCTTACGTCTCTGATGAAAATGAAAGTGATGAGTATTGGCATGAAGCTATTAAAGCTGAAATCAGAGCACATGTCAAAAACGGTACCTGGAAAATAGAAAAGAAATGCAATGACATGAAAGTCGTAGATTACAAGATGGTTTTACGAAACAAAATTGGACCCGATGACAAAATCACAAGAAAAGCCAGACTTGTAGCACGGGGCTTTACACAACGACCAGGAATCGACTTTAACTAAACATACGCACCCGTTGCGAAGTTAAGCTCGATTAGATCTGTCATTGGTGTAGCCGTAGAAGAAGGGTTAATGTTGAACCAAATGGACGTAACAACCGCGTACCTAAACGGTGAACTGGATGAAAAGATCGTAATGAAATACCCTGACTACTTATAAGAATACCTAACAGAAATTATGGTCGAAGAAAGTGTAAAAGAGGATTTAACTATCTACAATAAGACTAGAGAGATGCTGAGAGACATTAAGAACATTCAAACAGATAAAGTTTGCTGCCTTATTAAAGCACTATAAGGACTCAAGCAGGCAGGGAGGCAATGGTATATAAAACTCGACAAAGAACTAAAACATATAGGGTTTCGAGCATCAGAAGCTGACCCATGTATATACATCCTGGAAAAAAGAGGAGCTAAAATTATAATAGCAATATATGTCGACGATTTATTGATTGCCTACTCGTGTCCTAAAACATTAAAAATAATCAAAGACATGCTAAATTCAAAATTCGAACTAAAAGATTTAGAGAAACCAAAACGGCTCATTGGCATAGACGTATCGTATAATGGAGATGAAATAAAACTAAACCAACAAAAATTCATCGAAGATACCCTAAAAAAGTTCAAAATGGAAGACTGCAAAACAGTATCTACGCCTATGGAGCCTGGATTGAAATTGGAAAAGGGAGACAAAAACGAAACTCAACATCTTCCATATAAAAACTTGATAGGCACGCTCATGTATTTGGCGGTAGCAACTCGCCCTGATATTATGTTCGTGATTAGCTACCTATCACAGTTCAACGACTGCTTCAACTAAGAACACTTCAAGTGCGCCAAAAGAGTACTCCGGTACCTGAAAGGCACCAAAAACATCGGCTTAACATTCACTAAAACAGGACAAGACCTGTATGGAATGGCAGACGCAGACTGGGGCGCTTGTAAGATTGACAGAAAGTCATTTTCAGGCTACTGTTTCAAATACGCTGGAACGACTATTAGTTGGATGTCGAAGAAACAAAAGAGTATCGCACTTTCGACAGCTGAGTCGGAATATGTAGCACTTACCGAAGCTGCGAAAGAAGCTATACACTTGAAGAGCCTCTACAAGGATTTAGGAGCCGACTACGAGCGCATAGTCCTCTTGAATGATAATCAAGCAGCTATCAAACTTAGTCAAAACCAAATGGTGACTTCAAAGTCAAAGCACATCGACATGAAGATGCACTTCGTAAGGAACTGCATCCAAGAAGGAGCATTAGATTTAATGTATCTGCGAACCGAAGATATGGAAGCAGACCTACTAACCAAGGCTCTAGCTGGTCCACGACTAGTGAAATTACGCAACAGTCTAGGACTCTCCTGATGACCGCGATAGTGCCGTGAAGAGGAGTGTGAGTACTGGCCACCGCACTGTCGCTGGTGCTCTACGGTTTTACTAACAAACGTAATGCCAAGGTGGCATATATGAGTATCTTGTCAACTGTATTGTATTGATTTATGTCAGCACGTATAATAAAATTATAGAAATAAAGCTTATGTTTTTCCCACGTAAATTAATCCCATCAAAAACACATAAAATGGCATTTCGTTTATAAAATAAACTAAAAACTTATGAAAAATATTCTTGTAAACGTATTTGAAAGGAACATTGATCTAATAGAAGCAGACATACTTTTATAATAAGGTAAATTGGCGGTATAGAAGCGATGTAATTAGATTATACTATAACGCGTATAAGGGTAAATCGGTGACAAAGAGAGTGCAATAAGACAGCTATAAGAGTAAATTCACTTATAACTACGGCCCTTCCCCACACTTGTAAACGTTTCCTACACCTTTATAAGAATGTTATTTTTACACTTATAAACTTTTATAACAATTACTTTGCTAGTTGGATAACGCTCTGTCTCACGCTGCCAAGCAATTCGAGCCATTGCTGCTGAAGAAGATCCACCTCGCAGCCGTAATGAAGCTGAATAACCACACCGTCGGGGTTTTGTGGCCTCCCGGTCTCCTCTACAAGCTGGCCGTCACCAGCATATCGCCCGCTCATATGAGACTGCTGACGCTATTTCAGAGCTTCATTCTCTTGGTCAAGGAGGCCACCTTCCAGCCACGCCCCATACTCGCAGGTATACCCCAGGACAGCTGCCTGTCGCCGTGCCTCTACGCATCCTACATCGAAGACATCTTCACCCTCCAAGACCAGCTCCAGGAGGGGCAGCAGGACTTATTGTTAGCCCTGCTCGCCGTCGAAAGCGCCTTCTTCGCTTCGTCGCGGATGGTGAGCCTCGCAATCAGGCCAAGATGGCCCGTGTCATCCAGCGCCCTTACTGACATCCTGGCTGCCGCTGCGTATGAAACTGTCATGTTCGTTTACGAACGGTGAACCCGCTAGGACAACGTATAATACACGGTGAGTAAGCCTCGGGTGTTACGAAAACCTTAGCACTACTTCGAAGTACTCGTCGATATCAAAAACTAAGGTCGGCCTTCTGCATCTACTTGTGGTTGAGCCGTGGATCGATTCGCCCCTCTATTGTGTATAGGCAGTTGATGGATTGATCTGTCGTTTATACATCCATTTTACATCCAAAGCTGCTGCTCAAGTGCTCATATTATAATCAATGTCGCCAAAATAATATACTAAAATAATAATATACCTACCCACCACAGAACACATAAGTTAGAAAAGCCTTGTTGTTAAACCTTTAACTACAACTACCAATGTAGTTATTTGGTGTTATTATTATTACATTTTTTTTTCAAAAAGTATCGTAAATTTAAGTTTTTACAATTTATACATGTAGAAACACAAATATTATAAAAAACATAAATCTACTGTGCCACTGACAGCGGAGCACGGCCCAAGCTACCGGTGCTTATTATTTTATATTAATATTATTATTATATTAATACTTTTCGCAAAAATAGTAATAATATTTTAATAGAACTGTTAAAGTTATTCAAAACGATAAAAATATAACTGCGGAATATTTAGTGATAAAGAGCTGAATGAAAAACTCGTGTATTTTTAATCATCATGTGGATTGTATGTTACACATATAATTTTTTTCCGGACGTTTACATTTACATGTTGTATATGTATATTGTATACCTTTTTAGCCTTTTCTGTGTTCTGTGATAGTTAAGATCTAGTTTAGTACGTACGTAGACACATGACAACCCACTAGATTTTACAAGTTGCTTAACATCTCTCTTCTCTTTGTCACGGAACATTACTTTTTCTAAAGTTTCTCTGGCTTTTTCATGGACGCATTGCTATATTAAGGCACTATGCAATATTAAGACATAGTTGATTGTCATTATAACAATAAATAAGTAAAAAACAACAATTACCAAGCGTAGGCACGGGCGCACAGTATCGCGACAACGGCCCGCTGGCGGTCACGGGGTTTATGACGTCAGGCTCTCTTGCCGCGACTTTTAACCGAGTGGCGCATTCATTTAATTGCTACTCACTCATTTTTGGTCGTCTAGAAAAGCTAATTATACCAATGTTCAGGATTTTTTGCGGACTATAATTCTACATTCAAAACTAAAAACCGCGTTGATCCTCATTTAGAGGGCATCCGGAGAGCGTCCGGGCGTGTCAGTGTACATTATACATTAAAATCTATAAATTAAGTCTCCAATTAAGACCAAGCATTGACATCGTTCAGATAATCATTGACTTTATAATATCCTTTACTCATTAGAGTCTTTTTTACATGCGCTTTAAACTTATGAAAAGGTAAGTCAGTAACACTCTGTGGAACTTTGTTGTAAAAAGATATACATTTCCCCATAAATGAGCCTCTAGTTTTTTGGAGCCTGTACATTGGAACGGCAAGTTTATTTTTATTTCTTGTATTTAAGTTATGACATTTAAAACTGGTATCAAATGTGTCATAATTTTTCTAAACATAAATCAAATTTTCATAAATATACTGTCCTGCTAAAGTCAATATATTAATTTCTTTAAATAAATCACGTAGAGAATCCCTTGTTCGTAAATTATAAATAGCCCGCACGGCTCTTTTTTGAAGTACAAAAATACTTTCTATACTAGCGGCTGATCCCTACAGTAATAGCCCATGTGACATGACACTGTGAAAATAACTAAAGTAAATCAAACTTGCCGTTTCAACATCAGTAAGTTGTCTCATTTTTTTAAAGCATATGCCGCAGAACTGAGTCTGTTTGCCAAGGACGCAATATGTGGATCCTACTGCAAATTCGAATCTAGTGTTATACTCAAAAATTTAGTAAAATCGACGAATTCAACAGTATGATTATTCATTTTCACAATATTATCCACTTTCCTAACATTTGGCAATGAAAACTTAATACATTTAGTTTTACTCGAGTTTAATGATAAATTATTCACAGTGAACCAATAGAATACTTTAGAAAGAGTACTATTTACAACGTCAGTATTTCCGTTTCCTCTGTCAACGTTAAATATTAAAGAAGTGTCATCTGCAAATAGTACTGTATCGCACAGATTATTGGTGAAGTGTGGGAGGTCATTAAATATAAATTAAGAAGAGCAGAGGTCCCAGTATTGATCCTTGAGGCACGCCCATAATGATAGGTGCACCAGAAGACTCAGTTCTGTTAATTACAGCTTTTTGGACCCTATTGGACAAATAAGACTCAATAAGCTTAATTGCCTCTTCAGACACACCATAATGCTTGAGCTTATTTAGAAGAGTCTGATGATCAACGCAGTCAAAAGCCTTTGACAGGTCACAAAATATACCGATCACATCCTGTTTACACTCTCAAGCGGCAAAAATGGGCGCCTACATAAGCCAACGGACCCTTGTACCGTATTTCATGCTTTAGTAGTTTGCACTCTACGTTGATACCACAGTCAGTCAGTCACTAAAGCCTTTTATAAATACAGAAGAAGATAATTGTCAAGTTTTCACGTAGGTACCACCTACCTATTTGCTTTAAAAATATTCAAATTTTAAAATATTTCTTGGAGTGTTCAAAAAATAATAAAACAGTCACATTATTTTTATTATAATTCCATCGGAACAACATTAAGAAATTCGAAGATTGACCTTTACACCAAACACGTTCTATTAAGAATTTGCTGTCCGACACCTATTTTTACTTATAACTTGTACCTTATGTAGCAATTTGACATATATTTATTATGCAACATTTAAGAAACAAATTAAACGCTACACTATTTTCTTGTTATGGACACAATGCCAATGTGCACAGGCACTGATTACCCATCGCAAATATTATAAAATATGATTCATTGTATATTTACAACCTTACAATCGTAGCTTGAAACGATGTTTTTAATAATATTGATTGATTGTTCAGGTTTTTACGAAGGGGTTACCGTTTTATGATTAATTGTGATCATTTATATCGGAGTACTTACTGTTTCGGATTCCTCAAATGGAAATGTAAAATGGATATGGATATCGTATTGTTGCTAAGCTTTATTATTATTTTACTAAAAATAACAATGGTTGCTTAGTAACTAAACTATGGAAAGTCAAGTCAAGTCTCTTATTGTGATTTGAATATTGACTACTTGCCATTCTTGGTTTTTAAAAACGATCGATCGAATCCAGTCTTCTGCGTCTCCGTAATAATTATACTAGTAACAAATCCTACAAAGCGTTCTCCCAAACCTAACACAAATAGATCGACGTCGAACAGTGGCATCGATTGGTAGATCGTCAATATCAATGAGTCACTTTATCAATCAGCCAAAGCTATCACCATTCACCAAACACTAATCAATCGACGCCGAACAATAGCATCGATCTGATTTTACGTTTAAGACATTTTGCGTTTAGGACATAACGCGTTGATGAATTAGGCGCATAACACATTGCACCGGACACCGCTGCGGTGTACGGAGGGACGAAAACCGCATGCGGCTGCGGCGGCACGGAACCGTGCCACCGTACGGTTTGCTCCGTATCACCGTCCGGAGCAGCGGTGCACGACGCCCCGCATCGCCACATTATCTATGTCGAGATCTATTACGCGTATGCACGTCCTTTCTACGCAAAAATCCGTACGATACTGCGGCTCAGTGTGGCATACCCCGCGGACCGCACCGCATCACCGTCCGGGAGTGCGGTGCCGTCGCGCGCGCCGCACAACCGCACGGGCATGCGGTGTGAGTGTGTTATACCCTGCGGTTTTTGTATACAAATTAAGATTCTTCAGTCAAAATTAAAAACCGCAGCGCCGCACACCGGAGCGGTGTCCGGTGCAATGTGTTATGCGCCTTAGGGCATTCTGCGTCGAGTTCGAATATTTTTCTATCCTCAATCGACGTCGATCGTCAGTATCGATGACGGTTTATCAATCAGTATTAATATCACTAATCACCAATCGATCGCCTTAGAACAATAGTATCGATCCGCAGGTGATCAAATTTTATCGATTGGTTTCCGTCAACCAGCCAAAGCCAAAACACAAATCACTTGAAGTCAAACATTAAACACGTGAATATAAATTAATAGTCTCATTCACAAGACAGATGCTAATGGTGATAATGATAACGCACAAAATATAACCAGAAGAAATTATTTTAAAAAAAACTTTTCTAAATACAAGCTTTAATACTCGTCAATACGAATCAAACGAGTCCAAACTCGATGGGGTTGTGTCGTTTTATTGCGGAGTTCCTATGACCTTGACCACCTTCCAGCTCCACCATTACATTAGCTCGATGTCATCAAAATATTGCATTGTCACGCGATATACTTATGCATGCAAAATTTCAGCTCAATCGGAAACCGGGAAGAGGGTCAAATTTAACTTGCAAGATTTCATTACAGATACCGCGACAGGTGAAAGTAAATAAAAGCTTGTAAAAACGGAACCTTTAAAGGATCTCTTCGCTCCGTCTGCCTATTAAGACCCTTTTTTCAGGAATGCTCGGCGATATTAAACTAAAATATATTTCAAATACTCGGTTCACGGTTTCTTTCAGCTGTGAAAAAATCTAACTTGTAACTCAATGCGATCAAAAAATATAACCGTTTGTCGTATATTTTCCAAATTTTGCGATTTCACGAGGAAATCAAAACCCACGGGGTACTTTCCGTTGACCTAAAATCATGAAATTGGGCAAGAAACAAGATGTGTAGTTAGGAACTTGTATATACGAATTTATACGGAACCTTCGAAGCGCGAGACCAATTCGCACTTTGCTAATTTCTTATTCTTCATTGCACATTACCTATAATAGATGCATAGGTAAGTATTTTGATCTACAGCTTCGATATGCGTGACGCAGCATTCATTGTCACTTTCATTTTGTTATCTCTAGTTCTAACTGTAGCTAATCCTAACCAGGGACCTTATTGTCTAACTTTGATATCAATCTATAATACCTATCATCTGACAGACACAACAGCCATGGACGACTTAAGTACACAGAACGAGCTCACATTTGACAAGCCTCGCCTACTGGTTTCGATAAATGATATATTTGTATACAAACTTTTGACTACTTTGGTTGAATATTTTTTATTCCTACAATTTTAACTCACTTTTTATGCCATCTTCTATTACATCTATTTGATTCAGAAATATTCTTAAGCGCTCATTACGTATATCTTAAAAGTAACTTAACTAAAGTAACTTTTTTATATGTCCCCCATGTTTAAAGAAAATGAATTACCTATACAAAGAGATCAGAAAGAACTGTAAGATTACCACATTATAACATCATTATAAAATTAATATAACTGTTACGTTATTCGTCAAATATGAACGCAAACACTTATCGCATAGCTGTTTGATTAATTATGTAAACATTTGCCTTGCAACTAGTCGCAGATAGTTGTTTAGCAAAAAGCGGGATGTTAAACAGATTATGATATTTTTTTGCTCACAACGAGGAAGCTCCTGGCCTTTATCTCACCTAATGGTAAGTGAAGATAAGGCCGAAGTTGGCGTTGCTTCACCTGGACTCCTCGACATACGAGGAACTGGCTATCTCAATTCTTTTGTCGGAACAAAACAATGTTAGTAACATTTTTATTTTGGCAACAAACTGTGAGGCAGTGGTAGGGGCTCAAACTCCCAACCGGCATCCACCAACCTTCTACCCACACGTTGCAAGGGTTGTATACTTACTGCTTTTTGACCGACTGTAGGACTTATCATAGCCCCCCGACAGCCCGACAGAAAATCCAAAATACCGAAATTTTTAGATTTTACTTAGATGTTTAGGAAACGCCTATCTGGCAGCCCTCATATTCATACCTAGTTCTTAAACTATTTATTTTAGTTATTTCATATAGTCATTAAATTTTTATCATACTAAAAGTAGGGGACTGAAGCACAAATGGTCACTCCAAAGATGCTTAAGACACAGAAATTATGAGCTGGATTAAAACATATCCAACTTAAAAAGTACCTACCGCCGGGAATCGCAATGCTGGTATTAGGCCCCTCCACAAAGTGGACCGTCGATCTGGTGAAGGTCGCGGGAAGCCGCTGGATACGGCAAAAATTTACCGATTTAATAACTTTTTGCGTTAAAAATTAAAGCAAGTCTTGTTCTGTATTTCTATGTATTGCTTTTTTCATATAATCTTGTTCAATTTGTTTGCTGGACCTTCGAATATAGCAGAAAATTAGGTCAGTTTTTTAGGTTGTTGAAGGTTTAAAATCTCTTTTCATAATTAAATGAATAAAAAAAGGAAAATATAAGAACATGCTTATAGTGGCCATTGATTTTATTGAAAAAAATAGAGTACTTAACTAGAGCCATTATCCAGGAAGGAAACCGGGGACTACGTTTGTATAGAAAAACGGCCTGTACGATTTCCTCTTAAAGGTCAAAGTTGATTGGTGATGGTGTACTGGTGGAAGTTGAGTGTGTGGTTGAGCAGGCCTGCGACCACATGACCGGCGACGCAGCGGCGTGAGCTTGCAGCATTCCGGCGGCGCGTCTCAGTCCAAGGTTCACTTGTCATTGTTGCACGTCGCCTTCATGCGTATTTACCCTAATGCCACTTACCTTCGTCTAATGTGCTGCCGTTTCGATGATTAATCAGTTTGATATGGTGTCTGTTTAACTATTTCCCGTAACTGACTGACACGCGGCTTAAGTAATTTCAGTATATGTATATACATTGGTATTTGCACGGTTATATTTGGGTCGTTTTAATATCTCGAGGCCGATGATACGTCATACGGTGCATGGAACACTGTCGATTTGTAATGGAGCCAACTTTGAAATCGCGAAAATTAAGTAGAAATTGAAATGCATTTTTGGTTATTTTTGCTGTATACAGATACACTAGGAGGGCCCAAAAAACTTGTAGTGGATCCCGCCCAAAATAACTGGGCCAAAATAATTCGGTCCAGCCGCGAAAGCTTTTATTTTTTTTTTTAATGGGACTTTACCTCCAAAAAGTACCTGAGAGAAATCTTATAGCTTAATAGCTATTTTAATCGCTTAAAAAAATGCTACCGTCTACCGGCGATAAGTTGCTTCACCATAATTAAGTGCTCAGCCAAAGATACCGCGGAATTAAACAGCCGTTTAAAGACATGGCATTTATGCAGGCGCAAATTTAATTTATTGTTCAATTCAGTTTTTATGATAAGTATTTTGCTTCGTTGCTTCTATTAACTTTTCCATGCACTCGAAATCATGACATTACATTTGATAGTTTATTGTAGGTAAAGGACAACATACCTAGGAAGGTAGACAAGTGGCAGACAAGTGGCAATCATTTCATAGCGAAACGATATTCAAAATTCGTCATCGTCTACTATGAGATAACGAAAACCAATTCCTATCCAACTGTGTCGAATTGTTCTTTCTGTAATAAAACAACATATTGGTTGTCTAAGTACTCAAAAATAAGAAATGGAAAAGAAATGATAAAATAAATTATTAAAATTAATAATTTTATTTCATTTTAATGAAAAACAAGTTGTTTTGAGTAGTATATAAAAATTACAAAAAAAAATTCGCTACATCACCGATTCCTTGCGCATCAATTTGTCTAGCAACTTACATATAACTTGATCGATTCTCCACGTTATTTACTGATGACATAGGTATGTCATTTTGTTTGAGACGCAGGTCCGCATTTTTACTATGGTGTACCTGCAAAAATCAGTTTCGGTAGTGCTAGACTATCTTAATGTATCAAAAACACACCATGATTAAGGATAAAACTATGAACTTCGTAATAGCTGTAATCATGGTAGGTAATGGTGATAACCGTACCGTTGGATTGTTATGATAATGACGGCCTCTGTCGTTCGGTTGGCCGTGCGACACTGGATTGCAACACGAGATGGTCAAAAGTTCGCACGATTTGCTATTCACACTGCCCATGATGTTACAAAACTGACCCTTCATCGATTAATGGACCAGCATGGTCCATTAGTCGATGGGTCACTCTGATAATACATTAGTTTCGAGGTTCAAGGAAGGTTTTTAGTTTCAGTCTTTAGTTTCCTAGTTTATTAATGGTAATGGTCAACTAGAGTTCAACCCTATCACCTTGTGAAAACCCGAAGTCTCTACGTGGTAGGGACCGAGATCGTGATGGAACCGACAGACAGACAGACGGACAGACCAATGTAAATAAATGGGTTAAGCTAAAAAATTCACCATCAGTTTTTTATTTTAGTCAATTTCTCACTAAAAAAGTTTCTTTCACTAAAAAATGCAAAATGCAAAATAAATAAAATGTTAACAATTTTTTCTAAAAATATTTTTTTTCTTTATTCTTCTATTTATTTTTTAAAAATGTAATATTTATGAGGAATGACAAACTTCGCTTCCAAAACGCAAGCATTCAATTTCAAATACTGGTGGCACCACGGGCAGCAAACGAAATGTTCACTGAGTAACAACATGAAAAATCTATCTGCCCGATCAATCACACAACAGTATAGAATTGCATTAACCACATGTCCGACAAGATGACGAGAGTACTATCATTAGGTACACGAGATTAATTATTTTTTTAAAAAAATACAATCGTCTCGTTTTAGTAGTGGAGGTAGTTAGGGGTGGAGATTCTGTATCAGGATCGCCTGCTTGGGTACCTCCGTCTTACCTATTAATACCGCAAAGCAGCAGTGCTTGCATTGCTGTGTTCTGGTTTGAAGGGTAACTTAGGATAATTAAGTTACTGCATGGGTACCGTGACTTTTGGCAACGTATAATACATTGTGGTTCTTGTGGTGGTTGCAGATTTGCTGAGCTGAGAATCTCACAGGAACCACATGTACTATAGGTAGGGCTGCCACACCTCCGGGTTTCACCTGGAGTCTACGGGTTCACAACCTCCATATCCGGACTACGGGTTGAACATATTTGTATGTTGACTGAAGCTAAATGTGAGAGCTTTTACAACATAAACTATATATAATCAACATCGATATATAATACCACATTTAATGACATATAAATTATTATTATTATTGTAACAACGATATCTCCGGGTCAGACAGGGCGGTGACAGCGAAACAATACATTTTTGAACATTTGGTTGGGAGGGAATTTGGGAATTTCTGATGATGAAACTAAACCAAATTGAAAAATTACCTTTCCAGTCTTGGAAAATTGTGATTATTTTCTAGTTTTGAGTCGGCGCTAACTGACAAACTAAGTAGTGTAGAACTTGAATATAGGTAATTAATGTAAGCTTAATTATTAAAACTAAAAAGATGTTTTATATTTTTGTCTTTGAGTTTCCTTTGTGTCCGCTGCACACACACACTATAGTCACACTGGTGTGACAACACGGTGTGACTACTAGGTTGGGGCATTTTCTTGTAAAGAAAAGCAACGTGTTCAGAATAATACCATTTTATATTCTATCTCTTTTACTCCCTAATAGCAACTATTTATTCCTTCTCACTTTAGCCCACTTTTGAAACTCATGAAAAATATATTTTATTAAAAAACCATTATCTCCAAAATCTCCTGGTCCACATTTTTTGAAAGATGGTAGCACTAACTATAGGTGACTAATACCACTTACCATCAATGGGCAGTATGCTCATTAGGCAAATTAGTTGTATAAAAAAATATCGATTGGGTGCTTTGATCTTTCAACGAACAAGAAACTAATCAACTAAATAATCTACAACAAATGAAATTTGGAGTCTCTATAGATTAAAACAAACTATATTTTCAGAGAGTCTGAATATAAAGATTGCTGTCGAAAATAGAAACGAAATTGAGCTTAGACTCTGAATCCATAATTTGTGAGAGACAAATTCATCTTGACTCTCGTGATCTATGATTCGGCTGCATGTA
Organism: Schoenobius gigantellus; assembly: GCA_963935595.1. Classification (NCBI taxonomy): domain Eukaryota; kingdom Metazoa; phylum Arthropoda; class Insecta; order Lepidoptera; family Crambidae; genus Schoenobius; species Schoenobius gigantellus. Next base: position 13,367,032 of record OZ012542.1, on the reverse strand, counting down.
TGCAACTCGCGCAATTAAATTTGCATATCCACCAACCCATTGTCTGTTCAGGATTTGTAAGACCTGATTCAGCGGTAAAGATAATAATATATTGAGTATGAAGCCTGGGTAACTGAGCTAAACATATGCGCTCGTGAGCGGTAACTGGCATATTTATCAGTACACGCAAAACACTATCTGGGATAAAGCTTATATTGTGAGCACAATATTTATATACTTGCATATTAGTCAATGGACCTCTATAGGAACATCAGGTCTACGAAGGTAAAGGACAACATTAAAGTTGTGAAGATATCAGTGCGTAATTTTAAAACATTTTTTTTTTCATTTAACAATTTTTGTTGGTAATGCTAAAAAACATCACAAAATTTATTGTAATACATTTTATAAGATATGATATAAACTATTGAGTAGGGTAGTTAGAAAGTCGAACTTTATTATACACTCATTTATGTTGTATAAATACGTTTCCGATATAATATTATCTATAAGAAAAAATGAATTATAAACGTAACTCTCAGAGAGATCAAAAATGCTTACTTTATTTTACTACAATTAATATTTTATGTTATATATTTTTAATTATCACTTCACTCGCTGAAGTTACAATATAAGACTCTTATACATGACGATCTTATGGGTCTAATCGTTCAATATAGAGTTGTCTCACTCCCTATGAAATGTTAACACAAACACACAAGCACAAACCTCTATTAATAACATAAAAAAATCTAAGTAAATTTGGAAATACTTTTTCATTCCTCATGCTCGGAAAGGAGCGTTTCCTTGATCTGAGTATTGGGAGGAAAACGCTAGTTCCCACCAGCGGGCGGGAAATTCTCATACTATTTACTTCCCTCCTTAGGGCGGAAAGTAAAATTTTAAAAATAGAACTGAATTAGGTTACGTACATACAATCTTTGGTACAATGATAATAAAAGTATTTAGCTGAATGGCCAGTAACAGGTAACGCGATGTGTTCCAAATTTAAAAATACCTGTGAAAAAGATAATTTTGGCGGGAGGGGAATCTGTTACGCTGTACCGAAATCTTGATTGTGTGATTTAGGTATTTAAGAAAAACAATGAATTCAAGCGATTCTGAAATTTCGGCTCCAGATTCAGTCACGAACGAAGCAAATACAATACTCGAAATTTTTTTGCCAAAAATTTCAAAGGAAAGATATTTAAATACATATTCCGACTTTATGAAGTGGCGAGATGCAAGGAATATAAAATCATTTTCTGAAAATGTATTTCTTATATACTTTAATGAACTATCTCATAAAGTGCAGGCGTCTACGCTATGGAGCAGATATTCAATGCTTAAAAGTACACTAAGTGTAAAACACGATGTCGATATGTCATGTTAGGAGTATTTTTATTAATAAATTTTATTAGAAAAGCTATTTTTTATTTTCCTTGCATTCGAAATGAAAAGTAGAGTGCTACACACGGGTAAAAGGAATCAAACCCTACTCGGACTATAGCCTAACTAACAACCTCGTAGGGATTGATTCCTTTCCACCCTTATAAAGCAATCTACTATTTCATTCCTCATGCTCGGAAAGGAGCGTTTCCTTGATCTGAGTATTGGGAGGAAAACGCTAGTTCCCACCAGCGGGCGGGAAATTCTCATACTATTTACTTCCCTCCTTAGGGCGGAAAGTAAAATTTTAAAAATAGAACTGAATTAGGTTACGTACATACAATCTTTGGTACAATGATAATAAAAGTATTTGGCTGAATGGCCAGTAACAGGTAACGCGATGTGTTCCAAATTTAAAAATACCTGTGAAAAAGATAATTTTGGCGGGAGGGGAATCTGTTACGCTGTACCTACCGAAATCTTGATTGTGTGATTTAGGTATTTAAGAAAAACAATGAATTCAAGCGATTCTGAAATTTCGGCTCCAGATTCAGTCACGAACGAAGCAAATACAATACTCGAAATTTTTTTGCCAAAAATTTCAAAGGAAAGATATTTAAATACATATTCCGACTTTATGAAGTGGCGAGATGCAAGGAATATAAAATCATTTTCTGAAAATGTATTTCTTATATACTTTAATGAACTATCTCATAAAGTGCAGGCGTCTACGCTATGGAGCAGATATTCAATGCTTAAAAGTACACTAAGTGTAAAACACGATGTCGATATGTCATGTTAGGAGTATTTTTATTAATAAATTTTATTAGAAAAGCTATTTTTTATTTTCCTTGCATTCGAAATGAAAAGTAGAGTGCTACACACGGGTAAAAGGAATCAAACCCTACTCGGACTATAGCCTAACTAACAACCTCGTAGGGATTGATTCCTTTCCACCCTTATAAAGCAATCTACTATATCTAATTTGAAAGGTTCAACTTGGATAAAAGTCGTAATGAGAATTGGTACAATATTGCGTTTTGCGGTGACGAATCCAGGTCACTGGTTCAAAGTGAACAACAAAACACGTGCACTTACTTCCTCTTGGGCATTTATGGCACTTTGCATTTCGGATTTCATGGATATTGGGCTGATGTTATTTTTATCCTGTTTTATTGTAGAAAGTCTTAAGCATCTTATGTAGTAATTGCGAATGTATCTCTTTTTAAAATGTTTTAAGAAATATAAATTTAAACAAAAAAGAATGACAACTATATAAATGTTTTCTATACGCCATCCTAAAAAAGTAGTAGAAGGTTAAAGCTGATGGAAATTGAATACTCAAGACAATAATACAGGATCATGCCACCGAAGGACGTCATCAAGCACATGGGCACGATTGAATGGGTCACAGGTGGCGATGGCTTTACCGGAAATACCAACTCAAGCAGAGAAACCACAAAAGATCTGTAGAGACTGTGAAGGCTCTATGTTTGATTAGACCTTATTAAGATATAAAACGATTTATGGAGACTGTGAAGACTCTATGTTTTATTAAGCCATATTAATAATAGTATAAATACGATATAACCCAACCTTAAGGTATGATAAGACACTAAATATTTTCAATTATTTTTAATAATACACGTACAATTCAAAATGTTAAAGAAAATGGTTCTCTATATCACAATTTTTGAAATAAAACAAATCACACATAATACTGAGTTTGCTGTGATAGGAAAACACTCAAAAATATCTGGAGAAGGCCACCCTCATTACCTAAGGATATAAAAAATAGCTCACGACCTGTTCTCAGACCTATCAAATATACACAAAAAAATCATAAAAATCAGACAAGCTCTTTTGGAGGAGCTTGATAACCGATAACAAATACTTTTTCTTTTTTTTGTGACACGAGTTTTTCATTAATTAAACTGGCGATCCGCACGCGGCATTGCCAGCGTGAATAATTTATATTAAAGTATTACCCGTGCGAAGCCGGAGCGGTACACTAGTTATACATGTATACTTTCCTCTTGAATGACTCTATCTATTGCTGAAAACTACATTAAAATGCGTCGCGTAACGCGTGATTTAAAAACCGACTTCAAAAACACCAAAAAATCATAAATAATATAAAAATACAAACAACATCACAGTTTTATATTGAAGTTGGTGCCAAATTTTAAGTACTAACTATATTAATTGTTCTTTTATTTTTTTAAGACTTTCCAGGTCATCATTTCTTGGCACCGACTTCAATATAAAACTGTGATGTTGTTTTTATTTTTATATTATTTATGAGTTTTGGTGTTTTTGAAGTCGGTTTTATTTTTTGATAATATTTATTTTTCAACCTTTTTAGTTTATAATACATGCGTTTTAGAATTTGAGCCAAGGCAAACACCAGAATAACTTGAAATTAAACGTCTTTTGCTCTAAACAGTAGTAAAAGAATTATTCCCGAACTCCTAACCTACCAGAAACCTTCCATCATCAGCTCAGTAACATGATGATGACTACCAGATGCAAACACCTGAATATATTTAGCAAAAACATTAAAACACGTTGAAAGTGCCTATGAAATTCAAGGGTTTTCCTCGATTTTCATGTGATCCCATTATCAGATCATGACATGGTGACAATGGGACCACGTCGGGAGTATTTTCTTTCGATTACAAAAAAAAAATAAAAGTCGGTCCACAAATGGCGGAGTAATCGGTGAACATACGGTGACGTGCCTATGAAATTCAAGGGTTTCCCTCGATTTTCATGGGATCCCATCATCAGATCATGACATGGTGACAATGGGACCACCTCGGGAGTATACTCTTTCGATTACAAAAAAAATTGAAAATCGGTCCATAAGTGGCGGAGTAATCGGTGAACATACATAAAAAAAATAGATACAGCCGAACATAGAACCTCCTCCTTTTTCGAAGTCGGTTAAAAAGATCTAAGTATACACACAGCGAAAGCGACTTTGTTTTAAACTCGTACTATGTAAAGAAAATTATAAATCCGAAGAGTTTGTTTGTTTGTTCGGTTGAACGCGCTAATCTCAGGAGCTACTGATTCAAATTGAAAATTATTTTTTGCGGTGTATGGTCCATTTATCGAGGAAGGCTATATAACATTATTTTCCGACATCCACGCGAACGAAGTCGCGGGCACAGCTAGTCTTTAATATGATATTATTTTAAATATCTGGTCGCGACATTCAAGCAATTATCAAGCCAATAAGAATTTCATTTATATTCTCAAAGCTTCTTTCAAGTAGTCAGTATTATACCAAAGCATAATTTATTATACTATTTCTTTATATTCCAATCTGATATTATATTCTAATCACTTACCTTGAACACGATTTTTTCCTTCTCCATCCTGGCTAGTAGCTCGTTAGCTCTGTAAATAATAAAAACAGATTATAAATAGGAAAAAATATTCCGTTCAATCTTTTTTTAATTTGAAATTGTATTGAAAACGCTTAGGATATTTAACATTATCTCGCTTAAAAGGTCAGGGCAACTCCAAAAATACTTGCACCTCACAATGCCGCAGCAAGATAAACGCGTGTCCCCGTGTGGCCCAATTTTAATAATCGATAATTGAACCAAGCTATGATTATACTTTTGACCCCGCAAATGACTGACTACTAACCCCCCTATGACCATTCATATCAGGATATACAGTAAACATCATATCAGTTTCCACAAAGCTGAATTATGTCCCATTTACTAGGAAACAAATATAAATCTACTGTCTCGTGTTGCATCTAAGCCTGTTGAAGAAACTATACACAAGTCCCTGATATTGACTGACCCTGGTTGGTCATGCAAGAGATAGGTTCAAGACAGCATGAAATATAACTAAGTAGGTCCTTCACGCAATGTTTATATTGCAGGAGTCTTGGACCCATCGTCTTCGATTCTTTCGACGTTCTCTTTTTGTCGTCATCTTAAATCCAATTGTGAATTCTAAACGATTAACTTTTCCAGGTTATATTTTACAACATTTAAAGTTGTTGGCTGACTCAGAGATTTTCTATATTTGGTAAAAACATTTTCAAAATTCTTCATTTAATACCAATGTTAAGTTATAACCTTAATGTCTCCAAGACCTAAAATAGCACGGTGCACATTATTTTAAGACAACCCTACTCCAGTTATATGTACAAGCAAGAAACAAAAAAACCAAACAGTTATATACAAGAATTGTTCTATGATACAAGCAATTAACACAGTACTAGTAACTATTATCTAATCTATGACAGTACCCTGCTACAGTACAGGTAGCTCTGGGTTGTTTGTGGTGTAGTTTAGTTGTTGATTTTGTTAACGAATTAAATTATGAAAAAGTTACCAATTCATAAAATTAATGTGTGATGAGAGTTATCTCATGGCATATTACACACAATGACTCAACATAATTGCCAGAAGTGCGATGCGAACCGAATTATTGCCCGTTATAATTTTTTCGAGATCATTGCAAATAAAATGTCTTGGACGCAATAAACACAATCGATACACGAATAGAAATAGGAAATTGGATAATCAAAATGATAATGCATATATTGAGAGACTTAAATAATATTTGAATACTTAGATGGTATGGTTCAGCTGTTTTGACATTTGGGTAAGTGCCTAAATAATCTTGAACAGTTTCTAACTACTGTATTTTTCATATCGTGTGATGAATATTGTAATGTAAGTATATTTATTAAAAATATATTTAAATGTTTTTAATTACAGAATCTTAGAATACAGAATGTTACTGTTTAGGCTACGTCAGCCAGACGTCAGTTTAGTTTTTCTGATTTACTTTCTTATTTACATTTACGTCTGGATGTTTAACTTTTGCATGCTGTGCGTTATTTCTTTATTCTTGATATTAATCATTTAAAAAAATTCGTATATAACACAATGATTTATTAATAGAATTAACCTCAGTTAATGTGAATCAGGGCCAATCCTTTGAATATTTAATAATAAATGCCGACTTGTCATGAATCGTGACCCCAACCGGATTCATTCAGATCCAAGGCTAATAAAGATATTCTAACTTAGAATCACATTAGTATATTAATTCTACGCAATGGGGGATGACACTATTGACACTAGATTTTTTTCAATGGTAGGAACTTTTATAATTTTGAGCTAAGCCAATTCATCAACTAAGGATATTGAGATTAGTCAATGTTGTATAACTAGTACATTAGGTGATTTATTTTCTTATTTAGACATGTCATAAGATTTGGCGTTTATAGTTTGAATTTAATGTCGTAAGCACACTACTCTATGTTTGTTCTTAAAGGAATTCTTGGAATCTGCGCATTGGGTGTGTCAGTGTGTGTAGAGGTTACGTGTGTAGGGATTACAATCCCGATAGTTCGGATTCTTCGAATCCGGATTATTCATTGCATTTGGTTTAATTTTTAAATCAGGATTTCAAATTGTAATACAGATTCGAATCGGCACCGTGTCGAATCGGCATCAGAGCTTTTTGCGTGCGACGCAATTTATATACCCAGTTATTTTAAACTAGCTTTCCCCTCACGTATTCAATGAAATGTTTTAAGAGCATGTTTTATCAAGTTTTATCAAAATCGTTGCTAATTTAAAGAATTTTCCATACAAACGTGCAACCCCTATTTTATCCCTTCAGGATATATTTTTTAAATCTCTTCTTAATGTGCGTCCGCATTTTGAATTAAAACAAATGTCCAAATTTCACGTTTCTACCATTAGCGGTTACGGCTGTGCGTGCGTCTATAGACGGAGGAACTTCTCCTTATGACTAGCATAAAAAATATTTTACAATAAATAAAAACCGACTTCAAAAACACTGAAAAGTTAAAAATAATATAAGAATAGGTACAAACAACATCACACTTCTATATTGAAGTCGATGCCAAACGATGATCTCCTAAAGTCTTAAAATTTGTCACCGAGTTCAATATAGAAGTGTGATGTTGTTTGTACTTATTCTTATATTATTTTTAACTTTTCAGTGTTTTTGAAGTCGGGTTTTATTTTTTGTAAAATATTTTTTATTTTTAACTTTTTAGTGAAAGAAACCCTAATAAAGGGTTTCCCTCGATTTTAATGGGATCCCGTCATCAGATCCTGACTTTGGTGACCTTGAGACCACCCTAGGAGTATACTCTATCGAATACAAAAAGATTTTGAAAATCAGTCAACAATTGGCGGAGTAATCGCGTAACATATACTCGTACACAAAACACGTTGGACACACGTAAAAATTTAATGGTTTTCCTCGATTTTTATAGGATCCTATTATCAGATCCTAACTTTGGTGACTATGGGACCACCCTTGGAGTATCCTCTATCGAATACAAAAAGAATCATCAAAATCGGTTCATAAACGACAGTTATCCGCGAACAAACATAAAAAAAAGCATATATACGGTCGAATTGAGTAACCTCCTTTTTTCGAAGTCGGTTAAAAATTCAAACTATTTGTCAAATTTTAGTTGATTTTTTTTCTAGACGAAGGAGTAACGTTTGGTATATGGTATTTTTTCTCAGCAAGAAAGAATGGCTGAATGCCAAAAGTTAAAAGGTAGTACGTACCTACTTAATTTTAATAATTGTGACAAAAAATAGTATCTACGAGTTGATTAATTTTGAGTAATATGTTAATTTTATAATTGATGTTTTTGTAATGTTATTTGAATAGGGAAGAATAACGTTTAATTAGCTAGATGCACGAATAACATTGAATAGTACTTCATACTCTATCAAAGAAAATCTGATATCCAGAAAATTAGAAGTATTCCAGGAGTATTTAATTTTAGTCATTATTATAAAAATAGGGGTTAACTTATTTGAGTAAATTGAATTTGTAATGGTAGTAAAGCTTGCTTTGTTTTTTTGTAACTTATATTTGTTTTTACTTACTCACTTATTATTCTTATAAAAACGATTTATTTCAAATCCGAAATAAATGCAGATTTTTCGGATTGAACAAAAAATCCATCCACGAAATCCGGATTTAAAATTTGACACGGATTTGCAATCCCTAAGTGTGTGCCTAATATAACGTACCTCATTACCTGACATATTCGATAGAGCACTCAAAGCGGTATAACAGGAGAGATTGCTGGCTTATAAATGCCTGTAGAAGCTTGGAGGAATTTGACATATTACACATTTTTTGGACAACTATCAGAATTTTGACCATGGCGAGCTGGCCTATTTAGCAATCATGAAGCTGAGTGCTCACGTCACACCACATTAAAAATTGAGTACGTATTGGTTGAACTGTCGATTCCAGTGGCAAGAGAAGAGCGCACAATGACCTTACGAATAAAGGAAAGAGGAAGTAATCAAACGTGGAAATCGATTAGACGTACAATACTGAAGTCTGGGTCCAACTTTATAATTGTTTAACCAATCCTTAAATTCATTCTAAGGATTTTCCATCAAGTACCTCAATTTTTTAATAAGAAACTGCGTTTTTCTGTAATTTGGGTGTTGTAGATAATCATGGCTATATGAATATGTACAAGCATTCTGAAGCAACTGTAACACAGTATCCTCTTTTTGCTCATAACATCATTGCATATTATCTATCTGTTATTTTGAAGGGGGCTAGGAGCGATCACTGAGCGACCCCCAGCCAGGCCACTGCGACCAGCCCCCTAACCATGATCGCTTAAAGCAATATTAAAACCGCACGAGAGAGTGATGGCGCTAAACACAGTAAAAGCGGTGTCTCTGTTTTAATATTGTTTTAACCTCGCTATAAGCGATCATGACTATTAGACATTGCAAAGTATCAATAAAAGTTAAATACCCATTCCTACTTATTTTTATTTAGGCTGTATTTATTTCCTACATACATTCTTTTTGCAATAAGTACATGTCCTAAAAGTAAAAACACATAAAAATGTGATGACTCGAATAGCTTTCTAACTAAACCATACTCGAAAAGAGGTTATTTCTCACAATTTCGTCTCTTTTTTTGCTAGCTGATGATAGAGCAATATGGTATCCCATCTTACGTCATGGACAGCTCATGTGCGGTAATCCAATGTAATCGACGTAACACATGTAACATCATTCAACATTTATACACGCACGTCCGCGAAGGAATAACATTACTTATGGAAATCTTATCCAGCCGCCCGCGCCGTGTAGCGTCCGTCACGACCGCCAGCGCACGACAGGGCATCACTCAAAAATCACGAACAGAGAAAGTCAAATGATAGGTTTTGGTTCCCACTAGATATAATAGCTGATCATGTGGTCACTACCCTCTTTATCGTTAAGTTAAATTTTTAACCGACTTCAAAAAAGGAGGAGGTTCTCAATTCGATGCGTATGTTTTTTTTTTGTGTGTATGTTACGCCATTACGCCGCCAGTTGTGGACCGATTTTCAAAATTCTTTTTGTATTCGATAGAGTATACTCCAAGGGTGGTCCCATGGTCACCAAAGTCAGGATCTGATGATGGAATCCTATGAAAATCGAGGAAAACCCTTACATTTTAAGGTGTTTCCAACGTGTTTTGTGTGTATGTTACGCGATTACTCCGCCAGTTGTGGACCGTTTTTAAAAATTCTTTTTGTATTCGATAGAGTATACTCCTAGGGTGGTCCCAAGGTCACCAAAGTCAGGACATGATGATGGGATCCCATGAAAATCGAGGGTTTCTTTCACTAAAAAGATTTCATTCACTAAAAAGTTAAAAATAAAAAATATTTTACAAAAAATAAAAACCGACTTCAAAAACACTGAAAAGTTAAAAATGATATAAGAATAGGTACAGACAACACAACATCACACTTCTATATTGAAGTCGGTGCCAAATTTTAAGACTTTCTAGGAGATCATTGTTTGGCACCGACTTCAATATAGAAGTGTGATGTTGTGTTGTCTGTACCTATTCTTATATTATTTTTAACTTTTCAGTGTTTTTGAAGTCGGTTTTTATTTTTTGTTGTCTTAAATTGATTGAGAGTCACGCTGATATTCCTTCTTCTTCTTATGACAATGTTCATTAATGATTTTTTACACTTAACAGGGAAGTTGTCGGCCTTCATCTCATCTGATGGTAAGTAACGAGAAGGCCAAAGAGGGAAGCGAACTTCAGCTGGACTCTGGACTCTTCAATAGATGAAAAACTGGCTATCTTACACAAAAATATTCGTAACAATGTTATTATGGCGACAAACATAAGTAAGACGGTGGTAGTTAGCCAGGCGGGCTCGGTAGCCCTATCACTAAGCAGAAAAACTTCTACTCTACATGGGGAATTAAACTCAGGACCTCTAGATCCAGTGGTCTCAACGAGTCTACATATACCCTTTCAGATCTACACAACGAATTTTAAAGCGGCATTCTGTCATGCATTCATACTCGACGCATTATGTTAATTACCACGTGTTATTTGTTTATTTATGTGTTAGATTGATAATTATCAACATATTATATAAATACATCGCAAACTTAGGTACTTTAATAATAGGGGAATTCGGATTAATCGCACCAATACAACGAAAGCGTTTTGCGAAGCGTTAAATTTGCATTCGTACATTTGACTTCGGTAATTTTTGAACGTCTAATCTACTTTCTTGCCGTCAGTCAGATTTGGGCACAATCTTCTACAATTAGCTGTTCAGTAAAATTTTTAATATTTTCGTTCATTTTTGTTTTAGCAACAAACCTATTCGCACAATGTCCTGCCAACTTGACCATGTCCATTCCATCTGACATGTAAATATGTTAAAATGTGCAAATGTAACTTGATCACTTAAAAAATATCTTAATGTTACACCAATAACCTTGCCAAGACGGCATCATTTAACTTCGCATATAGTTTTTGTTCATGATCCATATCTAAAACCTAACTAAATAAAGCAAACAGCTAGCAAAAACTCATTTTTACTAAGACAGGAAATCCCACGTATAAATGAAATACAATGGTTTCTCTAAATATGTAGATGTTACAATTTTTATACAACAAGGATAAGGCCCATATGATGCAAAAAAGTAAGATACCATAGTTAAAGACGCTTGCGATCACAGTCTTGGCACGAGAGTGCTGGCTGGCATCCCCAAAGAAAACTCTTGGGACCCTAACAATTTCGACAGCCTAAGTACTAAGAGCGTCGGTGGCGCTGTGGTTTCGGCACTTGCCTTCCAATAGGGGGGTCGGGGTTCGAGACCCGCCATTTACCAATGTGTTTTTCGTTTCGAATTTCATATGTACATTTGTCTGACGCTCCTACGGTGAAGGAAAACATCGTGAGGCAACCTGCATACATCTGCGAAGAAATTCAATGATGTATGTGAAGTCGACCAATCCGCACTGGGCCAGCGTGGTTGACTAAGGCCTAATCACCCTAACATAGGGTAGGCTCGAACCCCTCGGTGGGGACGTATATGAGCTGTGATGATGAAGTACTAATATACTCAAATACCTACTGTAACGTCTCACATATACACGGTGTTTGAAAATAACCAATAAATAATCAATTCTTTATCGAAAACTCATTATTAAAATGTGTTTACACGTAATGTCATTCAACCCAAAATTTTCATGTAAATCATAGACATAATGATGATGCTATGATTTACTTACATTAAAATTTTGGGTTCAATAACATTACGTGTAAACACATTTTAATAATGAGTTTTCGATAAGGAATTGATTATTTATTGGTTATTTTGAAACACCGTGTATAGAGAAATATCTCCAAGTGCTTATCTAAGTTGACCAAATGTGGTATCTACTGTCCTATCGCCTCACTGTGAGCAGGGCCTCACCGTCTTTGTATTTAAACCACATAGAGTGTGAAATAGCACTAAGCGCTACAAAAGCGGTCTCTATTTTGGTATTGTCTTTTTTACCTTCCTCCAAGTCTAAGCGATTGTGGTAAAACCCCTGAAATGTTTGCGAGACCTTATTATCCTTCAAAAGGGTGACTGTCAGAGAAACCAGAAGAGAAAAATGAGTTTTTTATACAACAAAGTTGGCAAACAAGCAGACTGCCCTCTTGATGGTGGCGCCTGTAGGCTATAGTACTTGTGGTGCCTATAAGATGTACTTTGCCAACCCATGACGTAAGATGTCACGTAACAGGAGGTACTTCACAAATATATTGCCTGAGTTTACCCTTCAGACCTGAACACAGCAATGTAAGGTAAAAGTAAGATAGAAGTACCTACCCATGCAGAAGACTACAGAGCCTCTTGTAAAATTAACAGACTAAGCAGAAAATCTATATTTTGAATTCTATTTTTACCTCAAAAATGTACAAAAATATATAAACCTTTTATGACTGTAAGTAAGCACACTACAAACAAAACCCTGCTTCCGAAATAAAAGAGAGTTCGTATCATTGCACCTAATGATCGATTATACAATAGATAGTATTCAGCCCAGAAAGCTCGAGCTAAATGCCTTTATTCTTCTTGCGTAATCGAAGACAAATTGTGCAAGAGATGTGCACAGGGTTGCCAGATGTACACGTTCAAGGTGGATAGTCCATGTTATCGATGATATTCCGTCCATGGTAAAAATATAAATAACATGGACTATGAAGTGTCTTTGTTTTTGAATTTTGCCGCGTCACACTCAACAAATGGTAGCATTTTGTGTAGGATGGATGTGAACTCTGTTAAAAGTGTATTGTGTGTGTTTAAGTAGTCCGTACTCCTGTACGAAGTTTAAGGAAAACATTAATAATAAGACATTTTTATAAGCAGTTGCTGCAGGTGATTTACTATAAAAAGAATTTAAAGTATTGTCTTAATTTTTACTGGCTTACATTGGTAATATTAATCAAAGGGAAAAGGAAAAAATGTAACCAAAAAAAATACAGGGGGGTCCCCCTTTATTTTCCGCAAAATGTCTACTCTATTTATTTCAGCTGGGTCACCTGGCAACCCTGGATGTGCATCGTATTTAAAGAGTTCAAACAATTGGCTCTTTCAAATATAACAAAATAAGGGTCGTTTTGTTTTTGTGATCACTATTGCGTTGTAACGGTAATATATACCGCGACTGTTAATATTCTATCTATCAGACCGATTAAGTCCGTCCGTCCGTCCATCCGTAACACCGTTCCAAACCGTAACAGATCAAGGTTCATTAAGGAACTGACTAATAATTGACAGGCGGGGTGAAATTAATGACATAAAATAAGACGAATTAACTGATATGCCCGTTGCAGTCGAGACTCTGGGCCAATGGGGAGCTGAGATCAAGGCTTTATTGGCCGCCGAATTAGGGAGAACGGCGGAGACTCCCGTTCCGTCCGGCACGTTCCTGTGGGGCTAGCACGCAGGAGAATCGAAAATCGAATCGAAATCCGAATCGAGGAGTTTGTATGGCAATTTTATTAGTTCTGCTACTCACCGCCGTGCGCCGTGGCGTTAATAAAATGGTGCAAAAGATGGCTATTGCTATTTCAGAGTGGCAATGCTGCTAGCATCATTGACACATGCATTTGCGCCGGGTACGTACCTACGACACGGGGTGATTTATTCGATTAGATAGTATTTGACATTCAATTAACTTGACATATAAATAATTCTAGCTATGCTAGAATTTTATATCCATATCACTTATCACTCCGTATCACTTAGGAATATAAAAAATATCAGACCCTGCAAATATACACAACTAAATTCATAAAAATCGGTCAAGCCTGATGTTTCCTACCACGGTTCTCTTCGATTCGAATGTTCATTCGACTGAAAATATGTAGTTTGACAAATACCTATATTCTCCAAGCCTACTCTAGTTTACGAAAGTTCCAAACGAAGAATTGAATTTGACAGTTTATTTTTCGGAATTTTAACATCAAATTAAGGAACACCAAAGTGTTACCTATTGATATTCGTAATTGTGAGTTTTTAAGTAAGTTAATGTAAAATTGCTGCTGGGATACTTTTGCTTGAAGCTAACTACTTTGCGTTAGAAGCGTAAAAAGCGTAGAAAGACCCGACGTTGCCTCGAAAATAAATTAAATTTTGTGTCGATTTTGTGTGAGAATATAATTAATAATTAAGAATAGCATCGATTTACTAATTTTATAAAACTGAAGAGTTTGTTTGTTTGGTTAAACGCGCTAATCTCGGAAACAACTGGTCCGAATTGACAAAATATTTTTGTGTTGGATAGTCCATTTGTCGAGGAACGCTTTAGGCTATGTAATATCACGCTACGACGAATAGAAGAGGAGAATCAATAAAAATGTTGCTAAAACGGGAAAAATATAGAAGATATAACTAAGAACGCGTTGAATTCTTTTATAAGGCGAAACGTGCACAGCTAGTTAATAAGTTAAGTAAGTTTATAATTTCTTCACGATAAGAACAGTTGTCGGGTCGTTCACAGCAAACAACTTATTGCTGTACGAAATGAGCCAAATTTTCTTCACCAAATGTGCGAAATACCACGCCGAGTAATTCTATCTCAATCAGAGATGAAGAGTTCGATTTAGTAGATTCTACTATATTTTCAACGACTTCAAAAAAGGGGGAGATTATCAATTCAATGCGTATGTTTTTTTTTGTGTATGTTACGCGATTACTCCGTCAATTGTGACCAATTTTCAAAATTCTTTTTGTATTCGATAGAGTATACTCCTTAGGTGGTCCCAAGGTCACCGAAGTTAGGATCTGATGATGAGATCCCATGAAAATCTAGGGAATCCCTAATTTAATACCAACTCACCGAAGGTGAGATTTACTAACGCTTTTTGGAAAACCTACACATTGCGAGATGAAAAGGGAAGTTTGTTTTATGTTCAGGTATAAAACTAAGTATTACCAGGGCTTGCTTCGAAAGCTTAAAGCTTCTGCTTTGTAGTCTTTTTTAACCGCCTTAAAAAAGGAGGAGATTCTATATTATCTGCGAGTATATAGTACTGTATCTATTTTCATAAGAATGTTCACCGACTGCTCCGCTATTTGTTGGGCCGATTTTTAAAATTCTTTTTGTAATAGAAAGAGTATACGTCTGAGATGATCCCATTGTAACCAAGTCACGATCTGATAATGAGATCCCAGGAAAATCGAGGGAAACCCTTAAATTTCATAGGCACGTTCAAGGTGTCATATTTTTTCTGAAGATATTCATGCATTTACACCTGGTAGTCATCATATTATGTGACTGAGCTGATGGAAGGTTTCTGGCAGGTTAGGAGTTAGGCGATAGTTCTTTCACTATAATGGGAACTTATTGTCGCATAAGTAGGTCGTTCTATTCTTTCAAGTTAGTCATCTGAGCTAATAGTGGAAAGTATAACTCCTAAAAAAATAATCTGTTAGGAGTTCGGTAATAATTCTTTCAAAACTGTTGTAGGTAAGTATGTATTCTTATATTTTTTTTAGTATTTGATGTTTTTGAGGTCGCTTTTTTATACAACATAGTTAGCGAATTGCAGACTGCCAAAGTCACCTCATGGTACTTTAGTAGTATTATTTATTGTGCTGATGGTAAGTGGCTAGTCACCTATAGTATGTGATTGCTGTAGACTTGCAAATCTACAACCCCCTACATGGAGACCAATGTACAGCCAGCTTTAAAAGTAGATAAACATTTTAGTACCATGTCACACCAAATTTTAACCTTTAAGTATGGACGTGTAGCCTCACAGGCTCCGGGTTAATCATGTTAGTTTCTAAGTTTTGTGTACTTCCCCCCGCTTTCCACAATTGAGTAGCTCAGTAGCTTCAGTTTTAGTATCAAAACGACCAGCGAAGGAGGAAATTACGTCATTCAATGAAAAATACGCGAGTAATACTTATCTAAAAATCTTTTGGAGCCTGTCAGGCTACACGTCCATAGTTGAGTTATAAAATATATGCAAGCAACTTTGTTCTCTTTTTAGATTTTTGTAAACTTTGACTTATTAATGTTGGAATAGTAAAAAAATAAAAGGGAGTATGGTAAATATTTATTTTTTATAATTTCTAGTTGATTTTACGGCTGAAAACGTAGTTGTACTTAAAATTACCCAAAATGTGCCATTATACATTAATTTTGAATGTTTCTAGAATTAAACCAAACTTTAAGTTTAATATAGGATTCAAGCTATTAAAAATAATTTTGTTAAAAAAAACACTAGTTAATATAGGAGCCTGTGAGACTACACGTCCAGGATAGTGTTATGAAAAAATGACGTCCATACTTAAAGGTTAACAATGCAATATAGGTGTAACCATACTAAATAAAAGGAATAGTTGGTGTGACACGATACTAAATCTGCTAAAAATGCTTATCTAATTTTGAAGTCGGCTGTACGTTGCCAACTTGTGACATGAAATGTCAAGTCACAGTACCCAGTTATTTCACGGCCTGCATTACTCTTTAAACAGCAAAAGAGCAATGCAAGCACCGGTGCTTGGCAGCAGAAATAGGTAAGATGAGGTACCCATGCAGACTACTCTGGCACAGTTCCCTCTAGCAAGTCTGTACAACGGGAAATATATTATTCAAATATGAAAAAACTCGTTAAAACGAGTTTTCGCCGTTTTCACCATTCATAATTACGGTAGTAATATATGCGCCGTTAATTGTTTCCGTAACAACGCGTAAGTCTAGTCGTAAATATGTACCAACTACCTATATTTAGACGATTTCCAACTACATTGGAACATTAAAAAATCATAAGATAATTTTATTATCTTAATTGGGATTGATTGTCATCAAACACAGCAATCTAGCAATGAAACTGAAAATATAGAAAAATAAGTCACTATCTAGTCGACCATCGAACGTTCAGGTAAATTTTAAGTAGGTAACTATTTTCTTATCTCTACTTATCAAATCAAGTAGGTACCGGTAGGTATAGGTAGGATACCTATTATTTTATTTTAAAATCTACTTACTCTTTTTCTTTTTCACTGGAATAATCGTTATCTCTACCTATACAAAGTACCTACATAATTTTACATACTTATCAAGTTTATTTAGAAAACAAATATTACGGTTCCGATTTAAATTTCGGAATAAGTAGGTACTTAATAAAACAACAATGTGAATGGTGATCTAAACAAATAGGTACTTACTTAATTAAGACGGTAAGGACCACACACAAACTGCCACTACACAAGTTTAATTAAGAAAGCTTCACCGTCTACGATTTTGCTACGAAAGCTCGTGTTTACGCGGTTGTCATGGCAACGCGTGAGAGTACAAAATGGCGCACGGTGCGCGCGCGCCTCGATGCACCAACGCAGACTGTTGCGCCGGCTATGGCCGCCGCGCCACCACCTCAGCTCTTCGGAAAGCGAGAGGAAGCGCCCAAAGCGGGTTTTCGTGCGAGGACAAGTAATGCCTATAACAATTCGTCATTGATTAAATTGATTTGTATTCGGAATGCCCACGACTGTATTTTTACTTATTGACTGTTTACCTAATTATAATAGCTACTTGTTATTAACATTTATTTAGTATTATGCTCTTCAAAACTGTTGTTTATTTATTACTGTTGTTACGAATAATTTATGGTTAGGTATTATTGTAAAAAATCTGTTGTTGCTATGGTGATACAGAAACAACAAAAAAATGTATTGTTTTATTTGTTGAAAAGAATTGATATATTTCAAAGATATTTTTTCTTGATTATTTGTGGTGAGAAAATATTAGTCAACAAGATTCCCGACAACTGTAATAATAATTTGTCGTTTATTAGCCTTTTATGCCTTTTATAATCTATTTTGGATATCCATAAAAACAAACGCATAGAATGTCATGAAATTCATTTATTGTAAATAAAATGTCTCATAATATTTTATAAAAACTAATTTAATACACAATCTGCCACCAGCGCAGAGTAAGAATAATAACGTAATTCAGTACTTTTAAAATAATAATTTTACCTAATCATAAAAGTTATGTAATGCATTAGACATGATAACATTATTTACATTTTCATATTATTATGACAATATGCACCTTAAATATATAAAAAAACATTTCATATAACAAACACTTAATTTAAGAAACCATTTCATACAAAAAAGTTCCCGTAATGGGGCAGATCATAGCAACACTGGCAAAGAAAATTGAAATGGCACCATAGTTAATAAGAAATTATAATATTTATGCTACCACAGTACATTGCCTAAATAACGTTACATGAGTAAAATAATCAAATTATAATTTAAAAAATTAAAACAAATGATATGATGAATTCTTGGCACGGTCGGCACAGCGGTGCAACTCGCGGATTATTTTGTACACGAAATAAACATAATAATGCATCCAGTTTAGTAGTGTTAGACAGACACAATAATACCTCAATGAATACTATATTACAATCATAAAAATAATTCTAATCTAAAAGCACATAAAAAGCAAGGGTAATTGGAAGTAAACAAGCAATACAAAACCAAACACTTATAGAAATGAAACAAGCAATAAAACAACCAGATTAATTTACAATGTCGTCTATCTCAAGCACAGTTTTATGAACTAGATAATTATATACTTTTAGATAAATTTATTTACACAATTCAACTTTCCAGAAATAAAAAAGAAAACATGTACAATACATGTTTACAGTACAATAGATAAGAGCACCATTTCATTTCAACGACATAAACCATTGAAAACTATTATATAGTATTAACAACTTGGTCGAAACATTTAGCAACAAACTGTTCTTTTTCATCCAACTTTTTGGTGTCAGTCGTCAAGTGACGAGTCAACATGGCCTCTTGGAGCGCTGCAAGAGCTTCTGATGTGAATCTCTTGCCCTTGAGGTGGGTGATAACTGACGCTTCGCCGTGGAACCCGGACTCGACAAATCCTCGGGGGATGTTAAGGGTGACGCTGTCTATGAGACCTTTGACTACGCTCATGTTGATCGCGAGCTCCTGCGTTGAGGAGTAAACCTTGGATGGCGCGAGTAGCTCGGCTGGCACCGGAAAACTGCGGCTTACGGTAAAATCAGGCGTTTTACCGAAACACCACTCCCATTCCTGCAACTCGCTCTTCAGCTTGTCGAGACCTACAGACAAAAATCACCATTATTACATGATACATAAAAGATATTCGTATTGTAAAATTCCACTCTAGAACAATATAATAAAGAAACTTTGCCCTCTTGATAAAGTTGTTGACATCATTTGGCTTTGAGTATTAATAATTATTGTAAATTATATTTCGATGTAATTGACAGCTCTGGTGTGTCAATTTTGATAACGTAGCCGGAACTTTTTCCATTACGTTTTCATTGTTACCGATTATTTTGAATTTAAATAGGGCTAGAATAAGTTTTAATCGGATGCAAAAAATAGGGTTGACAAATGAAATGTAATTCCCCCAATAGAAATTGATTTGAATATTAGAATAATGAAGAACTTTTCACAATTTGCTTAAGGTAAAATTAATACTCTACGTTGTTACAAATTAGTGATGATAAGCTACAAACCTGGGAACCATTCATCAGTTGGGTTGACGAATTGAAAGCCTCGCTGCTTGGAGATCATATTTTGCCCCCCATCCTCCAGGTGTAGGGCGGCAGTACGAAGATACTCGTAACCGATTGCTGTCTGCAGGCTGTCCACTGTCACTTGGTTGTCCAGCTCGACCAGGTTAGCAACGGGCGAAGGCGTAGACGGTGTCGCGTTCGTCTGTATGCCATGCTAAATAGAATTAAAAATGCCCTTAACGAATGAAACGGAGGGAAGAGGAAAGGTATGTGAGGTATTAATAAGGGTTAGATAAATATATAAACACACAACAAAATTAGTTAGCTATGCACATTGTAGTGAAAATATAGGTGAGTGAATTAATTGTATGTAAATAAAACAGCATTTAATTATAAACACACCTGACAACTGCATTAGTGTGTTAAATTAAACTGTGCACTCCAGTAAACAATGACTCATCAAACTATGTGATCTTTGACACCAGTAGGTATAATGTTGTTCACTGTTTGGACATCTAAAGTAGTAAGAAGACATGAAAATTAAATGCAATGCATGTAAATCTTTGCCAATTCTTAGTTTGTAGCAGTACATTAAACATGTAATACTCATTGGACATAATTTCTCTGAAACCTGATGTACACAAGTTACTAGAATCAAAAATACATCTGACGAAAGTAGTGCAGTGGGCTATTGCTCTTGTGTGTGAGGAGAGGCTCATTCGTGGCCAACAATCTATACTTATATATGTCCTGATTCACTGACTGACTGACTTATTCATCATCGCCGAACATCCTACTAATATTATAAATGAAATTAAGGAACACCAAAGTGTTACTCGTACCTTTTGATATTCGTAATTGTGAGTTTTTAAGTAAGTTAATGTGAAAATGCTGCTGGGATACTTATGCTTGAAGCTAACTACTTTGCGTTAGAAGCGTAAAAAGCGTAGAAAGACCCGACGTTGCCTCGGAAATAAATTAAATTGTGTCGATTTACGATTTGGGGTTTTATACAAAATTGCACTCAGTTGAATATTATTTGAGAATATAATTAAGAATAGCATCGATTTACTAATTTTATAAAACTGAAGAGTTTGTTTGTTTGGTTAAACGCGCTAATCTCTGGAACAACTGGTCCGAATTGACAAAATATTTTTGTGTTGGATAGTCCATTTGTCGAGGAACGCTTTAGGCTATGTAATATCATGCTACGACGAATAGCAGAGGAGAATCAATAAAAATGTTGCTAAAACGGGAAAAATATAGAAGATATAACTAAGAACATGTTGAATTCTTTTATAAGGCGAAACGTGCCTAGCTAGTTAATAAGTTAAGTAAGTTTATAATTTCTTCACGATGAGAAAAGTTTTCGGGTCGTTCACAGCAAACAACTTATTGCTGTACGAAAAGTACGAAATGAGCCGAATTTTCTTCACCAAATGTGCGAAATACCACGCCGAGTAATTCTATCTCAATCAGAGATGAAGAGTTCGATTTAGTAGATTCTACTATATTTTCAACCGACTTCAAAAAAGGGGGAGATTATCAATTCAATGCATATGTTTTTTTTGTGTATGTTACGCGATTACTCCGCCAATTGTGACCAATTTTCAAAATTATTTTTGTATTCGATAGAGTATACTCCTTAGGTGGTCCCAAGGTCACCAAAGTTAGGATCTGATGATGAGATCCCATGAAAATCTAGGGAATCCCTAATTTAAAACCAACTCACCGAAGGTGAGATGGTATTAAATTAGGGTATCTTTCACTAAAAATATTTCATTCACTAAAAAGTAAAAATAAAAATATTTTACAAAAAATAAAAACCGACTTCAAAAACACTGAAAAGTTAAAAATAATATAAGAATAGGTACAGACAACATCACACTTCTATATTGAGATTGGTGACAAATTTTAAGACTTTCTAGGAGATCATCGATTGACACCGACTTCAATATAGAAGTGTGATGTTGTCTATACCTATTCATATATTATTTTAAAAACTTTTGAAGTCGGTTTTTATTTTTTGTAAAATATTTTTTATCGTTTCTCTTAATTTGTCCGTGAGTGTAGATACAGTCGAACATAGAACCTCACCTTTTTTGAAGTCGGTCAAAAGGAGCATACAGAAACTTTAACGCATTTTGGAAAAACCTACACATTGCGAGATGAAATGGGAAGTTTGTTTTATGTTCAGGTATAAACTAAGTATTACCAGGGCTTGCTTCGAAAGCTTAAAGCTTCTGCTTTGTAGTCTTTTTTAACCGCCTTAAAAAAGGAGGAGATTCTATATTATCTGCGAGTATATAGTACTGTATTTATTTTCATAAGAATGTTCACCGACTGCTCCGCTATTTATTGGGCCGATTTTTAAAATTCTTTTTGTAATAGAAAGAGTATACGTCTGAGATGATCCCATTGTAACCAAGTTATGTATTCGTGATGTCGCGTGTGTATTCGTGAAGACGGTGGACATTTTGAGCAATTTATTTCATAGATAGATTAGGTATTTTTGCGTTTGCTTAAAAAAACATGTTTAAATGATTTAATTTAGTATTTATTTAAATTACAGTTTCCCTTAAAAGTAAGAAATAGGATTCATAGAGAGATCACCTTAAGAAATAGGATCCGAGAATTTTCCATACAAAATGTATTGGAAATGTTTTTGGTGATTTCTGTTGTTTCTAGTACTCATACCTCAAATGGTCCCATAGAGTCTTTTGATCCCTACATGAAATATTATGACAGACAAAAACTAGGAAATGAAAAACGAAAATATAATATGAACTAAAGTTATGCGTAAAACAATAACAAAAAACAATAATATTAATTCCCATTCATTGGGTGTTAATAGTACCCACCTCACGCTTAGCCAGAGCACTGCGAAGATCAGATTTATTGGCATTGACTAGAAGAGTGCAGTGATGGTATGCTGTCAGCCGACTCAACCTTGAAGCCGTCCCAGAAATCTGGTAAAACATATTATGTAATTCAGATATACCAAATCAATCAAAATTTTGAAGTACATAAACAGAATCAATAAAAAGTACCTTGTATTTATCTCGAACTATCAAATCTTGACGTTCATTAATTGTTGACCTAATTCCAAATCCTCTAAAAAGAGCCCTTTTTATCAACTCTAAGTTATACTTTCTATTGTATCTTTCACGAGGTGTAAAAAATGTAATGTTAAGGTTGCCACGATCATGATATACAGTGCCTCCACCACTGTTACGTCGGGCCAGAGCAATATCTTTTTCAGAGAGAATAGGCACATTCGCTTCAAGCCAGGGATTTTGATGTCGCCCAATTACAACACAAGGATCATTACGCCAAACCATCATAACATGATGGTTACTAAAATCCATATTTCTGTACATCCAGTCTTCAAATGCTAAATTTGTGTAGATGTCAGTTGATTGTGACATAAACACTGACTTTGTGATCTCCCCCTCAGCAGGCAGTTCCCGGTCTTTCTTGACTGCAGCAAAGTTCTTGCCTGTTGTTGCCAGGCAGCGAGCACTAGTTCTTCTCGTGAGTCCAACCACTACACAAGCGCTACTCATCACAGCCTTCTTCATAATGCTTTGGGCCATATTAGAAGATTTTTATAACTTTTACGGACACTTTTCTGTATGAACTTCGTAACAATAGATATTATATAGAATGTATCACCATAAACTAATTATAACTAGATTTAAAAGTGTCTAAAAGTTCCAATTGTTCAATTTAACAGTCACTAGTGGCTACCGTAATAGGCGTCAGTGTCAGCTGCAGAGAGGGAGATCAGGTACTCGTGTAGAGCGATCGTCTGGTGCAACCACTTCCAAGTTTGATGCAGAGAGTTAATTCGGTAACGAATCCCCAAACAGTCTCGACAGTCACTTAGCATTCCTCCTCTTGAATGCAGGATGAAAGAAAAAATCACAAACTATGAAAACCAGTCACTTGTACAACTTAAAAACCAAATCAATTTTTTATGCAAAGAATTAGCATTAACACAGTAAATTAACACTCAATTGTGTATGTACACCGTACATGAACGCGCAACTATATCTGAGCGCACTAATTATCTTCCTTCTCATTTTATTTGTTCTGATAACGATAAGCGGTACGAGTGACTAGGAGGTCGTGCGAGGGCATTCGAAGTTCACTTGGAGCTAATAAATAACGTGATAAGAAACACGAGTGCGCCACGCGCAATGAGATTTTATAACACACAGTATTTCTAAGTACTCGTTTTATTTAGTTTTCTATATAACCCAATCTGTGTGTAAACTCCGTGTAGGTCCGTACACCAGGTCCGTCCATATTGATCTTGCTACCCTATTCACAACGATACAACAAAAACATTAAAGCAACAACGTCAGCAAATTAAAAAAAGCTACAGACACAGCTACACACTATAAAACTACCAAAAAATATAGGTAGGTAATTAATTATGAATCAATAACTTCTTTACAGTCAGAATTAGTTAGTGTAAATCTCAGGTGTAAATACATTCACTATATAATCATTTAAATTCCTTGGAAATTTTCTCCTAACAATTTAACGAACGAATTGATAGGTAGGTACCTACCATTTTCGACTTTTCGAGTAGGTACCTACAAACAAAATTACAAATTCGAGTTTTGTTTTGTACCGCAGACTTAATAGAGATACTACGTATTTTTGTACAATTTTTGAGTAAACGTGTTTTGAGCATTTTGAACCAGGAGCAGTGTGACCATCTTAAAAACGGCAAATCTGCCCGACACAGCCGACACTGGCTTAAAATATGTCAAAATCTGCCAAACAAACGTGACACAAAAAATGACAAAAATTTGACGTCTTCTTGTTGCAACCTAAAATATATTTATTATCATTATAGACTCGATTTCGGTATTATAGTAATATTTTAGTTACATACTGATTTTTTGTCGCTATATCCAAACATTATGCTTTATGTTTTTGGAAGGTTCTCTAAATGAATACTGATACTCGTCAGTCGTCTCTGGTAGCTATAGCTAATTTAAAACTGCATACTTTACAAAATACAGCATCATTGCAAATTATATCTACATAGAATCCTCGATGGATCTGATAAACTGATACTTAACATAACACAAGAAGAAAACAAAAATTACCACATCGGTTATAAAAAATAAAGTTAATATATTTTGTTTCAATAATATTAAGTACTTATTTATGAAATCTGCTGAATTTTTCCACTTTTTAAAATCGTCCGCTTGTTCTACCAGAGCTAATATATACCAGCCAAATCTACCAAAATAGCAGAAATCTAGGCCACAAATGGCCTAGACAAATGCCACACGTAAAGGCAGAAACAAACTATTGTGTCGTGGTGTGTTGTGACGCGTCAGAAGCGTATAGGTTGCATACATTTAATATGGCTAGAAACATTTTATTACAGTGTGTTGTGTCGTCGTGGCGCTAATGTGTTTCTAGCCATATAAAATGTATGAAACCGATACGCTTCTGACGCGTCACAACACAACACGACACAATAGTTTGTTTCAAGCTTAATTTTTCCGCAGTCGTTCCGCAGAAAGTATGTATGTAAATGACATTAACCTTGTGACAACATAACGCTATTTTTTCCGTAGCAAGTAGAGCTTGAATTACCGATACCGTTAAAAAAATTGTTTTTAACGGTATCGGTATTTCAAGTAGTAGGTATGGTTGTAGTAGGTATACCTCAGAAGAATAGGATACAAACTACTTGTCAATAAAAATAACTAAGTTTCTTACTTTTCATAAATTGTCAAGCTTGTCAGGGACATTGACATTATTATAAAATTATTTCTTCCAAGAAAATGTTTTATTTTAACATGCAAACAATATAATACTACAACCAGTTAGCTGACCCTGATATCTGACCATTTTTTTATTTATGTGTGGGCGCATATACATACAATGATGACGGAAAACGATATGGCTTTGGAGACCGACAAAGTAAGTTTTAGGTCTCTGCCTCGAATTTTGCGGCGAACGGCGCGGCGGCGGTGGCGGTGCGGGAGCGGCGCGGGCAACGCAGACCCGTTCTCGAAACCAGCGGGTAGATCGCGCGGCAATATAGCGGCGTAGTGTTGTGTCGTTGAGATATTTGTTTTTCTTCGCGAACGAAATGTCTGAACAACAGCGACAACATCTTTTTGCCTCTAATTTATTCCAAACACTCGATTTATTGTGGGCAAAAAAAGATGTGAATCCCTATTATAGGGCAAGGAAAATAAACCTCCCCACAGGAGCAGCCGCGCAAAAAGAGGGTCGCCGTGGAGCCTTTGGAGCCACAGCCAGGGCCCTCTTTTGCAGAGGCAGCGTGCTCAAAGAAGGTGGGGATAGTAGATGAGCACCGGCCACTCACCGCTGCAGATGCGGAGCGGGTGAAGGCTCACCTTCGCCGCTGCATCGAGTCTGCAAGCGGTGTGGGGCCGAGGTTCAGCGGTTGCGTCCTTCAGGCGGGTGGCCTTGTGTTCACGTGCTTGAATGATGCAACCGCCAAATGGCTAGAAACAAATATAAGGGGTTTCAAGCCATGGGAAGGTGCCTGTCTAAAGGTGGTGGATGAAAAGGACCTTCCCAAACCAATTATTGCCACGGCCTACGTCAGGGATACTGCGGGAAGCATGAAGTCCCTACTAAGAAGGCTGGATAGGCAAAATCCAGACATAGGATGTGGTTCCTGGAGGGTGCTGAGCTCCAAAGCGGAAAAGGAGGGGCAGACTTTGTGCTTCTCCTTGGATGCAGAGGCGCAGGATGCCCTCCGCAAAACCAATCACAGACTATGCCTGGATTTTGAAATTATCTATGTTAGGGTCAAGGGGGACAGATCGGGGGCGAGGGGAGGCGAGAATCAGGGTGGGGAAGCCGGTCGGGTTGCCGAGGGGAACGCAGTTGTGAGCCCATCGGTTTCCAGGCCGTCAACCGGGCCCAGAACCACCGCTAAACCTCAACCCCAATCGGCGGGAGGGTCTCGGAGCCCTCCTACCACGGCCCCCTCCACAACTAGCGGGACGGCTGGCCCGCTACCTTCCACGTCCAAGGGCAAAGGACAGTGGGCACCCGTAGCCCAAACCTGTTTACCAGGACGTGGTGGGTCTCCCAATGGGCGATCAAGGGGTGGACGTGGTGGTGCCCCAAGGTCGACAAACCCAAATGGGAGAGGTAACAATAGAGGTGGAGTACGCTGCCGAGGACGGCCAGTTCAACTGCCGTCCTTGGCCCGCGAGCACTCCTCTAAAAAAGCCGCCACCAATCGCCTTAACTCCTTCCGTTTCCTCCCGCCCAAGTAGACCTAACCTAAACCCAACTCCCGCCTATCAGTGCCCCTTCCTACATAACCAAAACTCCATTCCCCATTATCCTTATAACCTTTCCCTTTCCCTATCCTATAATGCAGAAGGCTATACAAATCAACCTACACCACTCGAAGGCGGCAACAGCTCCCTTGGCTAAGAAGAAGTGGAGCGATGAAAGGTATTGTATAGCATTCATACAAGAGCCGTGGATAAGTGGAAGCGCGGTTCTTGGGCTGAACCCCCTAGGCAATCTTCTCTACAATGCCGGTGGGGTGAGGCCTAGAGCATGTATATAGTGTTTAATAATAATATAATATTTTTACCTATACCCTGTGTACAGATGACTTGGTTGCGGCCTATGTTGTACTCCCTGGGTCGCAGGACAGGAAATTAGTGGCCTGCTCTGCCTACATGCCCGCAGAGGAGACGGACCCGTCGTTGCAACTGGCCGGCCTGGTGGATTACTGCGAGGAGCAAAATGTGGACCTGCTCCTTGGCTGCGACTGCAACTCGCATCGCACATCATGGGGTAGTAGCAATACGAACCCAAGAGGTGAGTTTTTGCATGATTTCATGCTTTCTAGGAATTTGACGGTGCTTAATGAGGGACACAGTCCCACATTCATCACGGCAGCCCGAAGTGAAGTCCTAGACATTAGCCTCTGTACGTCGCGCTTAGTGAACCGCATTCAGGGATGGCACGTCTCGGAGGAGGCTTCACTATCCGACCACAGGTACATTAGATTCGACATAGCAGCTAAGCTTGACAAACAAATCGAATCCTATCGTAATCCTAGGCATACAAACTGGGAGGGCTATCGGGAGAGACTGAAACAGAGCCTGGGGACGATACCAGCCGTGAAAACAGTAGAACAACTAGAATATGCGGCAGGGGCAGTATCCACAGGCATCTTAACAGCCTATGAGAACAACTGCCCCTACACCACCAGGGAAAGTAATCGTAAAGTGCCCTGGCGGCACAGCAAATTACAATCCCTTAGGCAGAAAGCTCGCTCTCGCTTTAATAAAGCAAAAAGGGATGGGAATTGGGAAGCCTATCCTCGGACCCTAACGGGGTTCAATAAAGAGTTAAGGAGAGCGAAAAGGAGATTTTGGGGTAGGTTCTGTGACATGATCAATAGCGCAGCCCATGCCGCAAGGATTCACAAATTGCTATCCAAGGCGCCTCCTTCCCATATTGGCTTGCTTAGGAAGCCAAATGGGACTTTCACGTGCGACGCAAAGGAGACCTTAGAACTCCTAGCCCAAGTGCACTTCCCGGATTCGAGGGTAGATGAATCATCCGAAGAGCTGCGGTCACTCCCCAGGCCTAGGCCGAAAGTGGATGATTGGAGAAAAGCCTCTTTGATTATCGGCCCTCAACGGGTGGCTTGGGCTATTAACAGCTTCAAGCCATATAAGACTGCAGGCGAGGATGGCATTTTCACGGCCCTACTACAACAGGGTAAGAATATCCTCCTCCCAGTCCTAGTGAGGATCCTCAGAGCTAGTTTAGCATGGGGGTACCTCCCAAGTCTATGGACTAAGGTCAGGGTTATATTTATTCCCAAAGGAGGGGATAAAGATAGGTCCCAACCGAAGTCCTACAGACCGATCAGCCTATCCTCTTTTCTCTTGCAAACTATGGTAATCAACCTATATGTAAGGGAAACGCACCTGGCAGGCGACCCCCTACATTTAAGGCAACATGCCTACCAGAAAGGAAAGTCAACGGAAACTGCCTTAATCGATCTGACCGATAGACTTGAACAAGCGCTCGAAGATAAAGAAATAGCCTTGTGTGCCTTTCTGGATGTTGAGGTTGCCTTCGATAACACCCCAACAGGAGTTATTGTACGATGTCTGCAAACCGCGCAAACATAGCAACCGTGTCTGGTCGTTGACTGCCTTATCCAGGATTTGAACAATGCGTACCTTCCCACTCAAGGATACGCAGATGACCTGGTGGTCCACATAGTTGGAAAATGTCCTTCAACTATACCAGCAGGCCTATTCGCTAACTACGGTTGGTAACTAGAACTGTCATTTTTGAAAGCCACTTTATATCCATTACGGGTTTAGTGATCTTATGAGTTACGGCAGCGTTCATGATAGCAGTAATGGATGTTAAGTTCCTTTCAAAAATGACAGTTCTAGTTAGCAACCGAAGTTACAGAATAGGGGGGCAGGTCTCATGCAACTCGCTCTTAATCGGATCGAACAATGGTGCTGCCAGGTGGGGCTGACTGTAAACGCCAGCAAAACCATAATAGTTCCTTTCACTAGGAGGAGGAATTTAGACGGCCTCAAGCCTCCTAAACTGTTTGGAAGAACTATTGAATTCTCTCAGAATGCCAAATGCCTTGGGATCCACCTGATTCAAAGACTTAACTGGGGTATACATATAGGCAACATTATCAAAAAGGCTAAAGCAGCACTAGGTATCTGCCGTAGGCTAACCAGCTCCAGGTGGGGACTGAAACCTAGTCACCTTCTCTGGCTATACACCGCTGTGGTAAGACCTATGGTTAGCTACGGGTGTATAGCTTGGTTTAAGCAGACTGCAGTAGGGACCACCATAAAGGCCCAGGAAAGCCTGCAAAGATGTGCCTGCTTGATGATTACGGGGGCTATCTCATCTTCTCCCATCCTTGCAATGGAGGCTATCCTGAACCTCCCACCACTCCACCTGTTCATACAGGGGGAGGCTAGGATGGCAATACTCCGAGCTGTGGAGGGAGGCAGATCGAGATGGAAATCCCAAACCATGAGGAAGCTACAGGGCAGCCTAATGGTTAATCCTGTCATGGCAATGCCAGCCGATGCCATGATGGAAACTTTGGAGTTCAGGAAGAACTACAAGGTCATGATTCCTAATAGGGATGAATGGGACAAGCAAGTCCCTGAGCCCTTTAGGAAAGCTAACCAGGGGGGCTACCGCCTAACTCACAGCGATCACTCGCCATCGCTCTTGTTCTTGTGACACTAGAACAATAGCTCAAATGTCAGCTGTGACATTAAAACTATTGTTCTAATGTCACGATAACGATAGCGAGTGATCGCTTTGAGTTAGGCGGTATTGCCGCAGATATGGTACACTGATGGCTCTAGAGAAGAGGGCCAGTCAGGTGCAGGTGTCTTCGGAGGTAGTGCGAAATCCAGGAGAACCACGTGCCTGGGCGCATATGCCACCGTATTCCAGCCCCCCTAGCACGTCCATCAAAACACGATATGATAAAGCGGTTTATCGCGGTCAACTGTCAAAAGACAATAGGGTTTCGTCGTAATTTGACAGTTCACCGCGATAAATCGCTTTATCATATCTTGTTTTGGTGGACGTGCTACGGGGGCAGGTAGAAATGTATGCCATTATCGACTGCGTTCACGCAAACATGTCGAATGAGGTTAAGAACATCCTCATCCTGTCGGAGAGCCAAGCTGCTCTAAAAGCGCTTGATGCTGTAGAATTCAAGTCCAAAATCACCTTAGAGTGCACGAAGGCCTTGAATGAATTGAGGACCAGGAACTCGGTAATGATTGGCTGGGTTCCAGGCCACTCCAATATCCGAGGCAATGAAATTGCCGACGAACTGGCGAGGGCTGGTTCCGAGAGCGCTCTCATAGGACCAGAACCAGCTTGTGGCATTTCGAGGGGGATTAAAAAGAGAGTCCTCAGAGATTGGGTACAAACACAAGCCCGACTCCAGTGGGCCCATTCCCCTGGACTACTGCACTCGAAATTGCTCATTAGGGAATTTTCACCCGGAGTTGCAATACAAAACCTCCAACTAAGCAGGGGCCAATTAAGGGCGCTCACTAGAGCCCTAACTGGTCACTGCAAACTCAACAAACATCTGCATAGAATGGGCCTGACTAATGTTCCCACGTGCAGATTTTGTGGTAAGGATGATGAGACACCATTTCACATTCTTTGTGAATGTCATGCTCTCATCCACACAAGGAGCCGAGCTCTGGGTGGACCTAGTCTGCCACCACATGATGCGAAGGCTCTGTCTCCAAAGAAGGTTATTGGCTTTTACAACGCCGCGGGCCTATTTGGAGACCTTTAAAATAGAGGGGTCGGCCACAATAGATCTGTACAGGTCGCAGTGGCCCGCTGGGGGACGCCCCTCCGTCGCCCCTAGTATCCCCTCGAACTCCGGATAGATAGATAGAAGGAAAATAAAAGGCGAGTTTTATTGGAATTATGAAGAACAATTCTACGACTATAAGTACCAGAATGAGTGTAGAAACTTTTGACTATGTTCTTGAAACTATCAAGGGCTATTTAGGGTCTGGCATTAATCCAAAACAATAAAGAGTTATATCTCCAGCAGAAAAGTTGTACTTGACGCTAAGTCAGAGAACGAAATTGTTATTTGTCAAAAAATTTAAATTTGTATGCACGCACACTCAAAATCAAACTAATCATTATTCAAATATGTGGTTTATATCATTGCTGTTCCATATCGGTGTCCTATCAAAAATAGCTAGAATGATTTGCTCCATCACGTCCGAGGACATTCCGAAACGTCACAAAAATCAATTCACAACACTATCAATGTAGACGCACTAGACTAGACGACTAGAGTGCACTCAGATTAAGTACACCAATGGATTCGCAATGTTATTGTATGTCTCAAATTTTGCGTCCAGTTCAGTCCGCCATTACAAAGCACCGTGTTTGTTGTTGTGCTAAAATATCAGTCGGTGAGCATTATTTGTGAGTGCATTTTACAGTTTGTTATGTTTCTTGATATTTTATCAATAAAACTGCAAATTCAGTAGTGCTCCATTTAATGTTTTCCGTATGACAGCCAGCCGTCAGTTTTAATCGTCGAGTCAAAAACATAACAATTCCTCCATCTTAAGCTAAAAACACATTATTACACATACTATAAAACAAAAAAAAAAGAACATACTTCCATCAATGAAATAAAGGCATTATTTATAACATGGGTTTGGGTTACGCGTGAATCTAACTTCACGACGATTTCTATCGACATTCACATTAGGAACCTCATTCGTTTCACAATTTAAAGAAACTCCTTCCTGAGAAATATCCTCCAATAACCGATCCTCCCCCACAGCAGAATCTAGTACCGGCTCAGTTGAGCTCGACCCTGACTCTAGAGGTTCGATCAATGGTGGACTCGCATCAAAATTTTCTAATTCTAAGTTTGAATTAATTTCACTCAATGCCTTACCACCTTTATACAAAAGTAATTGGTCAATATACTTCTTAGTAACAATATTTAAATCTGTTATATGTACCAAGTACATTCTATTGCCAAGCTCTTTTTTGATACTACCTCTTTTCCAAATATTTTTATTTCCGTTACTATAAAAATGATTGACCAACACTTGATCTCCTTCCTTTAAAAACAGACAGCGACGACCACCGTAACTCTTACTTTGTGAGATCTGTTTAGAAGAAACATTTTGATTAGCCTGAGATGACAACAGCATCGGGTCCTCGTGGTAGATAGCGCCTGCGACAAGTCGAGGCGACAGCGAAGTGAGCGCCCAAACATCAGTTGTGCAGGCGAGAACCCTGTCGTAGAATGTACGGAATTTCTAAGATCAAACAACAACTTATTAATTTGCTTTGTCAGAGATTCGTTATTATTTTCCATTAAGATAAGTTTGATTCCTTTCTTAACGGTTTTAACGCTACTCTCTGCTTGGCCGTTAGATGCCGGATGGTAAGGAGGGCTCGTTAAGTGTTTGATGCCGTTCATAGCACAATATCTTTCGAAATTATTCGAACAAAAATTTGTCGCATTATCCGTCACTAATACGTGCATTGATCCGAACCTACTATTTACCTCTTCTAATTTAGAAATAATGGCTTTAGTATCGGTAGAAGTCATAAGAAAACACTCGACCCACTTTGAATGAGCAACTATGATGACAAGGAATTGTTTAGACTCTATTGAAAACATATCCATGTGTACCCGTTGCCACAGCCCCTTAGGATATGGCCATGGTGATAGTGGCGAGCGAGGTGGAGAAGAACGCATAGTGTTGCAAATGCTACATGACCCTATTTTCTCCTCTATATGTTTGTCTATATTAGGCCACCACATTCGTGATCTGGCTTCTGACTTAGTTTTAACCACTCCAAAGTGAGAACTATGCAACTCATCTAAAAGTTGCTGCCTAAATTTAGACGGAATTATCAATTTAGGCCCCCTCAGAACGCACCCGTCTTCAACATTGAGTTCGAGCCTACAATTAAAATATGGTTTCAATTCCTCGTTCTGAACAGCCGATGGCTATCCCTTGGCGATGTATTCCCTTACTTGGCTTAACACAAGGTCCACTGAAGTGGCTGTTTTTACTTCCGCCAATGTTACAGGTTTCAACATGCTATCAGTAAAATAATTTATAAACAAACAGCTAATTTCTGTCAGGTCTAATGAGTCAGCCTGTAAAGAATAACTGGCGATTGAACGGGACAAAAAATCTGCAACATTTTCATCGCTTTTAATGTACTCGATTGTAAAATTATAACTCGCCAAAAATAGGGCGTACCCCTGCAAGCGATTCGCTGCCATTTCCGGTATGCCTTTTTTATCCCCAAAAATGGTTAGCAAGGGCTTATGGTCGGTGCGCAGTATAAATGGCACTGCACGCCCATACAAATAATGGTGAAATTTTTTTACCGCGAATACAATGCCCGCAGCTTCTTTCTGTATCTGAGCGTAACTACGCTCAGCTTTTGACAGCGAACGAGAAGCATAAGCAACAATACGCTCTTCACCTGTTGTCTGCACCTGGGCCAATATTGCCCCTAAGCCTTCTGGTCCCGCATCTGCCGTTACTATTGTCAAAAGCTCGGGATTGTAATGTGCTAACACTCTATCAGAAATCATTTCTTGCTTGATTTTACAAAAAGAAGCCTCTTTTTCACTGTCCCAATGCCAATTAGCATTTTTCTTTAGAAGAGAATTCAGAGGACTTAGAACACCCGATGTGTTAGGAACAAAACACCTATAATAGTTGACTAGCCCTAGAAACGACTTCAACTCGCTTGCATTCTTAGGTCGTTCGCATTTAAGAATTGCTTCGATCTTTTTAGGAGACTTATGTAAGCCGTGCCTATCGATTATAAATCCGAGATACTCAACCGATTCCCTAAATAACACACATTTATCTCTCTTTAACAGCAAGCCCGCGTCTTCGAGCCTATCTAATACTTCAATCAATCTACGCTTGTGCTCGCCCCGATCTCGACCTGTCACTAAAATGTCATCTATGAAAATACAAACACCATCAATATCTCCCAAGATGCTTTCTAACGTCTGTTGAAATATGAAAGGCGCATTTGTCAAACCAAACACTAACCTATTATACCTGTATAGCCCTTTATGAGTGTTGATACAAGTTAAGTCACGTGACTCATCAAGTTCTAGCTGGTTATAAGCTCTAGAAAGATCTAATTTTGAAAACTCCTCACCTCCGTGAAGTTTCGCAAACAAATCTTCAATTCGAGGAACTGGGTAACTATCAATGTATAAAGCTTTATTAAGTGTAACAGAATAATCCCCACAAAGCCTTATATTTCCATCGGGACGTAACACAGGTACAATGGGAGTGGCAATATCTGCATGGTCAACCTTCTCCAGAATTCCTAAATCTACCAATCGTCCAATTTCAATTTCAATTTTATTTTTCAACGGCAAAGGAACTGGGCGCTGTTTGAAAAATTTTAATGGGACGTCTCGTTTGACCCTCAAGGTGACTTTATATTTGTTAAAACAACCCAATTCATCAGAAAACAATTTTTTATATTTTGCCAATATTATAGATTCGAGATAATTTTTCTCCAAATTGAACATATTCGACCGACTGATCTGTAAATTAAACGAGCTCAAAAAATCTCGTCCTAACAATATAGGACTATTATCTGTCGCAATCGCAAAAAACCTTATTTGTTTAGTATTTTTTCCGTAAGTGACGGGTAATGTGACAACTCCCTTAGGCGGAATATTACTATCATTGTAACATTTAAGGATGACGTTTGACGATTCTAATCTATATTTTGAAAAAAATGTCTCATAGATTCTGAGAGGCAAAACTGACACCGCGCTACCACTATCTATTTCGCATGTGACCCACTTACCCGCTATCGCCACCGACTGTTGCATCGGCTCGCCATGCACTGTTACGATATTGTAAACATTCTTACCATAGACAAGGTTGTCGTCATCTTCGGCTATGAAGTTGTTACAACGCATTTTTGAAATACACATTCGTTTCAAATGTCCTTTTTGTTTACATTTCTGACAGGTATAGTTTATGAAACGACATTGGTCTTTATTGTGATTTCTATAACCACAAACCTCACAACCTTCCCTCTTCGTCACTTGTGGTTGAGTGCGTGCCGCGTGCACAGCATACACCGGAGTCCCCGGCGCCGTCTGCGTGCTTTGCAGCGCTAGTCTTGCACAACGTACATTCTGCGCCAATTCCAAAGCTCTGTTAATGGTTAACCCATCGATGGGCTCCGAGAATAACTTCTCCTTTTCTCTAGCATTCTCCAAACCTAATACGAAACGGTCGCGTAAAGCTGTGTCGAGCTCATTTTTAAAACCGCAATATGTAGCTAGGTTCCGTACTCGTGCTGCCCATTCTGCTAAATCTTCCCCCGGCCGTTGTTCCGCCTTATAAAAAATGTAACGCTCTGCGAACGTACTCTTTTTGGGCAAGAAATGGAGATCTAATAAATTGAGTAATACCTTAAATTCTGTCTCGTCCAACTCCTTAGGTGTTACTAAGTCTCTGAGAATGCGGTACGTGTCCTCACACAGCGCCGTCAACAACAGAGCACGACGTTTTATTCCCGATTTGTCTGTCTCTTCCGACACGTCGTTAGCCGTACAGAATTGGTAAAACCTGCTCTTAAAAATGCTCCATTCCTGTATTCTATCATCAAACGAAAGGCTTCCGCCGAACATTACACTAGCACTTTTGGCCATTATTTCAATACCTAAACTACTGAAAATTACACTGCCACACACGTAGGTAATTATTTCGTCGCCATTTGTTATGTTTCTTGATATTTTATCAATAAAACTGCAAATTCAATAGTGCTCCATTTAATGTTTTCCGTATGACAGCCAGCCGTCAGTTTTAATCGTCGAGTCAAAAACATAACACAGTTATACATTTTTTATTGATTTTTTAAATTAATTCTATAAAGAAAAACATAAAAAGGGTGGAATCTTGGATGTGGCGTCCCTATTTTTTTTCCGCCATCTTAGAGCACCAACCCAAATGTTGGCACGTTTTTTTCGTAGGTATTTCATGTCTATTGGTATCTATAGTCAAAGGGAGTGCACCGCTCGTCGCCCGCTCCCGCCTCGCTGCCGCGCCGCTGTTTTCGAGGGCCGGGCCGGTCCATTTGACTCCCGCGCCGCTGCCGCCAAATACGCTGCCTACATCTGTCAAACATGAAGTACGATATCAAATCGTTACCTACAAAAGGCGAACCGTTATTTGAGACAATTGGACCTTAAAACACTTTAAATGTTAAAGAAGAGTTCCAGTTTATGCTGAATAACGGAATAATAAGATATATATTATTACAAAATATATATCTACTAAGCTTAAGCTGGTTAATCTGGTTCTTCTATCTATAACATTCTAATTTATACTTTACCGTACTGTTGCAGTTTTCTATCATAGTTTAATTTCGATACTGTGTTACTAAAGTTTTTTTTTAAAATAAAAGTGACTGTTTTAAACAATATTAATAAATCTCAATTTTGAAATTTATGATTGTATGCAGTGGCTTTATGTTAAACACTAAAAACTTATTTGTTATTTTTTACTTAATAAATTAGCATTAGGTTCTTAATTACTGACATGTTTTTAGTATAAACTTTCTTTTTTTTTGGTTTTGGTAATATTTTTTGTTTTAGTCGTCTTGTCGTATTTTTTTTTAATTTCATTAATTATTTTTCTAACTTCCTAACCCTCTTTTTTTTCATTTCTTGAATTCTTATTTCTTTGTCCAGTTTATACTTTAAACTTAAAATATTTTTTTTTAGACTGTCTTTGCTGAGTAATCAAGATGTTGACCCGTAAAGCTGCTGTACAAAATACCGAGGCAAAGCTCAGACAGGCCGTAATGAAACTAAAAAACCTAAAGGAATCCCATGACAAACTGCTTCAGGAACGTGATGAAAGTGAAGAGGAAATAGATAAGATCATAGACAGTAATTCTACTCTCAAAAGTGAGCTCTCAACGCTTGATGCCAAATACCAAGAAGTGTTAGAGGAGCGCCACCAATTGCAAGACCACATTGATAGCCTTACTCAATGTCATTATTTATATGAAACGGCGCTTAACAAAATCACAACAATGGAACGGGAGCTGAGTGATGCAAACAACCAAATCAGCACACTTGAACAGTTCAAGCAGGACAGTGAAGTAAAACATACCCACAGCCTCTTCGAGGAACTTATACAATCACCAGGGGGCCAGAATCTTTTTTTTTTTTTTTTGTTTTTTTTTTTTGGGAGGGGGGAAAATGCATTGACGCATTCCTCGTGGTCGAGCCAAACCACGAGGATATGTGGGACTCCCCAGACCGTACACGGCCCGGGCCTACCCACTAAAAACCCCCCAAGCAGCTCTCCGTCCGTCACAAGACAGGGGGAAGGGGACAACAGCGAGGCCTTATTCCCGCTGAGGGGGCCAGAATCTTACACAACATTGTCCAACTTCATTAGATAAACCCTTACCAATTCATTTCCATAGTAGAAACAAACTCCGGAAATATATAAAAAAAAAATAAAAAAACCAATAATTAATCAAGAAGCATAACTCTTTTAAAACTAATATTAAATTATGAAAAGAGCGTGTTTGCTTAATGGATTCATTAGATATTTTCGACACAAAATTGAGAGAGAGCAGAAGCATGTATGAATGGGACATACAAGAATTAAATGATGTTATTGATAATATGCAAAATTCCTTATCAAATATAACACGAAATTATCATAATGCTCAAAATGAGATCAAGGAGCATATCCGATCGGTCACAGAGCTAGCCACTCACTGTCAATATAATGAGGACCGATATCAGGCCCTACTGGAGAAATTTTCCTTAAATTGCAGTAAGGATAATTTTACTTATATTGGTTAGCAATACGATAAATACTACTGAGTATGTACTACCCAATCATGCATACCCTGCACTCAGTACAGTATGTCAGTCACCTGCTGGTGACAAGTCTATATTACCCAGATCGGAAAAACATGTCAACAAAATAACTACTGAATCAAGATATTTAATTTTTTGTGACGAAATTGGCAAAGACATGGGTCAGCTGTTGTCAAATCAGTTGGGGCAAAATGTGACAAACTATTGTATGCCTGGCTCCAACCTTAACAACCTTATAGGGTGACTTCGCCGGTTTACCGGCCACTACCGGTTTGCGACCATTTCATCGTTTTCGCCGCGTAATACAAAATATATCCCGTAAACCTTTTAAAAATTTTCGCCAAACTATTTGGACCAACTTCACTTTGGTCGCGTGGCAGTCTCAGTGTATGGTTCATTGTGATTCGTCGGCAGTCAAGAGTTGAAAATTCACAGAACGGACGCGTGGCGAAATTTACGAAAAAAACAGTGTGGAGTCTGGTTTTTAAAGGTACGTATTGACTTGTCTAGTTGCTTAATATTCATAAAGCAAAGTGTGTTTCAATGATTATCGCGTTACTAACCGTTTTAATAATGAGTAACATAAAATAAATGGCTTAATTACTTTTATTTGGGTGGTCGATTAATTGGTTCATTATTTTGGGTCTAACCTAAAGGCCGACCACGTGGTCGCAAACTAGATAATAATTTGCAATAAACTACGTATGTTCTTGATGATATCGTTTATGGAATGAACAATCATTGTTAGCATTACCGATAGAATTACCAAAAAGAAGTCATGTGTCTAACAACCGGCCACCAAAATGTAAATATTTTTATGGATATTGACCAAAACATAACCTCATTTTTGGACGGCCGTAAATTGGATTTCCTGAAACCAGTTGCCGGCCACTCATACATTATTATAGGTGGCCGCAAATATATATTGTTTCCATATTGCGACAATTACTAAAATGGCATGGCCGTAATGTAGATTTTCTATGATCAGTTGTCGGCCACCCTCAGATACGAGTGGCCGTAAATGGGATTTGGCTTCTCCAAATTGCGACCATTATACAGGATTAATTTGAATGCACCTGCAACGCAGGATTAGATAGCTAACATCCTTAACTACAGCGTTTGTTTTACGAGTTTTAAGATAACTCAATAAATTGAACAAAAGTCAATTTTCATGTTTTTATTGCACTGTCGTGACATTGATCAGTCTATGTTTCATTTATAAGCGTAGACGAAAGACGACGCTACGCTCACGCGCTGTTTCAAGTAATTATGGTGATGCGCGTAGAGTTACAAATATTCTAGAAGTATATTAAATTAATATTTATTTTTGTATGAAAGTAACATCTAACGAATTATTAAAAGTCGTAGAACAAACGTTGTTGTTTATGATGTTATTTAATCAAAATAAAGCTTATTTTGATTAAATAATGGCTACAATAACAAATGGCTGTTGGTAATTAATTGTTCGCCTACCTCCGTTCACATCTTTGCTTGGCATGGCGTGGTGAAAAAATATTGCTTGTTTTTTTCAGATGTCAAATAAAAATAAAAAGCCTACAAATATAAAGATAAAAAAAAAGTATTAATTTAAAGAGAAAAAAATTCGGATATTCTGAGGAGGCTCTTACTACTGCTTTAATAGAAATAAGAGATGGAAGAGGAATACGCGAAACATGTCGCCTTTATGGAATTCCTAGAACAACGGTTCAAGATAGACTAAGCGGGAGAACGGAAGAGAAACCAAGAAAAGTGGGACTTGATCCTATTCTTGGCGTAGAAGGAGAAGATAAACTGGTAGAATGGATTGTACAGTCTGCAAAATGTGGTATACCAATAAAAAAGAGGATTTAATAGATACTGTAGCAGCAATAGCAAAAGATTTGAAGAAAGAACATTATTTCACGGAAGGCTGACCAGGTCAGAAGTGGTATCAAGGGTTCCTTAAAAGACATCCTCAGATAAGTATCCGAGAACCGGAGTCGATAAATAAAGCGAGAGAGACGGTGAGGGAAGTTAATATAAGGAAATGGTTTTCTGACCTGGAAATATTTTTGACAGAAAGAGGTTTGATGGATATCATGAGCGATCCGGAACGCATCTTAAATGCCGATGAAACTGGAGTTTTTCTTTGTCCGAAAACTGGAAAGGTTTAGCTTCTGATAACTTCCAGTTCCTGATTTTAAATTATAATAATAGATACTGATTTAATTTGTAAAATTAACAATTGATTCTTATTAGAAACCAAAGATAAAAAAGACTGTAACAAATATTAATAAATAAAATAAAAATAAAAGACATTGTACCTTATTTCTTACACCTTAGGATCCATTTTTGCAAGTTACAGTCTGTCGGCCGTAAACTAGACTAAAAATGGTCGACAACTAGTAAAAATGGCCGAAAACCGGGCAATACTCTCTTTTATATGTTTCGACCTATTTTTACTTATTAAAATATATTGTAAATGAATTTTATTAACAGTTTCTTACTCAAGAATAAACTACGAATACCAATAAACAAAAACGGTATTTAAAACCGCTCTAAGTAATTAGATATACAGCTTCAAAGTTGTGCAATTCCTTAACTGGTCGCAAACCGGCGAAGTCACCCTATTAAAGATAAGTAATTAGTAGTTTAATTTTAATGATAATTTAATAATAATAATGGGAAATCGGGAAAATTTAAATAAATTAAAATTAAAAGAGTTTTATTCCCATTTAAGTAATTTAAATGTAAACGAAATAATTATGTTCACACTACCCTACCATAAGGGATTATCTCAAAATGAAAATAACTTAAGATACAAATTAAATTTGACGTTAGATATGTTGACATGCTATTCTGAAAAATGGCATATTATTGATGTCAATAAAATGACTTATGTTTGTAATAAGTTTTATCCGTTTTATCTGACAGGAGATAGATTACATCTATCAATGTTTTGAAAAAACAATTAGCAGTTCCGCTAAGATTCTTCTTTTAAACTTAAGCCAAAAACTTGGCTATGAATTCTTGTGCTGACAATGCTTTTATTGAGCAACACAATGTTTTTTTTTTTTTTTTTTTTTTATTGCTAACGGTGGCAGACGAGCCAGTGGCCCACCTGATGTTAAGTGGTAACCACCGCTCATGGACATCTGCAATGCCAGGGGCACAGTTCTGTCACTGCCTACCTGGAGAGAAATGCTCTTCTTAAGCCTCGTTTGAAGAAGGACATATCGTAGCGCTCAGGAAACACCGCAGCTGGGAGTTCGTTCCAGAGCCTACACGTACGTGGAAGGAATGAACGCTGAAACCGAACTGTACTAGATGAGATTGGTTCCAGGTAATATGGATGAACTCTACTGCGATGGCATGTGGTGCGATGGTAAAAAGGTGAAGAGGGCACCATTGCAAACAGTTCCTCAGAGCACTCTCCGTTAAAGAGACGATAGAGCACGCAGAGAGAACCAAAGTCTCTCCTTTGCTCCAGCGTCTCCATTGAGGCCGTGATATTGGGATCACTGACGATGCGGAATGCACGCCTTTGCAGGGAGTCAAGAGGGTCGAGCTGATATTTGGGAGCTCCCGCCCAGAGGTGCGAACAGTACTCCATATGCGGCCGAATTTGTGCTTTATAGAGCATTAGCCGCTGGCTTGGAGTGAAGTACCGCTTGGCTCTGTTCAGGACGCCCAGCTTTTTGCTCGCCAATTTGGCTTTGTCCTCCAAATGACTCCCAAACTGCACTTTAGCAGAAATTTCCACACCGAGGATTCCAATACCATCGGACATACGAAGAGTAACTCCCTGGAACTGAGGCACTACGATAAATGGGTCCTTCTTCGCAGTGAATGCGCACACTTGTGTCTTCGTGGGGTTGAACTTAACCAAGTTCTTTGCACCCCATTCGGAGACTCGCCCTAGAGAGTCTTCGACTTCAGACACAAGTTGTAACCGCCTTTCTAGCAACGAACTCCGAGGGACATTCTGGTGGTCGGTATACCGCGCATCACCCGTACTGTCATCCGCATAGCAATGTATGTTCTCAATTGACAACATGTCATTGATATGCAGAATGAACAGGGTTGGGGAGAGCACCGAACCTTGTGGAACACCAGCGTTTATGGGCATGGTTTCGGAGCAGCAGCCGTCGACGACGACCTTAATGCTCCTACCATCCAGGAAGCTGGCTATCCATTTGCAGAGTCCCTCGGGGATTCCATATGATGGTAACTTCGTGAGAAGAGCTCTATGCCAGACCCTATCAAACGCCTTAGCGATATCGAGTCCAACGGCGAGAGCCTCACCTTTGCCCTCCAAGGTTTCCGCCCAACGGTGGGTCAGATAAACTAAAAGGTCACCAGCTGAACGGCCGTGACGGAAGCCGTATTGTCGGTCGCTAATCAGCTGGTGTTCTTCTAGGTACCGTAGGAGGCGGGAGTTGATGACCCGCTCCATAATCTTGGAGAGCAAGGACGTTATCGCTATTGGCCTGTAATTTGACGGGTCGGATCGGTCACCCTTTTTGGGAATTGGGTGGACGTGAGCAATCTTCCACGAAGATGGAACCCTATTGTTTTGATAGGAAAGGCGGTAAAGGCGCGTTAGTACGGGGGTCAGCTCAGGGGCGCACGTCTTCAGCACCACTGCTGGGATGCCATCCGGCCCACTCGACTTATGGACGTTCAGGAGCTTAAGCTCCCGCCTGACCGCACGTTGTGTAATACGAATTTCAGGCAGAGAACTTTCACACCGAGAGATGGTGGGTGGTGTGGCTCCCCCATCGTCCATTGTCGAGTTAGAGGCAAAGAGTTCAACCAGGAGATTGGCCTTCTCTTTTGCGCTGTGGGCCAGGCTGCTATCAGCTCTACGCAGTGGTGGGAGATTGGACTGGCAGAAATTACGTTGCGCAGCTTTGGCCAGCGACCAAAA
The DNA here is from genome assembly GCA_963935595.1 of Schoenobius gigantellus. Taxonomy (NCBI): domain Eukaryota; kingdom Metazoa; phylum Arthropoda; class Insecta; order Lepidoptera; family Crambidae; genus Schoenobius; species Schoenobius gigantellus. Next base: position 13,323,859 of record OZ012542.1, on the reverse strand, counting down.
AGCACGACTCCCACTGGGATAGCTTCCTAGTCGCTCGCCAACCCTGGCCACGTGTTCCGCCTTGGCTTCAGCAATAGCCTTCCTGTTGGATCTGGAAGCAGCGTTGTACTGACGCTTCTTCTCCGTCACACCAGGATCCCGACTTTTCCTGGCGTTTTCCCAGGGGGCCGATTCTCAGTTTTTTAGAGATATCTCTAATTCGACATATCTCTATTAGTTTGCATCTCTACTAATAATCTCTCAAAAATGTCTATGATATGAAATAATCGTATTCTCGCTGGCAATAGAGATGTATGTCGAATGACTATGAGGATGCGGTCCGAAATTTGATATCAGCCCTCGTATGCGCTTTTTGCATGCAAACAGTCGGTTCAAAATTGCTCATGATATGCGCATTTGTAAGCGGAATAACAGAAAAGAGGAGTGCACTGTCTCTAAAACTGTCATTGACAAAGTAAACGTTAGTTTCTCGCGGAGTTTAATTTGTTCGAATTATTTTTTTCATTAGGTATATCTACAATGGATAGGTACATAGTGCTCTATTAAGATACTGGAGGGGCAATACCCCCCTTACATTTTTCTTTTCAAATAACATTGATTGATCAAATTGACATTTGACAGACTCACAGATCGAAAGCTCGGTTAAAAATTGATCTTAATGCTTACGTCCGTCCGTGAGCAGTGCAAACGATTTAAATGAGTTATTTTGTTTGCATGCATGCAAACGTTTATTGTTGTCTGATTATCGACCACACCCTGAATAAAAATGAATGGTTACGTTTTGTTGTAGCCTCGATGACATGCTCAAAGTCTGCTTTGACAAAGTAACTACGATAAAATCTCTGAAGAATTAGTTGTTGTTCTGAGGATAAAATAGCTTTGATCAAAGTATACTTTGATTCCTACTGTAGAACTGCCCATGTTAACGCGGTAATGGGGACGTGGAGTGAAACTCGACACTTACACAACAATTATTTATTGATCCACAGTTATAATATTAACAGTAATCCAAACACTAATACAAATATTAAGAAAAACCTTCCAATGCTTCCAGCTCGAAAGCCCGGCAACAAGTCAGTCTGTTTTTACTGACAAGCTAATATCATCGACTTTTACCGCCAACACGTGGCGGTTCGCTCGTTCGTTCGTTCGGTTATCGCAGACAACTTCCGTCGACAACAGCGCTCGTAGTTCTTTTTATTCGAAATAGAAACATCGGAAGTAGTTTAAAACGCAATCATTACAATTAATATTAATAAAACAAATTATTAAAATCTTCTATGATTGTTTAAAGCATGGTTTTACTATAATTTATAAAGCATTTTATCTGTTCAGCATAAAGAATTGCTAACACGAACATTGCCAATTAACAATGATAGCACATTTTAGTATTTAAATATAAAAAGATGCTAACAAATTCGTCCATCCTGACATTTCATCACGACCTCGTGATTATTTCATTATATTAACATTTAATCCATATTCCCTAGATGTATATATTTACAGTTTTTTCAATAATAAACATAATAAAATAACAACAATATTGTATAATATATTAACACGGCTTATATTGATAAATTAAACAAAAATAATGCATAAATTCATGAATAACAAGAATATAACTTATGCTGCATATAGAATTAATGTTAGTTCAATTTATCATTTTATTTGTTCTATGAAATAAGCTGCTACGAGAGAATATAAATCAATCCAAATTAATCAACCTAAACCTGTATTCTGTAGATAATATTTAAATTTATTTTATATAACTATTTTAATCCTAAGTATACTCAATATTTATTTAATATCCTTCCATTGGGATAACCTCCCTTATAGACAACCTTCCATCGGGATAACCTCCCATTTGGGTAACCTTCCATTGGGATAACCTCCCATTTAAGAATACTTTCTATCGGGGTAACCTCCCATTTAAATCAAATAGGAATAACTTATTCTCTAAATAATTTTCTCAGGATAACTTTCAATTAAAATAAACAATCATAAAAACTTATCGCGAAAATAATACATTAAACTATCCCGGTATACCAGTAAACTAAAAATAGAATGATTCTTCAATTAACTTGATGATGAAATTATTAGCGCAATCAATTTTAAATCAAATATAAATTTATTTACTCCTCTTACATTTTTTTTGTAAATCTAATTAGTCCTTATGACTCTCATTCACATCTTCACTCATCATCTCACATATCCCATTGTTCATTTCATTAATTTCCTCACTCATTTCATTATTTTTCTCATTCATCTCATCATTCCTACCGTTCGGATTTTCCGCTTCCATTTCTTCTTCACTAGAATCGCTATCATCTATTCCTTTAAAGCTTAACCACGGATAGATTCGCTCTACAGGGTGTACACCGTTATAAGCTGCCTTGCCTTTTTTTTTTGTCAAGGGCGTATCCTCTACTTTATACCTATCATTTGGCAATACTTCCACTACCCTATATGGACCAAAACACTTCGACATTAATTTCTTGCTTTTTCCTGGACAAAGGACATTCCTTTCTACCCTAACGAGGTCTCCTACGGAAAAACTACGCGGTTTTGCTCTATTTTTATCAAACCTCTCCTTTTGTTTTGCCTGACAGTTGGTTATGTGTCTGTCTACATCAGCCCTTATTCCTTCAAAGTCAATCACAGTATCGGCCGCAGTACTGTCATCATGCAATACAGACATAATTTTTCCCTCGGTCATTCCTTTTAACTTCATCCCAAATAATACTTCAGCCGGGGTCCTACCAGTCCCTTTATTGACTGTATTATTTAATCCCCACTGTACATCAATAACTTTCTCGTCCCATAGTTCTTCACTCCGCCCATGGTTCATGGCCGTCAGAGCGTCTAGAATGGTGCGGTTATACCGCTCCACCTGCCCATTGGCACGTGGAGTGGCAACAGCATTCATTATATGTTTTACACCCAATGCTTTTAAAAATGATTTGAACTTCTTTCCAGTAAATGAGGAATATCGATCGGTGATAAGTCTAATAGGAACACTAAATGTACCGAAATACTCCCGAAAAATTTTAATGGTAACATTCGCTTTCGTACTTCTAACAGCCTTTAAAACAATAAATTTAGTGAAAGCGTCGACTATAACTAAAATATATCGATTTTTCGATTTACTAACATTAAAAGGACCCACGTGGTCTGCGTGCAGAGTATGAAAAGGCTTTGGTGTTTTTGGGATGGGATGCAAATATCCAGCTTTCTTTCCCGATGGAGCTTTGCTGAGAGCGCACTCAAGACAGGCTTCAACATATTTTTTGATAAATTTCCGCATTTTAGGGAACCAATAATTTTCACTGACTTTTTCAAAAGTCTTACCCATAGAAAAATGACCAATATCATCATGACACGCTCTTAGAATTTGCCATCTCACGCCCCTGGGTACTAGCCACTTTGGTCCATTATCTGTGATTTTAAATACATTATCATTTTTAAGGCAGTAGCCATTTTTTATAGCTATAATATTGTTGCTATCAGGATCAGATAAAATACTCTTTATCCTTTTAACTTCACTATCACCAGATTGAACTGTACGAAGCCAATCATCAGTAATCATAAAAACCATAGGAAAATCCAAATTTATAGTTTCTCCAGATACGGGGTTCCTGCTGAGTGCATCGACATGGCCCATACCTTTTCCAGATTTATATTTAATATTGCAATCGAATTCCTGGATCAGACTCCACCAGCGAGCAACCCTTGGCAGCATATCCCGTTTTGTAAATGTGGCACGCAATGAATTACAATCGGTGACAACAGTAAAGGACATACCTAATAAATATGTCCTAAATTTTGTTAGAGATGAAATAACAGCTAATGTTTCTAACTCATATGCTGAGAAATGTTGCTCCTCTGGTGAAGTCTGGCGACTGTAATAGGCTACCGGTTTCATGTCCCCTCCGTTTTGTTTTTGCAACAATATCCCTCCCACACCCCACTTACTTGCATCAGTATGCAATTCAGTATATAACGAAGGGTTATACAAGGCTAACACTGGTCGAGATACCAACTGTGTTTTAAGTTGCTCATAAGCTTGATGCTGCTCCGGTCCCCAATGCCACGGTGTATTATTTTTGAGTAAACCAGTCAATGGTCTCGCAATTGAAGCAAAACCCTTAATAAACTTTCTAAAAAAGCTTGCGAGTCCGATGAACTGTCTCACATTGTGAACATTTTTGGGAACCGGAAAATTATGAACAGCATCAATCTTTTTCGTACCCGGCCTAATACCTTGGGCAGATATCTCAAAACCTAAGAATTCCACTGACGTTTGAAAGAAATGACATTTTGATAATTTCAGTGTTAGATTAGCATCTCTAAATTTCTTAAATATAGTCTCTAATTTTTGTAGTCCATCATCTACTGTTCCGGATGGTACGAGGATGTCATCCATATAGGCTACGGCTGTGTTAAATCTAAGGGAACCTAACGTTTTGTTCACTGTGCGTTGGAAAATCGCTGGCGCATTGACAAGACCGAAGGGCATCCTGTTAAATTCCCATTGGCCATCTGGAGTAACGAACGCCGTTTTGACCTTAGATTCCTCAGTTAATTCAATCTGGTAATAGCCGCTTGCTAAATCGAGGGCAGAATAATAATAATTATCGGCTAACCTGTTTAATTGATCCTCCATGCATGGCAGCGGATAATGTTGCTTGATAGTTTTTTTGTTGAGTTGCCGATAATCTATACACAGTCTCTTATCCCCTGTTTTCTTTCTGACTAATATTATAGGACTGGCATAAGGAGAATTTGATTCGCGAACAATACCCGTCTCTATTAGCTCATCTACCATCGCCTGAACTTCGTTTCTTTCACTGACTGACATACGGTATGGTCTGTACACTACCGGTTCATTATCTCTTAAGTCTATACTCATTCTTTCTACATTAGTGCAACCTAATTCCTGTAAACAAGTTGCGAAACAGTCTCTATACTTATTGACCAAATCAAGAAGTCTACTTTGATCGTGCCGTGATATATTCCCAACTTTCAAATCCTCTAGAGTAAACAATTTCGTTGCTATGTTTATTTTATTAACTTTATGAATTCCAAAAGACTCTAACACTATTTCAGCTCTCACCATTAATTCATCTCTTTTTAAACTAACTGAACTTGATAATGGTTTGATAAGAATAGAACCCTTGCCATGCACTAAATTATAAATTCCCTCCACTACAATATATTCTCTATTCATCTCTCCTCTGTACCCCCCAGTAACATAGAAAGTACCAGTGTAGTCAGATTCGGAATAAACATCCACTAGCCCCGATTCACATACAATGACATCGCGACACATCTTTAAATTGAGCCGTTCATGATTACAATCGGCAACAGAATCATTCTCAAATAATAGTTGGTTATTGGTTTTTATAATTCTTATGTGAGGTTGTTCCGTAAATGTTTGACCGATTAGAACTGGGTATTTTAAAAACAAGTCAGGAACTATCACACACCTGACTTTGGCAATAATGTTTTGAACCTTAATCTGAGCCATGCAGGATCCTACAGACTCTACAATTGCTCCACCAAATCCGGTCATAGGGTATTTTTCCGAGATGTCCCATCGATTAAAAATGACTTTCGCTTCACTCTCTCGCATTAAAGTTAATTCGCTCCCCAAATCTATAAAAGCCGTTGTTGGAACGTTGTTAACAATTACACTTTGTATATACTTGTTATAGCAGTTTTGAGCCATAGGTTGGTTTATGGCCATCACTGCTTTGTTTGTAGATTTAATTTGACGAAAACATTCAGACTCTATGTGACCAACGCCTGAGCACTTAGTACATTTCTTAATTGGTTTAGGACATTTTGAGACAGGGTGACCCTCTTCTCTACAATTTTAGCACCTAATAAAAGGCTTATTGACAGTACTAGGTTTAGCTGTCAGCTTTGGGACACCATTACTCCTTCTTGATCCACTTTGTTCAGTCCTGCGTATATTGGTTTTTCTCAAATACGCCAAAAGCTTATCACAGTCGTCAAATTGAGCGGCTTCCGCTCCTAAGCGTACCGACCTATCGTCTATGCCATGAAGGATGCATTCTACTGCCCTTTTCCCAGTAATAACTTCTAGACGGTTAATCAAAGTTACTTTTTCATAAAAATATGTTTCTAGTGATTCACCAAATTTCGCCCTTCTATCTAACATATCCTGCATCATCTGCCCAAAATTTTCGTTAGCCGGAAACGCACTCCTCAATTTTCTTTGCCATTCACCCCAACTAAGCAACACTGAAGGCAGACCTTCATACCATTTCTTTGCGACGCCCATGAGCTTCGGCAAAGCATAGTGTATGATTTGTCGATCTGTCCATTCATACAAAGTTGCACATTCGTTCACTTTTATTATCCATTTTTCAATAGTTTGGTTCTTCAAAGAAGGGTCAAATTCAGGTATGACATTAGTATTTGTAAAAGTTTCCCTTTTAACTTTATTAGTATTAGTTATACTATCAATCATATCGGCAAATTTCATCAACAAATTTCTATCTAACATCCTACTATTACGACTATCATCTTCAATTATACTACGTGACCTGCGATTTTGACGACGCTCCCTATATCTACTATACGGCGATCTTCTATCTGATCGCTCCCTACTACGAGAAATCCGATTGTAACGTGCTACTTCGAAGCGTCTAGTGGTTTCCCCTCTCAACCTTTGCTCCCGATCGTGTGATGTACTACGCCTAATCCTACTACGACTACGGTCATTTAAGTGGGTTAAACGGTTATCATTATTCCTCAAAACGGAAGGTGTTGCTCCACCTCGACTGCGACGTCCTTGAGCCGCACTCCCACTGCCGTGAGCAGTGAGATTATTGATGCTGTCAGCTCGCTCCGACCGCCGCCGTTGTTCGCGGTCTTCACTGAGTTTCCTTCGCACCCGGCTCCGAGCACTGCCACAGGAGCGATCGCGTGTCGGCGTCCGCAACTGCCTCTGCCTTGTTCTTGAACGTCCTTCATCCTTATTGCGCTGAAACACGAAAAATCACAAACAATAATACATTCAGGAAATACCGACTCTACATACTGACTCTACATACCGACTCTACATACCGACTCTACATACCGACTCTACATATCGACTCTACATACCGACTCTACATACCGACTCTACATACCGACTCTACATACCGACTCTACATACCGACTCTACATACCGACTCTACATACCGACTCTACATACCGACTCTACATACCGACTCTACATACCGACTCTACATACCGACTCTACATACCGACTCTACATACCGACTCTACATACCGACTCTACATACCGACTACATACCGACTCTACATACCGACTCTACATACCGACTCTACATACCGACTTCTGGCCTAATATCCCTTCAGCATTGGTAAATCTAGTTCTCCGTATTAATGCAAAATACTATAATATTTATTAATGTTAGTAATAAAGGTAAGTAACTGTAATATTTCTTCTAAGTTAATTTTCCTTATGAAGACAATGAATACTTTATTGCACAAAGAACAACATAATAAAACTATAGAAACAAACACAAAAGGCGGCCTTATGTAGTGTGAAAGTAAATAATGGAGCGGGAAGTGCATTATAAATACAGATACAACATAATATAAACTAATATATATATAATTATCAAACAAAATGTTAATCTCATATATGATCAAGCAACTTATCTGTTGCTCATAAAAGTAGTTATAGATTTTATTATTTAAAATTATATTACACAAATAGATGCCCATGAGTGCATACATTTGATTGTAGTGGGTGAAGGAAGGAGAAAAAAAAAAAAATTGTAATAATACTTTCCCTTTAGAACTGGGCACTAAAAGTAATCAAATATTACATTATTACACCTATTTTCTATTGGAACATGCATCGACTAAAAGTCTACTAAAAATCACTCAAAATCGTATTCAAATTCACTCTATTTAAATTTGCAATTAACATACCACGTGCGCGTTTGTTGATCCCACTTCTGAAGCTGTAGAACTGCCCATGTTAACGCGGTAATGGGGACGTGGAGTGAAACTCGACACTTACACAACAATTATTTATTGATCCACAGTTATAATATTAACAGTAATCCAAACACTAATACAAATATTAAGAAAAACCTTCCAATGCTTCCAGCTCGAAAGCCCGGCAACAAGTCAGTCTGTTTTTACTGACAAGCTAATATCATCGACTTTTACCGCCAACACGTGGCGGTTCGCTCGTTCGTTCGTTCGGTTATCGCAGACAACTTCCGTCGACAACAGCGCTCGTAGTTCTTTTTATTCGAAATAGAAACATCGGAAGTAGTTTAAAACGCAATCATTACAATTAATATTAATAAAACAAATTATTAAAATCTTCTATGATTGTTTAAAGCATGGTTTTACTATAATTTATAAAGCATTTTATCTGTTCAGCATAAAGAATTGCTAACACGAACATTGCCAATTAACAATGATAGCACATTTTAGTATTTAAATATAAAAAGATGCTAACACTACATTGTTTACTTTGATTATTTTTTTTTCTTTTTGTCATCCTTCATAGTTTACATACTTATCTTTAAATATGTTACTCCAGTATAGTATAATGAGAAGTTTAAACAAGAAAAAAAAAAGGGAAACCCGCAAACGGAGAGGTTGGTCTGTCCAGTTTCCTTAATCACAAGAAGTGATCGATGTTTTTACATGTGGCGCAATTTTGTTTCGTTTTTTACGTTAAAGCTGAGCTGAAAAGTTGAGCACGGTCCAAGTTAACTTTGATACGAGTGATACGACGCCGACGTCAAAGTGCGCTTTGATTGTTGATTTATACGATCAAAAGAAACACAAAAAAGTAGCGTCCAAGTTGTCATCAAAGTTACTTTGTCAAAGCAGACAACGCGGCTTTACGAAGCGAGTTGTCAACTTTTTTAACTTCACGTTACGGCGGTCGTGTTTTTAAAACATTTTTGAATATTTTTAGAAAACAGAGTTATTAGACATACATTAATAAATCTATAATGGACTATAAAAAACAATACCCCACTTCAGCACAGAATTCGAGGCTTTCTCAGTTAAATGAAAGGGATGAAGAGCTTCGTAAAGCCAAATTTTCGGGAAATTTACTAAAAAAATCCGAACAAAAGTGGAAATGTATAGCAGAGGAATTAAATTGTTTGGGAGAAGTCAATAACACTAAATATATTACAGTGTTAACTAAATCTTTAGATAAGCGAAAGTTCTTAAATGCATTATCTCGTATTTCGAAAGGGTCGTCACGCCTTCGAGGTAATTCCACTAAAAACCGAGCTTCTTCTACTATACATTAATAACAGTTGTTATAATAATCATCGATAATTCATTTTAATTAAATATGTTAACAGTTAAAATACATATATAAAGTAAAATCGTAAAAAAAGTCCCAACAAATTATGTAAAACAGACACAGAAATAACCAATTACTGTAGCTCGTATTCGACTTTTCAAATGTCGATTGCTATCTACCACTCGTCACATGTCGAACGCTAGGCATAGACATATCTCTAACGTGACATTTTGAGAATACGGAAACTTAGAAATATTCGACATCCGCCATTTAATTTAGACATATGTCGAATTCGACATTATGTCTGTGGCTTGAGAATCGGGTCCCAGGCGATGTACGCAGATTGCTTGAGGTGGGCAGTCTTCCTGCAGGTATTGTTATACCAGGGACGACTGCGACCGCCAACAGGTATTTTGGCGTTGGGAATGAATGTTTCCATTCCCATCAGCACCGTTTCAGTGACGCAATCTGCGCAAGTATCGGGATCTTCGGAGGCGAAGCAGAGCTGCTTCCAGGGGTAGGATCCGAAGAATTCTCGGAGTCCATCCCAGTCTGCTGACTCATACCGCCAAACTGCACGACTGCCAGCCGCAGACGCGCGATGGGGCCGCGCAAGACTAGCAGTACTACGGACAAGGCAGTGATCCGATGATCCAAGAGGAGCATCGACCACAACCCTGTATCCGCTTGGTCGTGTAGTCAGCAGAAGATCCAACAGGGAGGCTTCATGGCTCTCTATATCTGGTATACGGGTGGGCTGTACGACCAGTTGAGAGAGGCCATAGGCCGAAGCCATGTTGAAGACAGTCCTACCAGGGAGGTCAGTGGTCCGGGACTTCAACCACTCTTTATGGTGAGCATTAAAGTCACCAAGGACCACCACCTCCGCAGATGGGTACTGCTCCAACGCTCGGTCAATCCCCTCTTGGACGTGCTCAAAAAGCTGAGCTGACCCTATTTCACTGGCATGGGACCTGTAAAGGCACGCGTAGATTCGGGTAAGGCCCCCATGGTCCACGCGCAGCCATAGTAACGACAGGTCCCGATGCTCGAGGCCCCGAAGGCGGCGACAACAAACATCGCCCCTGACGAAAACGCACACCCCGGCTTTACGTAGGAATGTGTGTTCCAATTCGTAACCGGGGTATTTCAGGTACGAAATATCATCAGGGGCGCATATTTGCGTCTCCGTTAAGAAGAGCAAGGCAGGCTGAGCCGTCTCTAGGTGGTGGTGGACGGCATCAAGATTACTATGTAGACCCCTGATGTTGCAGAAATCCATTTTAAAAGTGGATTGGGTGTCCGCCGTAGGAGCTCGCTTCTTCTTTTTATTTACCTTCATTTTGTTTTAATTGAGCATTTTGGGGAAGGGGATAAATGTGAGGCAGAGTCCCGGTGACAAACAAAGAAAGGGCAGAGTGTAGTACAAAGTGGGAACGCGGGTTGTGTGAAGAGCTGACACGCGGCACGGAAGGGCCCCCGGTGCCCCCCCGCATGCACCCATCGGGATCCACTCCGGTCTCCTACTCCGGCACGATGACTGCACGACGGGATTTTCGCCGGTTGTGCAGGACAGCCTCCCAGGCAGGATAGTCCTGGGTTCGGGTCCCCTACTGACCGGCAGGTGGCCGACGGTAACCATTTCCACCGGGTCTCCCTGTACCGCGCGTCAACTCCTCACGCCCAACGAACAACACTGAGACTTATAACTCTGCTAATTTCGATTATCACCGAGACTCCTCACCACAACAGGGACGGGAAGGGGGCATGAAGGAGCGGCTGCCTCTGCCCTTCAATCGAAACGCAAGACTGCTTCACGACCGAAATAGGCAGAGTGGTGGTACCAACCCGCACAGTCCCGGCATTAAGTAGGTGAACCTAATTAGTACCGGGCCTTACCACAACTGTAATGGGAGAGGGAGGGAAGGAGAAGGACATCGACACCGCGGAGATAAGAGGTAAACGGCATCGAAGGCTCGAGAAGCCGGGGTCGCGCACCCGAGTCATCTGAAAAAGCAACCGGACAAGCTGCAATTAGATAACCTCTCTGGCATGTCTTGGAACAAGTTCCAAGTAATTTAAATTAAATAATGAGACAAAAGAGGTGGCCTCTTGCCCGGGATTGACCAAAGATAAGCCTAGCTATTTACGGATTGTACATCAAAATATTCAAGGCTTTTCTGGTAAAGACTTAGAAATAAATTTATTTTTAGATTTGAAAGCATTGATGTACTTTGTATTACAGAACATTGGCTAAAAAGTCATGAATTATTAGTAAGTTTTGATAATTACAAGATTGTGAGTTCATTTACTAGGAAAACTGCCATTAGAGGTGGATCCTTGATAATTATGCATAACAACATTCAATTTAAGGAAAGAAAAGACATTGTTTCACTCACTATTGAACGAACTATTGAGTTGTCTTGTGTGGAACTTGATAACTTCATTATAATATGTGTGTACAGACCCCCCTCTGGAAATTATTCAGAGTTGGAGTCCGCTATGGAGGATGCCTTAAGAATAGTATATAGAAAATCTAAAAAAATTATTGTATGTGGCATTTTAATATAAATATCTTAGAGAAATCACAACTATCTAGTAGATTTATTAACTTATTTAAATTATTTAATATGGATTATGTATTTCACGAACCTACCCGCATTACAGTTACATCCGCAACTTGTTTAGACAACATCTTCTGTAACTGTAATGTACAAGAGAAGTTAATTATTAATTGTATTAACTCTGACCATAGCGGGCAACAGGCTTCATTCGAGCACCATCATGTTTGTTCTATACGTGAGATTACTTGTAGGCCTATAACCAAACGCGGTATAGAGAAACTCAAAAGAAATGTTATTTATCAAACTAGTAATTTTCTCGAGGGGAACAACGCTAATAATCTGTATAATTTTTTTTTCATATAGTTAAAAATGAATGTAATAGTATATTTAAGGAAAAAGTAATTAAGTTCAATAACGGAAGAAAGAAATTTAGTGACTGGGCTACGTCAGGCATATATAAAAGCCGTAGGAAACTATTTGAACTAGGTATATGCTTTAAAAGCAACCTCAAATGATCCTAAATTCAAAAATTTTGTTAGAAACTATTCCAAAACATTTAAGAAAGTGTGCATGTCCGCAAAAGCTATGTATACAACCAAAAAAATTAGCTTATCAAAAAATAAAGTAAAGACCACCTGGAATATCATTAACCAGGAAACCGGGAAATCTAAAAGCTCAGTAAATTCGATTTCACTGGAAGTCAATAATATTACATTTAATTCGGACATTGCAGTTGCCAATGCATTCGAAGACTTTTTCTCCCATATACCCATAGAAACTTCAAGTAGTCTCAACTCGTGCCCCGATGCAGCTGTGGCCCTCTTGTCACAGAGTGTAGAAAAGTGCAACAATGGCTTCACATTCACATTGACGCCGACACTATGTTGAAAACATTCCGCATGATCAGTACAAAAAACAATGAAGACCTTTGGGGTATTTCGACCAACATGATCATATCTGTGATAAAGGAAGTTTCTCCGCAACTCGCGTTTATATTCAATAAATGTATTGATGAAGGTATCTTCCCTGACCTTATGAAGAATAGCAAATTAATACCTTTATTTAAATCGGGAAATAAAAACGATCCTTCAAATTATTGACCAATTTCAATTTTACCAGCTCTTAGTAAAATATTTGAAAAAAATACGTTTAATCAGCTAACTGGTAATTTTTCAAGTAACAACATATTACATATGAATCAGTTTGGTTTTACTAAAGGTCGTTGCACTACAGATACTGGAGTTGCACTTCTTAAACACATTTTTGCTACTTGGGAGCGTAAACAGGATGTGATTGGTATATTTTGTGACCTATCGAAGGCTTTTGACTGCGTTGGTCACCAGACTCTTTTAAATAAACTCAAATATTATGGTGTCTCTGAAGAAGCAATTAGACTTATTGAGTCTTCTTTGTCCAGTAGAGTCCATAAAGTTGTCATTAACAAATCTAAGTCTGCTGGTGCACCCATAATTATGGGTGTGCCTCAAGGCTCGATATTGGGACCTTTACTTTTCTTAATTTACATTAACGACCTCCCACACTTCACTAATAGTTTGTGCGATACGGTGCTATTTGCAGATGATACTTCTTTAATATTTAAGGTTGACAGAGGAAACGGAAATACTGACGTTGTAAATAGTACTCTCTCTAAAGTATTGCATTGGTTCACCATAAATAATTTATCATTAAATTCAAGTAAAACTAAATGTATTAAATGTTCATTGCCAAATGTAAGAAAAGTTGATACTATTGTGCAAATGAACAACCAAATTGTTGAATTCGTCGATTCTACAAAATTTTTGGGTATTACTCTAGATTCTAGATTGCAGTGGGATCCACATATTGAGTCCTTGGCAAACAGACTTAGTTCTACAGCATATGCAGTAAAAGAAATAAGACAACTTACTGATGTTGAAACGGCAAGATTAATTTACTTTAGTTATTTTCATAGTGTCATGTCATATGGAATACTTCGGTGGGGATCGGCTGCTAGTATAGAAAGTATTTTTGTACTTCAAAAAAGAGGGGTTCGTGCTAATTATAATTTACGAGCAAGAGACTCTCTTTAGAGATTTATTTAGAGAAATTAACATATTGACTTTAGCAGCAGGACAGTACATTTATGAAAATTTGATTTATGTCTATAAAAATTATAATAGATTTGAAACCAATTCCCAACTTCACCATTTAAACATAAGAAATAAAAATAAACTTGCCGTTCCAACATACAGGCTCCAAAAAACTAGAGGCTCATTTATGGGGAAATGTATAACTTTTTACAACAAAGTCCCACAAAGTGTAACTGACTTGCCTTTTGATAAGTTTAAAGCGCATGTAGTAAAGGATATTATAAAGTTAACGATTAGTTACATGATGCCAATGCCCGGTGTTAATTTGAATTAATAATGTAAATAATCGTGTTGTTGTTGTGTATAACTATTCATTAAGTAGTATTGGCAACGATGTACTAAGAAGAGAACTGACAAATCTAAATTTGTTATGGAAGTTGAGCTCAAATTTTTGCCTTGAGGGAGAAAAAAAAAACCCTTGCTGGTTTTCTTGCTGGTTCTTTCCAGTACAAGGTCTCCCGCCGTAGACTTGTGAACCATTGGCGTAGCTTCCTTGACTTTCAAAAGATATTGTAAAATCCAAGTTGAATAAAATATTTTGATTTTGAATAAGGCCTTCAAGTTCAGAGTGGGCTAGTCCACTTCATGTAGTAAGGAACGGAGATGAAACATTACGACCGTGTGGCGATTCATCATCATCATCACAGCTCATATACGTCCCCACCGAGGGGCTCGAGCCTACCCTATGTTAGGGTGATTAGGCCTTAGTCAACCACGCTGGCCCAGTGCGGATTGGTCGACTTCACATTGGCTTCACAATCAGTGTGGCGATTACCGAAGGTTAAATGCATAAACTATTCCGGACAGGTACCCAATTCCACGAGTTGATAATTTTTTCACAATTTTACATGGTAAGACTATTTTTTTTTAAATAAAAACCGACTTCAAAAACACTGAAAAGTTAAAAATAATATAAGAATAGGTACAGACAACATCAAACTTCTATATTGAAGTCGGTGCCAAACGATGATCTCCTAGAAAGTCTTAAAATTTGGCACCGACTTCAATATAGAAGTGTGATGTTGTCTGTACCTATTCTTATATTATTTTTAACTTTTCAGTGTTTTTGAAGTCGGTTTTTATTTTTTGTAAAATATTTTTTATTTTTAACTTTTTAGTGAATGAAATCTTTTTAGTGAAAGAAACCCTAATTTAATACTTATTAAATTAGTGTTTCCCTCGATTTTCATGGGACCCCATCATCAGATCCTGACTTTGGTGACCATGGGACCACCCTTGGAGTATACTCTATCGAACACAAAAATAATTTTGAAAATCGGTCCACAACTGAAGGCGTAATCGCGTTACACGCAAAAAAAAAACACGCATCGAATTGAGAACCTCCTCCTTTTTTGAAGTCGGTTAAAAATTGATCTTTATAAAGCATATTATCAAATCGCAATGGAGGAAAAGGACAAATGCAAAACCGTAATAATTACCACTTTTGGGTTATTTGAATTTAATGTAATGAGCTTTGGATTATGTAACGCTCCCGCTACATTCCAGAGGATTATTAATTCAGTGTTTAGAGATCTAGATTTTGTGTTTCCATATTTGGATGACATTTGAATAGCCTCCAGAGCACCTTGCGATCATGAAAAACATCTAAAATTAATTTTCCAAGGGCTTGACCAATATGGCTTACGTAAAACGTTAACGTGTTAAAATCTAAATTTGGTCTTGATAAAGTTCAGTTTTTAGGATTCCTTATTACTAAAGAAGGTACTAAACCTTTTCCTAACAAAGTACAAACTATATTAGATTATAATTTGCCAGATACTATTCATGATTTACGTACGTTCTTAGGTTTACTTAATTTTTATAAACGTTATCTCAAAGATGCGGCTAAAACTCAAGCTATTCTACATGATTATCTAAAAGGTCCAAAAATAGTGACAAAACAAAAATCGTTTGGACACAAAAAGTAAAAGAAATGTTTCAAAAATGTAAAAATGATTTAGCAAACACAGCTTTATTAACTTATCCTAATCATAAATATCCATTAGCTTTATTTACAGATGCATCAGAAATAGCAACAGGTTCGGTATTACAGCAATTTGAAGACGATTGTTGGAAACCAATTGCATTTCATTCTAAAAAAACCTTAGGATGCACAAAAATTATATAGCACTTACGATAGAGAATTGCTGAGAATATATATTTGTCTATATAACAATTTAAACATTATTTGGAAGGTCGAGATTCTGTTATTTTTACAGATCACAAGCCATTGATATTTGCATTTCGTCAGAAGAATGAGAAAGCATCCCCTAGACAGCTTAGACAACTGTAGTATATATCTGAATTTTCTGCTGATATTCGTCATGTTAATGGTCATGTTAATAGTATAGCTAATATCATTTTCATACATTTTTTCTGCGGAACGACTGCGGAAAAGTTAGCGTGTGGCTTTTGTCTAGGGCCTCTAGTGAATTTTTTGAAAAATCTAATGTCCAAATTGATCCAGATACGTTTGTGTCAGATTTAATTAAAGTAATGGACAATCTGAAGCCTCGGAAAAGACCTGTAAAGATAATTAATAATAACGTTTTTGTCTATAAAGATTTCATAAGTTGTTCGCACGTACTTTTAAGAACTGATAGAGTAAGAAAACCATTAGAAGCATTCTATGAAGGATCACTTTTAGTTATTTCCCGTTTTGATAAATATTTTACTTTTAATATTAAAAATAAAAATGTTAATATTTTAATAGATAGATTAAAACCTTCTTACTTATTACATGATGAAGATAATATTAATTCTGAAAAAGTTAATGATTTTATAAAAAATCTGAAGCAAGATTCTAAAGAGATTATAACTGGAACTGGAAGAAAAGTTAAAATACCAGTCAAAATTTTTGTCTTCTTCAATAATAACATTATTTTGTTTCAGTTTAATTTAATTGCTTATTGTATCGTAACATAGTTACTGCAAAGGTGATAGCGAGTGAGTGATATCTATCACTAGAAAATACAAAATAGAAAAACGACCGAAGAATTGGCGGTATGGGTATAGTACTCTTCGCCTTCCTAGAATGGGAAAATAAGCAAAATATATTCATTTGACATTTTCGCCTCCTATTTTCCAAAACCAAAAAAAAACCTCCAATATTTGTCACGTTGAGTGTTCAAACTGAAGATTCTGAATTGGTGATAAATTAGTATTTCGTTTAACTACCTGGAAAGATATACTAGAATGGCTCTTAGGACTACTGCTCGTCTTTGTAAGATTTCAGTCCCGTCTATTCGTGTATTTAACATGAAAGTATCATCACTCTCTGTTATATAATCCAGCTTTATTTTTCAGGTAATCTAAGTAAATGGGCATATAATATGGCAGGATTCAATAAATATGGTACGTATGTAGATGTCTTTGTTAATGATTGATAACATTACTTGTTTGCATTATATTCAAGAATATTCCTTCTGGACATTGTGTGATGAATATTTCAACTCATTTATTTGAAGAGCAACATAACCATCCTGTGCGTTCCAAAACGGATAAGTTTCTCTCGGTAAATAGCTGAATTGACTCAATCCCAGTTCCAAAACACATCCGAGGATTTTTATCAAGGTGTTTTCGGTTTTATAAAAAATGCAATAATTAATTCCACGTTAAATAAAAACAAGAATATCAGTCTAGTTAAATAAAATTATAATTCTAAAAAAATATTTTTCTAATTCTGTATGTATTTGAATAGTGAATCGGAACATACTTTACACAAATATTTTATTTGTAAACTTAAAACAAATATTTTTTCAGAATTATAATTTTATTTAACTGGACTGATATTCTTGTTTTTATTTAATGTGGAATTAATTATTGCATTTTTTATAAAAATAACCTAGAGATGTTATATTTTTTAAACATAATATTTTTAATGACAGAAACTAGTATGCATGAAATAGAAAAATTCGACCTGTCAGAAGAACCTTCTTATCTTGAATAGAATATAGTGATCATAGAACATATACTTTCTACAGAGAGCTAGCGATGATACATACAATATGAGAGAGGTTAGAAAATCCACAGATAATGCGTTCCGCGACGCTAGGTCAGAATTCTTTGCGAAATCACTTTTTATCCCATTCCAAAACCATTTTTTAATCAGGTAACTTTGTTTCGGAATGCAATCTTAATTCCTAAAGGAACCATTATTATTCATATTATATAACGTCACTGAAGAGCGTCAGTGGCGCTGTGGACTCGGCACTTGCCTTCCAATCGGGGGGTCAGGGTTCGAGACCCGCCATGTACCAATGTGTTTTTCGTTTTGAATTTCATATGTACATTTATCCGACGCTCCTACAGTGAAGGAAAACATCGTGAGGCAACCTGCATACATCTGCGAAGAAATTCAATGATGTATGTAAAGTCGACCAATCCGCACTGGGCCAGCGTGGTTGACTAAGGCCTAATCACCCTAACATAGGGTAGGCTCGAACCCCTCGGTGGGGACGTATATGAGCTGTGGTGATGGTGATGAACATCACTGAAATCACTATAATTTGATTTAAATTGTTAAAAGTTCATAAAACACCATTATAGTGTCTAGATCAAATTCTCATATTGTTAATAGGTTTTAAATAGGTAGGTTTTTTTTACAATTTTTCAATATTTTAATAAGAAATGCAAACTCTATATATTTGGAGATATATATTATGGCGTTTTTTTTTAGGGTGTGCTGAGAGTGATCCACTTCATTGACCATATCTCTTTTATCTTGGTTTAACAAATTTTTAGATTCACTAACATTCCTCCACGATTTTTATCAAGATTGAAGAGAGGATCACTCAATCCACATGCACATATAATTCTTGCCTTGAATTGGTCCCACAAAAATATCTCATTACAGTAGTCATTTTCACGATTTTTTTGCTATTTAATAATCACCCATGAGTTTTTGTCGCGCCCAAATCATCAATCTTTAGAATAGAAGCTATAGGATTTATTTAACACCCCATCTGAATATTTGATGTGCTCGAATATTTTTTCCAATTGCACAGGCACCCCCACCATGCAAACCAGCAGATTAATATTCCTCCGTTATCACTATCAATATCTGAAGCACCAAATGGTTCTTTGTAACTGTTTTTTACTTTTTTGAAAACCTATACAACAACCTTTTTTCACTATAGTATACTATTGTATCTAATCTTCACAATCTAATAAGTAAATTAATCCTAAGCTTGAGTTTAGCCTCTTGGCCTCCTATATGAAATTGACAATATTAAGAAAGGAAATTCTGGCAAAGGGCATTTTGGGAAATACACATGTGAGACGTGTTTTTTGAAACCTTGACATGTATAAACATATCCTTATTCTACAATGCATTTACTTTCTTACAGGCTTAATGAGAGATGACTGCCTCTATGAAAATGCAGATGTCAAGGAAGCACTCCGCCGCCTGCCAGATCATGTAATTGATGAACGTAATTTCCGTATGGTCCGTGCCATGCAACTATCATTGCAGAAATCGATTCTACCCAAAGAGGAATGGACCAAGTATGAAGATGACAAACTGTACCTGACTCCTATTGTGGAACAAGTCAAAAAGGAAAGACTAGAGCGAGAAGAATGGGAAAAGACATATTAACTGTCCATTCACAAGATATCTAACACACTTTTGTTTTCTCTGTAAATTAATTTAATAAACTTAGCAAGTAATAATAATAAGTATTTTCATTTAAGTTAAAAATATATGGCAATAAGAATTATTGATAAATTTACTAAAACAAAACAACACAAAAATGATAAGAGATGGTACACAACCCTGCAAGTAAATTAATTTCATAATCTAAGGCTAAGCCAACAAAGCTTTATTATTTAAATGACTTGTAATCATTTAGCGTTGCTCAAAGACTGTTGGTTGTCTGATATTAAGTCCGATTTGTAGATAGTCATGTTTGGACATGTCAGTACTTGATTACTTATACTATGATACATTTAAATCAGTGTAGATATGTTATTTCAATGTTGTTTTTTTTAAACAAATATTGCTTCCGATTTCTAAAAATATTTTATTGTTGTATCCAAATTTGTGTAAGTACTTATTACAGCATTACCATTTAATCAAAAAATGGGAAAATTAAAAAGCAGGGGCTAGAAGAACAAACTCAAACTCAAAAATCTTTATTCAATATAGACCTTTACAGGCACTTATTGACGTCAAAATAAAAACATAAAAATCTTCAACCAAGAATCTAATTAACTAAATTATTTAATCCTTGTAAGTACACACACCCCAACCATTATTAAGATGTGTGCAAATACAAGTCAAATGAAAAAAAAAAATGACTACACCTGTTCGGAAATTGGGAGAGCCTTCTCAAGAAGAACAGGCAAGAAACTCGGAAGGTCTTGTATTTTTTTTGTCTCCTCTTTTAAAATGCCAACATTACAATATTATATTTCACAAACATTTTTTTAAATAATATAGAAATGCCTGTCGGTGTGAGTGGAACAGTTACTCGAATGAAGTTTATCCTACTATCACAAAGTATTAACACCCTTTAAACGTCAATTATTACATTTTTTGTCAATCCCAAGCAGTTTTATCTGTCATATAATCAGACACTTTATAATATGCTTTTTTCATAAGTGCGCCCTTGCTTGATAGTGACTTTAAATTTATTCAAGTTAAGTGCTTTAATATTATTTGGGATTTTATTGTAGAAACGTACACAAAGGCCTTTGAAAGAATTATTAATTTTTTTAAGCCTAGTATTTGGTAATGCTAACATATTCTTTTGCCTAGTATTTACTGAATGAATATCACTGTTTTTACAAAACGAATGTATATTTTTATGAACATATACTATATTCTCGTAAATATATTGCGACGCGACGGTCATAATACCAATTTCTTTAAATTTTTCTCTCAAAGAGTCTCTTATTTTAAGGTTATAAATAGCACGAATAGCCCTTTTTTGCAGCACAAAAACAGTCTGAATGTCGGCAGCATTTCCCCACAGCAAAATGCCATACGACATCACACTAAGAAAATAGGCAAAGTATACAAGTCTTGCTGTATCAACATCAGTCAGCTGACGTATTTTCCATACAGCGTAGGCTGCAGAACTAAGTCTCTTCGACAATTTATCAATATGTGGGCCCCACTGAAGCTTTGAATCTAAAGTAATACCAAGAAATACTACGGTATCCACAAGGTCCACATTTTTATGCTTTATGTTAACAGTGGTGTGAACCTCTTTAACATTGGGTAAAACAAATTTTATACATTTAGTTTTCCCTTCATTGAGGCACAAGTTATTCGCATTAAACCAGTAAACTATTCTTGAGATAGAACTATTTACATCGTCATAAATTTGCAATCGTCTTTTAATTTTAAACATAAGTGAAGTATCATCTGCAAATAATACAATCTCATGCCTGTCTTGTACAAAAGCAGGCAAGTCATTTATATATATTAAAAATAGAAAAGGACCAAGAATTGAACCCTGCGGAACTCCCATTTTAACCGAGGCGCCCTGGGACCTCTCCCCGTTGACGTCTACTTTCTGAATCCTCTCAGTCAAATAGGAGACGAGTAAATTCAGAACAGTATCGCGAAATCCATAGTAGTGTAATTTCCTGATCAGGGTGTCATGATGAACGCAATCAAACGCCTTGGACAAGTCACAAAAAACGCCCAGCGCATCATGTGAGTCCTCCCAGGCCTCATATATATTTTGTGTTAACTCAACACCAGCATCAGTTGTTGAGCGACCCTTTCTAAAACCAAATTGTTTACAGTGTAGAAGATTATTTCTGTTAAAAAAGCTTTGCATTTGTTCCAACATTATTTTTTCAAAGATTTTGCTAAAAGTAGGTAGCACAGAGATAGGTCTAAAATTATTGGGGTCTGATGTGCTACCAGATTTGTGTAATGGAATAATTTTACTCAGTTTCATTAGATCAGGAAACACACCACAGTCAATGCAATCATTAAAAATACTAGCAAGTATTGGAGCTATTGTTTCTATTACAGATTGGGAAACATCTACAGAGTTGCCCCACAGTCCACGGTTTTCTTTTTATTCAGCGTTTTAAATGACTTTATTAAATCATTTGCACAAATATGGGCAAATTTAAATTTATCATCACAAGTTTTAACATAATCTTTTAGAATAGATTCGGCTACAGTAGGGGAGGAATCCAAAGATTTTGTGATTGAAACTGGAATGTCAGTAAAGAATTTTTCAAATTCTGTAGCTACCTCAATATCTACTGTAACTTTCTTATTTTCAATATTTAAACAAAAATTGTTGTTATTAGTTTTTACTCTTCCGGTTTCATTATTAATAATGTTCCATGTCGTTTTAATTTTGTCACTACTATTTTTTATTTTAGAGCTTAAATAATTGGACTTTGCAAATTTACAAACTTTTTTAAATACTTTGGAATAAGTTTTTACATACAATTTAAATTGATCACTAGTATTTAATGAACGCTCATTGTAAAGTTCATAAAGTTTTATTCTTCTTTTGTGAATACCTGGTGTGGCCCATTCACTAAAAGCTAATCTACCATTGACTGAGATGGTTTTTGGAACAAAGATATTTTTAAATTCACAACAAAATGTGTTAAAAAAGTTTTCATACAATTTATTTGGGTCTTCGTCATAATCAATATACTTTAAATTAATACCAAGATTATTATTGAAACGCTCCAAGCGGCCAGCAGTCTTTGGTACAACAGTGATATTCTTTTTCGCCATAAGCTTACATTTGTAAGGTATAGTAACAAATTGACCAGAGTGGTCAGATTCTAAGTTATTAAAAACATTTTGTGCTAATGGTTCTATGTCAGTATAAATATTATCAATGCATGTGGCAGAAAACTCAGTAATTCGTGTTGGCTCCAGAAATAAGTTTTTAAGATTATATGACTGAAACAAATTTTTAATTCTCATACATAAACTAGAGTTTTTTAATAAGTTAATATTAAAATCTCCACAGACTAATATTTGTTTGCCTTGCTTACAGACTTTATTTAAAACTTCATCCATTATATTTTCAAAGTGGTCATACAATCCCGAAGGAGGCCTGTATACGCTCACTACAATAATCTGGTCCAACTCTACACAGGCAATTTCTATTGTTCGTTCAACTGAGAGGTTCACAATATCTTTACGATCTTTATATTTAAGCTTTTTATTTAATATGATTAATGAGCCACCGCGAATTGCATTTTCTCGACTGAACGAACTACCAACCTGGTGGTTGCTAAAATTAAACATGAACTGGTAGCTTTTAAGCCAATGTTCGGTTATACAAAAAATGTCTACTTTACTACTGTTCATGAATAACTCAACTTCCAGATCTTTGCCCATCATTCCTTGCATGTTCTGGTGCACCAGGTTGATAAAATTTACATGTTTATTATATTCAAATGGGTCTTCCAGTACATTATCTAATAAACAATTTTCATTTTGTTCTTTATTTAACATTATGCAAGAGGATTTCTCTATTGTCTCAATACCTAATTTAAAGACTTACTAACTAATACATTAGGAATATTACTGACAGTCATCCTACTTCTACGTTGCTCAATAGGAGCAATTTTTGTAGCCAAGTTCTTGGCTGAGATATAAAAATAATATGATAGCGATTTTGCTATTCGTCTCTTTCTTATAATAATTTGACAGACAATATCTATTATCTTTAGTCAAATACAATCTATTTACATAATTATTGATGTCAATTAAATGAAATTTATTATTATGACATAAGGTACCTAACTTTAAATTCAATTTATATCTTACACTATTTTCCTTTTGTGACAAGTTGTTGTAATAAGGTAATGTGAACAAAATTATTTTAATTTTGTACATTTAAATTATTTAATTTATTTAAATAATGAGTCAGGACTTTTTTGGTCATATTACCTCTATTTGCAATAAATAACAACAATGTAGTAGACTGGTTAAATTCACATTCGATCACTTTTTTTAGTATGCCACAGTACGAAGCACCAGGCATGCAATAGTTCATTATTGAATGTCCCATGTTTGTTAGAAGTTGCCCCATACCTATGCCAATGTCATCACTAAACATAACAATATTGTCACTTGTGACCACTGAAGTCTGTAGTAATTGTGCATAGTCAGCTGCTGGTGGCTGAGATACCATGTTGAGAGCAGGACACGCATGATCAGGTACAACATTATAAATTATTTGGCTATCCAATGTTAAGCTATCGTTAGTGGAACTTAAGGAGTGTTTGTCCAGTAAGGCCTGATATCTGTCTTCATTAAATTGACAAAGTGTGGCTAGCTCTGTGACTGATTGGATATGCTCCTTAATTTCATTTTGAGCATTGTAATAATTTTTTGTCATGTTTGCTAAAGAATTTTGCAAGTTATTAATGACATTATTTAATTCTTGTATGTCCCTTTCATACATGTTTCTGCTCTCTCTCAATTTTGAGTCAAAAATGTCCAACGAATCTATTAAGCAAGCACGCTGCTTTCGTAATTTAATATTACTTTTAAAAGAGTTATGATTCTTAATTAATTTTTGTTTCTTCTTAATTAATTTATTAATTTTAACATATTTTTTGAGTTTATTTTTACTACTAAAATGTAAAGGTATGGACTTAACTGATGTACCTGAATACTGCTGTGTGAGATTTTGTCCACCAGGAGATTGCATTAGCTCCTCAAAAAGACTATGGGTATGTATAATTTCACTATTTTGCATAGATTGTTCAAGTTTACCGATTTTTCCATTTGCATCACTCAGCTCCCGTTCCAGTTCAGAGATTTTATTCAGTGCTGACTCATACATACTATTGCACGAGTAAGGTCATTGATGTGGTCTTGTACCTGGTGCCGCTCCTCTAAGACTTCTTGAAATTTGGCATCAAGCGCTGAGAGCTCACTTTTGAGAGTGGTGTTTCAGTTTATTAGGTTCACATTGCGTTAAAAAGAAAAAACGGCAGAATTAAAAAAAAAATTACTTTATTGTATTTTCAAATAGGTACTTAATGCAACAATAAAAATATGGCAATCACATTTTAGCATGGCCTTGCATATGCATCACCACATAAATTCTATTTATAACAGAAAATAATTTCCCATAATATCTTAGATGCATCATTAGATACTACACCTACATAGGGGTACCTAATTGGTTGCATTTGTAGGAAAGTGAATATTCTAACTTTAAACCAGTACTGTACCTAGTTATTGGAAAGCACACATATCAAGTAATATTATTAGTTGGGTAAAGTATACATTAATGTAGTGGTGGTTGATGAGAACACACTGAATGTTTTGTCACAACTTAAAAGTTTACTTGAGGCAAAAATGTAACGTGTGTCTGTACAATAAGATATAATTGAAAATCCTAATTAAAAAGTGGACTATATATAATATGTATATGCCTTAATGGTCCCGTTAAAATAATTAAGAACTGCAATAAACATGAACATTTTAGCAACAATCAAACGATAAGATTTTTACCAAAAATATACAAAAACAAAGCCTCCAAGCCATTAAAACAATTAGCGCATCGTATGAGTGATAAAATTTTAAATCCAAATAAACTGGTCCACTTATATTATAAGAAACTAAGGTTATGCAGGCCTGCAGGCAGTATTATAACATTTTAATACAATAAAATTTTACCTGGTGGTAATCGAAGCCGCGTCTTTTGTGATTCTTACTAACGCCAAACTACTAGGCCACTGAGATCTCATCAACTAGCGTGAATTTAAAGTTTTTTTTACATTGTTTAGTCCAAGTAAACTGTATCAATGTTTGGATATTCAAGTATGACATTGTCAAAATTATGTACTTTAAATCCCTCACAAATTTATATAAAAAATGTTTTATTGAAATACCTAATATGGATTAAAATAAAATATATTTTACGTAATTCAAAATATATAGGTCTTTATACATCAACAACACGACACAATCTAATAAAAAGCTACATCGCAAAGATCGACATAATTTTATAGTTGCAAACAATATAAATCTATAAAATTATACTCTACGTACCTAAACGTAACATAAACATAATAAAACATAAACAAAATAAAATTAGGCTATAATAAAATGAAAACAAATTTCAATATTAAATATTACCGCGACATTGATCACATTATTAATAATAAATATTACTTACGGAAATAACGTTTTTAAAACGATTCATATAACAAAATCACATTAACGTAACAAAATATATTACAGGGCACCGGCACCGCACCGACATGAATCTAACTGAATGTTAATCCTTTTATATGTATAAGTAAAAAATTCTTAAGGCATGTTAGAACCTATTGTGATGGGGGAAAGCACCGCACATCTAAATAAATGCAATAGAACGAAAAAATATATAAAATATTATAGGTACGTATTGTATCAAGAAAATTATTACAATACAATCATGTTCATAAAATAATTTCAAATAAAATTTACTTCACTGTGGGTGCCGATAACGGTGAAGCGTTGAGAAAAGCAGTTTATTAAGAGGAACATTGCTCTGTCTATTGACACGTGAAATAGGTACTATCGCGAGCACTTCCGCCTGACCATTTAAAAATTTATTCGCTTGAATCGTGCGGAAGCGCCGGGCTACGCCCCCTTAAGTCTTGGCCTATTAGAAAAGAAATACTCTTTCTCTCTCTAACCGGCGTTGGGGTGTTCCTCGGCGGCTCGGCGGCAGGCCGAAGAAGAATCTTTTATTTCATTATTCCATGTCTATTCGAGGTCGACGGAATGGCGCTAGAGAGCGCTAGTGCAAACGAAAATGAGCGTAGCGGTGATCAGGCGGAACTGCGCGCGATAGTACATACATACACTCGCAGCATTTATTTAGATTCACGTATGTGCAATATAACAAAAACAAGTTTTAGTTCATCAAATGTCCGCAAAAGACGCTGTATGAAAATTAAATAAAGCGTATCCAAAGCATTTCTTTTTGCCGTAGTGCTACAATGTACTGGGTTTGTCTAAAAAGGTATATCAAGCCGAAAGAGGTCTTTTAATAAAAATCGATATTATTGAAGTAAATAATTTTTGTAAGATTTCAAAACAAACCTGTGGCAGCCTTAGGCGTGAGCTGTTTTGTTTGCATTATGATTGTAATTAGACGTCCAGGGTCAACAAAATTGAATTTGAGCGCCGGTGTTGTGTTTTTAGTGTTGTGAAGTGTTTATAGTTAGAAGTCCAGCGTCAACAAAATTTAATTTGAGCGCCGGTGGCGCTGTTGACTCGGCACTGGCCTTCTAATCGGGAGGTCCGAGGTTCGATCCTGCCATGTAGTACCAATGTGTTGTTATTGTTCTAATTTCATATGTACTATCGAGGACACTGGCACCTACGTCGAGTCGCTTGCACACTGCACAATGACAATCGCGTCAGACCACGCCCCACTCCATTCATTCACCAATAGTAAAGCGTAAAGCAGACTGACAACAAGAGCGATTTCAATGAAACTATATGTCTGTCTATGATTGGCGGTAGTAAATCGTAGTAAAAATGCGTAGCCAATCAGGGATAGGTATGGGTCGTGTGGGCGTGTCCAATGCGATCCGCTTTCAAACGAAAATTTCTACAAAGTGGTAAGGCACGAGAGACCTCGATAGTACATACATTTGTCCGAAGTTCATACGTTGAAGGAAAACATCGTGAGGCAATCTGCATGCACCTGCGAATAAATTCAAAGGTGTATGTGAAGTCGACCAATCCGCACTGGGCCAGCGTGGTTGGCTAAGGACTTAACACCATAACTTAGGCCTCGTTTACGGAGACGCGGGGCGTCGCGCGTCGCGTGTGGCGTGGCGTCTCGCGGCCCGTCAGACGTTTTTTCTGTTTACGGTGGGGCGGCGCGTGAAGCGGCACTCATAATCGCACGCGTAAACACAAACTTATGGCTATATACGATGTTGTTCATAGAGATGCGAGACGGGAACACCGACGGACGCGGCGGTGCCATCCGCGGGCTCGGCCGTAAAAAACGCGCCATTTCAAGCAAAGGCGTGTAAAATCGCTTCTCCGTAAACGCACTCATACGTTTGAATTCTGAGCGGGCCGCGCCGCGCATCGCCCCGCGTCTCCGTAAACGAGGCCTTAGGGTAGGCTCGAGTCCAT
This sequence comes from Schoenobius gigantellus, assembly GCA_963935595.1. NCBI lineage: Eukaryota > Metazoa > Arthropoda > Insecta > Lepidoptera > Crambidae > Schoenobius > Schoenobius gigantellus. Next base: position 13,295,740 of record OZ012542.1, on the reverse strand, counting down.
TTTTTAATTTTATAATGTTTTATGTTTGCATGAAAATAAGAATAATCGTTTTTCGTAATGTAAACGTGTGCATAATATTAGTCAATACTCGCAAATTAAGACCCTCACCGCTTGATACACCCGTTTTGACTAGCCCAACAATATAAATGAATAAAATACATCACGAAAAGTTTACGTGTAGGGTCGCTTGAAATATTATAACTTAGGTAACATAATATTAAACATATTTAGGTAACTGCGTAAAATTTTAGGGGGAACGACGTGGACAAAGATATTTTTATGCAATCAAAATATTAGTAAATATTTAAAATATCCTAAGAATATCCTAGTATCTCAAGAAAAACATGTTTATTCAAACAAGGCTTTTACACGCTCTGTCATATATTATTCGATTCGTATTATCGAATCTAAATTCGATGCGACTTGATTTAAAATTAGCGTTCATATGAATGTTGGTGTACATTCTTCCGTTTTATACAAATGTTATTAGGGGTAGATATACAGTAGGAAGCGGCATCGCACTGTGGACCCTACTATACGTGCCTACAAGGGTAGGGAGAACACCTGGGGGTTTAGTGGGAATGCCTGGCATTCTGCCGGGAGAGCGTCACACACGCTCGCCGACTAGCCAAAGGCGGGTACGTACGTACGTATCCCTTTTTTGGGCGGGCGTTGCGGAAATGCATTCCCCTTGAAGAGAAAAAGGGGGTAGATAGACAAGATAATTGTGAACCCCCAAGTGACAACTAATTGATATTAAAATAAAAAGTTGGTTTCTTACAGACATCATAAAGAGTGGTCTTTTTATGTTGTCCGAATATACACGTGAAAAACTATTTTTAAAATCGTGTCGATTTTAGCTCCCTTATATTATCGTTTGTGACTCAACATCAAATGACTATCCATTTTATTAACGATGATTATTTAAGTAAGTATATAATAGTCACGTAAGTACTTCGACATAAATAGCTACATAATTGACGCTTAATACTTAAAAAAAAAACATAATATTAATATACTAATACCCCGATATAACGAGTTTCTTATAAAACTAGTATGCAATGTATTTAATTTGTTTCGTACGTACAAGTTTCAACTCAATTACAAAATTGCTTTTATTACCTGGAGGTCTGTACGGACGGGGACACATAAATATAAGAGTCGTGGAGGCTTTCCCTACGGAGGGCTCAAAGCTCTTTAAAACCAATCACACTAAAAGAGTACTAGTCCTTTTCAATTAGAATTTATCGAACAAACCAAATTTTCGCTATTCAATGTAACTACTTATACGTTTCCATACATAGTTTATACATAAGTGGCACAGTCCCTACCTAAGCTGCAAAAAGCACACAAGAAAAAGATATATCTTATCTAAATTGCTAAATTTATTATTATCATACACATTAAAAACTCGACTATATACAAATACAAGGTGTATGGTAGGTGTACCCTACCTATCAAGTCGAAACCTACCCATATTAACATGCCCTATTCCATAATCCACTAATATTATACCGAGTGTAAGTGCCGGTGTCCCATTTCTTTTAAACAGTGACTTCAGACCAAGGTTATTATTTGTTTACCGATGTTTATTTTTCCCGGAAAATGTTTTAAGGCGAAAAAACAAAATGGATTTTCATTTTTTTATTCATGTTACGCAAAGTATGGCGCGCCGGCAACATTTGTTTCCGCTCACACCGGTGCGCTGACGTTCGATGACCCAAACAACTGATTCCGCGCGCAGTATGATGGAAATGTAATACGATTTACATTGCGAAATTTATTTTTTCTGTAACTATTGTGCTTTTTTTACTGAATATGAATTGTTAACGTTGACTTAGTTATATTACACCAGAAAATTTAGAAAAAATAATAAAAAACTCACTGTTAAAAAAAACGGGACACCGTCCTTTACACCCGATATAATAGTGTTTATTTAGAACTTAAATAAAGAAAAAAATCTCGTCTCGGGCGGGGTTAAGAAAATGCAGACTATTCTTAACCAATTTTCAAAAAATCTGTTGAGATTTCTACACTGGATGTTGATACGTAGTGATTAACAGTGAATAAAGACTACATTGGCTTAACAAAGTTCAAAAGAGATCAATAAGTTAAAGATTTCGTCGGGGCCGGTAAGAGCTCGGTGGCAGAGAGGTCTAGGCGTCAACACGATATGTTGGTGACGCGTGTTCACGCCCCGCCCGAGACAAGATGTTTTTCTCTATTGATTTATTCCAATAATAATAGTGGCGTTATTGAAAATTCTATTTTTTTTTCAAGTTCACATACAATTTTTTGCGCAGACCCAACTATTTGTATTGGGGATTTTAAAATTAATTTTACTATTTCGAATTTGCAATAGCATGAACACTAAATCACGATACCTATGTTAAAGCGGTTTATGGCGGTGAACTGTCAAAACGTTTTTATCGTATTTTGACTTTGACAGTTCACCGCGATTAACCGCTTTGTCATATCGCGTTTTGGTGGATGTTAGCATTGGTAGGTTGCGGCTTGATAGGGTATGTACCAAACACATTGTATGCAGAATACAGTTAAAATGAGATTAACATTATTATCGGCAACTTATTTTAGAATTGTTCAAAATTAATCTTTGGGAGATTACAAAGTTTTTTAAGTCTAAACTATGCGACTATAAGTCTCATACGAAGTTTTCAGGCCGCGTTAAATGATTAAAAAGGAAACAAAAAAACATTTAACAAAATTCTCCTAAATAAACAGCTATATAATCAAATTAAGAACTGTTATAAGTAGATTTGCCTAAGCCGCATAAAAATAAAATCAACAATCTCTTTTAGTATTTACATAAAATTACATTTCCAATAAAGAAGACGACAAATAAAATATAAAATCGATGAAATTAAATTTAACTTTCACTATAATTAATCTTAATAATTATTTCGAGTAGTTGTTATTTATTTATTAACTTTTCTTAATATAGGTTAATATGAAAGAATATTTTTTTCTCCCGAAATCAGAATCGATTACTTACTTAACTATATTTATGACTATGTTCAGTGGCATGTCCTGGAAACCTGCATATAGTCAGAGGGCTAATTGTGCAACTCAACATCACGATTGCTAATTTTTTTATATTACGTGACTAGAAGGTTCCTACAAGATTCGTGGCAAACAAAAATGAGCTGTAAATATATGAGATTAAATTTAATCATAAAATTACTATAGATAAAAATTAAAAACGTTCTGAAAGAGACTTACTATGTCTCCGTGTGTCCCCTTGTCGCTAAATTGTCAAAATTGGAATGTTTTAAGCCAAAGGCAACACATAAGACCTCTACTATCAAACGTTTAATGTCATTTGCATGAGAAATGTCACAGTCATCACAGCGTTCCAGCGTTCCATTCATTGACGTAACTATACTGCCGATCACTATGAATTTCATTGTGGAACCATGGACCTACAAAAAAATACCTCTTTTTTTCAGGTCCGTGTGTGGAACAGCCATAGCACAACGACCCGTAGAATCTATTTTGGCCACTAGTGAATTTATTTACACATTTACATTTCAATTAAACTAAAGACACAATAATAAAAGTTATTTCATCACAGTTAAAATTTAAAAGATATCAAGGGAAAAATAATTGATTGGCCATCTTTTGAAATCCACCTTTTCAGCTTAGCAATCACTTTCGTTAGAAAGATTTCTGCTCGCGATTTTAGTAACAGTAAATCTTCCGGTCACATAGTACCTATACAAATTCCTTGTATGCCGTGAAGCTTAAAATTAACAATCAATTTACATTCATCACTAACAAAAAAATCGCAATGACAATGTAATATTGTTTTCAACTTAGAAGCGTTGAGTTGCGCCATTACCCAGGGAATGTGTGTCAAAGCTCCTCGTCGCCGATCGCTTCGAAGGCATTGTTCTCTACACAGTCTTTGCCAGATTTAAAGGCGACTGTCGCAAACTTCTCGGCGAGTTTCTGGACGGAGAATATCTCCCGTGAACTGCTCGAGGTGCACGAGTCGTTCTGAGGATAGAAATTGAGCATCGTCAATAAAGTGGTAAACGCATTTATGCGCTTTAGTCGCCCCTAAGTCAAGCCGTTAAGTAACGGCACGCGGTCTGCGAATTCAAATTCAAAAATCTTTAATCGACATAAACACCAAAATAACTAATGATAATTAAGGATTAATGTCCAAATATTAATCCTAAGTCCCTCGATAGTCCTCTTGACACGCCTCATGCCATTTTTACAGATACTTACATTGTAGGATCAGTGACGATAAGGGTTGAATATTTAGCTCACCTAGATAAAAATCATCGCTATACCAATGCCAAGGAGTTTTAGGCTGCATAGTGGACGTTAGCGACCAGTGGCTCCAGACGGCAGATCGTATGGCGCCCACGATCCCAGTATCCCAGATATGTCATGTTCTATCACTGAGCCAGCCCCACATAAGCTCAAAAACTCCAACATACAACAGAAACTTCATGGAAATAAAAACAGTAGATTGCACACTTACCGTAAGTGAACTCAGCGTGTCGCTGGAGGAGGAGGGTGTGATGAGGTGGCTGGACCCGTCGCGGCGGAGGTACGTGAGGCTGCCGCGCTTGGAGTATCTAGGCGACATTGGCCCCTCGCCGCTTTTCTGACGCATCAGCTCGTCCACTACAGACTGTAATAACAAGTTTCAGTTCGTAACATGACTCGTGTTCTTGTAAGTCATTAAGAGCGTCATTATGTAAATGCAAAACATTGTATCAAAATCAACGTATACAGATATTGATAAACTCCTAAGTTTTATCATGGATCGGACAAAATTTCGAGCGAAGGTTCATGTCGCGTAATCACGATGGAACCTTGTGATGAAATAGAAATTCTCGATCTGAAGTAGGGTTTTTGCTGATGCAGCTTTTTACTGTATCAGTGGATGCTGATATTAATAAATTACTTAAATAAAACATATCCTAATATATTATTAAACGTGATATACTGTTTTGAATAAAAGATAAGTAATACTTAATAACTGTAAGAGGCTTTATAAATTTGAGTATTTGATTACTGTTTTTTTTTATTATTATTAAACTACGCACGTCACGTAATAATTCACTCGCATCCAAAAATCGAAATGCGAGTCAAGTCGCGAATCCATTAGTGCTGGAAGGTGTACCACTGGAATCCGTCTCCAAGTTTGTGCTTCCCGGTAGAATCATCACGATTCAGGGAGAAGCAGGTGAAGACGTAGACAGTAGAATAAAGAAGGCCAAAGCTACGTTCACTCTACTTAAACCTGGGGGTCTATTACCGATCTCATGGTTTTGCAAATGATATCATATGATATCATAGTGCAAAACGAAAAATACGATTTCCTGTCAGATTTTTCATCATTTGTTCATTATTTAATGATGACATTGAAATTGTGCCATAGTGATGATATTATTGGAGATCGGTAATACGAAACGCAGCATTTCATGACTTCTTTTTCTCAAATTTATACCATGTCATACGATGAAAGATCCATTAATTGGCCTGCTGTTTGGGAGTTTAATGTGCTCACTCGACGCATCAAAATTGTAACGAAGTGCTATATTCTAGACTAGCTGTGCCCGCGAACTACGTTTTGCCATATATTTATTTACCGTTTTTGCTACATTTTTCATTAATGCTCAGCTCCTATAAGTCATAGCGTGATGTTATATAGCCTAAAGCCTTCCTTGATAAATAAACTATCCAACACAAAAAGAATTGTTCAATTTGAATCAGTAGTTCCTGAGATTAGCGCGTTCAACCAACCAAACAAACTCTTCAGCTTTATAATATTAGTAAGTATTAGTATAGATATAGCAACTCGTTGCATTCCCGCCTAACTTGACTGCATTTTGAACTTTATGTTTTTGTCTTAATGACATTCTGTTCTTCCGTCATTCAATTGCCGATATCAAGACTCAAAAAAAATACGATGTCACAATTAATATAAATTAATATTTTTATCAGCACTCTTTCTATAAATCAGACAAAATAATGTCATGAATATCATAAATCTTGAAGGCAATTATGTGTAAGTTTATATTTTGGTACGTTTTTATATTATTATGTTTGTATTTCAGTCTCTATAATAGTCCGTATATTTGTTACAGAGTGTCTTTTCCTTCTATTATAATTATTGATTGTAACGGTGAAAAATATAATATCGGTGATACAATCCTGGTGCTTTATTTATTAACGGCTCTACTTCCCTAACCACTGCACCACTGCGTCATTCATTACTGCACCTTACCACGTTACACTGGCGCCCAACGTGGGACGTACAAAATCTCCCTCTTCGGATCGATGGTCAAGTCAGTGTTGCTCTTCGGTTGTGAAACGTGGAAACTGATACGAACAAGTTCCAAGTCTTCGTCGTTCGCGCTAGATCTACTACCTCTTATCTGGCATGTTTCACGACAAAAGTCATAAAAGCATTGGATGAGGGTAAACAAGTACATGTCATATATACTGATTTTAGCAAGGCATTTGATGGGGCACCTCATAATATTTTAAAATCAAAGCTAGCTAGCTATGCTTATACAGGTACGCTATTAACTTGGTTAAAATCGTATTTAACAGAAAGGTCCTTTTATGTGGTAGTTAATGCTTTGAGTCATCAATATACTTCATAGGACATACCAGATCATATTAAGAATTCCAGCCCTTCAAGTATCGCTTTCGAGTAGCGACCACCAAACAGTAGGCAAGCCGGCGGTCGTCCCGTACAGACGTGGTGCCTAGACGTAGACTGTGAGCTACGAGTCGTGGGACTGAGCTAGAGTAAGGCCCAGAAAGGCGTGGCTTAACTTTGTGCAGGCCTTATGCGTCTGACTTGAGGTGTCTAAGGATAGCAGCATTCAACCAATTTACGCTGACAAAACAAAAGAATGAGGCAACGCGGAACACAAGTGACTTCTTTTTGGTATAACTGATTTTTTGGGCCAGGCACCCCACAGGCGTCCTGCAGCCTTACTCACAAACCGAGCCGAATCGATTCGTCTCGGTTTCATATCCTTTCCTGTCGGAAACGAACTTTCCGTCTCAATTTGAAAAGTTTCCATCGACAACCTATTCACAAAGTCGAATCGAATATTTTTGACATTTCATTTCGTTTTAAATGATATTAGGTTTCGGAAACATTTCCGAAACCAATTTGCTGTCGGCAACTTTATCGAAAGTGATAAACACGATACATTTTCAAATTTTATCTCATATTAGCCAACATCATCTAGTGTTTTTAATATACACAGTAACTTTTTTATCACCCCGGATAATTTAAGGGGCGCTTCAGGACACGGTAGAAGAATGATTTAAACATTAATAAAAAATTTGTTCATCTATTTAATTTTATATTACTTGTAAATAATATCCAAAAAATACTGCGCTAATTTAGTGCAGTATCTTTTATTTTATTTTTATTAATGTTTAAATCATTCTACTACCGTGTCCTGAAGTGCCCCTTAAATTATTTGGGGTGATAAAAAAGTAAACGTTAGACGCCCTGTATAAATAAAAATGAATTGCCGAAATGAAAGTACGTGCATAACTTCCGAACGACTACACCAAATTATCAGAACAGGTTTTTTTTAATCTAACATATTTTTTTAATCTCATAATATGAATTGCGAGTGCGTAAATGAGACGAAGACAGTAAGAGATCTTCAATATATTGACAAATCATTGACATATTGACGTTCAGTTGTTCAGCGAGCAGTTGATAACTTCAAACAGACCATTTTTTTTTCTCTCGGGGGGAAATGCGTAACCGCACCGTACCCGCCGTTGGCTAGACGGCGAGCGTGTGTGGGGCTCTCCCGGCAGAGTGCCAGGCCTACCCACTAAAACCCCCCGGTGTTCTCCCTGCCCTCTTGGGCGCGCTAGGTAAGGTCCGCACTGCGACTCCACTACCCACGCGCCCGGGCAAGCCCGACCAACTGGTCGGGCTATCGCCAAGGGGGGATTGCCCGAGAACACCAGGGCAATCCCCCCTTGGCGATACTCTCATACTCACTGACGTCACTAGACGGGCATCCCGCCTCCCGCTCCCTCTCCGCGGCCTCCCTCTGCGAGATGACATCCTCGCAGAAGGAGGCGACAGCCCCCCATTCCGCCTCGCCGCGGAGCATGGCCACGACCATGCTCGGCAGCGAGAGGTTTGCACCTCCCAGCGCAGCGTCGAGTTCGTTGCGCTGGCGTCGCCAAGCCGGGCACACCAATAGTGTGTGCTCGGCAGTGTCATCGGGAGCGTCGCAGTGATGACACTGCGGCGTTTCCTCCCGACGGGCGACCCGGTGCAGGTAGTGACCGAAGCAGCCATGCCCGGTCAGTACCTGCACCATGCGGAATGTGAGGCTGCCCTGCCGGCGCCCAACCCACTCCTCCAACACCGGACGAATTGCCTCGATCGTCCGGTGGCCGGCAGCTGGGGAGGCGAGTGCCTCACTCCACTGGCGCAGAGCCTCCCTCTGCGCCAGGGTACGAACCCGCTCCACCTCCTGTGGAGAGGATCGTCCCCCCCGTTCTCGAACAGCAACCCGATGCCGATACACCTCCGAAACTTCAAACAGACCATACGTGAGAGGTACGAAGTTCGCCAGATCAGCTAATTTTAAATAACTATACAAACCATAGAAATATAATGCTTCTGAGTTGCTGGTTAGACAGAATGATCCGACGTAAGCTGTGACACGGTAATAGTATATACAGTAGAATGACTTCATAGAAATAGTCGATCTGGGATCGCACTTGGATCGCATAGCTACAAGGGCTGTCACGAATGCAGTTTGCCGCAGGGCATACGCACGAGTCAAACGGAGCGCACGGTTGGTAAGGAGCAGCCCTATCCGTCATTATATTAAATAGGTACACTGTGTACTACACATACAAACATAAATGTTTTGCAAGAAAGAATTTTTCATGATAATGAGACGGTTTCATCACAATTTGTCAACTCAAGACTGATACGTTATCAATAAAAATGCAATCGTACTATGCAATATACATTAATGGCAAAATCCCTTTTCCCCGAATCAACACTCTGCAGCATAGTGCCTATCCCAATATTTTACATTATTTGATGATTCAGCGTTATTGGAAACACTTTGGCGTAGCGTACTGCGATCAGCAAGGGCGGCCCACCGCAAGCGGTTGATTTAGGGAGCAGCAAAATTTCAAAATAATATCATTTTAAATATTTAAACCATTTAATATTCTTTGTGGCGACGATTCGGACCAACTAAAATGAGCAAGGAATTTTTCATTACTTATTCGGGGAATCCACAGAACACAGAAAGAGGTTAGAAAGGCAATCATGCACCGTTTGTACGGGAACCGCTGTCGCCAGTTTTGCTCCCACTTCTTTTCCTTGCACCGCCCATGCAAAGTCGCGCGAAATCGGGCTGAACCAATCACAACGCTCACTGGGCTCCTCATTCATAGAAATTCACTGACGTCCAGCATAAGAATAAACAAGTACAGAGCCGCATGTACAAATAACATTATTTTAGTGATTGACATCGATTAATAGCTATCGATATTAAATATTGCCAGCAATTTAACCATTTGAAATATTTACAAAACCAAAAAATAATTATTACTTTCATTATACGTTTATAATTAATAATATTCAAGTAATATTTTGTTTCTATGTAACAAAATTAAAGCTTTTTAGCTCAAAAATGTTGAAGGTTAGACGTAAAATAAAAGAAAAACTATAATACTATAATGCACCGGTCTGAAAGCATAAACTAGAATGGATAATCTGACAAACGGACGTGCGGTAGTTTAGTTGTTAGGATATTTTAGTTGGATGGAGAAGTAAATATTTGTAAAGTAAATATTTACCTGTAAATTTGTGTTTTTAAAGTACTCAAATCTTCATGTCTTGCATGGCCACCTACCTATGCTAAAATAGTCATATAAATATTATGGTGATATTAAAAATTCTAAGTTGTAAAATTAGTTTAGAATTTGCCCATAATTTTTTTACTAATCGAACTAATTGTATCGTGAAAATTGAAATTAATTTTACAATTTTAATCTTTGATTACATCGCCGTACTTATATGAATAGGATGTTAGAAAGGGTAGGTGTTAGCTTCGCCAAACATTCTGTATTATCGATAAGTAATAATTATTATTATGGCATTTTAAGTGACAAATAATATGTTATTTTTACTTTATACAAATATTTTTAAATATACATTTATCGATAAAATGTAATGCGTGCGTTTTTTGATTAGCACGGCACTATCCCTTGTACTGCGACTACTGCGTTAATGCTCATTAAGCCAAATGCGTCACTACGGAAAGCAGTGTACTACATTACGCGCTCTAAGTAATATGGCAAGAATCGCGGGCGTACATTGCCGGTAATGTATATTTTTTAGAAAAATATTATGTAACTTATCGTTATGATCAGTTTTGGTGGATTTTGACATTATGATCTATGGAATATGGTCATTATGATTAATTTACTACTTACCGATGAAAAGAAATTCCTTCTTTAGCTACACTTGACACCTGACTTCTTGTTTTACAAGTAATTATAGCACAAGAAGGCATTTTTTTTATATTTATAGCGCCGCGCTTCACGATACCCTCACTGTAGTTGTCCGTCAGTGATTAAACAACGCGTTCGCGTTGCGGGGCCACAAGTATGAACATTTAGTCATAGTTGTGGCTACGCGTGCCCCGCCCACATAGCCCTTCTAACCTCTTTCTGTGTTCTGTGGGGGAATCCCTTTTCGTTAAATGAATGTATAAAGTCTGGCGTCCACTATATTAATTCGTCCCCATGTATGCAACGCGTTAATGAAATTGCGCAAAACCTGAAATAAGTTGGTTCAGAACAGAGAGTAGAATCGATTCAACTTATATTTAATTAAAACTATCTTCTTGACATCCTATCGGCGGTGGGACGGCTATTCTACTAGCGACCATAACTCGGGCGAAAAGATAGCATAAAGATAGAAGCTCATAATTATTGTTACCTGCAAGCAGACGCTTATGAAGGTCGCATGTTCAGTTTTCAAGGTTATCCACTTCAAGTTATCTTTACTAATGAGATATTCAAATGACAACTCATAGTTTTTATTTGACTCCTCTGGCAGAGATCCATGACCATTCATATGAATTCTTTCCATCTAAAAACAAATAAAATCAGATATTAAAGTACCTATAAAGATATTTCATTAGGTAGTCATTGGGTGACAATTAACTACATAAATATTTCATTTGCAAATTGAATGTACAGTAAAGTCAAGGAGATGGGTTGTCTTCTGTTGTCAATTAATTATAATAAGGATCTGTGTACGTACTGTATTAGGAAATTGCTTTGATAAATGCAGGAAAAGCTGAGTACTGCAAAATTGCAGCCAAGCTATAGTGTCAACAAGTTTAGTCCCAAAAGTGCTGATAATATAGCAGATTACGACTGCCAATAATACAGTCTACATGTCATTATAATCAAAGAGTAGGACAGGTACTTTGCAACCTATACCAAAAGTGACACCAATATTTCAGATATTTTATTACCTGTGTACATATTGTATTAAGAAATCACCTTGATAAATGCAGGAAAGGCTGAGTACTACAAAATCTCAGCACAGCTATAGTGTCAACAAGTAAAGTCCCAAAAGTGCTGATAATATAGCAGAATAGGACTGCCAATAATGCAGTCTACATGTCGTTATAATCAAACATTAGAACAGGTACTTTACAAGTTATCCTAAAAGTGCTGCCAATATTTCAGATGGGATCAAACCCAAGTTTCATTGAATAAAGCTTAATGTCACTAACTCTCATGATGTTAGCAAAGTTGTTCTGTAGATTAAGCACTGTCATTTAGTGACACAAAATACATGGTATAGGCAATAAGACCTGTGTGACAGATGCTCTTTTTTTAATGTGTCTCTGAGTGGCTCTCACGTCTAGCAGTCTGTTCCATATTTGGATAACATAGGCGGTGGAGCAGAGCAAGACCCAATTTAGAGCCCTCCAATCCCAGCCCAGTGTGAAAGATTCTCTTCGGCGACTTATTTTCATGACTCATGTAGGATACTATTTGTAAGTATTGTAATATGAGAAGGGTCTTAACATCAGAGGCACTAAAGTTGTTTGCCACACATGTTGTTAAAAAAATACTCACAACGTGTAATGTAGTTATCCTCCAACATCTCATTCTTGTCACTTTGAAACACTTTTGTCTAATAGGATGTGTCACACTGGTGAGAGTGAGGTCTTTAGCACCCAGGGTTACTTTCACTCTGCACTGATCTTCAACACTATTTTCCATAACTGAGGATTTTGTTAAAGCTTCTCCTGCTGGTATCCGGCTGTAATCTTGTAATGTTCTTGCCAGCTCCAGGTACTGAAGAACAATTGTGTCTTTATTTTACAAGAATATGTCACATACAGAGAAATTTAGGAAATTCAAATAAGATTTTTCTAGTCTTTATCAAAATCTTCTTGCAATAAAAAATATAACTATAATTACCCATTGCATGGCTGTTGGGCTAGAAGCTGTGGTTCGGCTCTAAGTGAGATCATCAGGCTGTTTATTACTAAGGAATAGAACTACTGTGGCTTCAATTCTTTTTGTTACCCTTATAACCCAAACGAAACTTCTTTTTTAACATTATTAAGCCTGTATCTTTTCAACTTTGCCATTATAATTTGTTATAAAACTTATTAAGAATGTTTAAAACAAAATGCAAAATCACAATTATAAAACTATATTATTAATTATTATATACTTTTTTATTAATTTATTCATTTGCCAACTTACATGCACTTTGGTATTGACAAAATATATTGTTTTAACTAAATATTGATAAGAATAAAATGTTTTGAGTAATTTACCTCTCTTTTCTGCTTATTTGTCTCATAGGAAGATAAGATATTTCTGGTGTGAGTTTCTGCAGTTATCCAACCTAAATCTAATTCTTCTATAACTTGTAGATATAGAAGATCTAGAGATACTTTGTCTATCATTAAATCTACATCATAGCATGGATCCCAGTAACTAAAATAATTAAAAATCAAAATAATTTACAATGACAAAAAGACAATGTTGCATTTAATTCACATGTATGACTATTCTTAATATCATTGCCATACCTTTTCCTTAATACAATTTTATCTTCAGGCCTTACATATTTTTGGGATATGTATGGGGACTCATAATCTTCTAACTTTTTTAAGGATGGCTGACCATCTTTTGCACAGCGCCAATTAAATAAATACAAAGAGAAATATTTTGTCAATTCTTTTGGCAGATTAATATAATTGCATGCAATCTCTAGTATTGTACTTGAAATGTCTGTGGAGGAGACAGACAAAGGTATTCTGTAACCATTCATCAATAAAATTTCTATGTTCACTTCATGCATGCTAACACTATGTGTTTCTTGCTGTGCCGAAAATAGGAATGTTGTGAGTAGATCAGAGTTAGCTAAAGAAGAATTTTGTCCCACTGAAAAAAAAAGTGTTGGTAATTGATAACAGTCCATATTGTATGTAATGCATGACAAAAATAATCACAATATAATTGTAACCATAGGATTATTAGGCTTATTCCATTACCTCTACAAACATTAAAAATCTATGGCATATGATTTTGCTACAAAGGTGTGTACTTTTAAAAAAGCATTGAGACATTAATACATCAATAAATACTTAATTGCAATGCCTGTGCTCTAAAAAACCACTCATTGAGATTAAACCTGAGAATTTTAAGCAACATAAACAAATATACTAACCGCAAAATAGTTATATTAAGGAAATTTTAATAGTATTTTACGAATAATGATAATGTGACACCCAAATATGATCAACAAGGTCATACAATTATACTTTATAAAAAAACATACCAAGTTGCATATATTTTTCTAATGATGCTCTCCGTTCTTCCAGCTGAGCGCTAGTAAGAAACAATTTTTTAGGGGGAAATTGAGGTAATTTATGACCTGGGTTTTGAATTTGCATCTGCTCATGTAAGCAAAGAAGTTGCCTATATCTAGCTGTACAGTGAAAAAATCCATCGATGTATATATTATAGCCCTGGAAGAGAGTCAGAACAAGCATATTAATTAATAATTTTAAAAGAAAATTGCGACAAGAAATAAAGTATGAAAAAAATAGAAGAAATATAAATACCGTGTATGATATTCCATTGTTATCGTGAAATTGTTGAAAATCAAGAATAGAAAAATGCATTGTCGGATCCAAGTAAATAAAATAACATTACTCTATGAATGATATCACACATAAAATAAAAAAGGAATCGCCCACTTTTGTAATCATAACAATTAATCACAGATTACAGTATAGTAGCAATTAATGCAGATTAATAAAATTTAAGTCAAATGTCAATAGAATAGAGACATAGGCTGCGGTCCGAAATAGATAACAGAGGCGCGTTCAGCGCCTCTGGGTGTAGTTGTCCGGTTGTTTTTTAACTCGCTCAAAGGCGTTGAACGGATTGCAGCAACCAAATCTTTTATCTCCCTCTTTCACATAATTTTTTATTTCTCTCTCTTTCTAGTAGATGACATTATAGAATATGGCCGCCAATATCATCCAATCACGTAAGAGTATTTCAGTCATAAACGTCAGAGCGTTTTACAACCATCAAATTCGATGGTTGTTCGGTTGTAACTCGCGCCGACACTCAAAGGTCTTGAACGGGCCGGTTGTTTCACCCGGTTGTCACGCTCGAAGGCATTGAACGGGGTTAGAGCGAAAAATTGTACTTTGCGCGAAGGCTCTGAACGCGCCTCAGCGCTCACAGTGCTGACGATTATAATCATCCTGGGGGCTACCGCCTAACTCATAGCGATCACTCGCTATCCCTTTCGTGACATTAGAATAATAGCTCAAATAATTAAAATAATAGCTCCTGTGACATTAAATCTATTGTTCAAATGTCACGAAAGCTATAGCGAGTGATTGCTATGAGTTAGTGGTGATTTTGATACTTTGTAATAAACAATTGCATAATATTTTTTTCTTAATTTCTGTCGAAATATTACAGATATTAAGTAATTTTAACATTCTTGAAATACAAATACAGCGATTTCTTATAAAAGGTTCATTGTTGGAAGTTCATTGAAACTAAACATTACCTAATATTTAATTTTAAAAAAAGTATCAACTCCTTTATTCTACTGAATATAGTAGGAAAAAAGGCAATCCTTTCACAAATTTAACATTCTAAATTACTACATAAATAAAAAAATATTAGAATATTTTAAGTATCAAAATGTATTTTACCTTCTGTAGACAGTATTACCAGCCCCCCTAGCACGTCCACCAAAACACGATGTGATAAAGCGGTTTATCACGGTGAACTGTCAAAATACAATAAGATTTCGTCGTATTTTGACAGTTCACCGCGATATATCGCTTTATCATATCGTGTTTTGGTGGACGTGCTACGGGGGCAGAGCTAGAATTTTTGAATTTGCCGCTTTTTTCCAAGCTTATGTTTCGTGTGCCAGACTCTAGGTCCTTACTAAAATTGGCGTTTTGCCGTATTAGCCAATTTGATCTTAAATATCTCCTCTATGGTTAGGAATTCCAAATTCAAAATACAGCTATTTACTCATTCATGTATTTGTATTTCGAAAATTATAATTCACTTGTTTTTTCCTCAATTGTTTTTTTTCTTTGCGTCACTCAGTTTACAAAATGGAAAACTTGAAATATCGCGTTATTTACTACTACGAGTTCCACCGTGGCACCAGTGCTGCAGAAACGGCTCGAAGGATTAATGATGTGTATGGCAACGGTGCCGCAAAAGACAATACAGTGCGTTTTTGATTACAACGTTTTCGTTCTGGAAATTTCGACCTGCAGAACAAGCCTCGTGGACGGCCGGAGACCAAAGTGTGGAAGCGGATCCATCGCAAACCACGTCCGAATTAGCTGCACTTGAAGCAAATTGGGAAGGTGAAAAAGCTTGAAAGGTGGGTACTTCACGAATTGAGTGAAGCAAATCAACAAACGCGCGTTGACTGCTGCGTTGCACTACTCAACCGGCACAATAATGAAGGGATTTTAAATCGAATCATTACTTGTGATGAAAAATGGGTCCTGTACGATAATCGGAAGCGCTCATCGCAATGGCTGAACCCTGCTGAACCAGCCAAACCATGCCCCAAGCGAAAATTGACTCCAAAAAAGTTACTTGTGAGCGTTTGGTGGACTAGGGCTGGTATCGTTCACTACAGCTCTCTTAAATCTAGCCAGACGATTACGGAAGATGTCTATTGTCAACAACTGCAAACCATGATGGAAAAGCTAGCTACTAAACAACCGAGGCTGGTCAATCGCTCTAGGCCACTGCTGATTCATGATAACGCTACCACACACTGCACAACAGACGGCTTCCAAATTAGAGGAGCTTCAATTGGAATGTCTAAGACATCCACCGTACTCTCCGGACCTTGCTGCAACAGATTACCATTTTTTTCGAAATTTGGATAACTTCTTGAAAGGGAAAAATTCAACTCCGATGGGGCAGTCCAAACCGCCTTCAAAGAATTTATTGATTCCCGTCCGAATGGTTTTTTTAGTAAAGGGATCGATGAACTACCTATAAGATGGCAAAAGTGCATAGATAGCAATGGTACTTGATTGAATAAATATATTATATTAAAAAAAACGACTTTATGTTCCTCCCATACAAAACGCCTAATACATTCATTTTCAGCAGAAAAATAGCGCGACTAAAAATGTTAACATTTCTTAAAAGAAAAGCAAAACATGGTTAACAATTTCGTTAGCGTGAAAAAATGGTGACGATTAAATGGAAAACTGGGATCGCAATAATTATTGATGACAAGGCTACACGATCAATAAATATCGTGATACTTCAAGGAGTTGGATTCAAAATATCTAGAAATTCTGTGATCCCTATCGCGATCCATCAATATCATAGACTTCATGATCAATAAATATCGCGATCCTAGATGAATTATGATCCAAATATCGTGATAAATATTGAACGTCTAGCATACGCCATAGCGATCACTCGCTGATCGCTATGAGATAGGCGGTAAGGCCGCGGGTCCGAATAGCCGCTCCGTAATTATCATATTACAGGCTGTATGAATATGAATCCGTTCGCCAAATCATAAATCGTTTAAATAAAAAACTATTTGAGTTATCTGGTATTCAAGAACGAGATATAACGGACTAACCCCCAGTTTCTGAAAGGCTGATCAAAATATTGTTCAACTAACATCCATGTTATCTTAACAGCAGTGTCAAATCAATTTGAGTTTCCGAAATGTTTGTTAGCCAAAATTTACTTATCTTTAATAATTAGATTTCTCGTGAGAAATATTTTTAGACACGGTCACATTGCTGAAATCATATATTTTGTTTTATTCATATGTATTTTGAAAATCTAAAATGGGTCTTTCCTTAATAATTTTGAAAAAAAATTGACAGCTGTGTCAACTAACACAGTGATAAGTTGATTTAGCTTTCAGCAACTCAATGCATAGTTAGTATTAGATTGACAGCTTGTTAGTTAATTTTATCGCTGAACAGCCTTTCAGAAACTGGGTGTTAGTTTCCTTTGCCTTCCCATAACAGGCAGAAATTAATAAAATAATAAAAAAACTATTTTACGCTGTAAATTAAAGGAAAATAACGACAAAAGAAGGACCAAAGAATTGGCTGTATGGGCACAGTACCATTTGCGTGAATGGGAAAATGAAATAAAAATAATGTATCTGTCACTGTCAATGTCAACAGAAAAATTTGAAAATCATTGCAAAACTGCGAGAAAAGTTACTTTTTCAAGTTAATTATTTTTTTCCTAAAATTTTACTGAGGTGGGGAGTAGAATCCGTTAAAAAAGTAAATAAACTCTAATTCATAATGCCGTTAATGCCAGTTATCACAATTCAATGTGATTGGAACGATGTTATAAGGTAGACTACTTGTAAATATTTTTTTTGCTTTGAGTATTTAAGATAATTTCGTTTAATTTTTCGATATGTAGTGCGGAGCTAAGGAATTGCTCTTTCAGGTCAACACCTCATTTGGTAACTAAATTTGACCTAGTTGTTGTTTTTCTCTAGTATATACCTATATTTTTTGCAGACTCCCTAATCGGCAGGCATGGATATCATCGAAGTTTTTGAACGAAGCTAGTGTACACGATAAAATTTTGACTTCATTAAATAAAACAGACAATAAAATTAAAATTAATTTTACAAATAATTATCAGCTCATTTCAAATGGTAACTTGAGTTTAGTAGTGAAACATATTGATTCAGGATTAAAAGTTGCTTTTGTAGCACCTACAATGGCTCAAAAAGTGCACAACAAAGCTATTCTGTCAGTGGCAACAGCTGCAAATTCATTGGCAGTATCGTCATGTGAAGAGGACAAGCTTTTGGTGTGGGATAGTAGAACTGGTTTGTATGTTTATACTCAAGAGTATATGTTTTAATAACAATTTTAAATCTGTTCTGTTCATTTCTCTATTGCATGCTGTGAAACATACCTAATATTATGTAAAGCATTTAACCTGTGGTCTGCAGACCACCAGGGATCTGCTTTTACTTGTGTGATGTGTGGTGATCCATCTTTGGACTATTTAATTTATCTATCTATAATATATAAAGCTCAATTCTATACTATAAAGCTCGATTTTTAACAAATATTAATATACAAATACACAAGTAGAATCTGATTTGAATTACAACAAGTAACATCAACCCAAATATTACTAAGTTATCATGGACCCGAAAAAAAGTCAGACGGAATGTTGTTGAATCAAGAGTGAAGTATGCAAATGGCAGCACATTTGTATGTGTGCATGTCTTGCTCGTTGAGAAATGATGGCAGTTTGTCTTGCTCATTATATTGTGTAACAATTATACCTACTAAAAACTATAGGCCCTACTTCCCTAACCACTGCACCACTGCGTCGCTGAACCTCACCACGTTACTCTGGCACCCAACGTGGGGCGTATATTTTCGGTATTAAAACATAATAATTTTACTAGAAAATTGTGGTTTATATCATTTATTTTCAGGTGATGTTAAATTGGAACTGAAAGGTCATGGAGGCCCAGTGTACAGATGTCGGTTCTTTCCATCATGTATTGTTGTTTTATCAGCTGGAGCAGATGGCTCCTGTAGAATTTGGTCTGCTGAATCAGGAATAAATCCTGTGACATTAAAAGGACACACAATGGCAGTATCCGATATATGTATCATTGATAGAGGGAGAAATGTTCTATCAGTTAGCAAGTAAGTACATTTACTGTGAAGTCGTAAAATTTGTGTCTTTAGACTGGTACCTATCTTAAAAGTACTTTCATGTGTTATAAATATTTGTGCTTTGAATTGTCTGCTATTATTTTTCAGAGATGGTGCAGTTAAGCTCTGGGATGTTGGACAGTCTAATTGCCTAAGTAACCTCTTAGAGGGTCTAGGACCTATTAATTGCTGTGCTTTAACAACAACAAGTGAAGAGTTTGTAGTCAGTGATGAAAGAGAGGTAATAGCATTTGCATATTCATTTAGTTAGATGGTGGTCACAAAAAAAAATCAAAGTACCATCAAAACATTGAAATAGTTATAATGTTTTAAATCAAATTACCAAATTATCAACAAGAGAGTGTTCCAGAGTCATCTGCATGTATATTTCTATCTTACCTATTTCTGCTGCCAAACAACAGTGCTTGCATTGCTGTTTCCCAGTTTGGAGAGTAAGACAGACAGTGAAATTACTGGGTACTGTGACTTGACATCGTATCTCTCAAGTTGGTAACATACATTGGTGTCCTTGTAGGGATTGTAGATTTGCAAGTTTCCCAAGAACCACATGTACTGTAGGCGACTGAAGCCACTTACCATCAGGTGGGCAGCCAGCTTCTTACCAACATAGTTGTATAAAAAAATTCAGTGATAAAATCTTTTGTTAATTTGGCAATTGAGTATATTGTACATGGTTATTTTTTTATCACCCTGGAAAATTTAAGGGATGCTTCACGACATTGTATTAGAATGATTTAAATATAAATAATAAAAATAACTCCCTTACTTAATTTTATATTAATTTTAAAAAAAATCCAAAAAATGCTGCATTAGCCGAGAGCAGCATTTTTAGAGATTAAAAAAAATATATATTTTTTTTTTATATTACTGGATGTGTCCTGAAGAGTCCCTAAAATTTTCCAGGGTGATAAAAAAATTACCGTGTATATAACTTTCTATGACAGTACATGCACATGTGGCACATAGTAGGCGGAGTACAGGTTGCCAAGACCGGACTTAAGTCCCGCATACTGGACTTAAGTCCCGCATTATCTCACAATTTCAGTGACATAATCTCTATGTCTTAAAGAGAAGCACGACGGCGCGTATTTAGTGCTACTGACGTGATACAAATTTCTTGACGCTTGCCAATGCACACGTATGGGACATGTGTGACTGAGTTTTATCACAGATTTCTTGGCGTACCTGTACTCCGACTGCTGTAGTTCTAGCAAGGTGTTTATTAGTTGGGAAGATGTAACCAACTTAGCCCTAGTTTAAACCAGGACTATGCTTAGATCATATTTTGTGTATCCAGAATAAAGGGTCTCGTTCTATGTATAACATAATTAAAATTTTAAATTGATAAAGTGTCAATGTCTTCAGAGGTAACTAATAATTTAAGAATAATAAAATTCTCCAGTTCTTTGCAGAGTAAAATTTTCTAAAAACTATCTTGAGACTTTGACCTTTAAGACAAAAAAAGAAAAATCGAATTTGAATATTTAACGTAATGACGTGATTATTTGTGATTTTATTTATCTCTGTATTTTTAATGTCAGAATAAAGCAATTTACAGTAATACCGATAACGATATTTATTACTCTTCTTTTTAAGGTTGGAACATCCAATAAGGTGATAGTTGTTGGTTGCGAAAGTGGTCAAGTAATATCTGCCCACATCGCAAAACGCCAGGAAGTGTTTCGAAAGCAACTGGATTCTCCCTGTAATGCCTGCATAGTTATTGACGAGTCAATAATTGTAGGCTGCTCTGATGGAAAGGTAAACTATTTTTTTCATAAATTTACATAATCTACCAGATCTGTGTGCATGACATAATATTGATTCATAAAACAGTATTGTCATAAATATGACATGCTTGTGAATTTGAAATAAAAAATATTATTATGCCCTTTGTCGCCTCCCTATCTAATCATCATAATTATAATATGCGGGCCAATAGGATTACTTCGACATCCAATACTAAAGTGTTTCTTTTTTATTATTTCAGCTGATGCAATTGGATATCACAGATGGTTCTGTCAAAAGAGAATGGAATGAGTCTGCAAACCCAGTTTTAAGCTTGGCCTCACTACCTAGTCATCTTTTTGTGGTGGGCCGACAGGATGGCACCTGTACAGTTCTGTCATTACTTGATGCACACGAAACTACCAGGGTCCAGCTGACAGGATCGGATTGTGATGGCATTCGAGATATAGCGTTTAATGGCAAATGGATATCTACTGGCTCAAGAGACAGTAATGTGCGGAAATACGATTTCAATCAAATCATAGTGCATTTCAAGTAATTGTATTTATTGTAGTTTGTAATATTATTTAAGTAAACATTGTTAAGAGATAATGATAAAACCAATACGCGTGTGATATAAATTTGTGCTTGTAAATGTTGTTTATTGGATATATGAGGTGGTGTCAAAAGCCGAAGAGAAGGATACTTGAATAATAATAATCATTATATATTTAAATATTTTTAATAGATCTATGCGATTAAAAATTGCAATTTTGATTTAAAAACTGTTATTAGATTTTTTTTTTAAATTATTAATGTTCTGTCTTAATATTGGCGATTTACATTTTGAATATACATAGTTTTATAACAGTTACAGCAATGTTTACTTGAATCCACCTAAAGAAGGAACACAAAAATAAACATTAAAACTGGCTGTAAAAAAAAAAATATTTTTCAAATACAGGATGTCCCAGAAGCCGACGTCAAGCCGAAAGCAGGTGATAGACTAACTCATATATGTTATCAGAAAAATATAAAAAAAAATCTTTGTCACCTATTTAAAAAAAATCTAGCATTAAAAAAAATGGATAAAATTTACACCCTGTGACGGTTTTTTCAGTGTTGTTGCTACAATTCTTGACTTTTCTAAACATTTTCTTTTGTTTTGTAATCCTGAATAATGTTTCTGTATACTCTAATCTAAAATTTAAAGCCAGCTGCTCCAAATTAGAAGAATATGCCATTTTTATCTAAATTAAATATTCAAAATTAATTTTTCGCATAGCTTTAACAAGCTGTACTGAAAAAAAATGTACTATGCGAGTTTGGCAAGTAACTGCAAAAGTTGGCGCATTCAATAAGGATTCCAAAATGGTATGATACTTGGTAGATAATTTCTACGATTGCAAACAATATTTTTTTTTCCAAAAACAGACAGTTTTGACCGACTGCCGAACCAAGTACATAGTGAAACAAGATTTCGTCCCCCTTACGAGGACGCAAAGCCAATCGAAACTGTGACTGACCTACGGCAAAGAATAATAGAAGTAAATGATTTTGTTAATAATGGAAGATTCGCCCGCTTGATAGCCCGATCTTTTTTAAGGGCCCATGGCGCGAAAAAATTGCAAAAAGGCCGTTGGCGTTTTTGATATTTTACGTTAATGTTCGAGTTAATTGACCGGGAAAAAATAAATTTAAGATCTTAAATTATGTGTTTACACTGTCACCGTCATCATTTTTCAAATTTACTAACAATTTTATTTTTTGTGGCTGCCGTACGAAAAATCTTCATAAACCTTTTTACAAGCTTTTATTTAGCTTACTCGTATGTATGTTCGGGTCTAATTTTGACCCACTTCCCGGTTTCCGATTAAGTTGAAATTTTGCCTGCATATGTATACGAGTATATGTATTATGACGACATGGAGCTGATCTGATGCTAGAGCTGAAGGGTGGCCATAGGAACTCCGCAATAAAATGACTCAGCCCCATCGAGTTTGGGCTCGTTTGATTCGCATTCACGAGTACTTTGGTCCTATGTGGTAACCAGGGTCTGATGCTGGAGCTGGAAGGTAGCTAAAGGAACTCCGCAATAAAGCAACGCAACCCCATCGAGTTTGGGCACGTTTGATTCGTATTGACGAGTACTTTGGTCCTATATGGTAACCAGGGTCTGATGCTGGAGCTGGAAGGTAGCCAAAGGAACTCCGCAATAAAACGACAGAACCCCATCGAGGTTGGGCTCGTTTGATTCGTATTGATGAGTTCTTTGGTCCTATATGGTAACCAGGGTCTGATGCTGCAGCTGAAAGGAGGCCATAGGAACTCCGCAATAAAACGACAGAACCCCATAGAGTTTGGGCTCGTTTGATTCGCATTCACGAGTACTTTGGTCCTATGTGGTAACCAGGGTCTGATGCTGGAGTTGGGAGGTGGCCATAGGAACTCCGCAATAAAACGACAGAACCCCATCGAGTTTGGACTCGTTTAATTCGTATTGATGAGTTCTTTGGTCCTATATGGTAACCAGGGTCTGATGCTGGAGCTGGAAGGTGGCCATAGAAACTCCGCAATAAAACCACACAACCCCATCGAGTTTGGGCTCGTTTGATTCGCATTCACGAGTGCTTTGGTCCTATGCGGTAACCAGGGTCTGATGCTGGAGCTGGAAGGTAGCCAAAGGAACTCCGCAATAAAGCAACGCAACCCCATCGAGTTTGGGCTCGTTTGATTCGTATTGACGAGTACTTTGGTCCTATATGGTAACCAGGGTCTGATGCTGCAGCTGGAAGGAGGCCATAGGAACTCCGCAATAAAGCAACGCAACCCCATCGAGTTTGGGCTCGTTTGATTCGTATTGACGAGTACTTTGGTCCTATATGATAACCAGGGTCTGATGCTGGAGTTGGGAGGTGGCCATAGGAACTCCGCAATAAAACGACAGAACCCCATCGAGTTTGGGCTCATTTGATTCGTATTGACGAGTTTGGTCCTATATGGTAACCAGGGTCTGATGCTGGAGCTGGAAGGTAGCTAAAGGAACTCCGCAATAAAGCAACGCAACCCCATCGAGTTTGGGCTCGTTTGATTCGTATTGACGAGTACTTTGGTCCTATATGGTAACCAGCGTCTGATGCTGCAGCTGGAAGGAGGCCATAGGAACTCCGCAATAAAGCAACGCAACCCCATCGAGTTTGGGCTCGTTTGATTCGTATTGACGAGTACTTTGGTCCTATATGGTAACCAGGGTCTGGTGCTGGAGTTGGGAGGTGGCCATAGGAACTCCGCAATAAAACGACAGAACCCCATCGAGTTTGGGCTCATTTGATTCGTATTGACGAGTACTTTGGTCCTATATGGTAACCAGGGTCTGATGCTGGAGCTGGAAGGTGGCCATAGAAACTTCGCAATAAAACCACACAACCCCATCGAGTTTGGGCTCGTTTGATTCGCATTCACGAGTACTTTGGTCCTATGTGGTAACCAGGGTCTGATGCTGGAGCTGGAAGGTAGCTAAAGGAACTCCGCAATAAAGCAACGCAACCCCATCGAGTTTGGGCTCGTTTGATTCGTATTGACGAGTACTTTGGTCCTATATGGTAACCAGGGTCTGATGCTGGAGCTGGAAGATGGCCATATTAACTCCGCAATAAAGCAACGCAACCCCATCGAGTTTGGGCTCGTTTGATTTTTCTTGATGAGTACTTTGATCCTAGCCTAGATAATATCCGTATGCAACCCCATCTTTTCTTTTGTGCGACCTTCCCCAATTTGTCAAAATATCAAATGAAAGAGCTTGAATTGTAGAATGAATTGTAGAATATAGTAGGTATATTATGTAAAATAATCAAATCCAAGATGGCCGCTGTTCCCGAACGCGTGTCACTGTCCTTTTGATACGTTTACTCTATTACTTTGTATTCCTATTTTGTATTATTTTTTGATAGATTTGATTATTGTTTTGTTTTATATTTTTTGACATTCCATTGCTTTTATAACATTGTATGGTTCGTAATTATATTAAAACCACAAAATACAATTCTGAGTTTATTTTAACTTCATTCAGTTACAGCCGCCGTCACAAATTGACAGATTATTTTTAAGTACAATCCCCACAATATGGTTATCAAATGAAAGTGCATGACTTGTAAAATACAGTAGGTACACCATGAAAAAAACTAAAAACCAAGTTGGGCGCTATCACAAAAGATTTATAAAAACTAACTTTTATTTTAATGCCCTAAAAAGAGGAAAATAAACATTAATTTATTTTTTCATTACAATCCAGCGAATGGCTACAATGCACTAAAAAGTGCGTTGAACACAAGAAAATATTTATTTCAATAAATATTGGTAATTCTAAGGAAAAATATTTTTTTTATATATAGGTAAATCTTGCGACAAGCTTTTATATTTTATAAAAAATGTATCATGTAATAAATTTAAGTTTATTTTCGTCTTATTAGGGCATTAAATAAAAGATTGTTTTTAAAAATCTTTTTACTATTATTTTAGGACCAAAGAACTCGTCAATACGAATCAAACGAGCCCAAACTCGATGGGGTTGTGTTGTTTTATTGCTGAGTTCCTATGGCCTCCTTCCAGCTGCAGCATCAGACCCTGGTTACCATATAGGACCAAAGTACTCGTCAATACGAATCAAACGAGCCCAAACTCGATGGGGCTGTGTCGTTTTGTTGCGGAATTCCTATGGCCACCTCCCAACTCCAGCATCAGACCCTGGTTACCATATAGGACTAAAGTACTCGTCAATACGAATCAAACGAGCCTAAACTCGATGGAGCTGTGTCGTTTTATTGCAGAGTTCCTATGGCCACCTCCCAACTCCAGCATCAGACCCTGGATACCATATAGGACCAAAGTGCTCGTCAATACGAATCAAACGAGCCCAAACTCGATGGGGTTTTGTTGCTTTATTGCGGAGTTCCTATGGCCTCCTTCCAGCTGCAGTATCAGACCCTGGTTACCATATAGGACCAAAGTACTCGTCAATTCGAATCAAACGAGCCCAAACTCGATGGGGCTGTGTCGTTTTATTGCGGAGTTCCTATGGCCACCTCCCAACTCCAGCACCAGACCCTTGTTACCATATAGGACCAAAGTACTCGTCAATACGAATCAAACGAGCCCAAACTCGATGGCGTTGCGTTGTTTGATTGCGGAGTTCCTATGGCCACCTTCCAGTTCCAGCATCAGACTCTGGTTACCATATAGTATCCAAGTTCTCGTCAATACGAATCAAACGAGCCCAAACTCGATGGGGTTGTGTTGTTTTATTGCGGAGTTCCTATGGCCATCTTGAACTCTAGCATCAGACCCTGGTTACCATAATGAATCAAAATACTCATACTCGTCAATGCGAATCAAACGAGCCTGAACTCGATGGGGTTGTGTCGTTTTATTACGGAGTTCCTTTTGCCACCGTCCAGTTTCTTCATCAGATCAGCTCCATGTTATCATAATATTGCATTGTCTGTCACGCGATATACATATGCATGCAAAATTTCAGCCCAATCGGAAACCGGGAAGTGGTCAAATCTACATTATATTATATACTTACAGTGCAAGCTAAATAAAAGCTTGTAAAAATAAAACTTGATAAAAACATGCCTGTATTTACTATAGTTTAACACAGTAATAAACAACAATTTTTTCCAAAATAAACACCTACGGTATTTTGCTAGGCGGCCGCACCGATCGCTCGACCGAGTGCGCGTGTGTGCGTGAGCGACGCACACAAACGGAGACTAGACAAATTTACCTAAACTAGCTCGGGCTCGCGCGGATGGTGGGCCCTTAAGAAGATGTCGAGCCTGCATTAGAGCTGAAGGAAGACAGTTTGAACACCTGTTGTAGTTTATGTTAAATAATTTTTGTGTATTTAATTTATTTCACTATCTGTCTCTCTCACACTTCGTAAAATGACTCTCCCGGTCTCACTCAAACTAGAATGTTAAAGTTACGGCCTTAAAGCAAACCATGGGTACATTAGAATAAATTTTAAGTACGTAAGAAAAATTTGTTCAAAACTGCCTGTTTTTGGAAAAAAAAAAAATTGTCTGCAATCGTAGAAATTATCTACCAAGTATCATACCATTTTAAAATCCTTATTGAATGCGCCAACTTTTGCAGTTACTTGCCAAACTCGCATAGTACATTTTTTTTCAGTACAGCTTGTTAAAGCTATGTGAAAAATTAATTTTGAATATTTAATTTAGATAAAAATGGCATATTCTTCTAATTTGAAGCAGCTGGCTTTAAATTTTAGATTAGAGTATACAGAAACATTATTCAGGATTACAAAACAAAAGAAAATGTTTAGAAAAGTCAAGATTTGTAGCAACAAGAGTGAAAAAACCGTCACAGGTTATAAATTATATCGATTTTTTTAAATGTTAGATTTTTTTTAAAATAGATGACTTAGATTTTTTTTAATATTTTTCTGATAACATATATGAGTTAGTCTACCGCCTGCTTTCGGCTTGACGTCGGCTTCTGGGACACCCTGTATACACGGTGTTTCATAATAACCAATAAATATTTTATCGTTATCTAAAACTAATTAATTAATTGTGTTTACCCGTAATGTCATTCAACCCAAATTTTTCATGTAAATCATAGACATGATGATGATACTATGATATACATGAAAATTTTGGGTTGAATAACATTACGAAAAAACCATTTAATAATTAGTTTTAGATAACGATAAAATATTTATTGGTTATTATGAAACACGGTGTATAATTTAACTGGCAACAGTAAAATTTAAAAGAAATAGTTAATAGTATGAAAATATAACTTTACCTTCACTCTCCTAATTTCATTCAATTTTGATAGCGTCTTGTAAGCTTGAACATTTAACCGTTTCCACAAAACTGCATCTTTATCGACTTTCACCTTTAGCTTTATCCAATACATCGCATCCATTTTTTCGTTATTCCTAGATATTCTTGTCTCGCGTTCTAAAAAGATTGATATTGTAAAACTTATCATTTCACAAACATTTGTTTATTTTTCCAACTAACTTAAGAATCTCCATGAGCGTATGTTGCAGTGTTGCTTCGGTGTGTTGTAAGCAAGCACGATATTGCTGATAGTACAAAAACATCTTAATAACGTTATAGGGCGTCCGCTGCTTTGAGCTTGGGTTGGGATGCCGGACGTCCGCGGTCTGCAGCGCCGGACTCTCGCTTCACGCAGTGCCAGTAGTACAATTTTGATCGCGTGAGTGTATACATTTGTACAGTCGTAGCGTATTAAATTATTTGTTGAGTTACTATCTAGTTGAAAAACGACGTAGACGATTGCTTCATGAATTTGCATGAAATAGGGCGCTCGTTTAACGCAGCGGACGCTCTTACTGATCAAGTCAGAAAATTTCCTTCTGTACAAAAATGTGACTTGCAATGAGAATGTTATACAACTCAGATCTTTTTGTTATACCTTTTCTCTGTGTAAGTTGCATAATTTCTTTAGATAAGGCTTCAAACCAATTAATCCACTTATCGAAATTTTCTAAAATATGTTCCATGTTCTTACACCATTCTTTTAATTTTTCTTTGTTAATATTGCCTGGAAAAAATATAAGGTGTCTTTATAAGAAATATTAGTAATATTGGTTTGAATCATTGTATTTCCTTATGGCTCCTTTGAACGCATCCCCTTTCATTCGCATTTACTTATATATTATTTTCCACAATCGGTATTTAGGGTGATCTTTTTGTCACTGTATAAATTTCATAGAACATATTAATATACCGTACAATTATTGAGATTTATTAAAAACTAGCTGTGCTCGCGACTTCGTCCGCGTGAAATAGTAACTTTTGTTGAGGTTGATAAAAAGTAGCCTATGTTATACCTTATATAATTAGCTAGCTATTAGTGAAAGTCCCGTCAAAATCGGTCCAGCCGTTCCGGAGATTAGCGGGAACAAACAGACAGACAGACAAAAAATATATATTGTTTTTGTTTTTGGTACCCGATATACATTCATACCCATTTAGTAATGTTATTTTGACAGTACAAACAGACACTTCAATGTTATTTATTTGTATAGATACTTTTCTATTTGAAGTACTACGGTTTTTATTTTTAAAAGCAATACTGTATTAAATTAACCTAATCAACAAGTACTTACTATATTTATTCTTTAGTTCTGCAGTATTAGCAAAACTGATATTGTGATTAAGTGGTTGAAATGCATAATCTTTAATACAATTTCCTTTTTGTATAAAGTTTCGGTTAGACTCACGTGTATTTTCTCCTTGAATTTTTAAAACATTATTTTTTTTAGAGCCTGTTGGTTTTTGTTCTTGGTACATGTCCACAAGTTGATCTTTAAACGCTATTGAACTTTGAATACTGAGGTTTTCGTGGCATATTTCTTGCGATGATTTAATTATGGGAATAGTTTTTTGTGAATCTGTTGTATTAAACTGAGTGTCTTGGTCAAAATTCTTTACGCCAAGTGTTTGTCCTTCATTGTAAATTTCCTCGCGTGTTAGACTATCATCGACGTAAGAGAGAAGTGACACCTTTTCATCACTTTCTAAAATTTTTCCAAGCGACGTTATCGATCTACTTACACTTTCAGTGATCTTGACTATAGGAGTTTGTAAGTCAGTAGGCCATGTTTCGTCCACGTTACCTACAACGTTTTGAACAGTTCACAGATTATCATAAATAAACTGTTTAGTCCTCGTGGCTCACTTTTGACTTACATCTACGTCTGTGTGCATTGAGACCTGCAAGTTCTATTGTGATGTGTAGCCGCTGCCGTTATAATTTAGCTTGCTGTCACAGTCTTAACAATTTCATTACTAGTTAATAATAGTACGATCGGTACGGTTTTTATAGGAGTCGGTGGCACTGTGGACTCGGCTCTTGCCTTCCAATCGGGAGGTCCGGGGTTAGAGATCGGCATGTACTAACGTGTTTTTCGTTTTCGAATTTCATATGTACATTTGTCGGACGCTCCTAACGGTGAAGGAAAACATTGTGAGGCAACCTGCATACATCTGCGAAGAAATTCAAGGGTGTACGTGAAGTTACCAATCCTCACTGGGCCAGCGTGGTTGACTAAGGCCTAATAAACACCCCTAGCTTAGGGTAGGCTCGAGCCCCTCGGTAGGGACGTATATGAGCTGATATGATGAAATAAGATAAGACAAAAAATAGTTTTCGTATAGAACTGCTCGGGTAAGTTTGAAGTTACTTGGCACAAGATAAATATTTTCTTTTTACATAAATAGGCTATGTCCAAGTGATACTGAGTCTCTTGTGTGAATTTGAATTCTTATTTAATCCAGTATCATGGACAATTATAGACGCAATCAATTTGTTAAGGTTACAACGACAAATGTACGATTTCGTCTGTCGAAAGTATATATGAAATCTAACACTTATGCGCCCGACTATTAGGCTTTGCAGGTCGTCTGAGATTCATTAGAGACTATTATGTAGTAGAATGTGTATAGCGTATTGATGTTGATTTTAAAATTAAATATACACTTACGGAGTAAATGTTTATTTGGCAGAGACAATTTTATATTGATGTTACAATTTGATGGATTCGGGAATTTGAACACATTTTCTTTATATTCATTGATTGCACCAAATACGTAACTAAAATTTTAAGCAATAGTTACTTAACGAAATAGAAACCATATTTATAAATATCAATGTTATAAATAAAGACATATAAATAAGATGGCTAAGTATAACATAAAATTACCTCTTTTCATTACTATCTTTAAATTGATTTAGAAAAGCTGGAAATAAAAAGTATCAACATTATTATTTTTAGGTTTTAATGTGAAATATTGTTAATTGGAAGAAATAAAGAACAATAAAATAACAATAGATTACCCAAATCAGTTTGTGAAAATGTTACTTTTTTGTTCATATAACCACTTACATTATGAACATTATCATGTTGAGAATCATTCGAAACAAGCGAATGGTTTTTATCTAGTGTATCTTCAGGAATCTTTAAGTGTTGCACTTGGTCTGTTATTGATTTTCTTTCTGAGGAATAATTTAGTGGCATAATGTTGTCACTATTTTTATTACTGTGACTTGTATTTTGACGGTCTCCTTTGTTTTTATTGGCTTCGATAATGTTTTTGATAATAGTGTTTATTTCGTTCTCCACCTGCAAAATAAAATGTTCTTTACTTCTTCAGTACTAACTTTAGTCTTGTTAATCAGATACGAAAAATACTGGATTTTGGTTCTTTAGACCAGTTTCTTCTGTTTTATTGTATTTTATGATATTATAGTTAAGTGATTTAAATAAATTTTACCTTATTCGCACTCTCGTCAGTTACAGCGTCAGGTTCTATATCGATTCTTTCATTGTTAGTGATATTATGAATAATGGTTGTAATTACGTTCTGAATGTGAGCAAAATTTTGCTTCGCATCTTCAAAATCGTTTGAGCTTCCTGCTTTACTACGTTCTTGTGAAATTCTAATTTCAGTTGGATCCATTTTTAATGTCATTTCTTGATTATAACTAATTAGTTCTACATTGTCCAAATTCTCATTATCTTCAGTTATATTTACATTATCTTCTTCATTTATATTATTAAATATACTATCGCAAATGATTCCTAATTCCATTTGCATTTCATTAAAACCAATAACACTATTTGTTTTTACATTGAGTTTTATGTCAGATGATTCTTGATACTTACTGATTTCTAGGTCCATTAATTGTTCTGATTTTGGAGATTCTGTTATTGATATTTTTTTATGTTGAGTAGACAGTTCGTCACTTTCCTTATTGATATTTTCATAAGTACTATATTGTTTAAATTGTTTGTTTTTATCGCTGTTAAGAACATTTCCTATAATGGTTTCGATTTCATTTCGCATATAAACAAAATTCATTTGAGTATCTTCGGATTGTTTTGTGTATAGTTCAGTGGCTTCTTGTAAATTTTGTAAGCCAAAATCTAATATGTTAGTTCCGTCACTTGGTATAGCATACTTATGTTTAGAATCATTACTGGAAAGTACCAATGTATCGATCGCAGTATCATGTAAGAGGTCTTGATATGAATTATTGATTTCTTTATTTTTTTTAATAATAGAGTCAGCCTTTCGAATAGAAAGACCTTTGTTATCATCGTCATCTACATAATGAATCTGTTTAGTCTGTAAAAAGCTTATATTAAGTGACTTATTTACTTATATTATGAGCCTTGTATGTAGGCACTATCAATCAATTAAGTATTATTTTACTAAATCCTGATATACGATTTTTATAGAGATATAAAGAATTTTATTATTTTTTATATATCACTAAACGGCTGCTCTTATAACAAAGAAAATAAATTATAACAATGTAGTTAAGCAAGACAGCAATATTTTAAATGATATAGTTTTAAATAATAAGTACAAAATCGAACCTAAAGGCAGTCACTGAAAGGTGAAGGTAATCTTAATATTGAAAATTACTAGCAGATATTATTCAAAGGAAACATTCGTTAATTTACAAAAATAAATAAAGCTGCATTCGAAGATTATTTATAAATCTCTTGCCATTGCCCTATACTTTTATGGTAGGGAGATAGCGTTAGGTAATTATTAAGATTAACCAGTTTTCATACTTCAAATTAAAGGTCATTGGACATTTTACTATGTGACATTTACCCACGGCTAACAAAAATAAAATTTGGCTGGATGTATAGGTAATAATATCTAGATTATAATGGGATAGGTAGGCATATCTGTAGGTCGTGGGATTAACCCAAAAATGACCATAAAAGTATAAAAAATATAATAAGAATTGTTTTTTTTATCTTGTTTTCTTGCAAAAATCAAAAAGATATAAAGTTATGATAAATGAAAAACGAATTTTTTGATTCATTTTCATTCTGCTGCGTCCAGTGATTTACTACCAAACGTAAACGTTGGTAGTAAATCAATGGCTGCGTCCAAACACAAGACACACGGAGATAACAGTAGTAAAACAGATCACACAACGGATGACGAAGTGACAGCTTTTTGCGCACGGCCGTCGCTCCTAAAAGTAGGTAGATTAGTCTTGATCTCAAAAGTAATATTCTGGTTCGTGCAACATGGGGGTAACATGAAAGGGACAAAAGTAACTTAAAATGTTCCAAAAGTAACATTCTGGCAACGCTGTCAACAGGCGCAAGTGCACATGACATGCCATAACCTGTTTTACGAGATAATATGCGAGGGAGAGAAAGTGAGACGAACGAAACATTCCAACCACGTGACAGGTATTATTCAGGTAGGTACCCAGATAGCATTGGCAAGTCTGGCAAGTTTGAATCAAACTTTGTAGTTTCCTATTGACAACCTTGCATGATTTTTGTTTTTTGCGGCATTATACAATGTTGCAATGTACATACAATTATGCCATCACAAACTTTAAAAAGCGACTAGTTTGTTGGGGCAATATTGTAAGTACTTATATTGCGTTATTGAAAAAACATACATCGTGCAAGCTTGAAACAAGCATCATGCAAGCTTGTTGATGGGAAACTAGAAAGTTTGATTCAAACTTGCCTCAACTGTGGCAAGATTGCATGCTATCTGGGTAAATACCACGGAGTAATATTTTAATTTGCTGGCTGGTCTGATTATTTCGGTTTGCCCATCGCTCTGAATCGAAATAACTACAGAAAATGAAATGTGGATTTAAGCAGCAGGATCTAAAAGTATTTTGGTTTTTGTTCGCGACTTTTACTAACCCGGGTAAAAAATGTCCGATGTCCTTTATTAAAGACAAGCCAAGACAAACAAAATTTTGAAACACTGTATTTACTTGCAGTTAAAAGCTATAAATTACTTGAGTAGCTAATCTATCGCACTTCCGAACAGATGTGGTGGTCCGAACCATGAAGCAAAAACAGTTTTTGCTTCATGGTCCGAACCGAACGTTAACTTTTTTTATCGTTTACGTGCAGTGGCGTAGCTAGTATGGGTGGTACTCGGGGCGGAAATTGTGGTGTCACCCCAAAATGGAAAACGGGTAAAATAATAAAAATGAGTGTATAAAACACACATTAATAGCAATTTGAATAGGGCTATACATACGAGGGCGATTCAACAAATATTTAACCTACAAAAGAAAAACGAAAATTTTAAGAAAGTAGGTAGAGATTTATTTTTCAACATAGTCTCCTTTCAATTCAATACACTTGGCCCAGTGATGCTCCAACTTTTTTAACCCGTCCAAAAAATACGATTTCCCGAGGTCTTCAAAATAGGTCTCTGTTGCGGCGATGACCTCATCATTCAACCCAAATCTTTTGCCAGCGAGTGACTTTTTCAGATTTGGGAACAAGAAGAAGTCACAGGGAGCCAAATCTGGAGAATACGGTGGATGGGGCAGCAATTCGTAGCGCAATTCGACCAATTTGGCCATGACGACGGCGGAGCTATGAGCCGGCGCGTTGTCGTGGTGGAACAGCACCTTTTTCTTTGCCAAATGGGGCCTTTTTTTTCAATTCGGCGTCGAATGGGCTCAATAAGTCGGAATAGTAGAGCCCCGTGATTGTTTTACCCTTCTCGAGGTAATCGATGTAGATCACACCTTGTGAGTCCCAAAAACACTGGCCATCACCTTTCCGGCCGATTGAACAGTCTTCGCCTTCTTTGGAGCACGTTCGCTGGGTAAAGTCCACTGTTTCGACTGTTCCTTGGTCTCTGGTGTGTACCAGTGAACCCATGTTTCGTCGACGGTCACAAAACGACGCAAGAACTCCGCCGGATTGCGTTGAAACAGCGCCAAACATGTCGCCGATGTAGTCTCACGGTTGCACTTGTTGTCTGGTGTGAGCAAACGCGGCACCCATCGCGCCGATAACTTTTTCATACCCAGTTCTTCGTGCAGAATATGATGCACTGTCCCTTCTGCGATGCCTACAGTCTCAGCTATCTCGCGGATCTTCAATCGCCGGTCTGCCAACACGAGATCGTGGATTTTTTTTACGTTTTCCTCCGTAGTAGCCGTTTTCGGTGCACCTGGGCGTAGCTCATCAAAAACCGACGTGCGGCCACGAGCAAACTCGTTGAACCAGTTTTTGACGGTCGCCATCGAAGAAGAGTCTTTGATTTCGCTGCGCGTTTTCCCTTCCAAAAACAAGAATCTAATCACTGAACGATATTGTTCTTTTTCCATTTTTAGGGTTCCATAGCCAAATGGCAAAAAACGGAACCCTTATAGATTCGTCATGTCTGTCTGTCTGTCTGTCCGTGTATGTCACAGCCACTTTTTTCCGAAACTATAAGAACTACACTGTTGAAACTTGGTAAGTAGATGTATTCTGTGAACCGCATTAAGATTTTCACACAAAAATAGGAAAAAGCCATAAATTTTGGGGGTTCCCTATACATGGAACTGTAACTCAAAAATTTTTTTTTCATCAAACCCATACGTGTGGAGTATCTACGGATAGGTTCAAAAATCATATTGAGGTTTCTAATATCATTTTTTTCTAAACTGAATAGTTTGCGCGAGAGACACGTCCAAAGTGGTTCTAAAATAAGAGAATGATAAAATTAAAAAAATATATGATGTACATTACCATGCAAACTTCCACAAAAAATTGGTTTGAACGAGATCTAGTAAGTAGTTTTTTTAATACGTCATAAATCCTACGGAACCCTTCATGGGCGAGTCCGACTCGCGCTTGGCCGGTTTTTGTAAAACCGACCGACACGCTCGCTTCCAAAGGCTGTCAAAACAAAACAAATGAAAGGAAAAGATTGAAAACTTCTTAGTAGACTTCAAAAAGTATTTACTGCACGATAGTAAAACTCTTTTTCATTACTCATACTCTGAAAGTAGGTCTGGAGTTGCCTGCGTAGCGGGTTGAAAGTAATACTTTTCAGCCCTAGGGAGAATCACTTTCAACTGACAGCTGCTGTCAAATTTTAAAAAGAAACAAGTTCTATTTTCACATTTTTATTTAACCATGTTCCGACTTTCTATACAACCACTCAATTACAGCACGGTGTAAGCGTAAAATTGAAATAACATAATGTTAAGTATTTAAAGAATATATTTTTTAAATGACTTTATTATAATTTACTTTTAACTATTTTTTTAAAATAACATAGATTTGCGAAAAATATTAACCATTTCTTCAATGATGAAAATGAAAAAAATAATGGCCGAAAAGCTGGCCGGCCACAGAAAAAAAAAACAAAATAAGCGGGATAGCGGCAATCCGATCTTCATTTGTTTTTTCGAGTTTTTATTGTTTATTCTTCCGTAGAGATTTCATACATAAGAGAAGAGGCAAAAGCAGAAGTTGTTGATTTAATAAAATTAATTTCACTCATAATATGTTCCTTTGCTGATTCATGTTTTTATTTTTACTTTCCTTGTATTCGTAATGAAAAGCACAGTGTTTACCTCGGGTTAAAGACTTATTTAGTCCCTCGAACTATAGGCGCCCTCTCTACGCTCGGGCGCCAAACCCCGTCTCGGGACTAAATAAGTTACTTTCACCCCTAGGGTAACAATGTACTATTTCATTACTCATACTCTGAAAGTAGGTCTGAAGTTGCCTGAGGAGCGGGTTGAAAGTAATACTTTTCAGCCCTAGGGAGAATCACTTTCAACTGACAGCTGCTGTCAAATTTTAAACAAAGAAACTAGTTCTTTTTCACATTTTTATTGAACCATGTTCCGACTTTCTATACAGCCATTCAATAACAGCGCGGTGTAAAATTAAAATAACATAATGTTATTTATTTATTTAATAGTATTTAAAGAATATATTTTTTAAATGACTTTATTATATATAATTTTCAAGTTTTTCTTTAAAATAACATAGATTTGGGCAAAATATTTACGATTTTTCAAATTATGAAAATGAAAAATAATGGCTGAATAGCTGGCCGGCCACAGAAAAAAAAACAAAAACAAAATAAGCGGGAAAGCGGCAATGCGATCTTCATTTGTTTTTTCCATTGTTTTGTTAACACTTCCGTATGTATAGGCAGAGATTCTGTTAATTATATTTGTATAACATTGTGTTAATAATTAACACAATGAGTTCATCTGATTCAGGTATGGAGTTAACGCCTGATTTTATAAGCGAAAGCGGGCTAAAGCAGAAGTTGTTGATTTATGTAAAATATAATTTACACGTTTTTTTTTAGCTAATTCATTGTTTTATTTTTACTTTCCTTGTATTCGTAATGAAAAGCACAGTGTTTACCTCGGGTTAAATACGAAGATAATTGAATGCCCCTCGTAAATGCATGTGAGTTATTCAATGAAAATATACGGTGTCATGGGATTTTCATTTATATTTTATAAATTTTTCAAAGAAGTAGTAAAGACTATTTGTTATTAGGATCATTAAATTCTGTGAAAAATCCTGTTTTTTTAGTAAGTATATATGACAGATCGTTGATCCTAAAACCCAATACAATGGGTAAGACTAAAGGCAGTCTTCAAACTTGCACCAGCCACACATTTCTAGCCCGAAAAGTGCTAAGGCGTCAGCACTGGTTAGAGCTAAGAACAACAATAAAATACTAAATTTTGTAATCCCTAGACGATCAAATCATAGAGTTACGAAAAGTTAACTGATAGCGTAAAAAGAATACACTTCCGTGCATTTAAAAAATAACTAATGATTTGTAATTGTAATTTTATAAAAACTTGGTAATAAGTATTGCCTTTAAGTCAGTGATTTATTATTGATGAACATAGGCATGATTATGTACTTACAAGTTATACCCCTCCCCCCTCCCCTAGCTACGCCACTGCCTACGTGTATTTGCAGTCATCTATATTATGTGTGTAGGATGTATGCACATACAAGATTTTTTATTAATATTTTTCCTTATTACAATTTTGTTTTGATTTTGACGTCAAAAAGTGCCTGTACAAAGACTTATGTTGAATAAAGATTTTTTGAATTTTGACTCACTTAACATTTTTATTGATGTACTGGATGAATGACTCTTGTGTTCATGTACCTACTGGATGAATGCGGTGTAACAATTTAATCATACATCAGTAAATGATTAGTAATTAATAATCAGCTAAATTATCAGTATTATTAGTATGTGATTAGTATAAATGATCCGTGCGGTGGCGGACTTAGAATACAAATAGTGTTGCTGCTCTCTTGGATGTTGTAAGAGCCGATTAAGAGGAGTTATCGCATCAACACTTCTGGGAAGAGAAAATGCGAAACAAAACCCTATGTTTGTGTTTACGCTTGCGATTATGAGTGCCGTTTCACGCGCCGCCCCACCGTAAACAGAAAAAACGTCGGACGCGCCGCGAGACGCCACGCCACACGCGACGCGCGACGCCCCGCGTCTCCTTAAACGAGGCCTCAGTCGTCTCTAGGGTGTCGCCCAGCAGTGCGACGTATATGGGTTGATATGGTGACATTAGAATTTAAAATTTCTGTTACTACACTTCTGGACACATCTATTGGCCCACCTTGCATTTTCAGTTTCGTTTAGTCCTAGCAAAAAATTTATATTAGGTCGAGCAAAAAGTTTTTATGCAGTTTTGAACCTGGCACATTCATAATTTTATTCAATAGTCTTTTTTTGAATTTCGAACACAGAATTTAAAGAAATTAAAGACAATTTGGAGCCTGTTCGTTGATATCAAACAATCGAATACTAAGAAAACCTGATTTTATTGGTTTACTTGGATTTAATTCTTGAAAGTGTGATTTTTCTCTTTGGTTTTGCAACAAACATTACTTATTCTTAACATTAAGGTGAGGTTCTATCAATAATCTATGGATACTTCGCCTGAAGTTGCAGCCCAAGCTGTGGCACTTATCCAGGCCGGACATAGCCAAAGAAATGTGAGTGCTCGACCGATCTGCGGTCCGAAATGTTTATCGGAGGTACCTAGAGAGTGGCGGCTTTGTTCGTCGCCAAGGAAGGCCACGATCTCGGGTCACAACTGAAAGGCAGGATCGATTCATCGTGACGACCAGTTTGAGAAATCGTCACCTTACCTCCATTGAGATACAAAACCAACTTCGCGACTTCCACGGAGTATCTGTGAGCGGTCGAACAGTTCGGAGAAGGTTAAAAGAACGCGATATGGTACCACACAAGCCAGCTAATGGCCCCAAACTAACGCGAGCCCACCGAACAGCGCGTCTTCATTTCGCGCGCACTCATTTAATTTGGACTCAGCAGCATTGGAGCCGTGTACTCTTTTCTGATGAGTGTAAAATTGCGTTACATAGCAATGATGGAAGAAAGAAGGTCTACCGACGTAAGGGAGAGCGTTTTGCACAATGCTGCTTTGAAGAGAGGGTTGCTTATGGCGGTGGCTCATGGACTGTCTGGGGCGGTATATCCGCGAGCGGCAAAACTCAACTTGAGGTTGTTACGGGACCACGGCTGCCAACATTAAATGCTGAAAGGTACATTCGTGAGTGCTTAGAACCTCACGTGATGCCATACGTGGACCATGTGGGCTCAAATTTCCTTTTTATGCATGATATTGCAAGAGCCCATACGGCCGGCATCGTCAGGGAATATCTTCGGGATGTGAACATCACAGTTATGGACTGGTCAGCCAGAAGCCCAGACATGAACCCGATTGAGCACATGTGGGACGAGCTAAAAAGACGTGTGAGGGCTCATCAGCCAGTTGCCCTGACGATGCAGGAGTTGAAAACTGCCATAGAAGAGTAATGGGAGATGATCCCTCAAAATTTCATAGAGCGGTTGATAAACTCTATGCCTAATCGTATGAGAGCTGTCGTAGATGCCAATGGAGGCAACACGCATTATTTAATTAAACCTTTATTTGATAAAACATGTTTTTTATTCAAAAATCAACCGCCTTCATCAAGGCGCATACCCGACTTGTTAGGCGTAGCTCCATGTCGTGTGGTATTCTGAATTCAAATTTAAAACAATACGATCGCAAAAGATGGTAAAATGAATCAGGTTTAAAACTGCATCAATAGTTTTTGTTCAATCTAGCAATCATATTTAGGTAGGGGCCATCGAAACCTAAACTCTAAGGTGGGCCAATAGATGTATCCAGAAGTGTATAATATAGGTTTTGACTTTGTCTTTAATTTTATGGGCCTGTCACACACTCGACGAGTGGTATGGGAAGTAGCGAGGATAATATTCAAATGAAATTGATCCTTATAATTACTCTCATCAATTGGTTATACCATTTAATATTTAGGATATATTTTTTTACATTTTAAAGTCAAGGCAAGTGCGATATCAAATGCTACAGTTTTACGGATTTTAGATAATTAAGGAATATTTCTATTCTATAAAATTTGATATCATCAATACTTAGGACACCTCCCTTCTAACGGCCGTCTTTAATGTCCATCCTTTTGTATACCTACATACTAAGTATTTGAGAGTTCGTTCAATTTTTAATGCATACCATGAAACTAGTTCCTTTTTGAATATTTTTTTTCAAACAATATTTTATTGATTTTTATTTTATTTAGTCTTCCAGTACAATGTGTGTACAGAGGCGGCCATTTAATTTTTTTACCCTCCGTTGCGAACCTGACGTGCATAAACCGTTATAACTCTTGAATGAATAGACAAATATCAATGAAATAAACGCCACCGTGATCCTTAAAGATCAATAGTGCTGTCAAAATAGTGAGTTATTATCACACAGGCACACAATTAATGACAGAGGATTAAAGGAGACAAAAAGCGTGTTTTTTTTTTAATTAAATCCCATTTTTATACAAAAATACCCCATATTGTTTTCTAGTGCTTATTTCAATCTGTATCATTTCAGCTTTCAAACACTACTAAATCGTGTCTCTAGGTTAATTGTAACAATAGCTATGATTAAATGATTATTCGAAACGGGGTGTTGGAGACCGCAGTACCGATAACTTCGCAAATTTTTCTACCTGAGTCATGTGATTGGACACTTGTAAATTAATAATTAAATAGTAATATTATTAGTTTCTACTTAATTGAAGCCTTAGAATAATAATACTACAGTTAGATGTAGATTATTCTGTGTTGGTATTATTCTGATTTGATTTAGATTAAATGACAACTCATAATCGTAAAGTCGTTTTTATCAACAAATAACGAAGTATTTACATCATAAAGTACCATTAGAAATTATTATTCTATTAAATTCTTGATCCCCTCGTTGTTGTAGGCACATTGCTGTGTGCAAAACTATTTGCTGTGTTGCGCGTCGAATCATGCCAGCAATGGTCATTCCGCACGTCTCCAATAGGACCTTGTCGGCCAATCCATCTGTTTGGATATATCTCGTCGAGATATGTCCTTTCTTACAAACCTGCCCCCCTAGCACGTCCACCAAAACACGATATGATAAAGCGGTTTATCACGGTGAACTGTCAAAATACAATAGGATTTCGTCGTATTTTGTCAGTTCACCGCGATATATCGCTTTATCATATCGTGTTTTGGTGGACGTGCTACGGGGGCTGGCTCAGTGGGCCGGACAACCATCCATCTGTAGGTACGAACATTCTGTGCGGTAAAGCTAGCGGGCACATCCTCTAAAAATAACGGCAGATCATCACGCAGCAGTGATTCCTTCCCCCCGAACCTAGAATTCTACGAAGCGCGTCCCCTGATCACGACTATGATAGAAATATTTGCGAAGTTTATGGTACTGCGGTCTCCAATACCTCGATTCGAATGATCATAGCTTTTGTTACAATTGACTTAGAGAAGCGATTTATGTAGCGTTTGATAGCTGAAATGATGCATATTGAAATAAGCTTTAGAAAACAATACCATATAGGGGGTATTTTTTGTATAAAAAGAGTTTTGTTTATTTACTTATTCAAGAGTTATAACGGTTTGAATGCACGTCAGGTTCGCAACGGAGGGTAAAAAAATTAAATGGCCCCTAAAAATACAAAAAAAGTGAGATTTTTTCCTTTTTTTTATCACTAAAATGACCCCTTTTAGCCCCCTGCCCCGTATGTGCACTTTATGCAGCGCCACACTGTATATTAGAAGATATAGGTACTAATCGTCTGCAAACGCATTATTTTTGCCGACAAGGACGAAATATTACATTAAACGATTATTTGACACAAAGTCACCTTTAAATAAATTTTCAATACACTTGCTCGTAAAGTGGATCTAATTTTACCGGTTTTAGATACATAAAGCAACTTATAAAACACGCGTGAATTATAGCCGAGGCACGCATCACAGAGTCCGGCAATGCTGTATTTGCCGGCCGCGCCAGTAATGTACTATTTTTTAAAAGCTAGAGGTAATATAAAATACCAACG
Organism: Schoenobius gigantellus; assembly: GCA_963935595.1. Classification (NCBI taxonomy): domain Eukaryota; kingdom Metazoa; phylum Arthropoda; class Insecta; order Lepidoptera; family Crambidae; genus Schoenobius; species Schoenobius gigantellus. The sequence goes on along the minus strand of OZ012542.1, from coordinate 13,253,389 downwards.
AACTACATGATTTTCAAACGATTATTTTCATACCATTATTTAGTACTGTCTACAAATTTACAATTATTTGTGTTATTTATTCCAAAAATTCAGTTTAGTATTTTTCCTCACAAGTGTGTTGAAAAAGGTTGTACGATATACGTGCGTATATTGGTTATACACACTCGGCTCTATTACGCGTTTACGCCCTCACCTTCGGCTCGGGTTGAAATTCCATCTCGTGAATTATGGCCAACATACCGCACGTATATCGTTATTACGATTTTTTCCATTGTGAGTGCCGTCGTAAGGTTATTTTAGATATGGATCTTTCTAAAACATCGCCTATATTTCTAGACAGCGAACACGAGTCAATATATGACCTATTTTGCAAAACAAAATTATTATTTTGTTACCGTGACAATTTCCAGAAGATCATCAATCAAGTTCAATATTGGCCTTTCTTCCTCTTCTAAGTCTGCAAGTTTAAAAATACATACGAGTAAACGAGTAGACATCACCGATCATCGTGAAGACATGTAAAATAATAGGTAATTTGAATTGCATAATTTCGAGTCTGTAAATGCTGGTGTCCCCCAAGGATGTGTGCTTTTACCTACACTATTCCTTCTGCATATCAATGATATGCTGTAAATCAGCAGCATTCATTGTTATGCAGATGACAGCACGAAAGACACCTTCTATAACGGCCGTGCAAACTTTTCTCGGGAAAACGTCATCGAGTGCCGGAATAAACTTGTGTCTGTAATTCAAACTTCATTAGAGAAAGTCTCTAACTGGGGTCAACTTAATTTAGTCCATTTCAACCCCTCAAAGACACAGGTTTGCGCGTTCACCGCAAAAAAAATACCATTCGTCGTATCTTTAGTAGGTCGTCCTTACCACCACTCCGAAATGTCTTTTGTAGGTCGTCCTTACCACCACTCCGAAATGTCAGTAACAACTTGGTCCATAGCGCTAAAGAGAAAGCCGATCTATTGGGTAATCTCTTTGCCTCAAACTCGACTATGAACGGTGACGAAAGCGCCACACCACCTACCATCCCGTGGTGTGGTCACTCCATGCCGGAAGTCAAGATAACACAGAGTGAAGTTCGGCGGGAGCTACTTTCTCTCGACGTTCAGAAGTCGAATGGGCCAGACGGCATACCGGCAGTGGTGCTAAAACAGTGTGCTCCTGAGTTGTGTCCTGTGCTAACGCGACTTTTCACACTTTCCTACCGCACAAGACAAGTTCCGTCTTCGTGGAAGACTGCAAATGTACACCCGGTGCCCAAAAAGGGCGATAGATCAGATCCATCGAATTACAGGCCTATTGCTATAACCTCCCTTCTCTCGAAGGTGATGGAGCGTGTGATTAACACAAAACCCCTTAGATACCTAGAAGATCACGATCTGATCAGCGACCGCCAATACGGCTTTCGCCACGGTCGCTCGACTGGTGATCTTTTAGTGTATCTCACACACCGTTGGGCCTCTGCCATTGAGAGTCAAGGTGAGGCCTTGGCAGTCAGCCTGGATATAGCGAAGGCGTTCGATCGGGTCTGGCACCGGGGTCTTCTATCGAAGTTGCCATCATACGGGCTTCCCGAGGGATTGTGCAAGTGGGTTGCTAGTTTTTTATCCGGGAGGAGCATTAGAGCCGTAGTTGACGGTAGCTGCTCCGAAACCAGGATGATAAATGCTGGTGTCCCACAAGGCTCCGTGCTATCTCCAACACTGTTTCTGCTGCATATCAATGATATGCTGTCGCTTGACGGCATCCATTGCTATGCAGACGATAGCACTGGAGATACATTTTACACAGGCCGTGCAAATATCCCTCGTTCCATTGTGGAGGAAAGTCGTGAACAACTTGTGTCTCAAATCGAGAGCACTCTATCCAGAGTCTCCGATTGGGGGCGGGACAATTTAGTCCGATTTAACCCCTCTAAGACACAAGTCTGTGCGTTCACTGCTAAGAAAACCCCATTTACTGTGGCCCCACAATTCCAGAACACACCCTTGACCATCTCAAAGAGTTTAGGGATCCTCGGTGTCGACATCTCCAGCGACGTCCAATTCCGAAGTCACTTAGATGACAAGGTCAAGTTGGCGTCCAAAAAACTAGGTGTGCTTAACAGAGCCAAGCGGTACTTCTCTTCAAGGCAAAGACTGTTGCTATATAAATCACAGGTCAGGCCTCATATGGAGTACTGCTGTCATCTATGGGCGGGAGCACCTCGATACCAACTTGGACCTTTTGATTCGGTCCAAAGACGAGCTGAGCGAATTGTTGACGATCCCAAACTCACAAGCGGTATTGAGCCTCTAAGTCTGAGGAGAGACTTTGCCTCATTATGTGTGTTCTACCGCTTTTACAACGGGTTGTGTTCTGAAGAATTGTTCGACATGATGCCAACGGCCACTTTTTATCATCGCACCGCTCGCCATCGGCAGGGTGTTCATCCTCACACGCTGGAGCCTAAGTGGTCACGCACAGTGCGGTTTGAGAGAAATTTCCTCCCACGCACGCTCCGGTTATGGAACGAGCTCCCTGCCGAGGTTTTCCCCGGGGAATACAGTATGGGGTTCTTCAAGAAGGGAGTAAATAGGTTCTTAAAGGGTCGACAACGCGTTTGTGATGCCCCTGGTGTTGCAGGCGTCCATAGACTACGGTAACTGCTTACCATCAGGCGGGCCGTAAGTTTGTTTGCCGGCATCGTAGTATAAAAAAAAAATATAAAAAAAAATCTCCTCGCTTTCAGGGCATTCCCCTAACTGCCTCAGCCAATATTGGGATCCTTGGTGTCGACATATCGAGCGAAGTCCAGTTCCGTGGCCACTTAGAGGGTAAAGCTAAATTAGCTTCTAAGAAGCTTGGTGTGCTCAATAGATCGAGACAGTATTTCACTCCTGCGCACCGCCTTCAGCTTTACAAGGCGCAGGTTCGGCCTCATATGGAATACTGTTCTCATCTTTGGGCTGGGGCACCCCAATACCAACTTCTCCCACTGGACCGCATTCAACGGAGAGCGACTAGAATCGTCGACTGCCAGGAAATTTCAAATCGGCTTGATACTCGTACCTTGGCGCTGCGTAGAGATGTCGCTTCGCTATGCATCTTCTATCGTATTTATTACGGGGAATGCTCCGAGGAATTGTTCGGACTTATACCTGCCGCCTCTTTCCGCCATCGTTCCACAGTCCACAACTGTGCGTTTCTCTCGAAGTTTCCTGCCTCGCACAGTCAAACTTTGGAACGAATTGTCGCCTGCGGTATTTCCGGACCTATACGACCTTCAAACTTTCAAAAAAAAGAGCGTATTCCCACCTCAAAGGCCGGCAACGCACTTGCAACTCCTCTGGGGTTGCGGGTGTCCATGGGCGACGGTAATTACTTACCATCAGGCGATACGTCTGCTCGCTTGCCCCCTATCCCATAAAAAAAAACTTCAGTGGCTTCATCTACCTAGCATTACCATAGAATAATAATAATAGTACTAATAACATGAAAATCCGTTATAAATGTTAAAAGTGCCTAATGGCATAACATGAACTTGTGCAGGCTGTGAAGCTGTAGCAATAGGTGAGTTTGCTAGAAATAGGTTGCGCTCAGTATACTTTGTGTATGAAAACTGAACAAGCTACGAGTGTATTTCACAATCATACCTACGTGGGAAGATACTTTTACATTATCTGACCTTTGATTGATCTCAAATCCGTAATTCAGAGGCTGACAGTAAAGTACCTACTTATATGCAAAAAATTTTATCTGCCTTAAATAATAATAGTAGATTACCCGATAAGTGAAAAAAAGGTGAATTCTTTCGAGGTACTAAGTTGTATCCCGAGAAGAGCGAAGGAATCTAAAGTAGAATCTCGAGCGTAGCGAGGGATTCTAGAATAGAATCCTGAGCGGATCAAGAGATACAAGAGCTGACTGCGAAATCATTGACTGCGAGAAAATAATTACTCTGTGATTATCAAATTTTATTATAGGTAATACATAAAAGAACAATAGAAAACAAAAGAACTAGAAATTAATAGTAAAATTAGAATAGTTTTTGAAACTTAGTTAAGTATTAGGTACGTTTTGGTGGTTTTTAAAACTAAAATTATAGTACGTTTTTATAGTGAGAGTGTGCAAACTCTTTGCACGTTTTCCTTTTTTTACTACAATCCGTATATTCGCGCATGTTCTAAATTCATTTTTTTTATTTAAACAAAGATCGTTTTATTCACTGTTTTTGAAGAATCGCGATCGCGAGCCCTTTGTCGAGTGCCAATGGTAAAAATAAATTTACAGTTATCGAAAGCATATTTGACGAAGATTGCCCACCTAATGAAGGCTATTAATTCCGATACCTAATATGAAAACATTGTTTTTCTTTTTGGGTACTGAATGGCACCATTTGAAAACTAATTTTTTGAAGTAGCTTGTTCGCGAAGATAGGTACTTAATACGAAACATTTTTCTGACATTGTCATCAATCGTAAGTAAAAGAACCTCAGGAAAGAACACATTTTTTTCTTTCAAACGTAGGTATTTGACATTCATTAAACATCTATCTATAGGTACTAGCCCGTAATGTCCCATGTCAGGACGAACGCGACGACTTTCTTTCTGAATGGCGGTGTAGGGCCCAAAATAGAGACGGTTGGCGATAAATTAGGGAGGCCTTTGCCCTGCAGTGGGCCATTCATTAAACATACGGTTCCTTAAAATGTACCTAAATCAACACGCGTCAATATATCTTTAAATACGCACGCGGTCCCCGGCCGGCAAATCGTTTAGTTAATTATAGATAATTATAATCATTTATATAAAAATAATATTGTCGAAGTAATTGCCTTTCAATGCGTACCTCTTAAATCCTCTTCCAATAATTTAATTGACGCCTCTTCCAAAACTGTCCATATCCATGCAGCAATCTTAAATTCATAAAATAAATAGATAGTTCCTAATAAGGTAATTATCAAATATTATTGTCATAATAATGGAGTTATGTACCTTTTCTGAACATTCACATAACATTTTCTCATCAAACTTTCTGATACGAAGCTTTTGATTCTTACATATAATTTTTAATATTTCTGTCGCAATCAATTTAGAAATTTTGCTAAGCCTTAAAAAAATATACTTATTTAATAAGTAGGCACAAATACCGGCACGTAAGTTATGACTAATTTTGACTCGAATGATGGACACTATGATTAATAATAATACTGAAATATTATTGGCCAGAATGAAAATAAAATGAAAAGCAGTAAGTAGGTAGGGGAAGGTGGCCTAAAATGGGTAAGCTAAGGAAATGGTTAATAAAATCTATAAATTACCTTTATAAGAATAATTTTTTTACGTTATGAGATAGAATATTTATCGAGCATCAAAATAAAACATAATATGATGGCACCATACATCAAATATTTATTGAATAAGATAAATACAAAACCCTTTTAAAAACCCGTTTTGCCCACATGTGTGCCTAAAACGGGTAACCCCCTTCGGGCAAAACAGGTATGCTTAGGATAGAGTCATATTTGGACAGGCTATAACATGTATTTTTTATAATTAGTAAAAAAATGAAATTGTAACATATTTTTGCAGGAAACATTGTTCAGAAATCTTTTTACATTGAAAACTAACTTACTTTATATTTTTCTAAATAAAGAAAAATATAAACAAATGTAACAAAGGTTAATTAACCTACTTATAACAAATTCAGTCTTTAACCATAACATTTTTAAATAATTTGAATCTTTAACAAAGAAAAATCAAAATAAGATGAACTTAACACTTTTCTATATCATAACGGGTAGGTAGTAGATACCCGTTTTGCCCTACTCGTTTTGCCCAAGAGCACATGTTTATGCAAAATTACAATAACCTCAAATTGGAAGGTAATACCGGTAAACTTTCTACCTTAATTTAATGTTAAATAGTGCTAAAATAAGATGGTAACACAAATAGCATGATTCGTATAAAGATTTTTGAGTAATCGTAAGAGACTTTCCTTTATTTTTTTTAATAAAGTCACTAAAAAACTTTCGTTGCATACACCTACGCTATTACACGACTCCGGCATCCACAGAACACAGAAAGAGGTTAGAAGGGCTATGTGGGCGGGGCACGCGTAGCCACAACTATGACTAAATGCTCATACTTGTGGCCCCGCAACCCGAACGCGTTGTTTAATCACTGACGGACAACTACAGTGAGTGTATCGTGAAGCGCGGCGCTATAAATATAAAAAATGCCTTCTTGTGCTATAATTACTTGTAAAACAAGAAGTCAGGTGTCAAGTGTAGCTAAAGAAGGAATTTCTTTTCATCGGTAAGTAGTAAATTAATCATAATGACCATATTCCATAGATCATAATGTCAAAATCCACCAAAACTGATCATAACGATAAGTTACATAATATTTTTCTAAAAAATATACATTACCGGCAATGTAAGCCCGCGATTTTTGCCATATCACTTAGAGCGCGTAATGTAGTACACTGCTTTCGGTAGTGACGCATTTGGCTTAATGAGCATTAACGCAGTAGTCGCAGTACAAGGGATAGTGCCGTGCTAATCAAAAAACGCACGCATTACATTTTATCGATAAATGTATATTTTAAAATATTTGTATAAAGTAAAAATAACATATTATTTGTCACTTACAATGCCATAATAATAATTATTACTTATCGATAATACAGAATGTTTGGCGAAGCTAACACCTACCCTTTCTAACATCCTATTCATATAAGTACGGCGATGTAATCAAAGATTAAAATTGAAAAATTAATTTCAATTTTCACGATACAATTAGTTCGATTAGTAACAAAATTATGGGCAAATTCTAAACTAACTTTACAACTTAGAATTTTTAATATCACCATAATATTTATATGACTATTTTAGCATAGGTAGGTGGCCATGCAAGACATGAAGATTTGAGTACTTTAAAAAACACAAATTTACAGGTAAATATTTACTTTACAAATATTTACTTCTCCATCCAACTAAAATATCCTAACAACTAAACTACCGCACGTCCGTTTGTCAGATTATCCATTCTAGTTTATGCTTTCAGACCGGTGCATTATAGTATTATAGTTTTTCTTTTATTTTACGTCTAACCTACAACATTTTTCAGCTAAAAAGCTTTAATTTTGTTACATAGAAACAAAATAATTCTTGAATATTATTAATTATAAACGTATAATGAAAGTAATAATTATTTTTTGGTTTTCTAAATATTTCAAATGGTTAAATTGCTGGCAATATTTAATATCGATAGCTATTAATCGATGTCAATCACTATAATAATGTTATTTGTACACGCGGCTCTGGACGTCAGTGAATTTCTGTGAATGGGGAGCCCAGTGAGCGTTGTGATTGGTTCAGCCCGATTTGGCGCGACTTTGCATGGGCGGTGCAAGGAAAAGAAGTGGGAGCAAAACTGGCGACAGCGGTTCCCGTACAAACGGTGCATGATTGCCTTTCTAACCTCTTTCTGTGTTCTGTGCCGGCATCCGAGCGAAACTGATCGAAGTTCGTCGACGTACGAAATCTAGGCACACGAACACAATAACCCTAACGCTTGATACAGCAGTGTACGAGTACTTACCCGTTTTAGGCGGCCTACCCGTTTTAGGCTACCTTCCCCTAACTATTTTTGTAGCACACGAGGGTCCACGCGCAAAATCACAAAATCGATGTCAAAATCTTGTCAAGTTACGTGCCGGCGACTACCTATACTTATATACTTAGCTCACTTGAGTAGTAACAAAAATATATTTGGGCACAAAATAAAACGAAACTGGACTTTTTTGTACCGAACCTTATATCATAGTAGGTACTTATATCATAGAAGAGTTCTTTAAAATTAATGAATTAAAAGTAGGAATTACTGGGGGCTTAATTTTATGACCGTTGGCTTCAAAAGTTTTTTCGCCACATTCTTTCCGAATAGTGTACAGAGCTTTCGAGTTTCCGTTAGCTTAATACGTTTTAGTTTTTTATTGCTATCCCTCTTTTTCGACCTGCAAAATTGAAATACCTTCAAACTATTGTATTCATTAAAACTTAAAAACTGTTGTACTTATATTATATGTATAAACTTGTAATAAATGGAAATATTAGTGAGTAAAAAGTTTAATTTGAAACAAAAATACCCGACAGCTAAAAAACTAAAAAGAAAAATCAAGCTCAATAGCCGCCCTTATTGGTAAACTTTTTTAAAGCTTTTAAAGTCTTTTTACGTAGATCGGCTATGTTATTGATACTGAATCTCATGTGAATTTGACTGTAATTTAACCCAAGGTATTGTGTGTTATAATTTCCGTAAATAATACATAAAAATAATATTAAATATTTTCCACAGAATAACGTAGTCACCTAAACATATAGTCCTCAATGAAAAATTAGCATAAGCATATAGAATATTTAGATATGTAAGCGCAATATAACTTACCGTTTCAGTGAACAATTTCTGCGTCTCTTAAAGCAATTTATAGCATCTGATATTTGAAACATTGGCGTTTCATTGAGAATATGTTGTCGTAGCCTTTCCACCTATTAGAATAGACATGCCTGTTTTTACACTGCTCTGCCTGGCCCGGCACGGCTGGCATATAACTTCATACATTTAGAGCCAGAGCGCACTAGCGACTTTTAGTTGGACGATAGTTTGATCGTTCAGGGAATAAGTATAGAGCTATATTGAAGTGCACGCATTTAGCGATTAAAAATCGGCGAAAATGACTATGTGATTTCTAATCAAACTATCGGGCAACTATCGGGCGACAAAAAGTCGCTAGTGCGCTCTGGCTCTTATGCTTCACCGTGCCGAGCATTGCAGAGGGAGAACGGCCATTCGTTTAGTCTTGTTGAAAGTAAGTAATGGTTGAAATATTGGTATTTCATTGAACAAAGTTTTTGTCATTGTCTGAATAAAACAATGGAACAGTGGGATGGAGTCAAACTATATATCCGTGATATTTAGGAAAATCTTGAAATTTTAATGACCATATTTAACTGTTGAGAAAAGGACAATTAGTTATTTGTTGAACAAAGTTAATTTTTCTGCGAGTGCTGACTCTAATACAGACTACCTACATATTGAGCACATGAGTGATATAAAGGCTAGTATTATGTTATCTGTGATAAAGGCATGAGGCCTACATGGGTTTCGTTCGTGTGAAACTTATTTCCTCGACCAGCGAGAAAAATAAGATTGTAGGAACAACTCTTAAAAGTAGCTAAAAACCGTTACGCACAACTTGCCACCCGCTCCTCAATCGATGACAAATGCTGTGCAAATATTAGAATTGCATCTACTTCTTATCCCTAGCCTCGTGGTTGACGTGACGCTTCTCATCAAGGCCCAGCCCAATAAGAATTTCCAACTGATCGTTAAAATTGCAGACATAATTTTGTCCAAAAGACGCCCACTGTTGGACACAAGCCTCCCCCAAGGATCTCCAAATCGATCGGTTCTCCGCCTCTGGCATCCAGCGGCTTTCCGCGCTCTTCACTAAGTCGTCCGTCCACTTTGCGTTGGCCTACCGAACGTTGCGTCTCCGCCCGACCCATCTTTTCCGCCCCAACGCCGTCAGAAGAATGTTGCTAACATTGTAGAATATTTCTGTCGATTACAGACCTCCGAGTCATCGACGAGCTCAGATGACGGAAAGCTCTCAAGCCGGCTAATGAAAAGTATACTTTACCGCAATTCTACTTCTGCGAAGAAAACTAGAAACAAAGACTTCCCGGCAATGCGATAATCCTCCTAGTGCCTAGTATGGGACGTGATCTATTAGTAATCGACATTGTGAATACCTGGTACCTTACCATGATCGTTAAGAACAATATAGAAATGAAGACATCGATCGTTATCGCAGCGTATAGCGCCCATTTAGCAAGGTTCGGGTTCGAAACCGCCATGTACTACCAATGTGTTTTTCGTATTTCGAATTTCTACATTTGTCTGACGCTCCTACGGTGAAGGAAAACATCGTGTGGCAACCTGCATACATCTGCGAAGAAATTCAATGGTATATGTGAAGTCGACCAATCCGCACTGGGTCAACGTGGGTGACTAAGGCCTATCACCCTAACAAGGATAGGCTCGAGCCCTTCGGTGGGGACGTATATGAGTTGTGATGATGATAGCGCTATCTCGCTCTCACTGCGGTGTTTATATTGGTTTAGGTATGCAATCATAGTAAGGCCCAAGATTCGTCAACTTCAGGATTAAATGCTCTAAAAATATACCATGTGCGCTGGCAGTGTATGGTATTTAGTCCTCCAAGTTTCCATGCACTGCCTCTTAGTTGGCAGGGCTAATGCCGCTATTCTCAAGGGGCAACTCTGGGACCATATTTTTCTTACTCTATCTCTTTTACGGCAATAAAGTTGAATGTTGTCACTGGGCCCTTTTTTCTTATGTGGAAAAGCAGAATTTGATCTAGACGTTTCAATCTTTGGTGGGGATAATTTGCCTCTGCAATTGTTTTTGAGAATTTATTAGTCAGTTATTTCAATAGCGCTAGGTTTTGTGTAGGTATTTAGTTTATTTTCGCTATCGTTCTTAATTTATACGAATGGGTATGTACGATGTTACTATATTATATATAAGTTAGGTGGTATGCATCTTTGCTTGCATTATAACTAACTTTTCCCGTAGGAAAGCTTTTCCCGTCAGATTTTTCACCCTCAAAATTACCCTATGTCCTTCCCCTGGTCTCGAACTAGTCCTATACCAACTTTTATCAAAATTGGTTCAGTAGTTTCGAAGCCTATTCAATAGAAACAAACAAAAAATCAGGGCAAAAAAAGCATTCTATACGCTATACCGACATTTTGCATCTTGTTCTGTCACGGCGGCTCCACCTGCGTTTAGGCATAAGAATAACTAATAATACGAGTATTATTAGTTATTCTTATGGTTTAGGTAGGTAATGTAAGTCATCACATAAGTAGTCAACTGGGGGGTTATCGTCTAGGAAAAAATGTTTTAACAAAAAATAAAACCGACTTCAAAAACACTGAAAAATTAAAAATAATAAAACAATAGGTGCAGACAACATCACATTGAAGTCGGTGCTAAATTTTAAGACTTTCGAGGAGATCATCATTTGGCAACGACTTCAATAAAGAAATGTGATGTTGTCTGCACCTATTTTATTATTTTTCAGTTTTCAGTGTTTTTAAAGCCGGTTTTATTTTTTGTTAAAAATGTTTTATTTTATCTTTTTTGGTAACTCACTCACTTGGTAATATATGCCTATTGTATTTAAAAAACTAACCTCTAACTCCTAAAAGTTAAGGATCCTTCCATCATCAGCTCAATTCATGACTACCAGACGCAAATACGTGAATAGCTTCGAAAAAAACATGATACTTAGACGTACCTATAACATTTAAGGGTTTCCCTCAATTTTCATGGGATCCCATCATCAGATCCTGACTTTGGTGATATTGGGACCAACCTCGGGATATACTCTTTCCAATAAAAAAATTAATTATCAAAATCGGACTACTCCGTATAAAGTTATGCGTGGTCATACATAAAAAAATATAGGTACGCGTCGAATTCAGGTGGGTTATTGTCTAAGAAAAAATCTATCACGAATCACGATCGCCTTCAGTTTAATAACCACTGCGCCATGAACACAAGACTCTGCGCCGACATCCTTTTAGAAAAGAGCGATAGATGGACGGCCACTGTCACCTGTCACATTCTAAGCAATCGCGATAGACTTTTTCTTAAACAATAACCTCCTGCCCCCCTATGTCTTTCAAAATGTCTTTCGATAATCGTTATCGCAATCGCTAAATTGACAATGTATGAGATTTGACAATTACGCTCGAAAGTTAAGCGAGGGCTTATGTCAAATCCCATACATTTTCCTTCTAGCGATTGCGATAGCGATTATCGAAATGTGTCTTGACTGAACCTCTTCCTTTTTCGAAGTCTCGGTTAAAAAATCTATCGCCATGCATCGCTTACAATTTGACAGTCGCCGTCCATCAATCGTTCCTTTATAAAAGGATATCGGCGCAGAGTCTTGTGTCCACGGCGCAATGGTTGACAGATTGAAGGCGATCGTGATAGATTTTTTCTTAGACAATAACCCACCTGCTTACACATTATTACTGGCGTTAAACTTTAATAATTTTTTTTTGTACCGCAGCAGATTTAGTGACTATTTTAGGCGTTATTTTTAACGAGTTAAATAAATAACGCGTACCTACCTATTCGCAGGATTTAACACTAAAACGCAGGAGCCCCAGATTTACAGTTGTGTAGTAAGTAATAGTAGTATCTAGTTTTAATGGTAACATAATGTGACTTCATAATAGACTACATGAGTAGCCCTTACTTAATAGTTTTCAGTATTACTTACCTAATGTTTAATGTATTTAAATGAGTATTCCATGGAGCACATGCGACAACTGATGAATATGGTCTGCAATCATCATGTCTGAAGCCATGTGACACCTCTCCATCCTCACATTGGTTCACCCATTTCCACGCACAATCAAAATCTTCCTTCATTTTCAATTCCAATAATGTACACTAGATATTTCAGTCAAAATAATAACTCAAATATTGAGTTCTTACTTATATTTTATATCAGCATCTATTGAAAAGTACTTCTAGTAGCGTACTTCTACTTTAAGTAGACGAAGGAAAATATTTTTTTTACACAACAGCGAAGCTCTTGGCTTTATCTCAATTCTCAATTTGATGATCAATTTGAAGGTAAGTAACACTAAGGACGAAGATTTTGCCGGCCTCCGTGGTTTAGTGGTTGCGATCATCGGGAGTTGATTCGGAGGTCCGGGGTTCGAAAGAGATGGAGAAAAATATTTAATACCTTATATCTTGGTTGTTTTTATAGTTATTTGAAAACCGATTTTTTCTTTCTGTTTATCATATGAATGAGCTTCTATTAAAGCAAAAAGAAATTTTTAGTCATCTAGCCAATTGAGATGAGGGCCAAGACCTTGACGTATGTTAAAAAAAGATGGAAGCGAGGTTCACCTAGATTCTTTAACAATTAAAGAATTCTATTTTACCTCAATTGTTGGAACACAACAGTGTAAACGCAACACAGAAGCTGTACCACCAACCAGAAAAATGTTTGGCCCCTTCGGAAATCGAACTTCGGACCTCCAGGTCAATACCGGGTAGTCTCGACAGCTAGACCACGGAGGCGGTTAATGTTCTCAACTAATATTCAATGCTGTTTTCAAAAGTAAAGTAATTCTTTATTGGTTACCTACATATTTTATTTATTTAACAGTTGAAGGAACTTGAATAAAAAGAAAGCAGACATAGGTAAATTTGCGAAGAAAATAAAACCATTTTACCATTATTGTTTTAAATTCAAATTGTCTTTTAGCAGACCAAATATTACAATAGTACAATATAAAAATGTATATCTGGAGGCACGGAAGTGTCTCCGACAAATCGAGCAAAAATGCAACGGCCGTACCATTGATTTCTCGAAGCCCTTCGGGCTATTTTCGTTGCAACTTCGTTGTGGAAAAGATTAAAAGCCTAAATTACTTATCAGTGACCAAGAGTGCATTACATATTTTTATACTATTTTTTACGTTATATAATAATATAATGTGAGGCCTTAAACTGTATTTCTTGTTTTTGTCAAGTTTATCTAGTACATAACAAGGTAATTTTGAAAAAACGTTACTTACCCACGGACCAGGTCTATGTAGCCTTAAACTTTCTAATTTTGAATGTTCTTATCTAATTGAACGTGTTGAGATGAAATATTTTATTCAAAACCTTTGTCATGTTGCTTCAATCTTTAATTTTAGTCTAATATCTATATGCCCATGCATTGCCGATAATTAAGTAGGTAAGGCATCTATCGATTCAGGGGGCTTATTGTCAAATAAAATCGATTACGATCACTTTTAATATGACAGTAGGTACTCTGTGCCCACTGTCTTTTAAACAATTCCGATAGATTTCGAGTTACACAACTAAGAGGGATCCCACCTGCGGTACTTAATTGGGAGAAAAAAAAGGCAGCACAAGTCATCGAACGGCAAGGGCTTCAAATCAAGAAAAAACCACCTCAAAAACAACCGCTAGTACCTACATCTCAGCTTATGGGTGCTCCTTCGCCCTGTGTAGCAAGTAGGCTTCTGCTCGCTACCCATGGAACAGAGGGGGTGGAAAGGAGCCTGTCCAAGTGCCGGTAGCGGGCCCACGATGCAACTATAACTTCTCGCAGAATAACGTTCCTCAGAACATGCCACGTGCAGCAACGACTCTACAATAATAACACAGGTGTACCTGTGGGGCGTTTAAACTACTTTTTTAAATTATCGGCAGAAGATAAGTAGCAACTCAGTTGTCCTACAATGGGTTTAAATGGATTGGAAATAGATTTCTTAAATAGATTGAATATTCCATACCCTCACTAAAAGGAGACCAGTTTGATTTCAAAATTTTTCTAATACCCAAACGAAACGGTAGTAAACGTTTTACCGTACGGTGATGAAACTTCCAAAAAATGAATATCTGGTAACAATTAACTTAAGGAGGTTTACTTGCTCCTATTCATTACCACAGAATAAATAATAGTACTAAAGTACATTACAGCTTTAGATCGAAAATATCTGCGGACTGCGATTTCAATTCGAAGTCGCTTTTGGCGGAATAACCACCTATGGATTTACAGCCTTACCGCACGGTTTATCACTAGCACCGAGCCGAGAGTTTTCAAAATTTTTTATCACATCTAAAAAATCGTCGGTGGATTACCTGGAATAGTAGATTATGCACCGAGGGATCAAAGCAGTGTCTAACATCACGGGAGCCATATTGAACCCCGAGCGTAACGAGGGCACGGTAATATACTATTACCGTGACGAGGGGCTCTAGAGTTTTTGAGCGAAGCGAGGGAGTTATGTACCTTGCGTTCCGAATTGCGATAAAAGCGATAATATCGCGAATCCGACCAAATTAAATCGTCACAAAATATTATAAGGGCTATTGAATCAGTAGGTTATGTTGTGACCATGAAGCAAATACAAAGAGGAGGTGCCCTATCACGTTTTCCGTATGAAATCAAGTGAAGCCGGAAATCGGGGTGCGGGGGGATGGTGCGCGACGCCACTGTCACCTTGTAGCGAGTAGAATTATTAAAATGCCAGCATTATTGACGTTAACATAAAAGTTCCGCTATACATTACTAGGTGGCAACAGTGCTAGTACAGACTAAAATGCCAGCATTATTGACGTTAACATAAAAGTTCCGCTATAGATTACTAGGTGGCAGCAGTGCTAGTACAGGGCCTCACTAAGGGATTTAATAAAATAAATCATTCTAAAAATAGATAATCTAGTTATAAAATTTTCTATCATTTACAATGCATTCATTATTTGTGAAAACTTATAAATGGACTTCAGTTTATTTAGCTGCAATAGTAGTAGTTTTGTAGTTTCTTGTGGCTTTTAGTTTTCTTTGTGTAATATATGTGAAATTAACTAAAATTTGGGATTTTTGGAAAATAGATAATAGAAAAATATTTTTTTAAAATAATATTTTTTATCTTTTTACAATTTGTAAAAAAACAAAACTAATCTTTATAATAATTTTCTTCTTAAAACGAATATTAAGTCTTAATTATTAATTTGAAATCTTAGGAAACACGCATATAGGTTCTGCATAATATGAAAGGTCTTATATTATCTATATCTATACATCTATATATCTATACAAATAAATAAAATTGAAGTGTCTGTTTGTAATGTCAAAATAACAAGTTTTTACTAAATGGGTATGAATGTATATCGGGTACCAATAACAAAAACACAATAGGCTAGTTGACCCTTTTTTAAAGTTTGGCTTAAAATGTTCATAATTGTTGTATTAGACCATAGCACATGAATATTATTTTTTTCGATGGCTAAAAAGTGCAAATAATCTATTTTAAATTAAGATTTTCAATTTTGGACCGAAAACACGGTCAGCCATGATAGTCTGTTGATTATCTGTGGCAATGACGTCAGTCTTATAGTAAACAAAGCACGGGGGCGAAATAACCTCACAAAAACAATGCTTTCTATTAAATATCACAAAATATAGTAAAACTGTATATGGAACGAGACAATAGAACAGGAATATAGAATTAAGACTCCAGGAAAGCTGTGGATTAGACGTACCCAGTGATATAGACATGCGAAATATTTGATTAACACTCGCTTCAAGAAATCCTGTAACTCTGAAACTGAAATGTATTTTCGCAGAAATCACATTAATGTAAGTACTATAACTGAATAACTCAATCTGTGTAGGTACTTCAGTTTCAACTTAAACAAAATAGAAGTTTTTAGGCTGTATGTAAAATCATTAATAAAATTTTTATCTTTCAGTTAGAATGAAAACTGACTGCAGCCGACCAACCAAACTTGAACTTGACCAGAAAACTGAGAGAAAACTTGACCATTCACGCCTACGACACTAGATGATGTTTCAAAGAAAATAATATGTACTTATGTCCAATTGAATAATGATGAAATTGAATATTAATTAAAAAGTATGTAATACAAACAAAAATATCAAAGTTTCATAATGAATATATTTATCTAAACAATTTTTACTTAAATTTATTGAGTACCTAATTAAAATTTGTTGCTTTCAGAGGTTACGTAATGAGAACAATTGTGTACTACTCTGTTCTCCTCTTGACAACGAGATTGATAAGGCAGTAAAAGTTGTGCAACATAATACAAAGCAGTGCATGCACAGCCACAACATCAAAATGTGACCCATCAACAAGAACAACATTATGTCAACAAAATAACTCAAGTATTCATATACTAAAGCACCATAGAAGTAAATAGGTCCAGTTTGGTAAAACTGAAAGGTTATATCTTCACTGATTAAACCTGCTGGCCACCATGGCTGGTAAATTTCAGAACAGCTTACGCAAGAATATGCAAGTTATTCATTTTAAAGCCGTATACAAATATATTAAATGTGATTGCTATGTTGTCAGCCTGTGCTCTTCCTAATTTACAAGACCCTTCTTATTAAATAAATAATATAAAGAAATTTTTGTAGGACTACATTAGTAATTATGTTCTTCACTAAAAAAAATGTTCTATGTTTATTTGAAAATAATGACTTGTAAAGGTTTAAGTTGAATCAAAATATTTTAATTTGAAATACATGTGTTTTATTTTTCCGTTACACCTTAAAAGATTTATACTATTTTATAGGTTTGTTGCTCATATTTATCATTGTTACTCAAATATATATGTTCCAAAAGTACAAATAGGTTGAATAGAGTTAGATCATATATTGCCTTATTAAGGTCGCAGGTAATAAAAGTCAAAATAATAGTAAAGTGATTTATTATGAAAAATGTAGTATAGTTTCCAAAATGGCACTATTTGATCAATAAGTTTTTTGACATACAGATTGTTAGAACAAATACCTATTATAGCTAATATTGTCACCTTTTGAGTGTTTTCAAAATTACATACTGCTAGCAATACAAAAGTATATAAGTTTTGCTTTAGCACAAAACATCTGCATCTATACTTGAGTTAAGCATACTGTTCACAGTTTTCCGTCTTTGATAATTAACATTTTCTTCAGTAAAAGAGCATGACAATTTTGTATTAATCTAATTTTATGGATACCGTTTGTTGAATAGACTATTACAGGGTATTAATAGGAAATGAGGTCACATTTTGCAAATTTCAACCCAAATCTTCATCTTTCAACTTTTATCCACATTTCATTATACTCGTAGGTGTCTGCAAGATTTCCCACCAAAAATCTTCCCAACAAAAGAACCATCATGTGTTATGCACTGGCTGACTTTATAGCACATGGAAGCTGTTATTGTTTATAACGAAGCTCGAACTAAAGAGCACTTCTGTATTGATGATTTGTGGTTTAGTTTTCTATGCACTTTATTATTTCTTCATTGAAGAGATCTTTTATTTTTTAAGAAATATGTCACAATCTATGTCTGTGAATGTATATATATTTTTCCTCCCAGTAATTTTCTTCATGCTTGACAAATGAACAACTGCCAATCTTTCTCTTTTTATGTTCATTTACAAATTCTTGCAGTACTACACTGGTATTTGACACATGATCCTGATGTTTTCTTTTCAACATTTCTCTTGAAGTAAATACTTTTAGTGTTTATTTGACTTTTGAGAGATAGAATTCTATCCAATAGCATTCAACTGCTGTACAAAATAGCTCCTCACTGTGATGGTGCAACCACACCAAAAATGCATGTTTGCAACTCTCTTCTGCCGCGTGACAATCTTGACAAGTACACTTGTAACCTGTTCTTCATTATAACAGTATTGAAACTGTACTTATATTGTTGAGAGCGATACACAAAGAACTTCTTGACCATCAATCTGTCGATTTTCGGAAGATTTGTACTACTTTTAGTGTTTATTTGACTTTTGAGAGATAGAATTCTATCCAATAGCATTCAACTGCTGTACAAAATAGCTCCTCACTGTGATGGTGCAACCACACCAAAAATGCATGTTTGCAACTCTCTTCTGCCGCGTGACAATCTTGACAAGTACACTTGTAACCTGTTCTTCATTATAACAGTATTGAAACTGTACTTATATTGTTTAGAGCGATACACAAAGAACTTCTTGACCATCAATCTGTCGATTTTCGGAAGATTTGTACTACTATCTGCTCCTATCTGCTCTCACAAATCCAACATCAATGGTTGATTTTGCTATTAATACAAATAATTTACGATATTTACACATATAATAACGGAGATTTGGACGATTTTTTGCCAGTTTTAGGAAAGAATAGTGCAAATCGACGAGTTGTTGAATCAAATTTGACATTTCTTTGTTTACTATATGAGTGACGTCACGGCCCTGACCACAGGATATCAAAGCGTTTACGGCGTCAGATAAAAAAAGATTATTTATAGCATTTTCAAATTAAAATTTTACAGTAATCATTCATTGTTATTTATTAAAATCGGTATATTGTGGAACCTTATGCCAAATACTGTTAGAAATAAACAATATTTTAATAAATTTTGATATGAGTCAACTACCCTATTTCAAAAATTTTTGTCTGTCTGTTTGTTCCCGCTAATCTCCGGAACGGCTAGACCGATTTTGATGGGACTTTAACTAATAGTTAGCTAATTATATAAGGTATAACATAGGCTACTTTTTATTTTAAGCCATGTATTTCTTAAATTAATATCCGATGGAAATCTATAAAACACCAAAAAAAATCTTTTGGTGTTTTATAGATTTCCTGATGTTATGTTTTCATATAAACAATAAATCTATGTTAAAAGATACATTCGTAGGAGAAAGATAATTTATTAGGTGCTGTGTCAATATAATCTAAAAATAAAAATCGTTAAAACTGCTTATATTAATTCACGTGTTTTGTTTTCGCCCTTAATACATCCTTCGTTTTCGTTAGTATTTTTACTCGCCAATAGACGGCCTTTTGTGCTTTATCGGGACATTGACAGAAGCGTCCATGTGGCGTCGAACATTCTAGAAGCAATACGTCAAGTAATAAATTAAGAATGCTTGTTTAATGTACTTACAAATGGAAAGAGATTTTTTTTTCGTTCACTTTGTTTCTGTCGTCTGTGTAACTTTTGCACGATAGAATACAACATTTCATTTTGTATTTAGGTAATTTAAAACTAAAATAAAGGAAGAGCGTACGACGTACTAATCCGACAGATAAAAAGATCGACTGATGTCAGCGCCTCTGGCGTTAAGTAGCTAAAACTAAAAATGCGTGACGTCAGGACTCTGGTGATAGGAGCTGGACCTAGGTGCTTATAACATCTCCTCTTTGTTTTTGCTTCATGGTTGTGACTTTGGTCGGATTCGCGATATTATCACTTTTATCGTTTTACGGAACGCAGAGGTAGAGTCCTAACTAAGCGAAGCGAGGGCTTCAAGTCGCCTAAGAGACGAATACACTGCTTTATTTCAGAGATGAATAGGTACTCTTCTTTTCATACCATCTGCGAGACAATAAAAATTCAGTGGTAATTTTCATCATAAACACTAGTGACAGTGTTTATGATGAAAAGCTTATAGTGATATTATCATTATAGCTATAGCAATAGATTTGTTATTCATAAGTACGAACGAACACGTCACGCAATAAATTTAAGTTTAAAACGTTATAAAAACTCAAAACATATTAATAATAATATAACGAGTTATGAACTTAGTCTACCCATCGATTTGCAATACGATACGATCAGCTGGCTGGACCCTGTCCAGCCAGCTGACATTTAGTAGACCTTTAGTAGTATGTACACAGGTCGGCGGGCGCGTGGGTATAGTGGAGTCCCGGGTGTGGACCTTACCTAGCACGCTCATAAGGGCAGGGAGAACATCGGGGGGTTTTAGTGGGTAGGCCTGACACTCTGCCGGGAGAGCCCCACACACGCTCGCCGTCTAGCCAACGGCGGATACGGTGCGGTCACGCATTTCCCTCCGAGAAAAAAAAGGTACACGGGACGAATGTTAATTTGTTAACAATAAAATGTTATCAAATAAATTTCATTTATTTCTCAACTTCGTGGTTTATTTACTTTTATAAAACCAATTAATTACTATACTGTATAATAATAAATCTCGAAATAGTCGACAGCCTATTGACCCCAAATAAAAAATAAAAAAGCTGAAACACCGACATTAAAACACGTGAAAAAGGCAGTTTTTAACGATTTTTATTTTATTATATTGACACAGCACCTTCAAATAAAATTATCTTTTTATTACGAATGTATATTTTAACATATTTTTTATTTATTTGAAGACTTCTCAAAAAAACTTTAGTGTTTTATATATTTCCATCGGAAATAAATGGAAAAAAATAAATTTAGGCGCTCGCTACTTCCCGTTTTCGAACAATTTCGATTGAGTGTCGCCACAAATATTAAACATACAGTTCTGAAATTCATATGTGACATTTTTGAACATTTCATCTAAATATTCACCGCGCCTAAGCGATATTAGAAGCTATGCAATTATCAACTTTATTACTTTGCGATAAAGCAGTCGAGGTGCACGAGTAGATTTTCTGGGAAACCTCTTCTTAATAGCGACGGTTGGAAACCAAAAAAATATACTAAATTATTCTCAGTTCACTTTGATGAGCAGGATATTGTTAAAACTAAAAAAAGGATATAATACTGCGAGAAGGTGCTTATCCAAATATTGCGGATCACTAACAGATATATCTGTTATGATAATAACATTTTCATTTTAATTTTGCTTGTATTATTAATTAACTTAATATTTCGTTACAAAATCGAAATAAAATCCCTTAACCATCAGATTTAAAAGAATTTTTGGTGGTAGTACACACCGAAGAAAATTATACTTACGACGTTACATCCTCAAGATTTATAATTCATTACTAAGGTAGTTTCACTTTTCCATGTATTAGGCGTCGCACATAATTTTTAGAGCTGTGGGTATAAAAATAATTATTAAGAAAATGCATATCAATAGTACCCGCTGCGTTCTCGAGAACGGCGCCATTACCGAATTGTTCATTCTTTTTCTATGTGCGGGCGTCGTAACATACTATTTCATACAACAATTTTCAATTTAAGTTAATTTCGATTATTTGCTGTGAAAAAAAGTTATTCTTAAGTGGTATTATGGGGAAAAGGAAAAGGGAACGCGATGAAGAAAAGATACGGAGAAAAATAAGACACCTGGAAAAAAGATTACGCGATTCATCAACGAGCTCGGATGATGAAGGTTAGTAAATCACAATTTCAAAGAATTATTAGTTTTGCATACTACGTACGGTATAAGCTAACTGAAAATACCTTATTTTTATTGGCAAGCTAACGCTAGGCTAATCAATTTCATGGATGCAACATTTTAATGTTGGTATAGAAGAGTAATAACTTTTTAGTTATACTGTACGTATAAGTCAATTTTTCTACAAAATATTTTAGTCGCATAAAACATTTTATTTTATAATTGGCTTTAATCAAACATCGTGACACGTGCACGATTAATAAAAAAATAGTCTTGTGGCGTAACGTGATTACGTACAATGACTTTAAAATACTTATACTGCATAAAGCAGATTTTTTAAATTTCCATCTAGTGACGTAACGTGTGTACGTACAATGACGGATAAAACTGGATACCTATAGGTACAGTATTTCATTATAAGGTGCAATATTTTTATTTTGTCCTTACAGAATATGACCGCTACTATCAAAGGTCGCCCATTCTTGAGCCAAGGTCCATATCTTCGGAATCCGAGGGTCCAAATGAGAATTTTATTCGATCGTGTGTGGTTGACGCGTCAAATATTATAGATATACCTTCCACATCTAAACAAAACTTAGGGTCTATCGAGACGGACAAAGCAAATATTGCTGAACCAGAGTGTTTACCTCAGGAAATTTTGGATGCCCTGGGCGATCCAGCAGCTAAGGATGAAGTGCTAGGTCCATCTATTAACGAAGAGGTTGCTAAACGTTGGGGTAAAGTCGTTATTGATGGCATGACGAAGGAAGCAAAGGACGCAATTATAAAAAAAATATTAATACCAGAAAACTTTTTAGTGGTTAAAGCGCCTTTGCTTAATTTAGAGATATCTGCAGTTCTCAGTGATAGTATCAAATACCGTGATAAACTCCTTGAAAAAAACCAGAACCAACTTGGTTTAGGTATTGCTGGACTTTCTAATTTGACTTCGTCTTTAATTAAAGAAGATATAGGAAAAGTAGAAGTTTTAAAAAGACTTTCAGAAATAAGCCAGTTATTTTTGAATTTGCATTATGAGAATACCAAACACAGAAGGAAGCTAATCACTACGTCATTGGATAAAAAATTCAGTATGATGATTTCTGATGTTAAACGGGATTCATTTTTATTCGGCACTAACCTTGCAGAAAAAATAAAAGCTACGAAGACAGCAGAAAGGTCAGGCCTTCAAATAAAGCGAGCTACAGTGGCTACTATGCCATCGACTTCCAGACAACAGGGAAACTGGAGGGGCCCACCCAGATCTCAGCAGAACAAAGCTCCCAGACAGGGTGGGCAAAGAATGAATTTTCCAATCAACAAAGGATATACAGCTCAGGCACGGCGGCCAACACAATCTTCGAGTCGGCCCCCAACTGCAGTGAAACTGGATTACAGAACACGCAAGAACCAATAGAGGTAATACGTCATGCTGGTAGATTACGTTATTTCATTAGCGCTTGGGAAGCTATTACTTCTGACTCCACAGTTTTAAGTTATATAAAAGGATTTAAAATTCCATTTAAAGATACTCCTTTTCAAAAATTTGAACCCAACAATCCGGTATTTAGTGAGGCAGAAGTAATACAACTTAATATTTGCATTTCAAAATTGTTAAGTTCTGGTGCTGTCAAACAATGCAAAAGTAGTGTGCCAGGTCAATTTATATCGACAATATTTTTAATTCCTAAAAAGGATGGCACTCATAGGTTTATTCTCAATTTAAAAATGCTTAACAAATTTATTAACCCTGAGCATTTCAAAATGGAGGACATTCGCACTGCCACTAAGTTAATAGACAAACAATGTTATATGTCCACTATTGACCTTCAAGAAGCGTATTATTTGTTACCCATCCATCATTCTTTTAAGAAATACCTTAGATTTCAATTTCAAGGTCTTATTTACGAGTTTCAGTGTCTACCTTTTGGTTTATCAGTAGCACCATTAATTTTTACAAAGTTGATGAAGCCAGTAGTATCACACCTTAGGAATTTAGGACTTCTTCTCGTAATTTTTTTAGATGACCTTTTATGTATAAACAACACGTATCAAAATTGTTTAAAGAGCACACATACTGCTATTGGTTTCCTTGAAAAGCTAGGATTTGTCATAAACAAAGATAAAAGTAATCTAGCACCATGTCAAATTCAAATTTTTCTGGGGTTTGAGATAAATTCTCAAAGTATGTGCTTATGTTTGCCAAGTGCAAAAAGGCTTAAGATTCTTAAACAGACAAAAGCCATATCTTCAATAAAATCTTTGACAATTAGAGAATTTGCTAAGTACGTTGGATTGCTCTGTTCGGCTTGTCCGGCAATTCCATATGGTTGGCTATACACAAAAAAGTTTGAGAGAGAGAAGTATCTTGCTTTACATGACTCCAGTAATGATTATGACTCTGTAATGAATATTCCCAAATATCTCAAACCAGAGTTCGCTTGGTGGCAAAATAATATTTTAACATCTTGTAATCCAATACGTAGTAATAAATATAAACTTGAAATTTTCTCCGATGCATCCCTATCCGGTTGGGGTGTTTACTGCAATGGCGAACGTACTAACGGTTTTTGGGACTACACAGAATCTAAAGAACACATTAATATTTTAGAGTTGAAAGCAGCCTTAATAGGTTTAAAATGTTTTGCCAAAAATTTATACAATGAGGAAATTTTACTTCGTATAGATAATACTACAGCTATTGCCTATATTAATAGATATAGAGGAGTTCAATATAAACATCTAAATAATATAGCCAGAGAAATCTGGCAATGGTGTGAGACTAGAAGACTTTATTTTTGCTTGCTATATTAAATCAAGGGATAATATCGAAGCTGACCAAGAGTCAAGACACTTTAATATTGATATCGAGTGGAATCTCTCGTCATCGGCTTTCAAAAATATTACAAATATTTTTGGAATCCCTGATATAGACTTGTTTGCTACACGTCTTAATAAAAAATGTACAATGTATATTTCCTGGAAAAGAGATCCAGCAGCCTTTGATATAGATGCTTTTACTGTTGATTGGTCAAATTGGTTTTTCTATGCCTTTCCTCCCTTTTCATTAATCCTTAAATGTCTAAGAAAAATTTTAAATGATCAGGCAACTGGTATTGTGATTGTACCTTATTGGCCTAGTCAACCTTGGTACCCACTATTTATTTCTATGTCCCAAAGCCCACTTATTTATTTGAAACCTAGTTCTTCATTGCTATTATCTCCTTTCAGAACACCACACCCTCTTTGGCAGCAACTTACCCTGGTGTCGTCAGTATTATCGAGCAAGCGTACATCAAACAATCCTTACCAAGTAGCGCAATTAAAATAATAATTTCATCATTGGCTAAGAGTTCCTTAAAACAATATAATGTTGTGATTAAGAAATGGTGGTGTTTCTGTGTCAAAAATAAAATTGATATTTTTGATAGCAACATAAGAAACATTTTAGAATTTTTGGTTACTGAATATAATTCAGGAGCAAATTATTCTACCCTCAATACTAGTCGTTCTGCTCTTGCATTCATATTAGGTAAACGTATAAGTCAGGATGATCGAATAACAAGGTTTATGAAAGGAGTCTATAGAACAAAACCAAGTTTACCAAGATATTCGGCAACATGGGATCCTAATTTAGTGCTTGAACACCTATCGAATATTTATCCCAATGAAAACCTAACTTTAGACTCGTTATTCAAAAAAACGGTAGCTCTTCTCGCGTTGTCGACTGCACAACGTGTGCAGACGCTATCCTTGATACGTTTGGCTAATATTAATGTCGGGGACACACGGATTGAAATGAAAATCACTGATTTGATTAAAACTTCGGCTCCAAATAGAGTAACACCCACATTGATTGTACCTTTTCTCCCTAACAAGGAACGAATCTGTCCAGCGAAAACATTGTCCTCTTATATTACTGCGACTGAATGTTATAGATCTCTGCCATCAACGGACAGGCTATTTCTTACAACCAAGAAACCAATACATAATGCTAGTGCTGCTACTATTAGTAGGTGGATTAAAAAGGTCTTGATGGAAAGTGGCATTGACACTACCGTTTTCAAGGCACATAGCACTCGTCACGCATCAACCTCAGCGGCAAGTCGTAATGGTGTTTCCCTAGACGCTATCAATCGTGCCGCAGGCTGGTCAGGAAATTCATTAGTGTTTGCGAGATTTTACAATCGGCCAATAATAAATGAAGAGGACAATGCATTCGCAGAATCTATTTATACTAATAATTAAGCAATCTTGTTATTTCATTCGCGTATATGTATAATCATTGGTTATAAAAATAAAACCATTTGATGATTCTACTCCATATTTATTTAATTAACCAAAACCTTACAGATCTCGTTTGCGAATGCGCTAAACATCTACCTTAGTAATGAATTATAAATCTTGAGGATGTAACGTCGTAAGTATAATTAATGGTTAAACGAACTTACCTTATGTGACGTTCGACCATAATTATACTAGACGTTACATCCGAAGAGATTTATAGTCCCGCCCAACCCAAGCTTACCCTTCATTGTACAAACGAGATCTAGAACCTCTGAAACAATGAACAATTCGGTAATGGCGCCGTTCTCGAGAACGCAGCGGGTACTATTGATATGCATTTTCTTAATAATTATTTTTATACCCACAGCTCTAAAAATTATGTGCGACGCCTAATACATGGAAAAGTGAAACTACCTTAGTAATGAATTATAAATCTCTTCGGATGTAACGTCTAGTATAATTATGGTCGAACGTCACATAAGGTAAGTTCGTTTAACCATTAATTATACATTAAAAAAAGAAAAAAATGCGATGGAATATGTATTATAAATTACACAAAATTTTATATCTAGCTTATCTCATTTTCGAATTATTTATTTTATTAAATCCCTTAGTGAGGTCCTGTAGTAAGCACTGCTGCCACCTAGTAATATAAAGCGAAACTTTTATGTTAACGTCAATATTGCTCGCATTTTAGTAATTCTACTCGCTACAAGGTGACAGTGGCGTCGCGCACCATCCCCCCGCACCCCGATTTCCGGCTTCACTTGATTTCATACGGAAAACGCGATAGGGCACCTCCTCTTTGTTATTGCTTCATGCCGGCAACGCACCCCTTGCGTTTGGCACTTACTTCACATTTTGTCATTTTTTTACGTTTTTAAATCGTAGGATTCGGTTTTTTTTATTTTGGCAACGTAAGTAGATATATTTTCCTTATGGCAATACAATATTTACCTGTCAATTCATTCAAAGTTGGCTGCAAATAAACGTTAAAGTTTGTAAATTTTTCGTAAATTTCAATAAGCCAAATTAGAGAGTTTTTTTGCACAAGCACCAATATATTATAAATAAATATATAAAAGGTAAGTCATATTTCATGTGTATATAATAATCTAGGTATATTACTAGCGTTTAGTACCCAAAAGAAGGCTTCTAAATTCATGACCGACTAGGGTGCGTTTACCGGCACACTCGTGTATAAAGTCGAATGGATGATGTTATTCAAAACATCATCATAAAAACTATGCATTGAAAAACGAACCTCAATACATATAACATAATTTATTTATTTAAAATATATTTTAATTTATTTATTTAAAATGTATGCTTTTATTGCTATTATTTTTTATACATAATAATTAAATTAAATTTTATACATAATAGTGCGGTGTCGGACTTTGACAAGAACATTTCCATGCTGGGTGCCGGCGACGCATACCGTGCGTTGTATCAAATAAAACAATATTTATACACTTTTTCTTTATAATATCAATAAAATAATGATATTTTACATATATTTAATTCAATTATGCAAAAAAATCGGTGGCCACGGTAACGTTATACAAACGGCCCGTTCCAGATAAGCATTTTTAGCCATAAATACCAACATTTTTAGCATCTCTGCGTTCCATTAGCCGGTGATGCTAGTTTTTCTTGCTGGTTGTCATGCGTTTCATTTAAGCATTTTTAACACGAAATGCTAGCATCAAATACCCATGCTAATAGATGGGTCCTCTGATACCACTTTTTGACAGCTTTCAAATTTGACATTTGGAATCTTTTTTTCATGAATCAAAAAGGATTTTCAGCGGATTTAAATAAATTTTTGAAAGATATTTGTAGTATTAGCCAATTCTGATTTATATTATAAAAAATTTTAAGTGGCCGGACTAATTAAGTGAGGTGTCAAAATTCAGCACGAAAAATCAGTACCTTGCGTTTCATTTGTAACAATTAGCGAGGCTAAAAATGTCAACATTTCTTAAAAGAAACGCAAAACGAGGCTAACATCAGATGTTAGCCTCAGAAAGTAGCAGTGCTTTATCTGGAACGCAGGGATTATATTAGTGGCATTGAATGGGTTAAGGTTTATAGAATAATTGTATAATTTTATTCATAACACTATAGGTGAAATTTGGTTTGTCTTATGTCTTTCATGTATATCTATAACTTTTATTAATTTGTTTATTAGTTTTAGAAAATATGCTACTTGTGTTTTCCTATTTTGTGTTGCTTATTTAGGCTAATGGCCCTGTTGCCAATGCTCAATAAAAAAAACGATCTCTCAAACGTCTGTGTCAACGTGACACATTAATTAGTATTGTAAACAAAACAAATCCTTTGTGCATGAAAAAGAAAAATAAAATTCTAATTTTTAGTATAAATAAATGCAAACGTATGTTATTGTTAGTTATTACGCTCAGGTGTTATTTCAAAATCGGAAATTTTTTATTGTGAAATATTACTGATTAAAATACGTGATTCCTTTTTCCTATTGGAACAAAGGCCTCGTCATGTGGTCTCATTTAGAACGTGGTAGCTCTCCGGTGGATTGGTGTGAATCAAATTATTCTATTTCTCCGGTAATAGCAGAATTTGTCAACACGGTTGGTTATAAATTACTTATTATTATGGCATAATTATGGTTGGTGATTTGTATTGTATCTAGCACTTCTTACGAGCAATACAATTCCATGTTTTTCTTGTGTTAGGTAATATATTTTTGTATTAGGTGTCAGATATTCTCTATTATTATTTTTAATAATTCGAGTTCCAATGAGAGCTTCTTGTAGCTCACTAACATTACAAGTCTAATTAGAACTAAAATAACTTAGCAGTTAGGAATTAAGAATTATAAATTTCGCGTGACGTGAGACTTCTTATATACGCAACAGGTACTTAAGTTCTTGAGCTTTATGTCACCTGATGGTAAGTGATGATAAGGGCAAAGATCCAAGTAAGATTCACCTGGACTTTTCAACATCTGAGGAACTGGCTATCATACCTCTAAATGTGAGAACACAACAGTGTTAATGTAACATTGTTATTATGGCACTATGTAGGAAAACTTCTGCTCCCATGTAAAATTGAACCTTGGACCACTAGATCAATATTGGGTAGTTTTTAGTTGATGTAATACGTTTGGTTGATAAGCATGGAGGTTTACAAGGTGAAACTTCTCTAAGTCATGAAGAATTCATGATAGTTTGACATGTTGGTGTAAGGTTACATTATTTTTGTTCCCATTGACTAAAATAGGTTAGTTATGTCTATTTGTATACTATTGTGTCTATTGTGTGTGTATTTCTTTTAACATAATACCTACTCTTTTTTTGAAAAATATAAAGTCAAATGATGACCCTTAATATACATTCATATACCTATAATAAATAATCAAATATTTAAATTGCCCTGAATTTTTTCAAATTTACAGATATGATGGCAAATTATTGGATTGCTAATTGAATTAGCAGTGATAACTCATTCTTGAAATTAAGATATTTTTTTTCTTTTATGTCACTTCAATTTAATCATTTGTAGTCTTAATTTTTGTACACTGATGACATCACTTCATTATATTTCAAGCCTCAGCCATCTCTTTGTGAAAATTGAACATATAAAAATATGCGATAAGAATTCTGTCATTAAAAAGTAAAATTTCATATTATCTACATTTTGTTGCAAATTAATTGATTTTGACAGTAGTTTTTGCATAATTATGACTATTATTTGTTAGTGCATGTAATCTCAAGCAGCGTTGCCAACTCGGATTTTGAAAAATATGTAAATAGATTATAAAATTACATAGAAATAATAAAATTTCCATATGAAAAATTCATATATCTAACTTTTTTTTCGAGGAAAATGAAGAGGGTAGGGTAGGCTAAAACGACACAAAATCTCTTTTTTCATTCATGTAAGCACTTTAAAGCGCCAAACATGTTGAAAAAGCATGGAATATAGTGTCTACAGAGAAAAAGTAACTATACAGTTACTCTTTTCAAAAGGTATATGTGTACAATATTACTAGATAATAATTAAAATAATCCATAACTAAAGAATCCATTCACTCAAAAATAATTGGCAATAAATTCTTGATATACGGAGATCTAAATAAAAGGTCTTCAGTTAAAACTTAAAAATACATGAAAAGAAGTAAATCTCTCTCATGCTATCGCTGAAACTAACAGCAATCTTAAACTGATCGACAATTGGAGCAAATCATATGGACTACTCATTAATCCTACAAAATCGCAAGCAATTATTATCGGCAGTCCGTATTTTGTTTCAAGGATTGATTATAGTTTGTTACAAGCAGTAATATTTGGTGGCACTATTGTTCCTTTTAGCAATTGCGTTAAAAATTTAGGTTTGGTCTTCGATCAGTGCTTATCATGGCGACCGCAAGTTGAAGCTATTCGCAAAAAGATCTATGCTGCATATGGTTCACTCAACAGGTTTCGTAACTTTCTTCCAATTAGTACTAAATCAGCATTAGCACAATCACTTTTACTTTCACTGCTCGACTATGCTGATTGTGCCTGGGTGGATCTGTCTGAGGAACTTCTCGACAAGCTGGAGCGTCTACAAAATGTGGCCATTAGATTTATTTTTAATTTAAGAAAATTTGACCATGTTTCTTACTATCGCTCTCAACTCAAATGGCTACGAATTCGACAGCGTAGAGACTTACATGTCTTGTCACTCCTTTACAATATTTTGTTCCATCCAATATCTCCACCTTATCTTAAGTCTCATTTCTCTTTTCGGTCCAATACTTCGAGTCGTACTTTGCGATCTAATTACATTTTATCCCTTGACATCCCGCCTCGTTCAACTCAGTTTTTGACATACTCGTTTCCTTCTCAAGCCGTCCGGCTATGGAATTCTCTCCCTGAGAGTATTCAAGGAGCGCGTACGCTAGATTCTTTCAAATCCCAAGTTCGTAGTCACTTCCTATCTATAAATCCTTAGCCGCTTATTGTAATGTAATTTCCTTCCCTATGACACAATCGGTTTTTTTTATTCCTATTTCTGCACCCTTCCCCTTGATTATCCCTTTCCCGTTTTCCATTCTTAAGGTTGCCTGGAAGAGATTGCTTTATAGCAATAAGGCCGCCTACTTGTACATTTCTTCTTTTTTTTTAAAGTTTGTTTCTTTTGTTACGTGTATTATTTGTGCAATAAAGAGTTAATTATTATTATTATTATTAGAATTGGCAGCACTGATCTCAAGGTTAACAGATAAAGTCTAGTGTGTTGCTGCATGTACTTATCATTATAGTGGTTACCATATATTTTATTGCATATTTTTCAGGTCAGTAATATACTGTTTTTCCTGTTTCCACCAGTACTAATACATTTATTTCAAGAGTATTCTAAGTTTGTCAACCCTGCTATAAATGTTCTTTGGGTTTTGCTTATGATTGTGGGGCTCAGTTCAGCTTACTTTCATGCAACATTAAGCTTAGTGGGTGAGTTCAAGCTATATTATAATATTTGTTAGTCAATTTTATAAAAGTTTATACTTAGCAGTGTATTTTTTTTACTTATTAGGTCAATTATTGGATGAACTGGCAATATTATGGGTCTTCATGGCTGCATTTGCAATGTTTCTTCCAAGAAGATATTTCCCAAAATTTTTGCATGGAAATAGGTAAGTTAATTATAACATAAGCTATAATTGCAGTAACATTGCAAAATTAGATGTCTCTATTTTTGGATGTACTGTAGAGAATAATGTTTGATGATTAGAACTGTGGAAATTCAGCATTTTATTAAATTTACTACAGTCTTATGTTTTTACTACAGTTTTAATAATTGTAGAATACATTATCAACAGGTTTTAAATATTTTTCTCTATGCAATCGCAATATTATTTAAATTGTCTATCTTGTTTTGTCTGTTCAATGCCGTGGAATCGCGACAACACAATTATGCGCTGTCGCGACATGTTTGACTAGGTAAATTGTCATATCGCGTATAGGATGGGTAGTATGGGTACTATGGCACGGCAGTGTCGGCAGTAGACATACATCTTTGATGTGCAGATCATTTGCAATAACAGAAAAGAAATAATTGCTATAATGTGGCCTCAATATACAAACCTTCAAATGTAAACTGGAAAAAGTACTAAAAATATTAATAAATAAGAATAAAAGAAAAAAACGAATCAAGAAAGGAGTTTGCACATGTGTTTATCATTGACGTATACCTACGTCAGTGGTTTTTATACTCCTTTGTTTACAATGTTTTGAATGTAGGTACTGACCTTTGTTTAGTCAGCATTGTTGTTACAGTTTAGTCACGCTATAAAGATGCGATTATTTGTAATGCTAACATTGCTCAACATAGAAACTCGTTAAAATATATTGCAGTAAATTGCTGATAAAATAACGCAAGGGTTACTTCATTAGCACACGCGCACTAATCACACAGCAAATTATCACTTATTACCTACTTCACATAAACTAGGTCACACAGTTCGCGATATAATAGTTTAAATACAATTATTGTAGCGATTACATTTAGAATACTTTGCTAATGCATTAACACGAGCGCCCATAATTGCAGGGAGAACACCTGGGGGTTTAGTGGGTAGGCCCGGCACTCTGCCGGGAGAGCCCCACACACGCTCGTCGTCTAGCCAACGGCGAATACGGTGCGGTCACGCATTCCCCTCGAAAAAAAAGGGTTTAAGGTTTAAGGGCATATTCAGAATCGATTATACGATCGTTTCTATTTGATTTTTTAGAACTATGCAATAAAAAAAATATTTTTAAAGTAGCACCGATTGGCACCCCACGACTATGTGTACCTAATTGATAACTTGAAAATACTGATGTTAGATACATTTTTTTAAATTAAAAAATATCTTATATGTTAACAATTTAACATACACGTTCCCAGGGTTTTTGTTACACACTGTATATGTTTCGCTGTTTCACTTTTCAGTATGGCGCATTTCCTTTATGAATAATTTAATGAAATAAAACAACAGTGTATTTGGAGGACATGGACCTTTTTTCTCAAAGTTCCGAGCAGCTTCTATCAATTTTTTTCGAATGTGATGCTTGTATTAGATTACTTTGAAAGTTTTGAAAAGCTGTTAACGGATTCCTACGAAAGTTTTAAGAAGATCCTATCAGATTCCTATCCATAAAGTTAATTTAGTTTCTCCTTACCATTTGGCTCCACCTGCGCCTATCGTCCCGCAGCTTCGTACTATGCCGCGATACACGCAGATGTGGCCAGTCATATCGTCGAGAATAATCGGGCTTCGTGTGCGTTACGGGGCGTGTGGCGATACATCAAAGGGTTTTAGCGCGCTAACCATTCGCGCTGCGTGGTCACACTATGTGTTCATTTCGGCGGTTGCTTTTCATTAGTTAAGACGTTAAGAGTGAAACCGATAATCGAGTACGTTTGCTATTTTGTAACGTGTCGTCCGAGCGGTCTTGACAATTTTTCAATTCAATCGGCGAACATACCCGATGATGAATGATTTCACATAAATTAATCTTCAAATGAAAAAGGTGACTCCCGAGGTGTAAGTATTATATACCTTATTTGTTTGTATCTATACTAATATTATAAAGAGGAAAGATTTGATTGTTTGTTTGTTTGTATTGAATAGGCTTCGAAACTACTGAACCGATTTT
Source organism: Schoenobius gigantellus (assembly GCA_963935595.1). Lineage (NCBI taxonomy): Eukaryota > Metazoa > Arthropoda > Insecta > Lepidoptera > Crambidae > Schoenobius > Schoenobius gigantellus. Next base: position 13,219,643 of record OZ012542.1, on the reverse strand, counting down.
GATGAAAGTTGGTATAGGGATAGTTCGAGGCCAGGGGAAGGACATAGGGTAATTTTCCTACGGGAAAACAAAAATAACGCGGACGAAGTCGCGAGCGGAAAGCTAGTTTAATATAATTTGTTTTTGATGTGAAACGTCTATAGCGGCGGGCCAGAGGCCCTAGTAAAATGCCTCACGCTAACTTTTCCGCAGTCGTTCCGCAGAAAAAATGTATGGAAATGACAATAGCTTACGACAACCTCGTACTATTTTCCGCAGCTAATGTCATCTCCAAATATTTTTTTCTTGAGGTAAGACTGCGGAAAAGTTAGCGTGTGGCATTTGTCTAGGGGGGCTGAGCTGCGGAAAAATACCGTGAGGCATTTTTCTAGGGCCTCTGGCCCGCCGCTATAGACGCTTCACATCAAAAAAGCTAATGTCATTTCCATACATTTTTCTGCGGAAAAGATAGCGTGTGGCATTTGTCAAGTGCGGGTGCGTTTCATTTCTTATAATTACAAATGATCTAATTTCAAAGGAAATAACGTTCATACTCATATTCTATAACATCATTTTGCATAAAGCTACATTGCTATAATAATCATATTCTATATTTTTATTAGGTATAATTGTTACATTGTTTACCAAATAATATTCTATAATAATATAATTTTGACCATAAATTGATCTAAAATAATATTTAGCAATGTAATTTATTTATGCTATACTAGTGACAGAAACGAATCGCTGCAAAACCGACTCCATGTAGTCTTGTTTGTACTACCCCTAGAGTGTAATTCAAAGCCGCGTAGGCCCGGAGGGGCGAGGCGGCCCGCGAGCTGAGAAGCAGGTGGTTTTAACGCTCGCCGCCGCGGCTGAGGCTTGGTGAGCGAAAACCATCTGCGACGATGAGCTCGCGTGGGACCGCCGGAGCCCCGCAGTGCCGGAGCCGTGACAGAAAGCATGCACGCTGCATGCTTGCTTGCATAGTGCATGCTTGCTTGCACGCTGCATCCTTGATTGTACTTTGCATGTTTGCTTGCACGCTGCATGCTTGCTTCTATGCTGCGCGCTTTCTTGGATGTTGCATGCTTGCTTGCATGCTACATGCTTGCCTGCATGCTGCATGTTTGCTTGCTTGCATGCTACATGCTTGCCTGCATACTTTTTGTTTGCTTACATGGTGCTTGCTTGCTTGCATGCAAGTTAATAAATGCATTGCAAACGAACAGACGTTTTATAAAATGTTTTTATATCATCTGGTATTATTTCAAAAAACTATTATATCAAATGTTCATTATATCACCTCAAAGTAGAGAATCTAAAATTATATGAAATGAAATTATACGAAATTAAATTATATTATTTGTATGTTAGATCACCAGTTTTTATATCAAACATTACACACCCGTCTAGGGCCTCTGATTAATAAACTTAAAGATAGGAGTAGGCAAGTGCCAATAATAATGATATGTGTGTATGCATGGCATGCCAGTCCGGAATACGCTGCAGAGGCTATTTAACTCCATCATACTCGAGGGCAATACGCCTAAAGCATGGCACAGGTGTGTGGTGGCACTTTTCTTCAAAAAGGGCGACAGGGCCCAGTTGAAGAACTACAGACCCATCACGCTCCTGAGTCATGTATACAAGCTGTTCTCGAGAGTTATCACGAATCGTCTCGCGCGCAGGTTTGACGACTTCCAGCCTCCCGAACAAGCCGGATTCCGTAAAGGCTATAGTACCATAGACCACATTCATACGCTGCGGCAGGTTATACAGAAGACCGAGGAGTATAATCTGCCACTATGCTTGGCGTTTGTGGACTATACATCCAGGTGTTGAAGTCATTGTACGAAAACGCCACTATGTCAGTCCGCCTTCAGGACCAGAACTCGAAACCAATACCACTTCAGCGAGGTGTGAGACAGGGTGACGTTATATCGCCGAAGCTGTTCACAGCTGCGCTGGAGTCTGTATTTAAGCTTTTGGACTGGAGAGGACTCGGCATCAACATAAACGGCGAGTACATAACCCACCTTCTTTTTGCCGATGATATCGTAGTCATGGCTGAGACCGTGGAAGATCTAGACACAATGCTCGAAGACCTCTGTAGAGTTTCCCAACAAGTTGGTCTTAAAATGAACATGGACAAGACCATAATCATGGTGAATTCCCATGTAGTACCCACTCCTGTGAAGGTTGGCGGTTCTACACTGGAAGTTGTTGACGAATATGTTTACCTGGGACAAATAGTCCAGCTCGGTAAGTCCAACTTCCAGAAAGAGGTAAATCGACGAATCCAACTCGGCTGGGCAGCGTTCGGGAAGCTACGCAGCATATTCTCGGCCAATCTACCGCAGTGTCTCAAGACGAAGGTCTTCAATTCGTGCGTGTTGCCAGTGATGACGTACGGAACTGAGACGTGGCTCAATGTCACTCAAAGGACAATGTAGAGGGCTATGCTCGGGGTTTCTCTACGCGATCGCATCAGAAATGAAGAGATCCGTAGAAGAACTAGATTCACCGACATATCCCAAAGAATTGCAAACCTTAAGTGGCAGTGGGCAGGACACATAGCTCGCAGGACTGATGGCCGTTGGGGCGGAAAGGTCCTTGAGTGGCGGCCACGTACCGGGAGACGCAGCGTTGGTAGGCCCCCCACAAGGTGGACCGACGATCTGGTGAAGGTCGCGGGAAGCCGCTGGATGCGGGAGGCGCAGGACCGATCGGTTTGGAGACCCCTTGGGGTGGCCTATGTCCAGCAGTGGGCGTCTCTTGGCTGAAATGATGATGATGATGTCATGTATGAGCGTGTGTGTGTGTGTGTGTATGTGTGTGAGTGTGTGTATATTTAAGCCTGCATGACAAAGCCATATATATACACTCTTTGAAGTTGGTTATTATTAAAGCATTAATATGTTATGTTACTATCTTTGCTGCTTGAGAGAAGTGCTAACTTAACTTTATTTCTGAAAAGAGGTTTTGAATCAAGAAATATATCGAATTCCGAAAATGTTGCTATTGTACAATTTAGAAAGGCGTGTCAGTATGGAGTATAGTTATAAAAGTATTTATGCCATAATATGGTGCTGGCTGGGCGACCGACAGTGTCCAGCTAAGGGCTATTGATAGATGAGTGTGTCTATCAATGGGGCTAGTGATGGGCAAGAGTTCCCAGCAGTGGGCTGATGTTGGGCATGATTCCTATCTGTAGAATGGTGCTGGATAAGATTTTCCAGCAGTGGGCTGGTACTGGGCATGATTCCCAGCAGTGGACTAGTGATGGACAAGACTGTCCATCAGTGGGCTGGTGCTGGGCGAGATTCTCAACAGTGGGCTGCTACTGAGTATGATTTGCAGCAGTGGGCTGATGCTGGGCATCATTCCCAGCATTGAGATGGTGCTGGGCAAGATTGTTCAGCAGTGGGCTGGTGCTGGTCATGATTCCCAAAAGTGGGATTGTGCTGGACAAGATTGTCTAGCAGTGTGGTTGATGATGGATGGTTTACAACAGAGGCTTTCTCAAAATTTTTACTTATCATAATGAGGAAAGCAGTAGGTACAGACAAAAGAGCTTAAATAATATAATAATAATCTTATATCCTTAAGCATTCGTTCATTGATTCCAAAAGCGATCAAATCGAAATTACAGATCAAATTGAGACTCGTTAATAAAAAATGGAATATTTTTTATTAACGAGTCATCGGGTTCGATTACGATTACCGATTAATCGAGGAGTTACAAAATCGCACCTCTGGAAATGATTTCGGTTATATTAATTTATTGGACGATATTTCGTGCAAAATGACGATGCCGCTAATGTGACCACACCATATACGCGATAACTTTTTAGCATACAAAACGTCCGAAGCTTCGGCACGAATTGATTCGGGACGATAAGCGCAGGTGGAGCCAAAGGAAGAACAGTTTCTCTATGGTTGAGTTTCGTCTGTAACTTTTTTTTTCTTAATTTCTCCCTGTTAGGGGAAGGCAAAGGAAACTTAGTTTAAATGTGGTTTTTAAATACATGAGTGAGAATATTTTGGACCTTTTTCTCCAAAAAAGACCTCTGTGCGAGAGTGCATTCAGTAAAATGTATCATAGCTTTATAAGCTTTTATGTATTTTTTTATTGCACATTACAAATAAGTTTTTGCGAACATATGGTTTTACTAGTCAAATATCAAGCTTAACAGAGGATTAGTCATTTCTTAAAGTTTGCATTAATTGTCTTTTCAGGAGAGTGCTGGCGTATTATTCCTGCGTATTCTCAGTGCTGTCCACCGGCTTTCTCGTCATGCATCCTGCGGCGAACGCATTTGCCCTGATGACTTTGGTTTTACCCGCTATCGGTTTTTTGTGCAAGGAGCTGAATAGGTAAGACGTAGGTACTATAATAATTTTGTTTTGCATAATATTAATACAGTTCGCGACAAGTCGACATGGTAATTTAATTCAGATTTACAATACACAACTTCAAGCAATTTCTTTCTTGATGATGAATGATGTCGAAGTCGACGAACGACGAAGTCTGTATGCAGGATTTATTTTTAAGCAGGAGCCAAATTTTGTGTGCTAGTTCAGACAAGCAAACTGAACAAGTTTTACTATGGGATCAATTTTGAAATCGCGAAAAAAAAAACAGCTGTTCAATACATTTAGGTTCAGTGGATGTTGAACATTTGTACGGAACAGCTGATTTATTTTTCGCGATTTCAAAATTGTTCCCATAGTCAAAGTTACCTATTCAGTTTGTTTGTATACAGAATATTTGGCTCCAGCTTTGAAATTATTCTTGTCAATCACTCATATCAAAATGGTGACGAATGGTGGTGAAAATGAAGCTGGGAATTTCGTCGGGGCTGGTATAAGCTCGCTGGCCTATAGTTAACACGGTATGTTGGAGACGCGGGCTCAAATCCCGTCCGAGACGATTTTTTTTCTCTATTGATTTATTCATCATTTTTTAAACTTAAACTTGTTTACTAAATTAAAGATGTACTAATTGAGTACACAATATGTATGAACAATCCTACTATGTATTTGGAAACAGCAAAACAGATAATGGCGTTGGCGCCATTACTGAGAAGCACGATCAGGGGGGTTTCACTCCGCAGTTTAGGTACGTTTGGCCGGCGGACCGACCGGGCGGTATGTGGCAAAAGCTTGCCACTCAGCTCGCACGCTGGCCGCGGCGCACGTAATAATTGAGGTCATTTTTGTAACGATAACTGCATATCGGTGAGTGGGAACCCTGCGCTCTTATCGCCAAATCGGTATCGGGTCAGCGACGTGTAACGGAATAGGAACACTCGTGTCATGCAATAAATTTCAATTTCCCGTGCAGTCAGATGAAGGTCGTAACGTAAGAGTAGGTAAATTTTCATACCTAAACTTGGCTTTTCTTCGAGAGTGATCCTTCTGTACTTTAGTACTACTATTTATTCTATGGCACGATGTCTGGATCTGTTAGTACTTACGTAATTGTATTTGTCAGAGTAATAAGATTCTTATTAAGCGGAAGCAGTCGTAAGAATGACTTTAATGTATTGACAGAGTGAAATGCAACCGTGTATACCGTCTCGGTCTTCGGTGCGTGGCCGCCTGCTTCCTGGCCCTCTTCTGCTGGATCATGGATCGGGCCTTTTGCGACGCGTGGCTGTCCATCGATTTCCCGTACATGCACGGCGTGTGGCACGTTCTCATCTTCATCGCTAGCTACACGGCGCTGGTGTTGTTCGCCTTCTTCACCGTCACCGAGGAACGCCCCGAGCAGAAACCCCAGCTCAAGTACTGGCCCAGCAACAACTTCGAGTTGGGCGTTCCGTACATCACGTTCAAACATCCGTGTAAGAAGGACAGAGGGCATGCAATTTAATTTGACGAGGAATTTAAGTAAGTATGTAAAAGTTTACTGAAGTCGTCGGCACTTGGGCGATTACTCCAATTGGTGATTGCTTTATCCTAGTTTAGTAAGATGTGCGGTATGCGAATCTTGATGTGCATTATATAAAAACAGTTTTGAAGTTAAGAAAAGAAAATATTCTAGCGATCGCTCTCTAACGGTAATGGTTTCGGGTGACAGGCAAAGTATCAGAAGGACAAACAACCAAAATGCCCATGAGGCATTAACGACATAGCCGATTACTTTTATTGTTGCGGGAGCAGAAGTAGGTTGCGTTAAAAATCGTAGCTTCCATCATTTTGCCATTTCAAACGGGAAATGTTTGTAAACCAGTTGTTAAATTCTTTTAAATATTCAGTCATTATTCAGTAAATAGTGAAGTTCTGAATACTAATGAATGAACTATCTTGCAATTCGATTGACCTACTTTGAATATTCAAGTATTATATTTTTGTGCGCAAGAAAAGTTGTATTATACCAACAACATGCCAACAACTTATATTGCTTTACAAAGCGTTGCGGGAACTTTGTTTACAAACATTCTTAATTCTAATGGCGTTTGATTTTTAAGTGGTGGAAGCATGACTTAAGTCCAGAGCTCTAATTTAAGCGTTTATTTTTATATTGGGATGTTTATTTTGAAATATTTGAAAATATAGACTAATTAAGACTGTAATTTATGTGCAATTGTGTGTGTAATATTGTATTTGTGAAATTTATTTACAGTAATTTTAAATTTCGTTTTGTGTCATTTAAGCTAGTTGAGTGTTTCTAGTGCCAATCTGTGATTTAGGATATTTATTAAATTATCGATTTTTTTATATAACAAAAAACAATGAATTAATTAGCAAGCCGACTCTTTTGCGTTTTTCTAAAAAAAAAAAACATTGAAACATCACATTAAATCACAGATTATATTCAATTTTTAGAAATTTTGAAATGATCTTTGGGTTACAGCTCTCATGTTCTTTCCAGGGACCGGACCCGGTTACCGTTATAGCCGGTAACCTTATAGGGTTTTGATCGGGTATTTTATAACACTGGGTTTTCAAACCCTTTGTCTCACAGTAAGCTTACCGGTTTACACATTAATCCCTTCGATTGAATTAATTCCGGTTTACCGCTTACCGATGTCCACCAAATTAACCCCAAATTGGTTACCGTTATAAGCGCTGATTAATTGGTGCAAGTTATTTTAGACCTTACGTATATCGCATGTAGATTGCTTTCGCACCGTTGACTGTATCGCAAAAATAACATTGACTGTACTGTAGTAATACAGTATATACAAAGGCAAAGCTAATAATTCTTTTTTTCAAACATCTGTGTAGAACAAATGGTGCTGTCATAGTATAAAAATCGATTTGAGATCGATCGATTTAATACAAAATATCGATTTTGATTTTCATAATTGCATAAATAAGTTTAACAATTTACAGTAAAAATAATATTTTGTGTGTTTACGTTTGATCAAAGGTAAATAAATAAACGACTTTACAAAATTGAATGATTTCTATATCCTACGGGAATTAATTTTTATTGTCACACATTCCCCTCGAAAAAAATTTTGATTTTTATTGTAAGTATATTATCGCTAGAGTAAGGCGGCCAACTGTCCCGCATTCTGCGGGACCGTCCCGGAATGACAGTTGTAATCCCGCATTGCAATATCACATCACAGATAATATCATACTACAGGCAATATTTAATAAAATATTCCCGCAAATCGTCAAATGCGTTCCGCATGTCCCGCATTCCTATCATTTTTGTATTGTAGTTTCCCATCATCTCGCTCGCATATACCTACTATAGTGTTCCACATCAAAAATACGAACGGCGAGAGGAGACGTAGGTATAGGTACTATACTTAGGTAGGAAACCCAGAACTAGTAAAAATATGACTAATATTAAATGTTGATTCAGTAGTAGTGGATGGGTGGGGGGTAGATGGCCGCCTTACGCAAGAGCAACACATTAATGTTTACTTTCCGGTAACGAGGATGTGAAAAATAGTTACCCATTTCCTTTTATCTTACTTAACTGTAAAAAAAAATATTTTTAAAATAACTTGTTCACGGATAGCCGAAATTGAACTATACACTTTGTTGTGGTAAGGGTAACCGCTATTTTTCGGGTTATTGTTGGGAAACCTGTTGAACGGCTTACTGAGCCCATTGGGTTACCATGCGAACAGGTTTCGATTTTTTCGAACCCTTTCGATCGGCTTAAGCAAATTCACGGAGTTTTCCGGTCCCTGGTTCTTTCATGGAAACCGACGTAGGTAATCAACCGACCAGCAGGCCGAAAGGGTTCTTTTCTGTGATATAATTCAAGACTGCAGACCCACCATACCAAATGATTTCGTGTTGTCATGTAAAAAAATGTTTCAATGTTTTATTTGTAATAGAAAAATAGGCACAAAAGACACGGCTGTATAAATACCTAAATATGTTATATTTATATAGAATTTTCGTGTGCTGTGTTTATTGCATTATTGATTAATTGATAAAATCAATGGGTTACCTATCTAAAGTTTATATATTGAAATTTAATTGCATAATTTAGTGTGATATTTTTTTTTGTATAAGGGTGGCAGATAGCAGCTATGTTGTAACATGTAATTATAAGTGACATTTGCAAGTTCAATAAGCTCCATAGTATTATAGAGTACACTTGCCAACGGATACGGAATACAGTATTAATTAAGGCTCTATAAAGACTCACCTATTTAACTTGTACTCCAGCCCCCCTAGCACGTCCACCAAAACACGATATGATAAAGCGGTTTATTGCGGCGAACTGTCAAAATACAATAGGATTTCGACGTATTTTGACAGTTCACCGCGATAAATCGCTTTATCATATCGTGTTTTGGTGGACGTGCTACGGGGGCTGACTGCCAATTGCAATTTTAATGCAGGTAACACTAGTGCAATGAAACAGCATAAGGACTGCACGTAGCATGGATTTTATAAGGATCGCGCTGACTGCAGTTTACATTCAGCTTGCAATCGTTGGAACTGTACGCAAACAGCATAGTTGTTAAAGTTGCGGCACGCTATGATGGCCGTTTTGACAGCTGTCATCCCCATAGTTTATCAGTCAGTTTTGATAAATACACTATAGGGATGACAGCTGTCAAAACGGCCATCATAGCGTGCCGCAACGTAGTTTTATTGGGGGTTAAATATAATGACCTGACCACCAAAAAATACTTCGATACCCTAAGCTCTCTTATCAAAAAAAGATACTGAACAACAAAAACAAAAATTTACCATTACAATAGTAGTAGCAAGTTTAGTAACGACTACACATTAAATTGTATTCTAAGGCCAAATTTAGTAAATGATCACCAAATTTTAGCGAGCAAATTAATACACCATTTCTACCTAAATAAATCACTATGATTGCCTTATAATGCATCCATATTACCAAGTAATGTAAAATGATCCCAGCCTACCGCTCAATCAAACCGTTATTTTTGTATGTAAAAGTGAAGAAAGCATTAATGTGCAGTGTATGATTGCAGTAGACTAATTGCTTGTTCTTAAGAATTTGAAATTACTATCTATAAGTAACCATCTTTATATGTTTTTTTCAGGAGTTTTAGTTTTTAACCTGATAGGCATTTGATTGAATTGGTAATTTAATTTAGGGAATATAAATATCAGTTTAGTAAACATCTTACAATATATTTGGATATATAAAGGATCATATTTATTGTGTTTGGGAGAAATAATTATTTACATAGCATAATTATCTTTACTAGGATAATGAGATGTTAAATATTTGCTTGACATTTTAGATTAAAATTCGGTCATGTGTTTTAATAGGATAGCAAGATGTTATAATTTGGGTTATAATTTTGGAAAAAAAGGAGTTTACATTGGCACTCATTACCTATTTTTGGGTCACCAGTGATATGTTTGGAGACATTGTCTTTAATTAGATAGTAATATGTTATACTTTTGGCTATAATTACACATGAAAATGGTGTTTTAATTTTGGTGATCGTCATTTTCGGCAGTAAAAATCGTTTTTTTTGGCATTATATTTTACTATAAGTATTTGGTGATCAGTTAAACATAAGCCGTTTTATTGCAGTCACGTCAACCGCATTCAAATGAATATGAATAGTTGGAGTGCAGTTTAAATGCTGTCTGTCTGTATGGACCCTAAGCGAGATTTTTTTATTATACTGTTAGTACCTAATTCATTATTTGACAATGCATTGATGTATTTATTTTATTTTATATAAGATTTTGGTATTTACATGTGATTAGAAATCAGGTAATGTGGTGTTAAAAAATAAGGGCTTGTTTGTACTTTCGTACCTATGCAGCTTAGTTTGCTCAATTTTTGTATCCTTAATAATACGAAATATTTTAACGAAAAATTTTCCTGAACCTTTGTATGTACCTACTTATACTTATTCCTAATGTATTCCAGTATTAAATGTGTAGAGGTGTGTTGGACATTGCATTGTAATGATAATAACTAATAAATTATAATCAATTAATAATAAATAACAACCACAAGGTGAAGCATTATTCATGTATTGTGCAGCTTTAAGGGCCTCTTTTATAATCAATAAGGTATCTAAAATAGTTATCTATATTAATTGACGGATAACTTGGAGATTGTGAAATGTCATATGCCTAAAGCGACCCTTGTCACGCCTAGTTAATCGACCGATTTTAATGATTTTCTCTATGGTGATAAATAAAACTTTTTGGGAAAAGACAGACTATACATCTTTTAGAGGAGGTTATGGCTTGGTTACAATGACCTTTGAGCCATACTATACATCGTTTTATACATATCGCAGGGCTACGTTCCAAAACATCACCCGGAGTGAGTAGGTGGTGGGGGGAGAGTGGCCGGTTAGGGTGGTCGGAGTGTTGGTTGTTTTAGAACGGCAAGAGTGTTGTCTGCTTTGTTTACATAACCAAATATACAAAAATAAGAAAATATATAATTCATCGGCGCGTCCGTTCGCTTTAATGCATGGATTACATTCCTGTTTCATCTACGAAAATGCTAAAACCAACAGAATATGAATTCTGTTAAATCGCGGCCTAACCTAGCTTCAGCAGAAATGAAGGCCAATTTTACAATCATGTCACTTACGATACCTATAGTCTTTGGAATTTAAAATTAACTTATTCTCGCCGTTACGAAGCGCATCCTCGCTCTCAGAGATGTACAAATTGTGTGTGAATATGAAATCTTTGTAATCACAATCACACACAACTTTAAAATCCACACAATTTCCCGCCAAATCCAATCGAGTGAAATTACACCTTGCTATATTATGCGGGTGATATTCTACTCGATCGAGTGCACTCCGTAGCGTTTTAGGACACGCCACTCCAACACTCTCGAGTGCACCCGAAATGTTTTAGGACATACTTCGGGTGACCGAGTGCACTCGGGTGATGTTTTGGAACGTAGCCCAGGGAAGCTCCGGCTTCTTTTGGCTCTTTGGAAGTGACAACTGACAATAAAGCTAAAGGTGGAAGCTAGCTTCACTTGGACTCCCCAAGAAATGAGTACCTAACTGGTTTTTTTTTTTTACCTTTAATTGTCGGAATACAATAATGCCATTAATTAATATTGTTATTATGACGACAAACTTAGGTATAACGGTGGTAGTTAGCCAGGCGGGCTCAAAGCCCTACCACCAATCAAACTGAATGAAACCGAGCAGAAAAACTTTTGCCCTTATGAGAAATTAAACCTGAAAACTTCCCGTCAACACGTGGTCACAAACACTAGACCACGAAAGCATTTTCCTCATAAATATATAAGCTACACTTTTAATTTTAAATAACGGTGGGCGATTATGAATGATTTATATAATGAATTTACTAATCTTAATAATCGATTATGAAATTAGTAACTAACTTACTTATATTTTTATAAATATCGTTACTAATTGTAGGTCTCTAGTCCTCTACTGTTAGAGACTTTCACTAAATTAACATGTTTGCCATGGATGAGCGCTGATTTACTTTCGTGTAAGTGCGGTTTTTCCGATTTATTATTTTATATGAAAAAATAAAGTAGGTATTGAAGGCTTATCTCAGGGAAAAGTTTTATAATAAAGCTTCCCTGCCTTTTATTTTATTAATATCATGAGCAACTTATGCAACAGGACTGCGTGCGTTGTCTTGCTTGCAGGGCTGTAGCTAGAGTCGAATTTGAGGTAGAGCAGCATTGATTACAGGTAGGGCGGAAGTAAAAAAAAATATCATAATTGACCTGCCCTCGAAGCACGAGCTCCTAAATCAATCACCATGTAATATGTAAATGTACATCAATGACCTAATGGTCATCGATGTAGAGGTATGAGGAATACCTACCGTAGCTAACATTACCAATATATGTTGACCAACCTCACAGAATAGAAAAAACAGTTTTTTTCTGTTCTGTGACCAACCTGTTGCCATGGAACTAAGAGTAGCGATTGTATTTTGTGCTTCCACCTGTTTTGAGCAGTGAGGATCTTCGTGGTCAATTTGCTCTGCAACTTCGTTTTTTTCCAAAAAAGCCCCGTATATCCACCGCAAAATCAATGAATCTTCAATTTATAGCAATAAAAATAACAATTGTATCGATTTTTGACTAAAACACTTTACCGTACACTTCACTTAACCAAACTACAAACAATCATAATCAATCTGTAGTTTATGTTTATATTAGTTTAAAAGGGGATTCCCCGTCCTATAGATTGCAATATAGCCCATATTGCAATCTATGGCCTACGAGGAATCCCCCTGCATCACAGATATTCTGATTAAATAGACCCAGCGATGTGATGGCGCTTCAAAGTTCAAATGCCATCTATAAACGGAACAGAATTTTTATAATATGAAATGAATGTCAAAAACTGTGTATGTTCGGAAAAGTTTAGATACCTATCGCTACAATTTTTTATCTCAAACTATGAACAAACAATTTAATTATAATAATTTATGTTAGTTTTTGGTATTTTTAAGGTAGGGCATTGTAATTTCAAGGTAGGGCATTGCCCCACAATGCCCCCCCCTAGCTACGGCCATGCTTGCTTGCTCGCCGGACAGTCTTTCGATGAGATGTGAAAAATAAAACTAAACTAGAAATTACTAATGGTCATAATCGAAATGTCTCGAGACATTTTCATAATCAAATGATTCCACTATCTATATCTCATAATTGCCTACCTCTACCTACTTTTGGTAGAAGATAGAACTTGAAAGGAATGAGTTTGGTAGGTATGAATGCTTGTGTAGAGTAAGTAAGTGTAAAATTTTGAGATTTTCGATTTGTATTCATTCTTGAGCCAAAATTTATCCTACAAGCAATTTGTTTATCAGAATTATTTTATAAAATAAAGCATGGATTGGAATTATGAAAATACATTTTTTTCTTATACACCATATTGTGTGGTTTATTTTAACTATCCGATTTTATTTCAATTACTAAATAATGAGAACCATCAATAGTCTTGTGTTTGTTATGTTATTAACCTTAACCTTATATCAGTAAAATCATGTTTTGTTCTTATCAACCTCCTATTAAAGTGACATTATCTAATGTCATTGAAATTGTAGAAGTTCAAATAACATGACTATTTTTGTTAACATTACGAAAGTAAGATTAGTGACAAGGCAAATACAAAAATATTGGAATGCTTTAATTTCATTAATATTTTTCTATATCACTTAAAGACTAGGTAATAATATTGATTTAAATTTAGTATGTCAAGATTAAAAAAAGAAAATATTTTTTTCAGTCATTAACAAAGATATCAGTCTGAATCAGATGAAACATTGTGGTGGTTGGGATGTAGGCTTGAGTTGTCAAATTTCTTCTTAGGGAATGTGGTCCCACCACGATAGACTACATGGTTTTTCTCAGTCTCCAATATTTTTACTTCATGTAGTAACTGCGGCTTTTCCATTACTTTTTGAAGTTGATCCCAAATGAAAATTGCTAGATTTTCAGTTGTACTCACCTGTGAAAGAATTTAGTGAATATCACATAAAAATAATAAAATCAATCTAAACTCTTAATATTACGTTCATTAAATGAATTTATAAAAAAGAGTGAATAATGCATACATGACAATAAGTTCATATTGCTCTTGGGAACATAATTCAACTGTAAGTTAATATTTACAGCAAGTAGGTATCCATTACCACACTCGTGAAAAATGATCATTAGGTCTCAGATTAATGTCTTGCACAATACAGCCAGCCACAAAACCACAAAATCTCACCACTGTTTTGAAGTAGGGCACATCTTGATCTAAATTTTTATGGTCTAAGGGGTCCATTATAGCAGCTTGCATGTACTTCTTAAGATCATGCACATTCATTACCATTCCAGTGTGTTGATCAACAGGCCCTTTTACAGTTACCAGCACTGCAACAGGATGTTTGATATATTTGTTATGAACTCTAAACTTTAAGAACATTATTCTTCTAGTGCTTCCAATTCTAATTTGAAGACTTGATCTTCAAACTAGCTGGAAGCACTTCTTATAGCACTTCTGGGAAGCAGCTTATCTTCAACGTTTTAAACTATTAGGAAAAGACTATAAATACCTAATAGGCAGCACCAAATTAAATTTCAATAATAATAATACACAAGAATAAACATACCAACATAGTTGTGTCCATGACCATTAGGGTTATTACATTTTCCATATAATTTTTTGTTGTCTTCGTCATTCAAAAATGGGCTAAAAAAGAAAAATAGTGTGATGGTGTGAAAAATACTTTTTCATGGCACTTGTTCCAAATTAATAGGTAAGTACTACATTTAACTACAAATATATCATGTTTGAAAACTCTAACATGAATAACTGAGAAATATAAAAAAAGGATATCCCTGTGGTTGGTCAATTGGAATGAGTTGATGATTGTCATCTGTATTCAGAGTCCAATTTGGAATAAACATAGTACCTTGGTAATAGCCTGCTATTCTTTTCTGATGTTCCTAAGCCCAATCATTGATTGATATTTACTTGAAAAAAAAAAAATATATAAAATATAGTTACCTGTGCAACCTATGGCACGAACTGAAAGTTTCTCGTCTTGTTATAGAAACAATAGGCAGAGAAGACATTTTCAAAGTTTACGAGATTTTAATGTAAAAATTAAAAAATAAATAGTATATTTTCAGCCCAAGAGTGAGTGACAGCAACAAATTGAAAACGAATACAAATACTGAATGAATGATTAGTGAAATGAATGAAATACAAATACTGAGTGAATGATTAATGAAAAGAATAAAAGAATTAATGATTGAATGCACAAAAGGCGCGTTCGGATAGCATCAAGGTGGCAAAAATAACTGTTAAAAATGACAAAATTGACACAATGAGCGTTCGGTTAGAAGAAATGTGAACAAAAGTTGCATTTTTATCTGTTTACGTCAACCGTTCGGATAGCTGAAAAAATGTCAAAATGGCATTGTGAACTGCCAATTTCGCCCCAGCTATCGAAAGGCGCGTTCGGATAGCATCAAGGTGGCAAAAATAACTGTTAAAAATGACAAAATTGACACAATGAGCGTTCGGTTAGAAGAAATGTGAACAAAAGTTGCATTTTTATCTGTTTACGTCAACCGTTCGGATAGCTGAAAAAATGTCAAAAATGGCATTGTGAACTGCCAATTTCGCCCCAGCTATCGAAGAGGGTCAAAAGTGGCAGTTTTTGACATTTAAGATTTTTGACGTTTACTATACGTAAAATTTTTGACACGATTGAATAAGTTTTAACGAAATAAATTTTATTTTCATTATTTATGGAAATTAATGATTCTTGATCATGAAGCGAGCTTATTACATCATAATACATCCAGAATCTGGAAACTGAAAATAAATTTAGGTTATAATAGCATATGACTTTGACATATTGATAATGTAGCGTTCGGTTAGGGTGTGGAGCAAAAATAGCAAAAATTTCATAACCTTCTAACCGAACGCTTTACATCAACGCCAATTTTGATAATGCTAAAAACGCCACCACAGGCTACCCGAACACGCCTGAAGAGGGTCAAAAGTGGCAGTTTTTGACATTTAAGATTTTTGACGTTTACTATACGTAAAATTTTTGACACGATTGAATAAGTTTTAACGAAATAAATTTTATTTTCATTATTTATGGAAATTAATGATCGTTAATCATGAAGCGAGCTTATTACATCATAATACATCCAGAATCTGGAAACTGAAAATAAATTTAGGTTATAATAGCATATGACTTTGACATATTGATAATGTAGCGTTCGGTTAGGGTGTGGAGCAAAAATGGCAAAAATTTCATAACCTTCTAACCGAACGCTTTACATCAACGCCAATTTTGATAATGCTAAAAACGCCACCACAGGCTACCCGAACACGCCTAAAATAAATAGAGATATGATTGAATGGATGGAGCAATAACTGAGGCGCGTTCAGAGCCTTCGCGCGAAGTACAACTTTTCGCTCTAACCCCGTTCAATGCCTTTGAGCGTGACAACCGGGTGAAACAACCGCCCGTTCAAGACCTTTGAGTATCGGCGCGAGTTACAACCGAACAACCATCGAATTTGATGGTTGTAAAACGCTCTGACGTTTATGACTGAAATACTCTTACGTGATTGGATGATATTGGCGGCCATATTCTATAATGTCATCTACTAGAAAGAGAGAGAAATAAAAAATCATGTGAAAGAGGGAGATAAAAGATTTGGTTGCTGCAATCCGTTCAACGCCTTTGAGCGAGTTAAAAAACAACCGGACAACTACACCCAGAGGCGCTGAACGCGCCTCTGCCAATGCTTGAATGAACATTTAAAGCGTATGTATATCGTGATAAATATTGATAGAGGAATCGTTTAATTAAATATGAAGTTAGGGGATCGCGAACGCGATCCATCAATATCATATGGCCTAGACGTTCAATATTTATCACGATATTTATCAGATTATTATAATATTTATTGATGGAATTTAGACGACCACTTCACTGTTTATTGATGGATTTTATACGACAAGTTCAATACGGGATCGCGTCACGTCAGTATGTGAGTATCACATAAAGCGTTGGATTCAGATTCAGACCCTCACAAAATTATTGTCTATGGAAATGAAAAATATACTACTTGTCAAAAATTATACTACGTTTTGTTTTTTTGAAGAGATCCAAGCAGTGGCGTAACTATACCATCTGAGGCGAGGCCAGTGCCCCCCCGTAAAATACTATTGAGTGCAGACTAAACGAACATAATGATTGCTTGATATAACACACACATAAAGTTACTCTGTCAGAACCTCAGAAGAATAACTAAAGCATAGAAACCTAGCAAAAATAGCTACTGAACTTAATATATTTGACTCACTTTGACATTAGGCGCTGCTAATAGAAGTTAGACAGAGACACGTATATGCAAGATGTTTCGAAATTTTGTAGGTCGTCACTAATTCTCGCTTGTTCTTCTCCCAGTGATGTCGTGCTCATCACTCACCTAGTTTTACAACACTACGCATGATCAAGAAAACCTCAAAGTAATTTTCTAAAAATCGCTAAAACATAAAAGTGAAGTTAATATTACGTATTGTTTTTCTACAAAATGATTCAGCGATATTTCATATGTATATAAGTGTACTTATTAGCTCACATTCAAGTAACAATATGAGAAAACATGCCAATTTAAGGTCAATAAATTTTGATTGTTTTCCTTTCGCGACGAATGAGACTTGCAGCCCCAAACTACACAAGACATTGTGTTACGGAGTGCACAAACACACACTATTTGTAAATACCTAAAGAATTCTTGCTTTCTAATCACTTAAATATTAATAAAATATCATCAAAATATTACTAGCCACGGGACGCACAAACAAATATTATACGAACAATTCAAATAGTTCAAACTCGGATGGTCTATCTTCGATACAAGGTACTATAGAATTTAGCCGTGTTATATATTTTTAACCAATTTTAATATTTTTAACCAAAATGACAATTCAATCAATTCATATACTGACCACCTTGTGATATGCAAAATATATTACATTTACACAGTTTTGTACCGTATGTTAGAAAGAGACAAATAGCACACAATTAATTCTTGTTTTAATCTTCCTTCTATGCTGTAGTGATTGTTCTGAGGTCAGAACAACCGAGATAGTAAAACACTATGCAAGGAATCCCCGGCCGAAGCTTGTCACTGGTTGATTCGATGGTGCCATACATACAGAACTTACTTATATTATAGGGTAGATACTTTGATTATTTGGTAAATAATAAAAAGGAGAATGATTGAACCAATAAAAGTTGTCAATCGCGCTGAGGGTAAAATTATGGTACTTTCGCGTAGAATCCTGGCGTTACGATACTACATACTACACATCAAGAAATAATGGTACAAATAGTATAATTATACTACGAAATCCAACGCTGCTAGTACATAATCAACGTAGTATCTCTATGTAGTCTGTGATCACCATGTAGTATCTCCCTCAGAAGCAAGGAACCTTAGACGAATAATACTATAGACTGCGGATGAGCGTGCCGCAGTAAGGGACAGCAAATACAAATACATGGATGATTAGGGTTACCCTCTTTATAAAAATTACCCCGAATCGCAAGTTTTTAATACGTTCACCTAATGTCTACAAAAAAGAGAGAAAAAGTTGTTAAATATCATTTTATTTAATTAGCGTGCCCATTTTTTTCTATCTTCTTATATTTAAAATCAACTTGTACCTTTTAACGCGGTACACAAACGGGCCATGAGACTCGTTAACGATCCCCTACTCACAAACGGTATTAAACACCCAAGTTTAAAAAAAATACCTCTACCTGCTGAGGAGCTGTTAAACATTATACCCACGGCCACTTTCTACCATGGCACAGCTCGCCATTGGCAAGAAATTAACCCTCACACCCTAGAACTAAAATGGTCTCGTACTGTATGCTTTAAAATGAATTACCTTCAGCGCACGCTCAGGATTTAGAATGAACGTCGAGATTTTTTCAAGAGACTACAGCATTGGGTTCTTAAAGAAGAGTATAAAAAGTTTTTTTTCAACTACACTCATTAATTTAACGCTCAAATCAACAGAAAAGGCCACTAAGTAATACATTACTACCCTTTTTTTTCGGGGGGGAAATGCTCAACCGCTCCGTACCCACCGTTGGCTAGACGGCAGGCGTGCGTGTGTGTACCGTCTGGCCCGGTAAAGTTCTAGGCCGACCCACTAAAACCTCCGGTGTTCTCCGTGCCATTGTGGGCACGCATGGTAATTTCCACACTGCGACTACCGCTACCAGCGCGCCAATACATTACTACCCTGGAAAACTCGAGGGTAATAATGTTGTATGAAATGTTATTAATGATCTGTTCAAAACCGGTTTTTTTTTCTAATAGAACAAGAAGTCGCAATAAGATTCATACAAAAAGTAGTGATTTTTCCAAAGAGGTTTAAGTGGCTGTTGATGAAGCTAGCGACGGTTAGCTTTTACTTTTAATTCAAAAATTGTATTCAAGTGAACATTGTGCAGTGAAAGTTGTTATTTTGGTACACAAACATTCATATTGACGCTAACGGTACGGTACGGTTTGTGGTGTACCTACATGACGGCGAGTTTTTTTTACGGATTTTCCACCTCATCAGTCGCCACCTTCAAGATAATCTTGAAAGTAGTTGACGAGGTAGAAAATCCACAAACTTTTGTTTGTCACTATGACTCACCGTCATTGTCATATCTAGCGCAGTGGGTCTACGGGGAAAGAAATTATCTGAGGAATTACCCGTGGGTCCGCTGTGGGTCATAGCAGTGGGAACACGGTTAAAAGGTCTACGGGGAAAAAAATACCCGTGGACCTACCAGTGGGACATGTTGGTGGAACCAAGGGTAATACGTAATGTTTGAGGAATTTAGTAAGAACAATTTCATTTTTTGTCATATAAGTATAAATAAGTTTTTCTAAAGTCAACTTCAGTTTTTTATTTATTTTTAATATGTAGTCACAGATAGAACTATGAGAAAGGACATAGGCTACTTTTTATCCAACAAGAATCAATATTTTGAGAGAAATCTAATATTATGGGGGTAACACCCCGTGAGGTGTTCACTCTTACTTTCCGCGATGGGCGAAATACTCAAAAATTCAAAATTATTTATTGATTCGTTTCAATCAAGGATTAAATCTATTAATTACAGAACGGTATAATTAATTCGTTAGTACCCCGCCATTAGCCACCCACCATCGAACTAGGAACTAACCTGTATCTCGAAGTGTAGAGGCGAGTGACTGGATACAAAAAGGTTCAGAATACTACAAACAGAACTCCGAAACAATTGAAAGAAACGATAATAGTAAGGAGACTTAAGAGTGAAATCAGTAATTCTCAAACGAGACATAGTCGGTTTTTTGAGAATTCGTGTGATAGAAATAATGAGAATTTTAAATTATAACGTTTTGAAAATAATGACATAATATTCTATTACTATAGTTGTCCTCTCAACCGCAAGGTAGTAAAAGTTAATGGTTATAATAACACATGTACATTAACGTATTTGTTAGTAGTGTCTATTGTAGATAACAATTCGCAATCTTTGAATTTAACATATAATTTCGATTGTAAGTCCACCAAAATGTTTTCCAAAGCGACTTTTTTTAATAATCTTCTTGATTTTTCTCTAAGGGCTCTTAGCTTTTTCAAACGCTGCTCAGACAACTCATTTTTTTTCATCCACTTCCTCTTTAGAGTTCGTGGTGTGTGGTTCGGCGACACCACCTAAAATATAAACATAATTTAAATATTACAGAGGCTGAACTGTAGTAACAAAAATTTCAAGAACATGCCATCCACCTTTAGTTATTTATAGTCTATCTAGTCCCATAATAAACTAACTTGTTGTTGCTTGTTGTACAGTTTTTAGTCAATGGATAAACTTATTCTCACTCATAAATACTTAATTCAAGGTTATATGCTATCTGTGTACCAAATTTCATTAAATTGCGTTTTGTAGCTTTGGAGTGAAATAATAACAAACAAACATCCAACCATCCATACTCACAAACTTTCATGTGTATAATACCTACTAGTATACATATGAAAACACTTCCACGGCAATTTAAGACAGATCGTTCCATAAATCGCCATGATTAGGAATCGAACCCATGACCTCTGGGCGGTATGGTCTCCACTAGACCACTGACTATATATACTAATATAATATGTATTATATTAAGTATACAAGTTTATTTTTTAGTTATGACAAAAATTTTGTGTGCTTGTTCAGACAAGCAAACTGAATAACTTTCACAATGGGACCAACTTTGAAATCGCAAAAAAAATCAGCTGTTCCATACAAATGTTCAACATTCACTGAACCTATGGAACAGCTGATTTTTTTGCGATTTCAAAGTTGGTGCCATAGTGAAAGTTGTTCAGTTTGCTTGTCTGAACAAGCACACAAAATTTTTGTCATAATTAAAAAATAACCTTGTATATATAAACAAATAATGTAAATAAATTGTTGCCACCAGAGGACGCTGTATTAGCATGATATGACTACGAGTTTGAGCTACCTAACACACTAAAGTTTCATAATATAGAAAAATGTTTAAAACAAATTCAAAAAACACTTACATTCAAGGATTCAGTTTCCTGTATCTCCATTGCTGTTGCAGAACTGGACGAATCAAAAACCATGAATTTTTTAACCTGAAAAATTATTAAATAAATTATGTAAAGGTACTAAAATACATACAGTGGACGGTGCGTCAAACTTTACGTTTGCACTACGAGAACAAGTGGTCGGTTCAAACGTCAAAGTGTATAGCTTGACGTGGTGCCGACTGTACATACATCCATATGCCTTATAATGTCGAATAATTTTCTAGAGACGTTTAGTTGTACATTGATTGTATTTGAAATTGTAGAATATAGTGATAGGTGACCAGCTCATGAAATAAAACCAATATCATCTTTTACAATATGCTAGGGAATGCACCACCAACACAGGAAAATACTGTTCATTTATTTTCAAGAAAAGTAGTCTATAACATCAAATATACAGCTACTTTTTATCACCCCGGATAATTTAAGGGACGCTTCAGAACACATCCATTATTTTTTTAAATATTGCACAACACTAGTGCAGTATTTTTGGATATTTTAGTAAATTAACATGCAATTTTTTTATTAATATTTAAATCATTCTACTACCATGTGCTGACGTGTCCCTTAAATTATTCGGGGTGATAAAAGTATATATATACACAAATGTTATGTTTCAAAATAACCAAAAATGTTATGTTTCAAAATATCCAAAAAATAATCAATTCTTTATCGAAAACTCATTATTAAAATGTCCCATCGCTAGCTGTTTATACGTAATGTCATTCAACTCAAAGTTGACATGTAAATCATAGTCAATTTTGGGTTTAATGACATGTAAATCATTGTGTTGAGAGCACTATGCACCTTATGCTAGTAAGCATACTAAACGTGCCAAAGAAATATACATGTTCACATAGATACATTCAAAAACCATCTGGCACAGTTGAGTAAAAAATTATTTAATTTACAATTTGATTTGTATATCACAGGAGTTTTTTTTTTCAAATTAAATTAAAAAATATTTTCTATTGGTGTTGCTGAAATACTTTTAATAAAAAAAATCCTTAAAATGTTAATTTTACCTCAACTGGAACAGCCTCGGGATGAAGGTATGTTTTATTGCCTTTTTTCATTAAAAGTTTTCTGTCAAAGTGTTGACAACACATTCTGCATCTAGCGTTTGGCTCCCAATTAATTCTCCTTGTAGCCGCAATCCATAAATTGCATGACTGTGGGCTTTCAGGAAACCTGTAAGTTATATTTAAGATCAACCTTAATAATAATAAATATTAATATAGACAGCTCCATCTAGTCCCGAGGTAAGTTTAACACATACCAATATTATTATACTCTTTGACACATACCTACCTACTTGACAATAGAAAAACATATAATAATAATAATAAATTACATATATTCAGTGTACCTACATAAATATTATTTTATGCTATTACAATATTTTTCGTACAAATATTTTGATAATGTTATTTTAAAAGGATTCCCTTCAATTTAATTTATGTTTTCAGGTAATTAATTATATAATAATATAGTCATGTTAAATGCATTTATTTCTACAGCGTACTATATACCCCTTATTAGGGGTAATATTTATGGAAAATGATGGCCAACCTGAGGTTTCAGGTTATGTAGACATTTTTCTATGAAATATGAAATAAACACTTATTTTATCTTAGGAACACGTCAGGGTATACTATGTGAATTGGTTAGACAATTTAGCAAGTGAAACCTCGGTATGATAACTCAAATAAAGTAAATATTTCAATTACTTACAACTGAAAAGACAATCCCTCAATTTTCGTCCTACTGTTGCTTTTGCACCATAAACACTACACCACACCATTCTTCAGTCTGGTATCGTTAATTCACGTAGTTGTGCACAAAAAGAAACACTGTATTTTAGGAAAAAATAGTAAATTCCGAGAGCACAAAATCGAACGCGTCACAAACGTCAAACTTTGTTTAGATCATGATGTGCTGACCTTGAAAAAAACCAGCACGCGATGAGGGACAAAAAATGCCGAAGTCTATCTCGTTGTTACGCATGTAATTCAATATTTTCGTCTCTTTTATGTGCGAGTGAATAGACAAACATCCAGCATTCTATTGTATACTCTTTCTACGCAAGGAACAAAGGAACATAATACTCCTGCGGAGCTCAGAAGAATAACTACAGCAAACTTAGATAAATAATGGAATAGATAGGACGTGACCGTATACCCGTAAGGGACAGACATAGATGACGTCATACCTGCCTAAAGTAGATGGGTATACCAGTGTTGCTTTAAGTTTTACCCTACTTTATGTTTATAGTGGCTTTTACCACTATAAAGTAGGGTTGGTTGATCTACGTATTTTTTTGGGACATTTTAATGAGCGCCCCTCGCTCAATAATATGTCTCAAAAAATAAGAGCGGGAGGAAGTTGCGAAATTTTTTACTGAATTCTTCATTCAACCTTCGCAGTCTAAAGTTATTTACACTTTTAAATAAAATTACACTTTTCGGATTTACTCGGGTATATTTAGTTTTAAAACATTTTACTTAATTATTTATTTAAGCTATTGATGTAAACATCTTTACAAATATAAGAAAAAATATTAGGAATCATTATCAGCCCACACGCGTCCACTGGACATAGGCCTCTCCAAGTGCTCGCCACTGAGCACGATCCGCGACCACTCGCTTCCAGCTATTGCCATCTAGGTACCTTGCGAAGATCGTCGCTCGATTAAGAATGCAGCAGGCAATATTATTGTTTTTTCTTTATCTCTGCAGTTTATTTAAAATCCAATATTTATACATTTACTAAATATTTGTAAAGATTTAGAAAATGTATAATAATAATTTTAAATAAACATTTTCTACAATTAGATTTCAATAGCATCGTTATTGTCATCGAATAAAGGACTTCGGCTTACAGAGATAAAATTCACTACAATACAGGTAAAAATTCACTTGGGCTGGGTAAGTTCAAGAACCGAACTACTGAGACCACACTCAATATGGTGCTAAAAGCCCAAAGTTGGTAAGCTTGCTCACAATGTGAAAAAAAGATTTGGCAAAGAACGCAAGATGCCGATGTAGATAGCTGGTTATTCTTAGTTGCCCGTGTTGCCACCCCCAACCTCGCCCCGCTTGCGGCAACTTGGAAATAGCGCAGGACAAGACCAATTTGTAGATCTCTGAGGAAGATTATGTTCTGTCAAGTACTTAAATAATTAATTTGAAACACTTGTTCGGTGCATAGAGCTATATCTGCATCCTATGTGTTCTTGTTTAATATTCAGACAAAGTAGAGAAATGACTTATTTCATTTGGATTAAGCCAGATTTCTAGCTATGGCACAAAATTGGTAATAAATCACAAACATTTTCTAGAGGCTGTCTACTCCTCGCCACTCACCAGCTGTTTTTGGTGTGGTAAACACGTATTAAATTGCTTACGTACAAACTCATATGCCTTTGGACTTAAAAAGTGTAAGCACAGCGCAAATTTCCTTAAAGGTTCAGAATACTTTCTTTGGTCAACTCCTACAGTATCTAAAATGTCCAACTGCTCATTTTGCATCATTAACTTACACTTCAAATCACTTTACACGTTTTCAAGTGTGGCTACTTTTTTTCCCAATCGTCTAAGCGATTGACGCACTGACCGTAGTTTTTTATTTGATGACCTCGCTGATTGTTTCAAACGCAGCATTTGAAGCCGCATTTTTTTCCTTCGAGGCGTATTAAAATTTGAACCGAAATCCAACACCGATGCGTCCTGAAACAATATGTATACAGGTTAAAAATAAAAGCAGGTTCTAATTTTACAACATTAAAAATAATAATTAAGAAATTTTTAAACTGTATCTGTTGTACTAATGGTCACTTGTTATATAAATAGAAAATGTCCAAAATCAAATAGTAGAAAAGGATTTGGTACCTACCCATGTTAATCCACAACTGTAAAATTAATTTTGAAATCCCTCATACAAATAGTTGGGTTTGTGAAAAATAAATATAGGTTTTGGTTTGATATGGTATGTACCTTGTAGATATAATATGTATAAGTTACTGACCTGTAAAAAAGTTTAGAAATAGCACCAATCCTAAGAAAAGTGCCTTTTTTGTTTTTCTGAATCCACTGTTGTTCAAAATGCTTAGAACCATGGAACTAATAAGTACTACGTACAACTGGAAGGTTCACTGGTTTCGGAAAGCGAGCCGAAAGAGAGTTAAAAAAACTTTTTCTGTCCTTGTCTCATCAGAGTAACCATGTTTACTAATATGCTAAGGATTTTTTTCGCTGCAGTTTTATCAAACATTATTTTACATACAGGTGACATTAAAAAGCGCTTTCAATTTAAAGGATGATTTTGAACAGAAATTGACAATATTGTTTCTTATTTGCAGGCCCCTCTTACATGTGCGTGTGGTGTGAGAGCTCTTTTTTTAAAAGTTATAATATTTTTACGAAATCAAGGAAGAATTTAGGAAATAATTGTGAAAACAACATGGTGAAGATAAAAAAATTGTGAAATCAATAGGGAGAAAGTTCTGGTCGATTAACTGGAACACTCACTCTGCCAACCAGAGAAAATACGTAACTCCGGTCTCAAAATATATTAGATATAAATGTTCAACATTTTTATGTGGAATAATTGTGTTGAATTTGTGAAACCTATTCACAAATATTCAAAAGATTTTAACGGTTTATTAGGATTTGGCAAAGGTTTATTTGGAACACTCAATTCTCTTATGGTGCAGACGGAGTGTTCCAAAACTTACTAACTTTGGCTAAATAAATCGTTAATATTCTTACTCTGTTTTATGAGTATAACGCAGAGTCAATTTGTGAAACAAAAACCTTGACGTAAAACATAATAGTTAGAGATAAAATTAAAAATATACTTTCTTTATAACATCCCGTGCGAGAGCTCCGTATTTTAGATATTATTTACATAACCCGAACTTAAATACAAACGGAGGCCACATCAGAAATTGTGAAAATGTTGTCACTAAAATTTTGACTCATTTTTTATTTCAGAGCTTGTTTAATTTTAACAATAATCAACTTTATTACATTTCTAAGCGAGAAATGCATAGGGTGACCATTTTTTTGTCGGACACATTTTTTTAAATGCTTGGAAAAAAAGGTAGAGGAGGCGTTACGCCAAGAAGCTTCAGAAAGTTCAAAGGACAGGGACAGTTTCAGTTACGGAGGCAGCAATGAGAAACAATGACAATGATGAGGAAGACTTTTTTAATTCTGTTACTCAGTGTAAAAAAAACCTAAGAGCCTCAAATCATTAAAGGCTAAAGCTCAATCTCTCGTCAAAATGTGGCTAGACACGAAATCCAAAGACTCTTTTAATGATGCGGCATTCCTCGAGGAACAGATATTTATAAATCTGTTTACTTATATTAAATATAATACTGCTATACCCTCGAGCGCTGCAGTTGAACGTCTTTTTTCCACCGGCAAAGATATTTTAACACCGAAACGAGCCTCACTCTCAGACGAGAACTTCAACATACTAATGTTCATGAAGGGGAATATCCACATTGTGCCAGATGATTAAATTACACACTTTTATTTTTTATATATTTACACACTGTCTTTTTTTGAACCTAACTTATTAACTTCCAGAACCCAAAACAACAGTTTTTGTAAGCAGATCACAACCACAACGATATAAAAAATGCAATTTGTATCACGTGTTAACGGATTAACGACTAACGTTAACTTGCGTTAAATCTTCCGAAATGTAACGTTTTAACGTTTAACGAGGTTAATTTTTTAGTAACGGATTAACGATTAAAGAAGTTATCTATTTGATTAACGGTGCCCAGCTATGCTAACTATTTACTGTTTACACTCATAGCTTTCCTGTAGATATTTCCATAGATTTCTATAGATTCCTGTCAAACGCAACATTTGATTGAGCGTTGCAATTATTTATTTGTATTGTGTTGTTATATAATCGTGTGTTCCCGCTTACTGGTAATAAGTAAGAACGTAAGTACCTATCTTCATCAGTACGATTTATTTATTTGCGCATTTTTATTTATTTATTTATTTGTAGCGCATGTAAAAAAGACTAATGAGTAAAGGATATTATAAAGTCAATGATTATCTGAATGATGTCAATGCTTGGTCTTAATTGTAGACTTAATTTATAGATATTTAAATGTATAATAATCTAATCTTGTAATGGAAGTTGAACTCAATCTTTTACTTTGAATTCAGCTTCCAATTGACGACTATGTAACAATACAGGGAGAAAAAAAAAGCGGTTGCTGGTTCTTTCTAGTACAATGTCTCCCGCCGTAGACTTGTGAACCAATGGCGTAGCTTCTTTGACGTTCAAAAGTGATTGTAAAATCCCAATTGAATAAAGAATATTGAATTTGAATCTGTTTTCCCGGATCAGTATAATCTGAACATATGTAAATAAAAAAGCATCTTTTAGGCGAGCATGTACCACCTTAGGCATAAATAATATAAAAAAATTAAAAAGTACAAACAACAATATTTTATTTGATGTATGCATGGTCACCCTAAACAAATTTCTCACATAGAAATGTAATAATGTTGATTATTGTTTAAATTAAACAATCTCAGAAATAAAAAACGTGTCAAAACTTTAGTGACAACATTTTCACAATTTCTGATGTGGCCTCCGTTTGTATTTAAGTTCAGGTTATGTAAATAAAATCTAAAATACGGAGCTCTCGCACGGGATGTTGAAAAGAAAGTTTTTTTTTCATTTATTCTCTAACTATTATGTTTTACGTTAAGGTTTTTGTTTCACAAATTGACTCTGCGTTATACTCGTAAAACAGAGTAAGAATATTAACGATTTATTTAGCCAAAGTTGATAAGTTTAGGAACACTCCGTCTGCACCATAAGAGAACTGAGTGTTCCAAATAAACCTTTGCCAAATCCTTATAAACCGTTAAAATCTTTTGAATATTTGTGAATAGGTTTCACAAATTCAACACAATTATTCCACATAAAAATGTTGAACATTTATATCTAATATATTTTGAGACCGGAGTTACGTATTTTCTCTGGTTGGCAGAGTGAGTGTTCCAGTTAATCGACCAGAACTTTCTCCCTATTGATTTCACAATTTTTTTATCTTCACCATGTTGTTTTCACAATTATTTCCTAAATTCTTCCTTGATTTCGTAAAAATATTAGAACTTTTAAAAAAAGAGCTCTCACACCACACGCACATCCCTCTTACCCATTGGGCACAATGGGCATATGCCCAGGGCCCTCGATGGACTGGGGCCCCCTAGTCCCTACTCGATTAGCAAGCGATAACCGATAGCTACTCTACTTTCTCATTATACATACTATATTATATACTACTAAAAACAAAATTACAGCCACCTGTAAAATTGTATGATAAACAAACTAACATTAGGTACTCATTTCTTTGCTCATTTCTTCTCTGTGTTTGTTTATTGGTTTTAAGGTCCCGAACGTTTTTGACGACAAATAAATTAAGTGCGTACCTAATATAAATAAGCAATAAGATTCTATTGAAAATCAATAAAAAAAATAGGTGGCTCTTATTTTCTATTGAATACTCGTAGATATATGTTACTGTAAAAGTCCTTATAAATTGGTAAATCTTAGGTTTTGTCAGTAAAGAACATTATTATCCACTTTGGACCTGATGATGTCTAGAAATGAAATATATTTTTAATATAAAGGTGATTTTATAGTGTATCTGTTACTGTAAAAGCCCGTATGTCAGTAAATCTTAGGTTTTGCCGGTAAATCCTACATGAGCTGGTAACTGTTAGAATTTTATAAAGAATAGATGATTTTTCGGGCTTTTAGACTTTGGGGTATGCTAGGTTTTACCAATGACAGTTAGTAAATATTGGTTTTCGGAATAAAACAATGTGTATTTCTGTCGTTTTTCTCTTCAATTTAAGTATGAGTCAGCACCTTACAAATTAATTTAGTTACGAATCCACCTAGACTGTACAAAACGACACAGTTACATGCGACCTGTAATTGTACACATTAAAACTAAACAAAGTCTAAATTAAATACTAAATAAAAAATGGATAATTTTATCGTTATGATAAAACATTTGTTATTGTAATTATTTTTATTTATTTTTTAATCTATACTAATATTATAAAGAGGATAGATTTGATTGTTTGTGTGTTTGTATTGAATAGGTTTCGAAACTACTGAACCGATTTTGTTGAAAGTTGGTATAGGGATATATTTCGAGACCAGGGGAAGGACATAGGGTAATTTTCCTACGGGAAAAAAATTCCCACGAGAAAACAAAAATAACGCGGGCGTAGTCGCGAGCGGAAAGCTATAGTAACTTATAAAACATATTTGGTATTTTATAACTTACTTAATTAAAATATTTGACCAATCTAAAAAGTCCCACGTTTTATGCGTCTCAAGAGAAAACACTAAGGTCAGGAGAATTTAAAAATAGGATTTTTTAAAATGCAAGTATTGCTGTCGCGTTGTGCACTTGTGCCCCCAAACAAACGAGTGCGATAGAGACAACTGAAAAATACACAAAATAGACGTTTCGTAGTAATTACTTTTTTTTAAATTTAAGGAAAGGTTTTGGTTATGTTTCTGTGTTTCAACTTTTTTTCATATAATCGCGTCAAAGTTTGCTGGATGTTGGAAACAGCAGAAAATTTTTGAAGGATTAAATCACCTGTAATAATTAATATAATAAAAAAAGGAGAACGTAGGACCATGTGCATAGCTTTTTTTTGTAAAAATAGGGCAACTATTGCCACTATCGAGGAAGGAAACCCGTATGATTTCCTCTTAAGAATATTTTCAACATTGACCGCATCTTGGTGTTGGTGGTAAATTCTAGGATTTACCGGGTGTATAATGGTAAAAGTCCGAAATAAACAATGATCACAGAACAGTTCGGACTTTTAACCATTAAGAGTTGATAAATCTTAGGTTTTACCGGAAAATGTTAGGATTTACCGTAGTTCGGGCTTTTACAGTAAGATATACACAAAACACGTTGGAAATACCTATACAATTTAAGGGTTTCCCTCGATTTTTATGGGATCCCATCGTCAGGTCCTGACTTTGGTAACCTTGGGACCACCCCAGGAGTATACTCTATCAAATACAAAAAGAATTTTGAAAATCGGTCCACAATTGGCGGTGTAATCGCGTACATACACACAAACAAAACAACATACGGGTCGAATTAATAACCTCCTCCTTTTTAAAGTTGGTTAAATAGTGCTTTATTATGGTCATAGGGGGCCCACTATCCTAATGTGCCCAGGGCCTCTAATAGGTGAAAGACGGCCCTGCTTATTTGCACGAACACTACATATTTAAATAAAACACAGACATTCGATCAAAACTTCGGGCTAAATAATTAAAATGTATTTAAAACCAAACATTGCAAGTTAATCCGAAAAGTGTGTTTGATCTAAAAGATATTGATAAGTGAAACCAAAAAATGAACAAATTCTTTTTGACTCTCGAATTTAGGCTGTTTTAAAATTATAGAAAACCGACCAAAATACGCAGTAGCTTCGTTCCAAAACAAACAAACATGACGCCATATTGTTTACAAGCGGCGAATCATTTCTCTTAGTGTTGCTAGTGTTAACATAATATTTGGTAACAATCTTATACTTTTATATTAGGTTGGGGAAAAAGTCTTTTCGCATTATAGTATGTATAAACTTGTAATAAAATCTCTTTGGCTATACTATTTGTATCTGGCTGGTTTTGGTATCATTGAAAGTTTAAATTTTAAAGAACATAATTCCAAATTCAAATTAGGAAAATGTGTGATTTTCATTTGTTTTTCGTACCGCCAAGATGAGTGAATCTAATGAAGAAATTCGATACATTTTAAAATTTTACTACAAAAAAGGTAAAAATGCAACGCAAGCCGCGAAAAAAATTTGCGATGTTTATGGACCTAGTGCAGTGTCTGTGAGAGTAGCACAAATTTGGTTTAAGCGTTTTCAATCCGGAAATTTTGATGTCAAAGATGCACGTCGCTCTGGTCGCCCTATTACAGATAAAATGGATGCCATTTTTGATAAAGTGGAGCAAGATCGGCATGTCAGTAGTTACGACGTAGCTGAAGAACTGGGAATTGACCACAAAACAGTTTTGGCGCATTTGAAAAAAACTGGGTACACAAAAAAGCTCGACATTTGGGTACCTCACGAGCTCACTGAAAGAAACCTAATGAACCGTGTACTCATTTGTGATTCTTTATTACGACGTAATGAAACCGAACCATTTTTGAAGAAGCTGATAACTAGTGATGAAAAGTGGATCACGTACGACAAGAACGTACGAAAAAGGTCGTGGTCAAAGGCCGGTCAGGCTTCACAGACTGTGGCGAAACCCGGGTTAACTCGCAACAAGATGATGCTGTGTGTGTGGTGGGATTGGAAGGGCATTATTCATTATGAGCTGTTACCACCAGGCAGGACCATCGATTCTGAACTCTACTGCGAACAACTGATGAGATTAAAGCAAGAAGTTGAGAGAAAGCGGCCGGAATTAATCAACAGAAGGGGTGTGGTTTTTCATCATGATAACGCTAGACCTCACACATCTTTAGCCACTCAGCAAAAATTAAGAGAGTTTGGCTGGGAGGTGTTAATGCATCCGCCGTATAGTCCTGACCTTGCACCTTCAGATTTCCACCTGTTTCGGTCTCTTCAGAATTCTTTAGGCAGTGTCAGGTTAACATCACGAGAGGACTGCCAAAACCACTTGTCGCGGTATTTTGACCAGAAGTCCCAAAATTTCTATAGCAATGGGATCATGTCCCTACCTACAAGATGGCAAAAAGTTATCGAACAAAATGGTACCTACATACTTTAGTTAAATGTAAATAAACTATATTAAAAAATGTTTTGAATTTTCTTAAAAAATGCGAAGAAACTTTTTCCCCAACCTATTAAATAAAAAATATTTAAGCCTGACTGAGATAAGCTATGTTTTGTTGTTTTGTACCATATGTATAATTTTGTAACATAGAAAGAGATAACTAGAAAGATTTACCAAACCATGCTTAAATATTTTTTTTATTAATAACAGCTTTAAAATATAAAAAAACATGTTCGAATTATTTTGTATTTGCCGTATTCCTTGTACCTGTAGTAGGGTAGTTCCTGTACATTTATAATATACTGTAAACATGTAATTTCGATTTAAATTATGTTTCTTAGTCTATGTAAAATTAATCAATTAGCACAATTTTTTCTACTCGATTGAACGAATATTTATTATGGCAATTGTGTGAGAGGGACACACCAAGATAAAGTGAGTCTCTTTCGAGCCCGTTTTTATGCAGGTATCAAGTTATTCAATAAAGAACCATAATCCGTAAGTAATACTGTTTACTTTAGTTTGACAACATAATTCTAGTGAGCATTCCAGTTGTATTATTAGTTCCATGCTTAGAACACATTCGGGTATGCTTGGTTGGCTGCCAATTCAATCGACCAGTAGCTTTAACCCAACTGTTTCGAGTAGTTATCTCCGAAGGAAATCTGTTGAATACAAACAACCAAATAGAAAGTTTCACTTCAAAAGAATTACCTTTGTTATCTAAAATGGTCAAAATTTTATACTTAAATATGTCAATATTAATGTAACACAGAAACTAATAAGTGAGTTCCCTTTCACGTAACAAATTACCTACGAATCAAGGAAAAATAGTCGTAGCGTAACTGGTATCACTATAACCCGGCAAAATGTTATACGCGTTGGCTGTATACGTGGCCATATTAAATGGCGACATTCCTAGCTTGTTAGGTTAACAGTAACCTTACTACTTAGTTTGAAATTTCATGTTTAATCCCATAATATGATTGAGAACCATAGTAGAAGGATAAAATATTGCAATATAACTTGTATTTATAATTTAAAAAATAGTTCTGGCGATTTTTATTGACACAATTTTGGTCTTACCTGTGAAAGGTTATATTTTCCTGTTTTCTAGCACTATCACTATTACAACCTAAAACGGATCAGTGCACCATGATTTAAATGTTCAAATAGTTCACAATTACATTAATAAACTGTTAAATAATTGCACAGTGAGCTATACTTCACACAACAAATTTCTTCCACGTATTTGTTTATCACCAGACGCTGGTGCTAAACAATCCCCATTACCAGTTTCACCTATATACGGTGAAAAAGACAAAAAAAAATCATGCCGTCTTCTTCTTTCCTTTGGCAATGTGTATATGTTTATCTCTTTTCCTCATGTTTGACGGGTTTTGTAGCCCATCTATTTCATTCTAAGATGACAGCAAATAACTACAGCATAGAAACCTTGCTAAAATAGCTACTGAATTCAATATATTTGACTCACTTTGACATTAGGCAGACTTTAATTAGTTAGAAAAAGACAGGTATTATGTAAGATGTTTCGAAAATTCGTAGGTGGTCACTAGTTTCTGTTTCTACTAGTGATGTTCTTCTCATGACTCACCTAGTTTTAACGTCGATATTTATTATGAATATTGGTGTCAATTCTGTTGGCATTAATTGAAATAGACTAAACTAATTTTAGTTTTAGTGCTGTCAAATTGTTTTTTTTGTTCGAAAATTCTAACTGAAAACACAATTTGACAGACCTAAAACTAAATTTAGTTTAGTTTAATCGAATTAGTGCCAACAGAATTGCCACCATTATGAATGTGAATTAAATATATTCTTAATACTTACTAAAATGTTTTTATTACGAGAAATACAACATAAATCATAAAGGGTAGGTACATTTCCTTATGAAACTCATCCTGTTAAAAGCTGCTTGCGATAATTATTATCGAAAGACATCTTGTCTAGGGGGGCAGTCAAGAGACTAAAAGAGGACATTGACATGCTATAGAAAGACGAGTAAAGGGGCTTTTGAGGGATGGAAGGATGTTTGGTGCTTATGATGACTAATTACTCAAAAATAGCTTTGAAAAGTTGAAAGTAAATAATAAAAAAATATTTCAAAATTATTCCCTTTTAAGTCCTCTGTGAGGATTAAAAAATCTGGGGTACAAAGACAAAAATTGCACTTAAAATTACGGGTGTTTACCGTTGGCTAGATTGATGAAATTTTTCCATTCAAGAGATTCACAAATTCTATGGGAAGGTAATCGGAGACAGACTGTTTTTATTTGATCTTTGGTACTTAAGGTTAATCTCATATTTAATTATCCGAAAATGTAACCCTTATGCCTCTTTAACTTTAGATAAATTCGTGAATGCTAAAACTACTATTTGTAGGCATATAGCATGGAAATTAAACTAGCAACATTAACATTTAACCATAATTTATTATTAATAAGGCTTGCAACTTGATAGAAGCCCCCTCATCGGTTAAAATTATGTCTTCTTTTGCTGGGTAACATCTAGCTAGTTTTATTTTGTGATATGATGGGTACAATTCCGTTCCTTGTTCACTGGCAGATTCTCTCAAGCTAATATATTGCCACTTTGATAATTTTAGTGAAACTAGTA
Organism: Schoenobius gigantellus; assembly: GCA_963935595.1. Classification (NCBI taxonomy): domain Eukaryota; kingdom Metazoa; phylum Arthropoda; class Insecta; order Lepidoptera; family Crambidae; genus Schoenobius; species Schoenobius gigantellus. The sequence goes on along the minus strand of OZ012542.1, from coordinate 13,184,604 downwards.
TAGCCAATGCTTGCATGGGAGAATATGTTGTATCTTTACTAGTCTTGCTATCTAAACAGCTCCTCACTTTTGCAATGTCTTCTGGATATTCTGTTAAATGCTTAATTATCAAACTTAATTCTTCGTTTCCACTTTCTTCAATAAGACTCGCTTATACTCGCTATACGTCTTCTTTTCTGCTTCGTGCTTAGTTCTTCAAACGGTTTCCTCGTGGTAAAAGAAGAAGTGGAAGCATTCTCTGTAGATGGTGGCAGATTTTCTATATTTTCCTCTATACTTGACGGTATTTCTTCTACATTTTCAATAACTGGATCAATATTGTGCTCAATATTTTCTTCATTTATAATTTGTGGCCAATTAATTGGGGATTCTAACCAATCTCCGTTCCTTCTTAAAAATTGGGGAATTGATCGATGGGATTTTGTCCACCTACTATTAATATTAGCACAAAAGCACTGGCAAAACTTTTTTAATTTAACACTGTTTTCTTCCCGTCCCATTTTCTGCATAAGGTGACTATATAACTTTTCACTGTCTGTCAAAGATTCTAACGTTTCCCTGAGGATTACGAATAAATCTAAATTATTTACAATGGCCTCCATTGTAATCGTAAGTAATAGATCGCAAATCAAGTTTAGTGTTACTGGTAAAGTTTCACTGCACAAACTAATTTTTAAAATGAATATACCTTCATTATATAACAAAGTTCCAGGTTACTTACCCCCAACCCCTAAACCATTGTCTCTTTATTCGCATAATTATAAATATTATTACTTTAAAGTCATCCGATGATAACAAAAAAAAAAGGTTTTAAAAGATTCTGACAGTACAGAACAATGTCGACTAACTACGTAATTAGTTCCTAGTACCCTAATCGACGCTTTTTCTTAGAATTGTAATTATAATCCCATACTAGGATTAGTCAAAATATTTTTTTTCCCGAACTGTTTAACAAGCAAAATTACTGGTCTAACACATCATTTTAACTTCCGTTTAGTTATGTAATTGGGATTGTTACAAAAAGTTGGTAAATGATATGTTAAAAGATTTTTCTGTTGGAACTGATCCTCTTATTTCCTATCATGAATTCTGTGAAATTATCCAATCAGCCGCTAAAAAATCACTCCCAACCACCTCCCAACCAATTAACAAAATAAGCACAGACTTATTAGAGATACTACGAAAATAAGCAAAACAATGCACAGATCAACGAAGGTAATGATGACTTGCGACCTTGCGTTCTGTTCATGCATCGATACAAACTCAGTTGCACAACAAAGCATTCAAACATCCTTCAGTACCTTGGTGGAACGCAGAGTGTGCTAGAGCTGTACAAATCAGTAAAGATGCTTATATTAATTTTAAAAGTAATCCATCCCTTGAAAACTATATTAAGTTCAAAAAATTGCAAGCTCAAAAGAAAATTATAATAAAAAAAGAAAGATCAAATAGCTGGAAAAAGTTTTGCTCAAACATTAACAGAAATTCGCCCATTTCATTTATGTGGAAAACTTTACGAAAGTTTAATAAAACTTTTGTTCCACGGTGCGATCAGTTTGACGACAATTTCACATGGGTTAATGACTTTCTTAGAAAATACACACCTGATTTTGTAGAGCCACCACGAGCTTTTTTATTTTCTGATCGCAACGCTAATACGAGTAGTAATCGCACACATTCATAGTTAGTCAATCCTTTTAGTTTAAGCGAATTAAATTCAGCGATTAAATCGAGAAAAGATACATCATGTGGTTTTGACTTTATATCATACAAAATGTAAAAAATGTTAAATACTGATAATTCTAAGAAATGTTTAGTCCTCATTAATGAGCTCTGGTCAAATAATTTAATACTAGTTAGTTGGAAAATAGACTGCTTAGTACCAATTTTGAAACCTAATAAAAGAAATATTGTCCTGAATCATATCGTCTCATAGCATTGACTTCCTGTGTCGACAATTTTTTTTTTATGTAAGGCCCGGCAAATGACCTCCTCCCGCCTGATGTTAAGCGGTGAAAGAGGCCCAAATGAGTTGACAGATAGAGTAGGGACGACATCCATTATCCTACCTGTCCGCCCCTTGCCGGCCTAAAAGATGCTTTTTCACACCTCTTTTGAAGGAACCCATGTTGTAGGATGAAGGAAACACGTGCGCAGGTAGAGAATTCCAAGTGTGGGATGAACGACAGAAGAAGGAATCTTGGAATTTCTTGGTACGGTGTGAAAAGGAAGATACAGTGTAAGGATGACTCCGAAGGCCCTTACGCGTGTTTCTGTTAAGGAATGGAGAGGGAGGGATAAGGTTAAAGAGCTCCTCAGAGCATTCCCCATGGAACATTCGGTAAAAGGCGCTAAGAGAGGCGATGTCACGACGAAGTTGTAGAGGCTCGAGGGTGTTAGTTGCCTCTGCATCGCCAATTATTCGAATAGCGCGACGCTGCAATCTGTCCAAATATTACAGCTTACAGCTGCAAATATTTGAACAGTTACTAAAACAACGCTTAGAATTTTATATTGAAAGTAATAAATTGCTTCCTAATAACCAATTTGGCTTCAGGCGTGGGCGTTCAGCTCGTGAAAGTGTCGCGTGCCTTTATACAGACATAAATAAAGCTGTTGTGAATATGTAAAAGATGAAAAAAACCAGCAAACTTGTATAAGATGTGTATTCGTTCTTTGTTTTTACAGACATAAAAAAATAGACAAATATATGACACAGTTCTTAAAATATAAATATGAATTTAACCATAGACGCTAGATCGGTAAGGTTGGTGCAATTCGCTACACTCCGCGGCGGAAACAACCGGAAGGTTCAAGCAAAGAAACAACGTAAAAAAATATATTCATCTAATAAAGTCGTGAAGGTACCTTGGTACTTTCAGGACTCGTCCCAAGCGCGTTCTAGTCTCAGTCACATTAGTCTCGACGGATACGTCAGGATTGGTATGAGTCGTAGAACGGTCAACGTCAGGTCTATTTAAACAGTCAAGTTGTACTGCAGAAACTTCTAAAGGGTATAGCCGCTGCAGCGGTCTGACCTTCTCGCCAGAGGCAGTGCGTACCCTTGCCACTCTTACTTCCTTGTCAGTGCCAGGGAAGACCTCTATCACCAGACCTAGTGGCCAATTAATTCTTCTGCGATCGTCAATCTCGATCAAAACTATATCACCAACCTTGATATTATAATGAGACATCTTTTTCTTAGATTGTAACAATGTACTTAAGTATTCTCGCCGAAATCTTTGACGAAATGCTTCTCGCAGAGCTTGTACATACTGTATGCGTGCGTTCAAGGCCTTGCTGTCTACTGCATCCAGATCCGTGACGTCATTATTCACAATTGGTTGAATAAAATTGGAGGGTGTAAGTGGCTGCAGCTCATCTGTGCTATTACTTACATAAGTGAGCGGCCTATTGTTAATCGTCGCCTCGCAGTCGCATAGTACGGTTTGCAGTTCTGTCAGCGTCACCGATGCACGACCTAAAACTCTACGTAGCACTTCTTTCACTACACCGATGAGACGCTCGTAGAACCCTCCCCACCAAGGTGCAGCTGGAGGCAAAAAAATCCACGATATGCGTCTGATTGAAGAAAATTCAAAAATTTCTTTCCATTCAAGACTATTGAGGGCATTATCCAGCCCACGAAAATTAGTAGCGTTGTCGCTATAAATCACCGCGACACGACCCCTGCGTGCTATAAAACGTCGTAAGGCCATTATAAATTCTGAAGTTGATAACGATTCTACTGCCTCTAAATGAACAGCACGGTAGGTAGCACATGTAAATAGAACAATCCATGACTTATTACCAGATTTCAAAATTAGAGGACCGGCTAGGTCAACGCCTGACACCTCAAACGCCGACTTGGCCTCCATCCGACCGATCGGTAGGCTTCCTGTTAGTGGCTGACAAGCTTTGCTTTTGAATCGCTTGCACCTAACACAGTTGCTTACCACTTTCCTACAAAGTCTTCGCAATCCGATAATCCAAAAGCGTTCACGTAAGTTGCATAACAAAGTCTGAACTCCAGCATGTTGAAGAACTACGTGTTGTTGCTGTACCATACGTATAACTATAGTTTCACTACCTGGTAGCACAATCGGATATTTAAAACTAACGCTCGCAGTGCCTAATGCCAATTTAGTATCAAGCCGTAAGATTCCTTTGTCATCTGAGAATGTCTTTAGATTGTTTACCTTCTCTATATCATCTAAATGCTTCATTTGTATCAGTTTGAACAAAGTCATCTCCGCACGTTCACACTCATAGTGCGATAACTCTTTAGTAAATGGTGTTGGTTTTTGTCTCCATCTCCACATCCATCCAATCATTCTAACGATCTTTGAATAAACAGAGAAATACAGCAGTGTATCTAAAAAACAATCACATTCAGATAACATGACATTAGTTATCCCTTTTCTCTCTTTATTCGCTTCTTTGAAATCGGCTTCAAACGCAGAAACTGGCCACTCGTTTTCATTCAATCTAAGCCAATCTGGACCAACCCACCAACGACTATCAAGTAATCCTTTAGGTGATATTCCTCTTGACGGCAGGTCAGCAGGATTCATGCTGCCTGGAACGTGTCGCCAATTTGCTGAGGGAGATGCGGATTTTATCTCGTTTACCCTATTTGTAACGAAAACGCTCCAAACGCCACTTCCCTTGATCCAGGTCAACGCGACGCTTGAGTCTGTCCAATAATAGGCTGTTACGTTTGGCAGGGCTAGTGACTCCAATGTGACCTTCATTAATCTCACCGCTAGCGTTGCCGCAATCAGCTCGAGGCGAGGTATTGTGATCCTTTTCCCTTTGTTTATAGGAGTAACCCTAGATTTGGCCAGTACTAAATTTAAATCAACGTGCTCATTGAATTGCGATCTTAAAAATATGCAAACCGCGTAAGCATTCATACTTGCATCACAGAAGGCGTGCAGTGTATTATTACTAGCTTCTATTGAATATGTCGTAAGTCGCCTAGGTATTATACACTCGTTGATTAAGTGTGCTTCATCCAACCAAACCTTAAATTCAGCAGCTATGTCTTCAGGCAGTTCTTGGTCCCAGGTGAGGTTTCTTGACCACGTTTTCTGGATCAATAGCTTTGGTAAAATAGTGGTTGGACACACGAAACCGATTGGGTCGAAAACTCTCTGCATGACTGACAGTAGACTTCTCTTAGTTAACTTGTCATCAGTATTTTTTAAAAGATTAGAGTTACATCGAATAGAGTCTTCTTGAACGTCCCATATAACCCCTAAAACAGACATAGATTTTGTTTCATTACATACACGTATTGGACCTGAAACCCATCCTCGTAAATCAAACATTCCGGCGCGCATAAGATTTTTTGACTCGCTAACAAATTTATTCAGCTCTTCCTCTGATTTTACACTGGTGACGCAGTTATCAACGTAAAAAGATTTCTTCAGTTTTAACGCTGTATTCATTAATTCTGGTGGACTTCTGTCCAGATGGTAATTTATTGTTGCAATCAAATGAAAGGGGCTCGACGCAACTCCAAACACTACACGTTTATGACGATATGTGATTATATTTGAATTTGTGTCACTCGGATCTGACCACCAGAGAAAGCGCAAATAATCCCTATCGTCAGAGATCAAGGAAATCTGGAGAAAGGCCTTAGCGATGTCGGCTGAGACACCTATAGCTTCCTTACGGAAGTTTATTAAAAGTTGAGGTATTTCTTCCAATAAATTGACACCTTTCTCTAGACACGAGTTTAGAGATATACCATTCGAATCCTTGGCCGATGCGTCAAAGACAGGCCTTATTTTTGTAGTAAGGCTCGATTCTTTAATTACAGGGTGATGAGGCATGTATTGACCTTTCATATTTTGGTCAGGAGCAATTTCGATTATTTTTAACGTCAGCCATTCCTTAAATGCTTCATCATACTGTTTAATTTTGCCTAATTGAACTAATCTATTAGTAGTTGACACTAACCTCCTCTTAGCGATTTGATAGTTCGTTTGTGGACGTGGCACATCCAGCCACGGCAGGCATACCTCGTATCGTCCCTCCTCATTGATGCTGATAGAGTTCTCAAAGTTTTTGAGGACTTGGATGTCATGCTCATTCCTTGCACTTTGCTCTGCCGGGTCTCTGATACCTAGCGTTTCTAACTCCCACAAATCTGAAATATTAATTTTATTAATACAACTCATAGTAGTTATCATGTGCGCTGTGGAACTGTAAATTCCTGTAACTAACCCTTGAATAGTCCAGCCTAGTTTCGTCCTAATTGCCGTTAAACTGTTACTTACGTGAATAAAGTCACCAGTCAAAAGTACACTGGAAATGTCAGCTCCGATTAGTAAAGTCACGTCGTTAGGCGAGTTAGTAGTCTCGGTCAATACAATATTATTTATTTTTAATTTTTCGATAATTTCGTTCGACCTAATTTTTGGTAAAAAACCACAGATGTTTCTTTGCTCTACCACTGACATTTGACAGCAAAAATCGTTCGACACACTTTTGACAGTGATGTCATAAATATTACGTTCCTCTCTGTTTCTTTCCTCTCCGCCGAATAGACAATGGGTAATGAACTCTTTTCTCGTAGGTTTCAGTTGGAGCTCTTCTGCGATATCTTTTCGCAAGTAAGATCTCTGCGCTCCACTGTCGATCATTGCTCTAGCTAAAACAGCTTTCCCCATATTGTTGCAGATTTGTACGATGACCGTTTGTAACAGGGTGGTCGATTTAATTTCGCAATGTAAATTATTCGCCCTTTCTGTTTCCAAGCTAGGTTTACTTCTGGAATCTTGTTCTTCAAGGCTATGGCACATGAGTGTTATATGCCGCTTCTTACAAAGGAGGCACTTCGGGAAACTTCTACACTTTTTTGCTAAGTGATTCTGTTTCAAGCAGATCAAACAAGCCTTCTTAGCTTTTATGTGGTCAATTCTTTCTTGGAGTGACATCTTGGTAGCTTTGTGACATTCGACGCTGGAATGCGTGTCTTTTTCACACCAGATGCAAACCACGTTGTTGCGTTTCTCTGCTTTACTTTCAGCTATAAAACAGCAAGTGGGTACCTTCTGAGTTGGTGTCAAGTTTTTTGTTGTACCTTGGCGCGCTAAAGTGATCCGCTCTTCCGATTCCACTTCCTGCCTCAAGAATTCTACGAGTTTACTCAAATCCCTTTCATCGGCTTTGGTTCGGTGCCACGCTCTTAAAATTTCATCTGGTAGTGCGGACTCCACCATGGGAAATAAAATGGACGCGTACTTATCCTTTGTTACGCCTAGTGTCTCTAATGCTTGAAGATGCATTTGTAGACTATCATACAACGTTGACAGACCTTTGGCGTCAGATGGTGATTGCCCCTTTTCTTGCATGAGAGCTAGTAGACCTCGAACATATGTCTCGATTAAGACATCATCGCGCGCGAATCTGGACTTCAAGGCCAGCAGTGCCTTATTGTAATTCTCTCCGCACGGAGGATAACTTTCGACTAGTTGTCTCGGACTTGTATTTAGCTCCATACATTGAAGCAAGTATTGGAACTTGTCACTGTTATCCATTCCAGGATCTTCATCAATTTTCTTAAATTGACCCCAGAATAGAAGCCATTTTTTTACGTCCCCGTCAAACTTTGTTATTTCTAATTTGGGCATCATTATTTTGCGCTCTTTTGTACACATTATGCTTGACTTTGCAGACCTCAGTGAGACGTTGTCGTCATTGTTCGATCTGTCAAATGCAATGTAGAGACTCCTCAGTTCAGCCCATCGATCTCTGTATGTCAGCATCTTATCTTGGTCTTCCTGGTATGATTTTTCATCGAAATCGACTTCTTCAATCCACAGATCCCTTATTTCAGCCTCACATTTGAAAAGTTCGTCTGCACATTCTGTAAGCATCAAGTACTTACGCTCCGCCAGGGGTACCTCCTTGTTCATCACCGCTGATTCAAAATTTTCGGCAGAAGTGGTAAATGCTCTGCGGAATTGGGTGCGCTTTCGTTTTAATACTTCCATTTTTTTTTAATGCACTACTTTATAAGGCTTTTCCTACGGTCGCCACAATGTTGTGAATATGTAAAAGATGAAAAAAACCAGCAAACTTGTATAAGATGTGTATTCGTTCTTTGTTTTTACAGACATAAAAAAATAGACAAATATATGACACAGTTCTTAAAATATAAATATGAATTTAACCATAGACGCTAGATCGGTAAGGTTGGTGCAATTCGCTACAAAAGCACTAGATAATAATAATATCTTAGTGGGTATATTTTTTGATATAGTAGGGGCTTTCAATAATATTAATTTGTCAATTCTTGCTTCAACTTTACATTCTTTAGGGTTTCCTGATAAATTAGTTGCTTGGATATATGAATTTCTTAACGGACGTAAAATTTATATAAAACATAATAATAAATTGTATGGTCCGAGCCGTGGGTAGGCTCGAGCCCCTCGGTGGGGACGTATATGAGCTGTGATGATGATGATGGTCCGAGGCTTTCTTATAGGGGCGTGAGTCAAGGTGGAATTTTAAGTCCATTATTGTACATTTTGCATATACATAGACTTAACGTTTTTTTAGGCCCTGACCTTTCTATTAACAATCTTCAGTTTGCAGATGATCTAGTCATTCACTCGAATGGATCCTCTATTTCTGACTTGGAACTTTGGAAGATAAATTGAATCTCGCTTTGTGTAAATTACAGCGTTATTTTCAGTACTTTTTAGAAATAAGTCCCTGTAAAAGCAAAGTTGTAATTTTTACGAAATTTTGTATAATAATCAAATCCTTCCTGTAGAACATTCAGCAAAATTTTTAGGTGTTACCTTTCAACAAAATTTATGTTGGAAAGAATATGTCGATTGTCTGACAGATCGAGCTTTGAAGGCAACAAATATTTTAAAATCTCTAGTTGGTCTTAATTGGGGGTCAGACCCTAAGCTTTTACTTATAATGTATAAGGCCGTAGTAAGAAGCCATTTTAAATATGCTTTTTTCTGTTTTGCTTCCAATAAAAAAATTATGGACAGCCTCGATAAAATCCAAAATAAAAACTTACGAATAATTTTAGGCTCTATGAAAACAACACCAATAAATTCCATGCAAATTGAGTGTAATTTACCTCCATTGACAATTCGCTTCGAATTTTTAAAATCTAGATTTTTATTAAAACTTTTATCTATTAATGATAATTTACTCATCAATAAATTAAGAGTTAATAACTGTCCCTTATTTTTGATTCATGATCTAAATAACGTTTCTAAAATGTATGAAAGTGATTATGTATAAATAGTAGTGATAGTTTACCTTGTTATAAAGGTCGCTTTAGTAGTAAATATTTTGAAATGAAGATAGTTATTAATAAGAAATTAAATAGTAAATATGATGTTTATAGCGAATTAACCTCTTGGGCAGAATATAGACAAGTTTATACAGATGGCTCAAAGAAAGAAAATGTTGCAATGGCTTTTTATGATTCTCAAAGTAAAGTTGGGTATGGAATAAAATTACCAAAAAAAGCTAGTATTTACACTGCTGAGGCTGCAGCTATTCTCGCAGCATTAGAGTATATTGAAAAGGTAGAAGATTCAAAATGGATTGTTATCTCAGATTGTATGAGTGTTTTAGAATCGTTAAGAAATCCAATTCTGTCATCTCAAGCCAACTACCTCATTTATGAAATAAGAGAAAAATATTACAATTTAGTAATAAATGGGAAAGATATTGTATTATATTGGACACCTTCTCATATTGGAGTAAGTGGCAATGAGAGAGTAGATTCTTTTGCAAAATTTATTTCCAATACATCTCATATTATACCTATCAAAAAAGTAAAAATTCCGGAATCAGATTGTGTCGTCACCCTTAAAGAAAATTTATCAACCAGTTGGACTCAAGATTGGAAAAAACCTTACAGTCAAAAGGAAGATGGTACTACAGTATCAACTCAGAAATAAAACAGCCGTGGTTTCTAAAAGGACATTTTAAAAATAGAAAGTTTTACACAACGCTTTGTAGGTTACGTATTGGACATGGTCGCTTTAACGAACATTTGTTCAGAATGAACATGATCTCTTCCCCGTCATGTACTTATTGCAATTCTGCCACTCCACAATCTTTGGATCATTTATTTTTTGAGTGCTCTACCTTCTCTAGCCAAAGGACACTTCTTTTCAATCATCTTGCCAAGATTTATAAAACTGAAGAAAATATCCCGTCGACTGTTCAAGCTATTTTGAAAAATCTGCAAACATATTCAGCTTTGTATAATTTTATAGAAAATACAGTTCAAGACATTTGAAGTTACGAAATGAAAACTCCCAGTCAAGGCTCTATGGTGTCTCAAGATACCTTTGCCTTTCCCATATGGGAAGAATAGTAAAAAAAAAAAAAAATAACAAGCCCGTGCCGGTGGGTTATTTGTCTAAGAAAAAATCTATCACGATCGCTTATAATTTGACAACCATTGCGCCGTGAATACAAGACTCTGCGTCAACTTTCTTTTATAAAGGAGCGTTGGATGGACTGCGACTGTCAAATTGTAAGCGATGGCGATAGACGTTTTCTTAAACAAATCTCTATACGTAGGTGCCGAGGGCAGTCGGCAGTCTGATACTGATACCAAAGAGTATGTAACACTACGTAAGAGTCGGGTCTCCCATACTAAAAAATGGAAAAATTGCTTTGTATGAAACGCGTACCAAGCTCTATTACCAACAAAAAAATAAAAAAATATGACGTCACTTCCAAAGCTGCCAACATAGAAATGCTAACCGAAGGGTTGTGCCACTACTCGGGATATATCGATAGTTTGAAAAAAAATTATGTACCGGTACTTTTTGCTACTTTTTATTCTAAGGTACATTCGAAATTGGGATACATTGGGATTTGCGTGATGAAATAAAACAAAACTATGATTATTATCAAAAGTATAATAAAGATCTCTTGTAATAACTACAAATTTTTATTTTTATTTCCCAACGCTCTGTTGTTGCGCTTTCTTTGCCGAATCTGCTGAAGCTTCTTCCGATAGGTAGTGCAAAAGTACATTCCTTTCATTACGAATTAAAATGTGGCTTAGACGGCGCAGCAGGAGATCAACCATTTTATATTTATGATCATGACACACCTAAGAAAAATCAATAATGGTCAACATCACGGTCATAGTGAATTCTTCGGTCATATTTTCTTTTTCAGCTAAAGGAAGTATTTCTGCAGTTATGTTGTAGAAACTGTAATTACAAAAATACACGTTAATTCACATTAATCTCAATAAACAAAACAAAATTTTAATGAACTTTATGTAAACTTACTTGAGCCGATTCTCAATCTTTTTTCATTATCAGATGTTTGTGTTATCTTCTCTGAAGAATCTGTAAAATACCAAACGATATACCAATATAAGAGATAACATGGTAAAGAGCTAAAATAACTTTAAAAGTTACAATAGTGTTACCTTCAGTAAAATAGCACATTTTTGGCTTTTTTGGTGTATTAATCACCGTTGACATTTTTTACACCTGGAAAAATAAAATATAGCAAGTTTATTATTAGCAGTTTTCCTTATCTAATATTAATTTGTCATGTTACAAAGAAAAATAAAAATATCGATAGTCGATAAAAAAATGTCAAGCTCTATTGATACTTGATAGGATTTTTTATACTAAATACTATAATAATATTAGTTTTAAAAAACCTGTAAATCACGAAAAGTACTTTTCTGTTAAGTTTTGTAAATATAAATTAATGTTTACCTCTCTTCATCCAGCGGAAATTTTGCCATGAAAACTCTTTTTTTACTATGTTCCCGACCGGATTTTATTCCACATATTTCACACTTTTTGTAATGCATGACAGTAAACGTTTTATTCAATACTTCGAATACACTAACAACACCAAGATAAACACTGCACATAAGCATACACAACCCAAGATACAATAATATTCAGAGAAACAGAAGCACAAAATTCAATCTTACAATACAACGTCGGAACTCCGGCCGGATCCGGAAACGCCGAGCGAGCTGAGAGAGAAGGTAAGATGTTAGAGCAAGACAGCGATAGTCGCCATCATTTTTGGTACGCGTTTCATACTTCATTTTTTTGTATGGGAGTTGCGCCAGCCTGACTGATACTTTGATACGTAGTATCTCTACGAAGTCTGTGGATCTCTATAATCTGTGGGTGGTGCAGGGTGGTCGAAAGTGGAAACGAAGTGTGGACTTTGAATCCCGTAATAATTTAATTGTAATTTTAGTTTTAAGATTAAATTTATTTATCGTGGTGTATAACCATGTTTTCACAGTCAAGTAGACACTTGCTTCTTTCGAATCAGGTATGTTCACTTTCCACAAAATTTTACTGGATTATGTTCTGAAGGAGTTTTTCACATTCTATTCTATTATCTACTGCTTCTTTTGCAGTTTCGACGTCTTCAAAGTACTTTAGTTATTGCTGAACATAATAATGAGGCGTTGTCAGCTGTGACCCAGAACACTTTGAATGCTGCAAAAAAGATTGGAGGTGACATTTCAGTACTTGTTGCTGGCACTAAATGTGGTCCTGTAAGTACCTAAAACAAAAATTTGTTATTATTATCAATTTGAATTTTTCTCTATTGGATGCTTTTTTATAGGCCGCAGAAAAGGTTGCTAAGGCTGGAGGAGTGTCAAAAGTTCTGGTAGCGGAAGGGGATGCCTTCAAAGGCTTAACGGCTGAAGCACTAACTCCCCTTATTATAGCTACACAGAAACAGTTTAATTTTACACACATCTTAGCTCCAGCTACTGCTTTCGGGAAGGCTGTCCTGCCTAGAGTAGCAGCTAAACTTGATGTTTCTCCAATCACTGACATCATTGGGGTTAAAGATGCCAATACGTTTGTTAGGACTATTTATGCAGGTACAGGTTTATTTATGTAGTATAATAAAATAAACTACTAATGCACCATGTAATTAGCTTATAATTATGTAAATAGTAAGTATTGTATATATTTTATGGTTTTATGATTTTTAATAAACAGGTAATGCCATTCTAACATTGGAAGCCAAAGACCCAATTAAAGTTATAACTGTTAGAGGAACTGCTTTCCCTCCGGAACCATTAGAGGGTGGTTCTGCTGCAGTGGAAAAGGCACCTGAGGGTGATTACAAGACAGATTTGACTGAATTTGTGTCCCAAGAACTTACAAAATCTGATAGGCCGGAGCTAACAAGTGCAAAAAATATTGTTTCTGGAGGTAATTCACTGTCAATATTAAACTATACAATGGTGCCAATTCTGTTGGCATTAATTGGAATAGACTAAACTAAATTTAGTTTTAGTGCTGTCAAATCGTGTTTTTTTGTTTGAAAATTTTATCAGAAAACACAATTTGACAGCACTAAAACCAAATTTAGTTTAGTTTAGTCGAATTAGTGCCAACAGAATTGCCACCATTTTTACATAAGATATTTTACAATTTTGATTAATAACATATAAATTTTTTAAATCTTAAATTTTTTGGTTTTTACTGTTTTGGATAATGCCAATGGCAATCACAATTATTATGACTGGGAATTTAAATACAAACGATTAGTATGGAAATGAGTACTGTGGTTCATCATCAGATACTGGAAATCATTAAAGTTTTGGAAAACATCACATTAAGCGAATGAATAAAATAATAATAAAAAATAAATCACCTGTTAGTTTATATTAATTTTCTAAAATATCCAAAAAATACTGTACTAGTTTAGTGTAGTATTTGTTATTATTATAATTTTTTGATATTTTTTATAAAATAATGGTTGTGTCCTGAAGCGTACTGTAAATTTTCCGGGGGATAAGAAAGTAATTCTGTATAATATAATTTCAAGTTTGCCCTAATATTTTAATACTTGTTTTAAAGGTGAAGCATTGGTGAATAAACAAATGAAACTTATTATTAGTTTAGGCATATTCTAATAAATAATAATGATACAAAAAATATATGATATTTATATGGATATTATCTAAGGAAAATGCTAATTGGTTTCATGATATGATGTTCTTCATTCATTCATATAAAATCTTGATGAAAAAAAAATAAAATGAAACACTAAATTGGACTCTTTTATCATAAAATTTCTTGCTTTGCTTGTATCATTTACACAAAATTATTCTTCTATTGTTACACACAGAACCTGCATAATTTTAGATTTAAAGTGATATTGTTCCAGAATTTTAATGATTGATAAAAAAGTAATCCTGTATATGATATTAGATAAAATGAAGTTTAATTATATGAGTTTTATTTTAGTAAAATTATAATGTATCTGTAGGCCGTGGACTGAAGTCTGGTGACAATTTCAAGCTGTTGTATGACCTAGCCGACAAATTAAATGCTGCTGTTGGTGCCTCCCGTGCTGCAGTTGATGCTGGATTTGTGCCCAACGACCTTCAGATTGGGCAAACAGGAAAAATTGTAGCACCTGTAAGTAAAAACTACAGAAAATTATTGTGGCTCTGACTTGGCCAGTCTCATTAACAAGAGTGCCAGGGCTTAATTTTGCTTTATGTCTATGCTATGCAGTTTGAAATCTGCAACCAGTAACATAATGCATTTTGTAATGCCTTGTTTCGAGAGAACTATTCCCGAACTCCTAATCTATGAGAAACCTTCCATTATCAGCTCAGTAATATGACATGATAATTACCAGACACAAATAGGGTCAGCGCTCCAGTAGTTGACCATGAATCAGTTGTTGACCATTTCATATTTGCGCGCCTATATTAAGCTAGTTAGGGACGTGTGCTCTGATTAGCTACATAGTATTCTTTTGAAAGTAATAAGCTACAAACTAATCATGTTTTTAAGTGGCAACCATTATTTTTGGTTCTGTTGACAGCTCGTTACTATTCTTAGTACGTCACATTCAATAAGACGTCTCTTAGCTTAACTAGACAACATCTCTTACATGTCTCATGCTGTATTTTGTCTTATTTTTAACCTCCATTTTGAACTTTTTTCTAATTAGCCCAAAAACAGTGCCATTTTTTCACTCTGTAGTAAGGAACCTATGCTGGGGTTAGTTTTTAAATCTCACTTAATCTTTTATTACTTCATGTTTTATGTGATATTTTTTGTTTAAAGTATCTTTTATAGTGTGTAGCTTATGTTTGTAGTAATATTGAAATGAACCCTTATTTATTTTATACATTTTTGAGTTGGACAACTATTAGAACGTAAAATGGACCATTTTATAGTAATACTGCCACTCTTATCACATAGGGGTATAAAATAGCCTCCGACCTACTAAATATACACAAACAAAAAAAAACATAAAATCGGTCAACCCATTTAGGGGAGATGGATAACTAACAGTGTGTCACGAGATTTTTATATATTAGATTTAAATTATGTGTTCTAGTTAGTATGACAGATATGAAACTAATTTGTTTCTAGGACCTATACATTGCTGTTGGAATCAGTGGGGCTATCCAGCATCTTGCTGGCATGAAGGATTCCAAGACTATTGTAGCTATCAACAAAGACCCCGAAGCACCTATTTTCCAGGTAATCATTGATCAACATTTTAATAATAAATTTAAGTGACTGACTTTATACCGGGTGTAACGGAATACCGAAATAATTTTTAAGGTTGTTGATTAACAAAAAAAAATGTTTTATGACTATTCTTTGTATTTTTATTATATGCTTACTTTTGATTTGATATGCTTAGCAGTTAAACGTATTAAATCGAAAGTAGGCATATAATAAAAATACAAAGAATAGTCATAAAAAATTTTTTTTTCTTAATCAACAACCTTAAAAATTATTTCGGTATTCCGTTACATCCGGTATAATTAAAAGAGAAACTTAAATAGAAGTTTTATGGCCATTTTCACCAACCTCTTCTTAGCTTAGGGGACTCTTTGGTGGCATGCTGTCACATTCTTTTAATTAAAGACAAAAAGTGACAGCATGCGTCTTAGGGGCTACCTAAGCTAAGTAATGGTTGGTGAAATCGACCATTAGTACAATAAATAGTAGAGCAGGCGCTGTCAAATGGCGGTTCATCAACTTATTTAGTGTGGACCTTGGAGTGGTTCTCCCTTTTCTAATTGCTCGTGTAATAAAGTAGAAATTAGTAAAACAACAATAATACACTTCCGGGCACCTAAATCGAGCCACCTGGAACTTTTGGATTGTATTGTTCATAACTTTTAAAACATATTTGGACCACCAAGAACTCTTTTTGCAATTTTGTAGCTGACATATTCATGTTCAATCTGATGTCCAGATTACGAATCTGCCAGCTATAAAATTGCATAAAACTTTTTGGTTGACCTAACATTTTTGAAAAGTTATAGACTATAATCCAAATCAAAAGTGCTAGGTGGCTCGATTTAGATGTCTGGGAGTATATTAATATAAGAAATGGACTTTTAATTTAATTTTAAATATAAGAAAGTTTACAACTAGACAGAGTTACTTCCTAATTTTAATGATATGTCCTCTACATATCATTAAAATTAGGAATTATTGTGACCTAGTAAATAATAAAAAAATATTTGTAAGGTAAGAATGGTCAAAAAATAAAGGATTTTCTATTATTTGATTATGTAAAGTAATAGTAAAGTATGTACATAATTATACAGCTGAATAAGTCGTCATTGACTTCTCTTATCTTCCATTTATTGTGATACTTTATATCAAAGAGTCAATTGTACCTTATCAAGAAAGGGCAAATGTCTTAGTAAATAATGTTTATTTATACATACATATATTATTTATCAAAGCTCTATCAATATGCATAAGATAATTTACGACAATAAACGAAAATCGATAGAATGAGGGATTATAATGAAAAGTAACGCCTCCATAGTTATCACATAATTAGTAAAATATAGCTATATGGTTTACAAATAAATGTACATTACACATTCAGATAGTTCTTTACGCACTGATATATGACTTATAATCGCCTTTGACATTAATCACCGAAGGCGTGGGAAAGCTTCCAATGTCTCCATTTGCACCTCCTTATCACCTCTCGATCCAAGAGAATTTCCTCGAAATGTTCTTTAAGATACGAGAGGAGAGAAAAACGTCACAAAGTTGGATGAGGTAAAACGTCAAGAAACCCAAGTAGTCTTCTATGCGATTAATTCTAATTTTCAGTCCCAAGTAGTTCAACTTGTTTCATTGGTTGAATTTATTCTAAGAAAAGTGTCTACAGTCTGATTTAAATTTGACGGAATTCTGACATTTCAGAAGTGTTGCCAACATTGAAAAATTCTCACTAAGAAGGGAAAGCATTTTACCAAAATAAAAAATAAACCTTTCTTGAATTTAAGGTTTCAATTAGTAAAACTAAGATTTAAAAATTAACTGATAATTAAAAAATGATAATTAGTTTTTTTATTATCATATTATTGAAGTTAAAATAATGATTAAGGAAATTATTTTTCTTCTACAGGTATCCCTGTAAGTGATAATAATTAATAAATATTTTCATTTTTAGAAAATGTTGCTTTACACCATTAAGCCATTAAAAATTTACATTCTAGTTAGTGTGTATTGAATGCACAAAACATACACTATTTACCATATAATTTACTTGATCTAATTTTGTTGTATATTTTTGTTAATTCATATTAAAACAAATCAAAGCAAAAAAGGTTATTGATATCTGAATTGTCTATGAATGACATCTTTCAGAATTCCGCCGAATTAAAAATCAATCTTTAATATGTTCAACTGGTAGAACAGGTGGTTTAACATATTGGAATAGAGGATCTCTAACTTGTGTTTGCCTGAGCATTGTCATGACATAGAATTGGCACTTTGTTTGGACAAACCCTTTGCAAACCAGTGTGTGTAGAGCACAGTTTGAACTACCATTTCGTATTTATATCATATCTTTACCTAATAAAGTGATTGATAGCTATGTAGACATACCAGAAGCAGACTCTGTGCCAGAGTCGCCTGCTTGGGTAACTCCGCCTTAGCTATTTCTGCTGCAAAGCAGCATTACTTATATTGCTGTGAAATTACTGGGTATTGTGACATTACATCTTATGTTACAAGTTGGAAACATACACTGTGGCTCTGGTGGGGGCCGCAGATTTGCTGCAAATCTCACAAGAACAATTTTAATATTCACGAATGCTAATACTTCGTTTATCACTATATTACACGAAGAGCACTTTACTAGCTTTTTAGCCGTCTCGAACGTTTTTTCACGCAAGATGTGCAAACGCGACACATGCATTGCGCGTTAGTGCGCGCGCGCAACTAAAACAAAATGTTTATCTTAATTTAATAATCCGTTTTTATATTGTTACAGGTGTCGGATCATGGACTCGTAGCGGATCTCTTCAAGGCTGTCCCAGAACTTACTTCAAAGCTGTAAATTTGAGAAAATTGAGAGTAGTGAAATTATAATTGTACCTAAGTAATAATTAATATTATAGGTTGTCATGTCCACAAAAGGTTCATATACATTTACATCTAAACTTTTTACAAATGTTTACTGTATATTTTTTTGAACTAATATATATTTAAAACTGTTTATAGTACTTTTTTTGCTTATTTACATTTTTCCAAACTATTAGAAGAGGTGTGATTATGAAATTCTTTGATTAATGCTGTTAATCAGTACTAAGTATTGTACGAATCACTCAAATATTTTGAGTCTGTTGGGGTGAACACAAAC
Source organism: Schoenobius gigantellus (assembly GCA_963935595.1). NCBI lineage: Eukaryota > Metazoa > Arthropoda > Insecta > Lepidoptera > Crambidae > Schoenobius > Schoenobius gigantellus. Next base: position 13,165,929 of record OZ012542.1, on the reverse strand, counting down.
AAAATGTCAAACCTATTCGATAACTGCTTTTTCAACACACTTGCTCGTAAAGTGAATCTAATTAAACCGGTTTTAGATACATAAAGCAGCTCATAAAACACTCGTGTTTTGTAGCCGAGGTATGCATCACAGAGTCCGGCAATGCTGCACTTGCGGGCCGCGATAATAATGTACTATATTTTTTAAAGCTAGAGGTAATATAAAAGACATCAAGGAAATACATAGATTTTTTAAACTATTATTTTCATACCATAGTTTTGTCTACAAATTAATAATGATGTGTGTTAATCCAAATAATAAGTTTATTAAGTGTTCTTTCTCACAAGTGTGTTGAAAAACGTCGTACGATATACGTGCGTATATTGGTTATACACGGCTCTATTACGCCCTCGCCTTCGACTCTACTCGGGCTGAAATTCCGCCTCTTGAGTTATTACCATCATCATCATCATCATCATCACAGCTTATATAAGTCCCCACCGAGGGGTTCGAGCCTACCCTATGTTAGGGTGATTAGGCCTTAGTCAACCACGCTGACCCAGTGCGGATTGGTTGACTTCACATACATAATTGAATTTCTTCGCAGATGTTTGCAGGTTGCCTCACGATGTTTTCCTTCACCGTAGGAGCATCAGACAAATGTACATATGAAATTCGAAACGAAAAACACATTGGTATATAGCGGGTCTCGAACCCCGGCCACCCGATTGGAAGGCAAGTGCTGAGTCCACAGCGCTACCGACCACCAACATACCGCACTTATATCGTAATGCACTATTATTCAGTAAATGACAGAATCTATAAACAATCTTGGGTTTTTGTGATTTTTATGGTAATGCAATGTGAGGATGGAGGAGTATTCAATGAATAGTTAACTTCTCCTAATAATGAATATATTGTACTTAATCTAACCTATTTTCACCCATCATGCGTAAAGTGAGCGATGTCACATACAACAATAATTAAAAAAAAAATACTACTCATAACTGTTAATATCCATAATTTTGTTTGACATAATTAAACTATGCATAACTCACTATAGACAAAGTTTTATAAAAAATAATAACTGTAAATATCCATAAATCTCCACACCATGACATAACCTGGAATGTATTTTTCTAATTATTAAAAAAACTAGTGCTATTTAAAATCGACTCGGTCAACCCCGACTCTACGTAGTCTTGTCTGCCCTACCCCTAGAGTGTTATTCAGAACCGCGAAGGCACGAAGGGGTGAGGCGGTCCGCATGCTGAGGAGCAGGTGGCTATGAGCGAGTCGCCGCAGCTGAGGCTGGTGCCATCAAGCCGAGGCTGCGGTGGTGAGCAAAAGCCATCTGCGACAGACAAACAGACAGAGTTTCATCCGCCATGGGCGGGTGTGGGCTTCGGGCATTGGTCGCTACTTGCCCGGGCATCTTCTCGGCGAGCGGCAGCTGAGCGAAAGCCATTTGCGACAATTAGCATGCGTCGGACCACCAGAACCCCGCAGTGCCGGAGCTATGGCAGAAGTCTTGCATGCTGCATGCCTGCTTGCATGCCAGCTTGCGTGCCTGCATGCATTCTGCATGTCTGTATGTATGCTTCATGCTGGCTGCATGCATGCAAAATGATATATTAATATTATGACGTGATTTCTTTACAGTAATCGTAAATTAGAGCTTTTTATTTCGTAAAGTATTTCTTAATAAATAATTTAAGTATAATAATATTTGGCCGCCTCCGTGGTCTAGTAGTTGAGACCACCGGGTGTTGATCGGGAGGTCCGGGGTTCGATTCTCACTGGGGGCAGACATTTTTCTGCTCGGTTTGGTTGGTGGTAGTGCTTCTAAGCCCGACTGGCTATTAGCTACCACTGTCTTACCTAAGTTTGTCGCCATAATAACAATGTTGATAGCATTATAGTGTTCCGACAATTAGAGGTAAGATAGTTCCTCAGATGTTGAGGAGTCCAGGTGAAACTCGCTTCCACCTTCGGTCTTATCGTCACTTACCATCAGGTGAGATGAAGGCCAAGAGCTTACCTGTTGTATGTAAAAAAGGCATAAGAAAATAAATGTAATCTGTTATGCATAGCAAAGTGTTATATATAGTATTTACATATACATAGTGATTGATTTAGGAGCTCGTGCTTCGAGGGCAGATCAATTATGATATATTTTTTATTTCCGCCCTACCTGTAACCAATGTTGAGGTCAGTGATGTAGAGGTATGAGGAATACCATAGCTAACATTACCAACATGAGTTGACCAACCGGTTGCCATGGAACTAGGAGTAGCGATTGTATTTTGAGATTCTTCGTGGTCAATTTGCTCTTCAACTCTTCGTTTTTTTTCCAAAGAAAGCCGTATATCCATCGCAAAATCAATGAATCTTCAATTTATAGCAATAAAAATAACAATTGTATCGATTTTTGACTAAAACATTCTTTAGCGTACACTTCACTTAAACAAACTACAAACAAACATGATCAATATCTACACTCGCGAGCAAAAGTTTGGAATCAGTTACTTGAAATTGGTTCCGCGTGATCTTGCTTACTAAATAAATTTTTAATAATCATAAAAATGACACCATGTTAAAGGTGCAACTGTCCACTTTCAATCGATATAAAATTAATTCATATCGAGCCCGTAATTGTGGAGTTATCCCGGATTAAGTAAAGGAGGTAGGAAAACAAGGAAATAGGGAAAAATAACGAATGAATAAAACAACAAAAATTATTAAATAAAAATTTTATTTATCTTTAAAAATAAGTGTCAATATTTTGTGTTTCCTCCCCTCGCCCTAATAACTGCTCCAAGACGACTCTTCATAGACCTGTTCAGCTTCTGAATTGATTCTTGTGGAATACCTTCCCACTCCTCAATCAACGCTGATTTCAGCTCATTCAGACATGAAGGAGCAGGAGTTCTGGAACGAACCTTCCTCTTCAGTTCATCCCACACGTGCTCAATGGGATTCAAGTCAGGGCTGAGCGCTGGCCAGTCCAATGTGGCAATACCGACTTCTTCGAGGTATTCCGTTGTTACACGGGTAGTGTGACAACGAGCGTTATCGTGCATAAGGAGGAAGTCATCACCGATGTATCCCATATAGGGAACGACATGTTCCAGGAGAATATCGGAAATGTACCGGTCCGAAGTTAGACCGCCTCCTCGTCCCCCGCCAGGCACGAAAACAAGCTCAGTTTTACCATCGAAGGAAATGCCGGCCCACATCATACAAGAGCAGCCCCCATAAGCCACTGTTTCAGTGACACAGCACTGTGCAAATCGCTCCCCAGGCCGCCTGTAGACCCGTCCTCTTCTGTCGCTACCGTGCAAACACATCCTGCTTTCGTCGGAGAACAGGACTTGCCTCCATTGCTCAACCTCCCAATCAAGATGGGTGCGAGCAAACTGAAGGCGTGCTTGTCGGTGAGCTGCCGTGAGTTTCGGGCTTGTGGCAGACCTTTTTGGAGTCAGATTCGCTTGCTTGAGTCGTCGACGAACTGTCCAATCGCTGGCTCCTACCCCACGAACATCTCGGAGCTCCTGTTGGACGTCGACACCAGTCAAATGTCGATTTCGGAGAGAGGTTGACACGATAAAACGGTCATCCCTCTCCGATGTGCACCGGCGCCGTCCAGATCTTGGTCTCGGGATAAAGCCACCAGTCTCCCGAAAGCGCTTATAAACTTTCGAAACACAGGATTGGCTTATGTGGAGCCGACGAGCGACAACCCGCTGGCTGAGCCCTTCTTGCAATAGGGCTACGATTTGTGCTGCTTCTGTAGGTGTTGTCTCCATTGTCGTACAAGGTAAAGGGTCAAAAGTGTCGGAGATGTGTACCGGTCAACGTGTGAAAGTCGACTGATAAAGAAAATCCGATAACAGGTGCTTTTATAGGGGGTCAATAGGTCGCAACTCGTGACGTATCAAACAATTGAAACACGTCTTTTTCGATACACCTTCACTTAATGCGGAATGGCTCCATAAATACTGGCTTGTTTTTAATGAATTCGGTATGAGTTTAAAAGTAAAGAGATGAACTTTTAAAATGATGTCATTTTTATGATTATGAAAAAAGTATTAACTACTCAAGATAACGCGCAACCAATTTCAAGTAACTGATTCCAAACTTTTGCTCGCGAGTGTAGTTTATGTTTATTTTAGTTTAAAAGGGGATTCCCTATACTATAGATTGCAATATAGCCCATATTGCAATCTATGGTACGGGGAATCCCCTCTGGATCACAGATATTACCTCTCACCTACCTGGCGGTCGCATGCGACCGGTGTGACGTCACGCTATGATTTTTTTATAAATAACCTCAATTTTTTTTTCACAAAAAAAAAAAAAATTTTACAACTAAAGTATATTTTTCATTTTGTAAAAAGCTATGTATTAATTTATAAATTCTCTTTCGTGAGGGTATTTTTAAATTTTAATTATTGCATAGCGTAAAGCCACACCGGTCGGATGCGACCGGTTGGTGGCTGACGGGTTCTCGTATAATTAAATAGACCCAACGATGTGATGGCGCTTCAAATGCCATTTAAACACAGAACAAATAATTTTTATAATATTATATAGTTTAGATACCTATAGCTATCGCTTTCGTGACATTAGAACAATAGTTTTAATGTCACAGGTGACATTAGAACTATATTGTCAATGATATGATAGCGAGTGATCGCTTTGAGTGAGGCGGTACGGCAGTTTTCCAAAAATCGATTAAAACGTGTAAAAAATATTACTCGAAAACCTCGCCTTAAGTAGGTAGGTATTTAGAGGTTTAGTAGAGTCGTTATTTGTTTACAGAAGTAGAGTAATAACGACACCATTGATTAGATGTTTAGATAAATTATTCTATAAAAGAAGACAATGAATTGGCTAGATGACAAAAAAATAATAAACAAAGAAAAAATCGGTTTTCGAATAACTATAAAAACAACCAAGATATAAGGTATTAAAGATTTTTCTCCATCTCTTTCTAGCAAATTGGCAATTTACAAGGAGTCAATATGGCCGTACTCAACAATGACGTCACAGTTGATGTCGGATCTCTCTGTCTAATCGCTTTCAAATTAACAACTTAAAATGCTTGTATCTAAGGTATTTCTAAGCCGATTTTAATTCTAATTTCACAGGACTGCGTCTTTTTCTACGGTATTTAATTATTTAATGACGAGACGTAAAAATTTGAATTCAGTCATCATCCCAATTGTGAATGATGAAAAGTGAATGCGTTGTTTGTATCTTTGTATAGCCGGAAGCTTTCATCGCGAAGGCACATTCTGATGAACGTCAATTTAGAAATTTCATTGTCGGTCTTTCGTCGATGAAGCATCGAAAATGAAAGCAAAAATGAACCGTCTCATTTCGGCTAACGTCATCAACCCCCCTAGATAAATGCAAATATTCCGCAGTCGCTCCGCAGAAAAAATGCATGGAAATGACATTAGCCTGTGACAACCTCACGCTATTTTTTCTGCAGCTAATGTCATCTCCATACATTTTTACTGTGTCAGCTGCTAATGTCATCTCCATACATTTTTTCTGTGTCAGCAGCTAATAGCATCTCTATACATTCTGCACAGAGGCCCTAGACAAATGACACACGCTAACTTTTCCGCAGTCATTCCGCAGAAAAAATGTATGGAAATGACATTAGCTTACGACAACCTCACGCTATTTTTCCGCAGCTAATGTCATCTCCATACATTTTTTGTGAGAAACGACTGCAGAAAAGTTAGCGTGTGGCATTTGTCTAAGACTCTAGGGGGACTGTATCGTGTCTGGGCACAGATTAGTTAATAGTTACTAGGCCTGTCTGGGCAAGAGTAGCTATTTGTTTGAATGAATTCGCGGGTGAATCTTCTGTAGGTATCGGTACCAACAGGTTTTCCAGGTCTTTACACTCTGCGACTATTGCAGTGGATCCGGCCGCGATTCAGCTGCAAATATGCGTTTGCATCGTAACTGTATCGTTATCAAAAATGCAGTGCGTGACCACACTGAGATTTTTGTAATGCCTACTTAAGTCAAGGAACCCCTAAGAAACCCCTGTACCAATATCATGCTTTTAGTTTCAGATGTTGAAACCTTAGTCAACAACTCACAAAAGCCTTTTATAAATACAGAAGACTAGCTGTGCCCACGAACTACGTTTCGCCATCGAAATGCTTAAGGCGCATAGTGCTCCCAATGACCTTGCATCGATCGTCCCGCACTGATTACATAGGTATGAGTGAGTGAGAGTGAGGGGAATATTCAAGCAAACCTTTACGCGTAAGATGAATTATTTAAATAAAAAAATTATAAAGGCGAATAAGAAAAATCTAAAAAGACCATCCCCTAGAATATTGTTCACTTTATTTATTGAAATCGAAAGTATGTGATTTAACCTAATATTTACGAAGCGATTAGGTTTTTAGTTTTAAAATCGAGGCATGTTTGGGTCACATTTTAACCAAGTTTTAATTAATTTATCAAAAAATTAAAAAGACCATCCTCTAAAGAATGCGTTGAATAATAACATATCTTTTTTAAAGATTTTTTTATTCAATATTTATGGAGAGAGCCGGTTCTTCCTGCAGTGATTTTTTATGATTGACGTTACTATGCGCCTTAACACAGTGTTTAATTTTTCCTCCATTTTATTCCATAACCTCCGCACGCGCACCCCCCGCCTTGGTGACGCTCACTTCGCAACGGGCCGTGCAACAGAAGTCGTAATATTTTAATTTCGCCATAACTTCAAAACCAAACGTCCAATTTTAATCATCCAAAGACCAAATATTATCTACATAAACTGTACTTAGTGATGAAATAATTTATTTTGATAAGGATTAATAGCATGAGAAAAATAAATGCGTTTAAATGTAGTCCAAGAAAAATTCAAGATATTTAAATAAAAAAATGGTTGTTGTGCCTCACTCGACATAGATAGGTATAGTGTGTCGCGGACTTTTTTGTAGATATTTATAAGATCTACAATTAATTAGAACATTTTATGGTTCTATCTTTTATAGTTTAGGCAGCGTACGCAAAATAAGTTACTTTTCTGGTTGATTTTTTACACCTTGTGTCCGAAAAACCCAAATATCTTACGGAACCCTATTTTTTTCCAAAATAAAATTTAGCCTATGTTACTCGTTGATAATGTAGCTTTCGAATGGTGAAAGAATTTTTAAAAACGGTCCAGTAGTTTTTGAGCCTATTCATTACAATCAAACAAACAAAGTTTTCCTCTTTATAACATTAGTGTAGATAAATAGTACATTGTTACCCTAGGGGTGAAAGTAACTTATTTAGTCCCGAGTCGGGGTTTGGTGCCCGAGCGTAGAGAGGGCGCCTATAGTTCGAGGGACTAAATAAGTCTTTAACCCGAGGTAAACACTGTGATTTTCATTACGAATACAAGGAAAGTAAAAATAAAAACATGAATCAGCTAAAGAACATATGAGTGAATTATATTTCAATAAAATATTTCAATAAAGCAACAACATCTGCTTTTGCCTCTTCTCTTATGTATAAAATAAACAAAACTCCAAAAAACATATGAAGATCGGATTGCCGCTTTCCAGCTTATTTTGTATTTTTTTTTGTGGCCGGCCAGCTAGGTCTGCCATTATTTTTCATTTTCATAATTGAAAAAATCTAAAATATTTTGCTCAAATCTATGTTATTTAAAAAAAAAATTGAAAGTAAATTATAATAGTCATTTAAAAAATATATTATTTAACATTATGTTATTTCAATATAGAAAGTCGGAACATGGTTCAATAAAAATAGAACTAGTTTCTTTTTAAAATTTGACAGCAGCTGTCAGTTGAAAGTGATTCTCCCTAGGGCTGAAAAGTATTACTTTCAACCCGCTCTTCAGGCAACTTCAGACCTACTTTCAGAGTATGAGTAATGAAAATGTATTTTTTGGACTCAAACCGCCTTATTACAAAACATGGACTAAAGTTAGTCCTGACTAAGTTGACGCTGTCTCTATCTATGTATATTGTCACACAAGTGAAAGCGCACTACTTTTAAACCAAGATTAACTTTAGACCAGGTTTAAACCAGGTTTCGTAATAAGACCGATAAAGATCACTTTCACTCATGTTTCTATATCATGGTTCGAACCTCCACAAACAGTCACCCTTTAAATCAGGATTATTCCACTTTGTGCTCCTGGGTAATATCACCCAGGTGATCAAATTCCAAATTTTTGTCTAGGTACTAAAATCTCCCGGCACCAATTCACCTGGGTGATCAAATTCTACATGATTATAATTTACTTTTTTTGTTTCCTTAAATCTGCTGCATGGGTGATCTAATTTCACATTAGTTTTATTATGTCTCCAAATGTCATCTGGTGTGGTATGATTTCCATGATTTATTTTTAGCGTTTACGGTATTTTTAGTCCACTATATCCGTTTCGTCGTCGGTGGCGCTGTGGACTTGGTAGGTACTGGCCCTGTAATCGCGAAGTCTGGGTTTCGATCCTGCCATGTACCACTGTGATTTTCATTTTTCGAATTTCATATGTTCATTTGATGGAGATGGAGTTTCCTAAAATCATCTGCTATGGTATATGTAGGTAGGTATATCTCATATCAAAAACGTACCCTTACTGCCTTGTTGTCGATATGCCTGGTGAATCAGAACCTGGAGAGCTATTTTTGAATTACGTATGCAACTTCGAAATCACCAATGTGACTAATAATCACCGATTTTCAATAATTCTTATTTTTGAATATCACTTATGTGACTACCTTAGTCACGGATGTGATTTCATTACGAGTGCCCTCACCCACTCGTAAACAAGTCATAACTGTGGAAACGTTATCTGTGTTTTGTTTAGAGAACATAATGACAAGTTTGAAGTTGATGTGTGTTGATTTTGAGTTGGATTTTTTTTAAAATTTCTCAATTAAGTAAATAAATAAGTTGAAATCTTTTAGATTGGCGTCACAAACAAACTTAGATCACTATTTTCTTATATTTTGGCCTAGTTGCAATGACTTTTTAGCCGTATAATAACCGGTATTTGCCGGTATATACCGAAAACGGCTACATTCTGCGTGGAACCGAACCCTTACGTATGTGTGTACTTTATCTATGTTGGCAGCTCTGCGTTCGACTTTCAAAAATAGGATGTTTAGGAATTCGTGACCTCAAAGTCATCGCTAACTATTTAGTCAGCGGTGATTTCTAAATCGCATACGTAATTCAAAAATAGGTCTCCTGGAGATGTATGCAGACTGCCTAATGCTGTTTTCCTTCACCAGCGTCGGACAAATGAACATATGAAATTCGAAAAACGAAAAACACATTGGTACATGACAGGATCGAAACCCGGACTTCCCGATTAGAAGGCCAGTACTGATTCCACAGCGCCACCAACGTCGAAACAGATATAGTGGACTAAAAAGACCGTTAACGCTAAACATAAATCATGAAAATCATACCATACCAGGTGATTTTAGAAATAAAACTAATGTGGAATTAAATCACCCAGGAGATTTAAGGAAACAAAATAAGTAAATTAAAATCATGTGGAATTTGATCACCTGAATGATATCACCTAGGAGCTCAAAGTGGAATAATCCGATTTAAGGATTATTCCACATTGAGCTCCTAGGTGATATCACCCTATCATTTGACCAGTTTACTATTTAATGAAAATGTAATGAATGATTTTTGTTATATAGTATTTTTTAAACTTATTTGTCGGTTTTTTTAATTGAAGATAGCTAGCAGGGCTTTAAAGTAAATGTTTCGGAAACCCGTCCCTAGTTAGCACTGCGATCGAGAAGTCGTATCTTGTTTATTTCGAAAACAGTGTTGCTACTACTCACTAGATGGCGCTAGTGGTTCATTATTTCAGTATTGAGCTTTCAACTATAAATTGTGAAATAATTTACAAACCAAAGCTTTCAAGTTGACTGTCGTACTACGTAATACAATAGTTAATTAATAAATGCGAAACGAACACCTATATTTTTTTTCATATCAAAGTTGTAGTTGTGTACAATTATACAATTACCGCTGGCTCGACTACCCGAAGAGCTAACACGCGGTAAGTGCGCAGTCAATCATGCTCGTAATGATAGTCGGTGTCGAAGATGCGGTTTGCGCGGCGAGTGGCATCCTTGTTATCATATCCGCGGGAAGCGGGTCGCGGGGCGGGTCGCCGAGACTCCGCCTGTAGCCACGCCTACGCTACGGTCTACGAATCTGCTACGACGTAACGGCATTGCATCGAAAACACCGTCTTGCCAACTAGTAATCCCGTAGACTTGTTTATTTCGTAGAAAACATGGTGTCATTTGGGTGTTAATGTCATCACAAATGTAATTTGTCTTCGACCTTCACACTGAGCCTTCACACCAGAGTGTTAAGGTAGGGAAATTATTTTTCCCGCGTTCACACCAGTGTTAACATCCCCAGGAAATTACTATGTTATTCATCATGGCCTTCTTTACTACGAAATCGATAAGCGAATGAATTATTGGAAATTAATTTTAATGCAGAAGTAAAGTCACAGAGTAATTGAAATTATAATTACAATTAATTATAATATTATTATATATTATTGTAATTATAATTACAATTGATTATAATATTATTATATATTAATTGTAATTATAATTATAATTACTTTGTGACTTTACTTTTGCATTTAAATTAACTTGATAACTGTCAAGACTCTAACAGACTATGTAGAGACAGAGACTATCTGACAAGTTGAGTTTTTTTGATATTAATCTGACGAGATGTATGCATGTGATTTAACGCGACTATAAGTTTATTTTCACCTGAAATTTTATAACATAACAAGTTACGATATCTGTAATTAGGTAACAATATTATTACAGATTCCAATTATATCTTAACAGTTTTTCTCGACTTCTTTTTTCGTATTTAGTTTTGAGTCATTGAGTTTTACTCATTTTATTGCACTCCTTTCAAGCATGAAGTCTCCAAAGTTTCTCTGTTGAAATATGACAACAATAAATATTCGTAAGTAGGTATATATATACCTATACATTTATATTTCATAAGAGGAAATGTACCTACAAACAAATCTTCGTCCATCGTGGACAACGCTATATGTTGAAAAGAAAAAAAATAGAAAAATAAATACCTATCAAGGTAACGAGGTTTATAAAAAAGTAAAGTAATCATTGTATCATAAAATTGTATCCTTAACTTATAGAATAAATAAGATGATTGTTGTCTTCTGTATAAGTAAGTTAAGGTTGTGAAAAGGCCCTTAGACACATTTTTACTTTTTACCGTAAATATAAGAAGAGTTGACGACTTTTTTAACATCGATTATTCGCGCTCGGAATCAATGCTTGCCAACAGACAACAGTGTCGTTTTTTTATAACTGTATTCTTTGGGACAGTTGAATGAACTTTGTGAGCGAACGACCCATTCATCAGATTGAACAGCTCAATTGTAGGCGAGCTTCGAATCTTGCATTTCTGCCCACGACTTAACAACCAACACAACCAATCGTTTTGAACTTAACAAATAATAAGTACCTACTTAGTTTACTTGGAAAACTGCTGATAAACGTTTTTAATAGATAAAAGCAGCACGCCAGACTTAACACGTTGAAGCCGAGACCTGTCTTATTATGTCGCTCGTAATAGCCACGGCTTCCGTGACGCAAATGTAAAGCTTCACATCTTACTGACTACTTACATTGTTTTAGCATGTATTGATAGAAACGAGGTCCTAGGGCAGGGTGGCGTACTTTTATGTATTAACGTGCCAATTTTTTCTAAAGAAATATTTAATGACACTATAGCCGTACCGTCATATAATTTTAACTTCGTGATTATTGGGAAAATAATAATACTAAATACTACCAACTCAAAACTTTGTGAATTTTGTGATCGGTGGCGTGCCTAAAATATTGTGTCACGTGCCATTGGTTCGCCATCCTTGCTCTAAGGGCCTAAATAAAGTAACATTCGCGTTCGTTTCGTTAACGTTATACGTCCAGAGGCCCAATTCTGCTAATAAGTTACAGCCGAATCGAAACTGAACCGTTGCGATCGACCAATCAGACCGCCACATTATCACGTCATCGAACAGTTGTATGGCAATATACGTGCTCCCATTGGTCGATCGCAACGGTTTAGTTTCGATTCGACTGTAACTTATCGAAAGATTCGTGATGTATGAGATGTATGAGAATGATTCGTGATATGAAATCATTCTTATACATTTTGTTATTTTTGAACTTACCTAGTTATCGTTTTTAACCGATTTTAAAAAAAAGGAGGAGGTTCTCAATTCGATGCTTATGTTTTTTTTGTGTGCGATTACTCCGCCGATTGTGGACAAATGAAAAACTGTCGAAATGTTTGTGGTTTCTATATACTTACAAAGGGAAAAGATGTCCGCGAGCTGTTTGCTATCTCTACGTAGAAAAAGGTAGAAAACAAGTATGCGTGTGTTTTAAACATTGATAAATAGGTGAATACAAATTCATTGTTGTGCTTCCATTTGTAGGTCACTAATATAATAATGCAACTTGACCAAAAACGACTTTTACGTTTAGAAACAAATTCAACGTTTAACGATTTCGTAGTTTAATTCTGGAACGTGTGACTAAGTACTTAAAAATCCAAAATAATATTAAAACTAAAACTCCAAAATAAAAATGTATTCTAAAAACGTAAGTACCTACATGATAATAATGCCGAATCCCGAAATTGTTAGAAGTATGAAAACTTGGTGCAACGTTAATGTTTTGTTACATTCTAAAAAACATAAAAAGTATTGCATACGAGTATCACCGACATCATATCATATCAATTACTATAAGTATTCAAACAGTTAATTAACTTGCCTAGAATTCTCCGCCATTTCCATTTTATATCTTCGCGTTTTGAAAGTAATAAAATGTTCAATGAATGTTTACGATTAAAAATACCTATCAATGAAAAAGCTGTTGATACCCCTATTTTCGAAATACACAATACAAAGAGTTATGATGGCGTGTATAAACGTAGATATCCATTGTGCGTACTTCAATTCCTGAACAAAAGGCGGCTCGTATTGAACAAAGCCACGGCAGGTGATAGTGAAACATTTACACGGATTTTACAAGTTGCTGCGTTTTAAAACGTGATAAATCGCCTCCCTTAACTTCGCTTAAGCTTCGAGGCACCCTAATAGGTGGAATCAGCGGCCGTGACGCGTTGGGGCGCGCTAGGAGCACGTCATTTTTTGTTATTTATGTTCAACGGATCGCCCGTTTTGGTAATTAATATAGAGGAATGATTAAATCGAGCACCGTTTACCCTCGGGCGAACACCTTTTGGACTCCCCAGTGTTGGAGCTTTGACTTTAATGTCGCCAATTACTTAACAGATTGCGATTTAGGGAAGGTGAAATGCTATTGTCGTTTCTTAATGAATATTAGATCATCACCTCAATCTATCTATACAACGTGTTACAAAATAGCACGTAAAAAGTGTAATAAATTGTCAAAGCCAAAAATATTGTCAACCCTAGTAAGCTGTCAGAGCCGGAGCACCGCAATCTGTCTTTCTGAGTAATTTACTCTTTTACTGAAATAGGTTTTGCATATTTAATGAAAATTTTTTGGCGGTAACCTTCATATAATGATAATAAGGTTGGCTGGCATTCTGGGAGGACTTGGGATGGATGGAGTAGGATAGAGGCTGACGTAAAGTCAGAACGCACAATGGCCCAATCATGAGAAGTGCGAAAGAGCCAAACTAACTAACTAAGGTTGATTGGTATAAGGGACTATTTAACCCCCTTTCCACTTTACTGGAATTTTTGTAATAGTCCTACGTCCAATTGCTGGGTACGGGTCTCCCCTCAGACGAAAGAAATTGGGCTACTACGTTACGGGCCACATGGATTTGGGGTGGGATTTGTTTCAACTTTCTATCCCTTCGCGGAACTATAACTGCGTTAAACTCCCTTAGTCGGCTTTTATGACTAGGGCTACCAACCGTCCTGCTATACCTATACATGACGTCTCGATTCTGAGGACGTTAACGACAAGTCCCGCTCAAAGTACGAGTACGTAGACTGAAAGTCTTGCGTTTTAGGAATTACCGAGCAAGTCACCCGTGTCGTCGTGCATAATCCTACATACAAACTTAAAACTCACACTCAAAAATCTTTTGTCAATTTACAGACTTTTACAAATAACCCTAAAAAATATACTTTTTGACGTCAAACAAAATACAAAAAATAGAATTAACCAAGAATCTCGGGCTCATATTAATATAGTACATTGTTACCCTAGGGGTGAAAGAAACTTCAATCGGGGAATGGCTAACGCCGATCCCGATTGTGTCTCTACGGAGGTAGAAGTATCTGGAGGGTTTTTAGCCGGTATGGGGTTTTCTACTCGAGTCCGGCATATCCTTGGGGTGTCCACGTCAGTCGGCCCCTTGTCGAATACCGTAAAGAGTATCTTCCCTCCTAACAAAAAAAAGGGGTGAAGGAAACTTATTTAGCTCCTCGCTACGCTCTGACGCCAAACCCCGTCTTAACCAAACCAAGTCTTTAACCCGAGGTAAACATTGCGCTTTTCATTACGAAAACAAGGAAAGTAAAAATGAATACATGAATTAGCTAAAGAAAAATTAGTGTATTTTATTTTACACTAGCTGTGCCCGTTTCGCCATAATAATTGTCAAAAAATCACCTAGAAGTATAAAAATAGCCTCCCAAGTAGCAAAAAAGTCCTATAATGAAAATTATAGGACTATCAAGACTAATACAACTCTTATACCAGCACTGGCAACGACTTCTATTCTTATAATAGCATTCGATAAGCTTTGATATACTCAAGATTACTTGTTTTAAAAACTACGGCTTATAGTACACTACAGGATTAAGTTATAAATCTTGTTATACTCAAGATAACTTGATCTTATGAGTAAGGTTTATAGTTCACTACAAAACTAAGTTTAAAGACTGTTATAGGACGTATGTGCATGTAGCAAGACTAATAGTCTTTGTAAAATTTCTGATTCTGTAGTAGCATTTAGTGAGAGTACTAGATTTTATTACATACTTAGGGGAGACCTTAATAAGATTGTGAATATATAGACTTGATCAGAACTATTATAAAAGTAAATGTAAAATGGAGGCGGATAGTTCTTATTACAATTGAAATAAGCGCTTTTATGCTTATAATAGTCCTAACACGCTCTCAGGCGAGAACTTTTTTAAATATGGCGAATATTAGATAAATTATATTTTTATAAATTTATTTATACAATTGTGTAACGTTCGATTTATAGAGGCGCATTAAAAATAGTATAAAAATAGCATATATATCAACATTGAATATTACTTCCCAATGATTTCACACCCTATACCTATCTATTGACATTCACAAACTATGCTGTCATGAATGGTAATATTAAAAGTTATGTTAAATGAATCCTGTACTTATTTAAATTTCAATTTCAATGATCGCTCATGATGATAAACATAAACGCATATGACAAGTTTTAGAAAATATACTTATAACCAATAACGAAGTATATTACTAGGACATTTTAAACAAAATTTGTTTAGTAAAGAGCTTATATGAGACGCTTATAGAAGTTATCATACTTATAAAGATTGTGTGTCTATAATTATTAGACTCATTATACTTCTCTAATGCTATTACAAGTACATTATGGGAGTTAATAACATTCTGTAAGTTGATTATACGATTGTTATAAAAGCAAAATGCTCCTATAAATGTGCCCAAATCCAGGGTTGTAACAAACTATAAGTATCTTATAAGCTTGTCTTATAGATAATCATAAGCACATAATTTGCTAGTTGGCTACGACCTATTCTCAGACTTACCAAATATACACAAAAAATTTCATAAAAATCGGTCAAGCCGTATGGGAGGACTTCAATAACAAACACGAAGATGTAACAAACAGGAGATTTTTATATATTAGATAAATCAACAACTTCTGCTTTAGTCTTATGCCGTTAAATCCATATCGATCTGAATCAGTTGAACTCATTATATTAATACAAATCTCTGCTATACGGAAGTATAAACAAAACTCTACAACTCGAAAAAACAAATGAAAATCGGATTGCCGCTTTCCTGCCTATTTTGTTTTTTTTTCTTCTGTGGCCGGCCAGCTATTCAGCCATTATTTTTTAATTTCATCATTGAAAAAATGATAAATATAATGGCTTTATGTTATTTTAAAGAAATAGTTGAAAGTAAATTATAATAAAGTCATTTAAAAAATATAATATTTAATGAATCTTTAACTTTGTGATTTCAATTTTATATCGTGCTGTAATTGAGTGGCTGTATAGAAAGTTGTACAATAGAAATGTCAAAAAAGAACTAGTTTTTTTAATTTGACAGCTGTCAGTTGAAAGCAATTCTCCCTAGGGCTGAAAAGTATTACTTTCAACTCGCTCCTTAGGCAACTTCCAACCTACTTTGCGAGCATGAGTAATGAAAAATACATTTTCATTACTCATACTCTGAAAGTAGGTCTGAAGTTGCCTGAGAAGCGGGTTGAAAGTAATACTTTTCAGCCCTAGGGAGAATCACTTTTAACTGACAGCTGCTGTCAAATTTTAAAAAGAAACTAGTTCTTTTTTCACATTTTTATTGAACCATGTTCCGACTTTCTATACAGCCACTCAATTACAGCGCGGTGTAAAATTGAAATAACATAATGTTAAGTATTTGAAGAATAAATGGCCTGTCTGTCGGTATTTTATAAGATACATTTTGGAGAGTGCACTCAAGAGCTACATAGTCTTATACCTCCTGCTCCATTCCTTTTTAGAGATCTAAGACGCACGTCGGGGATTCATCCCTACACTGTGGACATTCCATTTTGCCGAACTAAACGATTCGGTAATTCTTTCCTTATTCGTGTCGCCAAGGAATGGAACTCTTTACCTTTATCGGTGTTCCCAGACCATTATAACCTGGGTCTTTTTAAAAAAAGGGGCATTTACTAAGTAAGCGCGCTCCATCATAGACCCAGTCTCGCTTACCATCAGGTGATTCTGGGTCAAGCGCAAAGCTATTCTCAATAATAAAAAAAAAATAATAAAAAATGACTATCCCTGCGTTCCAGATAAAGCACTGCTACTTTCTGAGGCTAACATCTGATGTTAGCCTCGTTTTGCGTTTCTTTTAGGAAATGTTGACATTTTTAGCCGCGCTAATTGTTACAAATGAAACGCAAGGTACTGATTTTTCGTGCTGAATTTTGACACCTCACTTAATTAGTCCAGCCACTTAAATTTTTTTATAATATAAATCAGAATTGGCTAATACTACAAATATCTTTCAATAATTTTTTTAAATCCGCTGAAAATCCTTTTTGATTCATGAAAAAAAGATTCCAAATGTCAAATTTGAAAGCTGTCAAAAAGTGGTATCAGAGGACCCATCTATTAGCATGGGTATTTGATGCTAGCATTTCGTGTTAAAAATGCTTAAATGAAACGCATGACAACCAGCAATAAAAACTAGCATCACCGGCTAATGGAACGCAGAGATGCTAAAAATGTTGGTATTTATGGCTAAAAATGCTTATCTGGAACGGGCCGTATATTATAATTAATTATTAGGAAAAATATTTACAATTTTTTTAATTATGAAAATGAAAACAAAATGGCTGAATAGCTGGCCGGCCACAGAATAAAAAACAAAATAAGCGGGAAAGCGGCAATGCGATCTTCATTTGTTTTTTCCATTTGTAGAGTTTTGTTAATACTTCCGTATAGCAGAGATTTGTATTAACTGTTAATTATATTTGTATTATATTTATAATTAACACAATGAGTTTATCTGATTCAGGTATGGAGTTAACGCCTGATTTTATAAGAGAAAGCGGGCTAAAGCAGTAGTTGTTGATTTATGTAAAATAAAATTTCTTTAGCTTTTTCTTTAGCTAATTCATTCTTTTATTTTTACTTTCCTTGTATTCGTAATGAAAAGCACAGTGCTTACCTCGGGTTAAAGACTTATTTAGTCCCTCGAACTATTGGTGCCCTCGCCCTCGCTTCGGTCTCGGGACTAAATAAGTTACTTTCACCCCTGGGGTAACAATGTACTATTCATTACGAATACAGGGAAAGTAAAAATAAAAAATGAATTACTTAGCTTAAGAAAAAAAGGGGAAATTTTATTTTACACAAATCAACAACTTCTGCTTTAGCCCTTTCTCTTATAAAATCAGGCGTTAACTCCATACCTGAATTAGGTCAACTCATTGTGTTAATTATTAATACAATGTTATACAAATATAATTAACAGTTAATACAAATCTCTGCTATACGGAAGTATTAACAAAACTCTACAAATGGAAAAAACAAATGAAAATCGCATTGCCGCTTTCCCGCTTATTTTGTTTTTTTTTCTGTGGCTGGCCAGCTATTCAACTATCATTTTTCAATTTCATAATTAAAAAAATAGTAAATATTTTGCCCAAATCTATGTTATTTTAAAGAAATAGTTGAAAGTAAATTATAATAAAATCATTTACAAATTATATTCTTTAAATACTTAACAATATGTTATTTCAATTTTACACCGCGCTGTAATTGAGTGGCTGTATGGGAAAATAGAACTAGTTTCTTTTTAAAAATTTGACAGCAGCTGTCAGTTGAAAGTAATTCTCCCTAGGGCTGAAAAGTATTACTTTCAACCCGCTCCTCAGGCAACTTCAGACCTACTTTCAGAGAATGAGTAATGAAAAATACATTTTAAAGTTGACATCAATTTTAATAAGCAGTTTTGACTTTTTATTTATGGATCTGTCCTGTCGTCATCTGTAAAAAAACAGCATCAATCTCAACTTTGAGATGCATTTGTTAATACTAAATAAAAATCTAATCGACCGCGCATGGCTATCACGATAGCACAAATTAAAATTACACTACATCTAACTGTAGTATGTTGTTAAAAATATAAACTCATAGAATTTCAATTCAAATCGTATCCTTATTCGCATAGAAAAACTTGACGTTTTTGTATTCTGTACAAAATAAGTATCGCTTTTAAGTCCTTGTCCTCATAGTTTCCAGCAAATTGAAAATTTAAGGTTGGTAAGGTAAAAGGTTACGACATCCACTGAAAGAAAGGCAGCGATAACACGTATATTATTATATTGTTACCAGATAGTTAGGCATTAAAATGTTTACACGAATGAAATCGGGAAAGCTTATTTATAATGTTCAGTGAAAATACAACAGCTTTAACATATAATAATAGGTCGGAAATTTATGCGTTTATATCAGAACAGTGTATTAACATAAATTTTTATACTTGCTACAGGAAATGAATGGTGTAATAATGTTATTTCGCGGGCGGTTGACTACGATTTTATTTAGGGAATACGGAATGTAGGTTGGTATTTATAAGGTGTGCAAGTTATGGCATCGTGCATAATGATGCCATAAACCGAGTGCTCATTCCTACCTACATATATGTGATTTAGAAATACGTTTTTCTTCTTTCAACATTGATGTTTCAACTAACATACAATAATTATGCAAAAACTTTCTGCACTGAATACTGTATTCAAATCTGGCAATCTTTAGGCAAGATCAATGACAGACGGTCGCCAGACATGACAGTACGATTTCCTTAGCGTAACATTGTATATAAAGTATGTAATAAAATTTTATTAGAGATGTGCTAAATATGAGTTTGAACGAATAGGAATAATCGGCTGAATATAAGATCTAAAATGTACTTACCGAAACCAATATTCGGCCGTATTACTCGGACCCAATAAACAGGTTCATAAAGACCTGACAGGCGCTCTGCGAGTATATTCTTTGAAATTCTGCCGCCGCTTTTTCTGCATGCATCCTGAAGGCCTTTGCTACAAAGTAAATAGACACAGAGAGCCGGATGCCTACATATCGGGCGGAAATAGGCCCTCTCACTCATAAACGCGCGCGTACAGCAATCTCGGGGAGGTTCGGGGTAAATGTTTCAAAGTTGTTTGCTCAGACTATAGAAAAAAAGAGGACTCGGCATAACGAACGTAGTTATAGGAATGTGATGTATTTCGACGGCATAGTTTCTGACATATTGGCATCTCTTTTTAACTTATGAGGATAATCATAAGTAAAAAAGGACAACAGTAGTTTTATCATTACCAAAAATGGCAACATTATCTTGGCGACGTCACAGAATACCTCACTGCGGCCGGTCGCCATGTTTTGTCACAGTACTCACAATGAACAACAAGTACATCAGTTGTCATCGCGACTTGTTTGTTTCAGTGTTTTGAAGAAAATTTTGTTATTAGGCGAAAATTGTGCTTGTTTAAAGTGTTGAACTTGCATAATACTGCATTTATTATGGGTAAGTGCAGTGTGTTAGGCTGCCGCATGAGCAAGCAAGCCGCCATCTTTGTGCCAGATTCACATTTAGGTATGCACGTTTTTTTCGTAGGTATTTCATGTCTATTCTTTTTTCCTTAGTCTGAGGTTGTTTGTGACTGCGCGCTCCTTGTTGATTGATACACCGCATGTAAAATATTTTGTATTACTCTTGCTGCTATCGCTCTTTCGTGTTTCATCAGTATCATATTATTATTTAGGTATGTCGTGTAAAATGAATTGACAGGGCATTAAGTATTTTAGCGTTGGCGCAAATCTGCGCAGTGTCGCGTTCGCCGGCGATGGCGTGGGCGGCTGAAAGCCGGTCTCCGGTCACAGGACCGTGGAGGCTGTCTTCTGATCATCCGACATCCGACCTGTCCTTAGACGCTGGATGGAAAGACAGCTCAGGGGGCTAACTTTCCGGCTTACGCAGATCCTGTCGGGGCACGGGTGCTTAGGCAGGTATCTGCATCATATTGCTCGAAGGGAGAGCACCCCGAAGTGCCACGAGTGCGGGACAGACGAGGACGATGCACAGCAGACGCTCGAGCATTGCCCGATGTGGACTGCTCAGCGGTTTGCCCTCGTCGACAATATCGGATATGACCCTTCACTGCCGGCCGTTGTCGAAAAATGGTCAGCAGTAAGACGTGTTGGGAGGTGGTGGCCTCATTCTCCCCCTATGTTGAACGGGGGCCCAGTGTGTCTGGGCGACATCTCTCTCCACACACAAAGCGATTGCGAAAAGTTCCCTCTGTGTGTCGGGAATGCGATTTGACGGAACCCCCCAGTATTGTTTTAGTGGGTAGGCCTCATTAGGGAGAGTCCCACATAACTGCAGGTGGGCTCCACTTCCACTGCAGTAGATTTTTTTTAACTGAGTGAAGAAAAGGCATTAAGTATTGTTGTCTATATTCATGCTTAAATACACATAAAAATAATTTCAGTTGTTTAAGTTACCGAGAAGTAAATAAAGGTATCTAATAATTAATTAAATATTTTTAATATTAAATACGAATAATCTGTACCGAATATTCATATTCGGTCGAATATTCGGTAAACATACTGAATAGGTACTATAAAAATAATATTAGAACTGTAGAAACTTAGTAAGGTGGTTCGCAATTGGTATGTCCGTTTGTTGAATCGTGCACCGTATTAAGTATATCGCGGCTTGCATGAGACGGTCGTCAAAGCGCATTTCTATAGATATATTGACGAGGACGACAAAACTCAACAAATCTAAAAAGTATCTACAGCGTGTTCAAATAAAATATCGTTACGTGCTACAAAATGAACAACACATAACAATATTTTACTTGAATATTGACATGGTTGATTTTGTTTGTACTTGATTTCGTTATATATATGTACTTTTGTGTTAGTGGCGTGAGTAATGGGTCAGCAACGGACAAGTGACTCAATGGTTGCAGTGTCCAATGGCACGGCACGGCATTCACACTAATATTTACTAGTGAGGTCTTACCATGATCGTTTAGAGTAGGGTTAAAACAATATTGAAACACGAGACATCGTTCTTACAGCGTATAGTGCCATCTATATAGCTCTCACAGCGGAATTAATACTGTTTAAGTGCATTAAAAATGCAATGTATGGGTTTATAGCACTATGCGCATATGTGACAAAAAATTTAAAATTGTGATTTGTCACGTTTTGCCGCGATCGCGACGCGACTATTGCAAAACTAACTATTTTCATATTTAATTTGAGTGTCCAACAATTCTCGTAGTATGTCAAATGTTTAAAAGTTCATTCTATAATTGTCAATTGCTGTAGCACAAACGAACTCGGATCTCTGTCACTTTTTTAATTGGAGTAAGCGCCACGGTCTTCAAGTAAACCTAAATAAAACACAGACGATCATTGTAGGCAGTAAGTGGTTTACTGACAGAATTGACCATGATTCTTTACCGCAAATTTACTTTGATGGCGTGCATATTAGTTAACCGGATGTAGTAAAGAATCTTGGTGTTTACATAGATAACCGGTTTTCCTGGGAGAAACAGGTATCAGAGGTAAGCAGAAAAGTTTTTGGAGCATACAGTTCGCTTAAGCGCCTGAAAAATCTCCTGACAATTAAAACTAAAATTTCACTAGCACAGTCCATTCTTTTTCCCATTTTAGATTATGCCGATGCCTGCTACCCTGATTTAGGTATCACCCTTCTAAATAAACTACAACGTCTGCAGAATGTTTCAATTAGATTTGTCTTCGGTTTGCGTAAGTTCGACCATGTTTCTCAACACCGTTCCCAACTTCAATTCTATTCTCTTCTATCTCTCGTCGGAGGGACTTTCATATCCTCTCCCTTTTATACACTGTCCTATTTCATCCTAATGCGCTATCTTACCTCAAAGAAAGATTTATTCATTGCTCAACCAGTAATGTGCGTAACTTGCGTTCTTCCCACAATCTATTTTTGTTTATTCCTTATCGCTCCTCCTTTGCATCCAAGTCTTTCGCTCAGCAAGCTATCCGCTTATGGAATTTACTGCTTGAGACTATCAGCCGTCACAGGATTCTTTTAAGGTGCGAGTCAAGAAGGATTTCCTGGATCAGGAATACCGGAAAATCCGTAAATAATGAAACGAATAAATAAACCAATAAATAATCAATGCGTTATCTAAAACTAATTATTAAATTGTGTTTACCCGTAATATCATTCAACCCAAAATGTTCATGTAAATCATAGACATGATAATGATACTGTGATATACATGAATATTTTGGGTTGAATGACATTACGTGTAAAGTAAGCACATTTTAATAATTAGTTTTAGATAACGCATTGATTATTTATTGGTTATTATGAAACACCGTGTGTAAATATATATTTATATATAATTATTTTGTATGTATTATATTTAGTTATTAGTTATATGTATAGGTAGCTATTTTTAATTTATTCTACTTTGTATATTTCATTTCTTCTTTTTAGTTGAATACGTAGCTACTTTCCTAACCTAAGGTTGTCTGGTAGAAATTGCATTGACCTTAGCAATAAGGCCGCCTATTTTTTTTTTAAAAAAAACGTCGCACCTCACTAGGATTTTCTCTTGTGTCGTAGGTGCAGTTACAAACATAGAATATCACATGCACATACGCCCAGACCGGAGCAATTTTCTGTAGGCCATACAAAACATTTGTCCCGTACGGGAATCGAACCCGCGACCCGTTGCGCAGTAGGTGATCACTCGACCTCTGCGCTAAACGTGTCGTCGTATTGCCAATATAATGTGTATTGTAATGTCCTGTATATATGTTTAACGTGCAATAAAGTGTTTATTCATTCATTCATTCAAGAAACCTTTAATATGACTAAGCAAACGAGACTAGCATTTTATACAAAATCCATGTTAAAAATGAGCAAAATTATTAATTAGTAAAATTATTAGCGTGTAGTAGTACGCTTTAAATAAACGAACCGTTTTTTAACCGTTTTTCTGCTGTTAACGAGTTAACCATTTTCTTTTAACTGCAATAGTTTTGCAGTTAAAAGAAAATGGTTAACTCGTTTAACTGCAAAACTAGTTGAATTTGTTAATAAGTTTGACACGTTGAGGTCAACGTGTTTTTGTTTTGTTATCGTGAAAGATAAAGTAAAATTGACAGATGCGAGAATGTTTTAATGTTTAATGTAGATATAAAATTCGTTCTTTATTTAGTGTAAATAAATGCTACTTTAAATAAATAAATGCAAAGAAAATAAAATAACAGTTTGCAAAAATATCGAGCCCTAAGCCTAGAAAAGTATAAAGTAAAGTTCATTTCCTTTTATCGCCTAGATTCATAATTCAAGTCCTCACTCAAACAAAGTTAAAAACAACAAGAATATTTACTTGGCATAACCTTAACTGCTACGTACAACACAGACAGTTTCTTTCTAAAAACTGTTTTTATATAACTTGACGTTTCTGCAATATCATCTGGTTTCTCAACTAGTTGACCGTTTCGTTTCATTAACGCAAAAACCGTCAAAGACCCATGCCTACTACGGAATTTGTTTGACATTTAGTGCGTCACCCAATCATGTATGAAAACCACAGACTTAGAACTTTGGCTACGCTCAATAAAAACAAAATGTTGATTTTAGTATGACATGGCATTAATTTGGTAATATATGGAAACGCTTTAATTTGCATGCCATCCTGTATAAGCGGTTGCAATGTAACGAGCGCAGTTTACAGCCGGCAACCGAGCTCTCGCACAATGGGTGCTTGCGGTCCTGCGCGCCATAACAAATATTGGACTCGGATATTGGCCGTCGCACAGTATTGGGACTATAATTCACCAACATTTGTCGAGATTAATTTCAGAGCTGACTGGATACCTAAGCATTACTTAGTTTGAGCGTCAAGCGTCATTATAATTTAAATATTTATTGTTTTTCTTTTAAATACTTAAGTCTCCAAAAGCAATTGCTGGCGCGCTACGTTTTATTTTCCATTTATGTTTTGGGGTTTAACGAAATATTTTTGACACTAACTGAACGTCGACATAATATTTAGGAGGCAAATTGGCTAGATGGTCTTATGGTCTTAGATCTGGAAATATAATACTTTCCGAGTTTAGCTTTAGCTTTAGAAAGCAAATACTTTCAAGTGGCAACTATTGTTCAGCTGACTATGGAGTTAAGCAAAATTCACAAAAAATTTTACATTTTATAAATATTTTCCAAAAAATAAAAACCGACTTCAAAAACATGGAAAAAAAAGAATGGGTACAGATAACATCACACTTATTGAAGTCGGTACCAAACGACAGAAGACTTCAGATTTGCGACGTAAATATATTCGAAAAATAATTTTATTTATTTTTGGGAAAAAATTAAAATTAGCAGTGTAAGTTCGTTTAGTGGGTATTAAAACTGACACCTACCAAATTTGGTAGAGATCCCGTAAATAATACAGTAGAAATTAGTGTTGTTCCAAATCGCGGAAAAAACTGCGAAAAATCTAGCCAACTTTTAGCAGCAGTACCCAAGCAGGCGACCCTGGTATAATATAGACATAGAGTCTCCCTCCGGTAAGTAGTTTCATTAGCCCCGATATTTTTTCTGCGGAATCTTTACTTCTGATACATACTTACTCTTAAATATTATTTTGCTGTTCCGTCACACCGTATATTTTTACAAAAAAATATTACGATAAATGTTTGGTTTAAAAAAACCTTTAATTAGGTGCTAATTTAGTAAAATGTTTGTTTGGCAAACGTTCCGTTTACAAACTTAGCGGTCATTTGTCATAGCGTATCAAGCGTTCATAGAGTGAAAAAAAAAATGGGGAATTAAAAAAATAATTTTACAATTCTGAATTTCATACGCCATCTTTTATATGACTACTAGCTGTGCCTTCGAACTACGTTTGTCAAAAAAAATATGGAAAGGGTCATCTTTATCACCTAGGGGTGTAAAAAATAGCCTTCGACCTATTCTCTGTCCAAATATACACGGTGTTTCATAATAACCAATAAATAATCAAGCGTTATCTAAAACTAATTATTAAATTGTGTTTACCCGTAATATCATTTAACCCAAAATTTTCATGTAAATCATAGACATGACGATAATACTATGATATACATGAAAATTTTGGGTTGAATGACATTACGTGTAAACACATTTTAATAATTAGTTTTAGATAACGCATTGATTATTTATTGGTTATCATGAAACACCGTGTATACAAAAAATTTCATAAGAATCGATGAAGCCATTTCGGAGGAGTTCGATCACTATATTAGATTTGATGATAACATGGGTAGGTTTCGGCTTCACCAAACATCCTGTATATAGCATATTTAAAATTTAATATAGTTCTTAATTTAGTGGGTAACTTTTATACAGATGTAACAGTTAACTTTTCTTCAATGAAAACAAGAAGTAAAGTTTGGTAACAAAACTACTACTACTACTACTACCATCCGACCGATTTCGGCCATGGCGACCACTTCGACTCCTAGTCAGATCTGCGCTGGTGCGCTCGAAAATGGCTGATATAGCCAATCTTTGCAACAAACTCCCGCGCGCAAAGTGGGCATATGAGTTTGCCATTAACAAAATTATAGACAATGGTCGCGGGTAGACGGGCTTTTATCTGGTCGCGTTTAAGATCAAGATCAACTTTACGCTGCTCTTCGAAATCGTGCACTTGTCTTTGTACAAACCCGCGCCATTCAGGTCGCTGTGCTGCCAAATCCTCCCATCGAGAGGGCTCAATATTGCATCTTTTCATATGACGCTTCTGAACATCTTTATACCGGAGGAGTTGTCCGCCGCGTTTCCGCTTGCCTTCCTCAAGTTCAGAGTAGAAGATGCGCTTTGCCACTCTCTCTTCCACCATACGGGATACATGACCGCACCACCGAAGCTGTCGACGCATTATGTAAGACTCAATGCCACCAACATTGGCTCGTCGCAGAACGTCGGTATTTCGCACGCGATCAGACCATCTGATATTCATTATTTTCCTTAGGCATTTTAGGTGGAAGCGATCTAGGGTGCGTATTTGGTGACGGTATAAGCACCAAGTCTCGGAAGAGTACAGAAGATTTGGCAACACTATCGCCATGTAAACAGATATTTTAGTGGGCAACTTTATGTCGTGCGAACAGAACACCTTGGAGCACAGCTTACCGAATGCTGCTGCAGCAGCACCAACTCTGCTGTTGATTTCGGCATCAAGGTCACACTTAGATGTTATAGTGCTCCCCAGGTACCGGAACTTGTTCACCTGCTGCAACACATCCTCACCAAGCTTTATGGCCAGTGTCTCGTGACCATGGGCGTCCAAAGTCATCACATTTGTCTTTTTGACACTAATTTTTAGGCCGAACTTATAACAGGTTTGGTGAAAAGCAGACACCAATCGTTGCAGCCCATCTGGGGATTCCGCAAGAAAGCACAAGTCATCAGCATACATGTAAATCATAGACATGACGATAATACTATGATATACATGAAAATTTTGGGTTGAATGACATTACGTGTAAACACATTTTAATAATTAGTTTTAGATAACGCATTGATTATTTATTGGTTATCATGAAACACCGTGTATACAAAAAATTTCATAAGAATCGATGAAGCCATTTCGGAGGAGTTCGATCACTATATTAGATTTGATGATAACATGGGTAGGTTTCGGCTTCACCAAACATCCTGTATATAGCATATTTAAAATTTAATATAGTTCTTAATTTAGTGGGTAACTTTTATACAGATGTAACAGTTAACTTTTCTTCAATGAAAACAAGAAGTAAAGTTTGGTAACAAAAATAACGTAAGTAACGTAACGAACACACCGAACGTTAACCGAAGGACGCACGACAATGACGAACACTGAGTTTCGGCGGGGCCTAAGGTTCGGTCAATTTTTGGCCGAAACCGGCCGCAACCGGAACCGACACCGAACCTTTGTTCGGTGTTTATTCGCTACTATAAGCTACTAATGAAGTAAGGTCATCACGAAGAGCACAATAATCAGCATTATTATATTATACTAGCTGTGCCCGCGAACTTCGTTTCGCCTTACGATTCCCGTCATATTTTTCCCGTGGTATTCCCGTCATATTTTACCCGTGAGAAATATAGCCTATGTTACTCACGAAGGATGTAGCTTTCTAATGGTGAAAGAATTTTTAAAATCGGGCTAGTAGTTATCGAATTTTCCCATAGGAAAGAAATATTTTCCCGCGGTAAAAATTATAATATAGCCTATAACCATCAGGGACAATGTAGCATTCTAATGGTAAAAGAGTTTCTCAATTCGAACCAGTAGTTTCTGAGATTTGCGCTTACCAACACATTTTGCGATTCATTTTTATACATATATAAAGATTGTTATATATATTTATAAATTAACATTTTTCTGCTATAAATATGGATAAAGAAGTTTGAGTCTCGTAGTTTCACGGTCTGTTGCGTGGTCCAGACGTGATGACGCCGTGTTTTTTGAGGAAGCAGCTTTCACGGAGTTTGTAGCTAGACCTGCCATTCCCGGCAACTCATGATCCGAGCAAAATATAATAGAAATAGTACACAATAAACCGCGAATACATTGACAATTTTCTAAGGTATATTCAGTTACAGTTTTTTAATGATCGATTTTAAACATCGCCTTTCATTGGATTACTTCTTTCATCGTTTTTCATAAAGCCACTGAGTTTGATCGCTGGAGTTAATATAGATTGTCTGCTGTCATATTTTTTGTCATTAGAAATTGCTTGGCGTAAGAGCCCAATAGATTATTATAAATTTTATAACATCATTTTATCTTTAATATACCTAGCTATCATACTTTCTTGTTATATAAAAACTTAAGACGAAAAAATATGGAAGTACTGTACTATCTTTTTGTTATTTCTTTTTAAAGGGTTTTATTTAGCATGCCCTAATTGTTGTTAGGTCAATGCTTCTATCTTGTTGACCCCCATCTTGTTGACCGATTAATTAGAAATTTGATACACACCTTTAATTCTGATGACAATACAATTATGTATTTTACAGTATCTAATTAAATGTACGAGTCTGAACGAGTCATTTACTTACTTGTTTATATTAGTAGGTAAAAAAGTTAGTAAATACCAGTAAGCAAAGTATTCCATTAATAAATCTAGTCAATATCAGTACAATTTATTTATACTGTCATGTTAAACATATAAGTGTGTCTTACTCGAAGTGTTTTCCACCATTGCTTCGATAAACTTTTCTTTGTAATGACATAATTGCAAAATATTACCAAGAATTTGTATTCTATGGCGTAGTTAACTGAACCGATCAGATTTAACTGTTAAAATAAAACTAACAAAAACAAGGCGCCTGGGTATTGTCAATTTAATTATATTATTGTGCTTAGGTAACTTTTTAATTAGTGGCTGTTTCTAAATTCATAGAAACAGATAATTGATTGATTTTGTTTGAAAAAAAATGCATAAGCGAGGCGGATTTATTTAACAGCAATGGTAAGAAGAGATTGCTATGATAACATATTATTTTTGCAGGACGGCTTCGTGTGCGTTACAACTGGTTACGTGTTAAAAATTCTCTATAAAAGAAATCCATTGAAAAATGCAAATAGGATTGAAGGTTAGCTGTCATTTCAGTCAATCTGAATTGGTAATGAATTGGTATCATGGATTTATTAATTGATAAGTCCATGATTGGTATAGACCAGGCTTCTGTTGTTTTTTTTAATTAGGGCTGTACTTCAAGAATAATACCTTTTTCATTTTAAGGGTATTTTTTTATTACGTTAATTCTGCATTTTGTAACAGGTTGTATGTACGACAGTATTTTGAAAACATTATAGGTAATTACCACGGAACAGAAAATCAGTCGATGTGTGAAACCTATGACAATATTACTAGGCGACCGCTGTCGCCAGTCTCACAGAAAAAATCTTATATAATACTATATATTGCACGCGACTACGTCTGTCTAGAATTCAGTTTTATCCTGAAATTCGTTTATATTACGCGATCATTATACCTAATTATCAATTCAATGATCAATAACAAGGATCAAATTTAAATTCGAGATTAAATATAGCCTATGCTTTTTCTCAGGGCTAAAGTTATCTTCATAAGAAATATAATTATAATAATTAGTTCAGCGGCTTAGGCGTGACAGCGTCACAGATAGAGTTACTGTCATATTCATAATATTAGAGATAATTAATAAATGTAGTTGGAATGGAATTGAACTAAGACCGAACTACAACTTTTATGACATTTCGTATTTTGACAGGAGATTGGAAGGCAGCTCGATTGAAATTGGAAAGCAACCGCTGTTAAAATACAAAGTTCACGCGACGCTACATTTTTTGGATTGAAGTTGGTTTTTTCAGTGTTGAGTGTTTTTCTCTCTCTCTCCCTCTCTCTCTCTGTTATCTCTAGAGTTCCTAATGCGATTCAGCTTCGCTTGCGGTTCAACTCTCATGTAGAAATTAGCGCGATACCAATGTTGTCCAAAGTTGAATTGTAATTAGATATGGATTGGAATTGAACCTTAGCGGTCCGTTCGAACTGTAAATTAGCGTGATTGGCCCCCTGTGAAGCTCACTTCCATCTTCGACCTAATTTTTACTTACCATGAGGTGATCTGAAGAGCGTCGGTGGCGCAGTGGACTCGGCACTTGCCTTCCAATCGGGGGGTCGGGGTTCGAGACCCGCCATGTACCAATGTGTTTTTCGTTTCGAATTTCATATGTACATTTGTCTGACGCTCCAACGGTGAAGGAAAACATCGTGAGGCAACCTGCATACATCTGCGAAGAAATTCAATGATGTATGTGAAGTCGATCAATCCGCACTGGGCTAGCGTGGTTGACTAAGGCCTAATCACCCTAATATAGGGTAGGCTCGAGCCCCTCGGTGGGGACGTATATGGGCTGTGATGATGATGATGATGATGATGATCTGAAGGTCAAGAGCTTCCCTGTTGCGTTTAAAAAATAAGGCATTCGAATTGTCACTTCGTAGTCCATCTGCGTACTTTTTAGGACTGCTAGCAATATTGTAGAGGCTATAGCTTTATTTAATAGTTGAAGAGACACTTTTAATATAAATAAGAAGGAAGGCTCATTAAGCATTATTTAATAATCAAATCACAAGTAAAGTGAAAAATATTAATTTGTAATAATGCGACATAAAATAACAATGTTTTAATTTTTTTATGTGAGACATACATAAATATAATGTTCTTAATAATAATTAGCCGTCGTCGTCGCAGATCATAAACAATAATCTAAATGAACCTATAATTACTTACAGGTTATCAAAAACTCGTACGACATTATTGTATATGGTTTGTCTTTACTGCAATCGGAGCACGGGTATACCAAGAAATCTTATGTATAAAAATTAAACGCTGTGTGTTTGTCTCGCAAAAACTCTGAAACGGCTCGACAGATACTTACGAAATTTTCTGTGTGTATTTACATAAGTCCAGGGAAGGATTAAAAGTATAGTTGGACCCGGCAGGTGGCGCTTTAATCGGGCAGGACAACGTCTGCCGGGCCCACTAGTTTTTAATAAAATTGAAGTCAAACTTGTCCCAGTCTTAGACTGACTTAATTTTTTGTCACGTCATTATGCTACTCTTTAAACAAGATGTGGAGGTTATGTGTCTGAAATTGTGAGGTAATGCCCGACTCAAGTCTTGGCAGCCGCGTGCTGCTGATTTGTTATGTTACTAAAAAAAATTAAAAAGTTAAAAAAAAATGATAAAAAAATTCTCCGACACACTTTATTCTGTGAAATCAATATTAATATCGAATAGAGACACTATTCACAAATAATTTACCATAGTTTTTGGAACTAAGTTCCTTTGTAACGTTGTGAAGACAGGGGCTAGCCGGCAAAAACTTACTAAAAAAGCGTTACAGCACATTTATTATTAAATTCGAAAACAACGCATCTGAGATCGAGACACGATGCGCATGATTTTAAGAGATTTTAAAAAAAAATTAAGGTAACTATTTCTCTTAGCGGGGTAGTTAAAAATAGTTACAAACTTTTGAGGGATAGAGATTTTTCAAAATATGTTTCAGAATATTCATATGTATATCTTGAAAACTATGAGATTTCACGGAATATGTTTCATGGTAGTATGATAATAGGTCTCGATCCCAGCTATCGCCTTTTACAATATGGCGTACTATTTACGGGATAGAAGACAGCCTTTAATTAATAATTAGCATTTCTATTGTTATAATAACAATTAGCATTTCTATTGTTATAGTAGTAATTCTACTGTACAATGTATATTTGTGTGATGCAACACTAATTCAATAATGATTCTCTCATGCCTATATTTGTTTGAAGTGTCATTATGAAATGGTTGGTAGTTAAAGGGTGATTGATTGATTGATAATAGGTAGGTTCACGGAATCACAAATTTTTAATAAGCTTCTCACGGTGCAGAAATGTCTATGTTATTAATGAATACGAAAGTTATACTGTATATGCTTAGACGTGCGATAATGCTTTACATTCTCATTAAATGGAGCGTTCATTTGGATCCTTGCAATGAAATTGTTTCCTGCTTACAGAATTTTCAGACAGAACAAGAAAATTGTAAACCATTGTAACGGAGCGTCGCGTCGGTGGCGGTTTGGTCTCGGCACTTGCCTTCCAATCGGGAGGTCTGGGGTTCGAGACCGCCGCGTACCAATGTGTTTTCCGTTTTTCGAATTTCATTATTTACATTTTTCTGACGCTCGTACGGTGAAGGAAAACATCGTGAGCCAATCTGCATACTATACTGGAAATAATATGCATGGAAATTTTGGTGGATAACTTACCCCTGATAGGAACATAATCTTCTCCTTTGGGGGCTATCGTGGTGTTATACCAAGGTGCCAAAATGACCATAGACCAACGTTGCGAAATTTTTATTTTTTTAAATTACTTTAATATGACCATGAGAGATGTTCTTATTTTTTGTGAAGAAACCTAATGATAATTACTATCCCACGTCGATAATTTAGTGATTCAACAGGATATCACATCATTGTATTATCATGGTGGTATGTCTGTGATCACGGATCGCTTTGTTGCGTTAAATCGAACCACTAACCTCCCGATTGGAAGGCGGGTGCCGACACCATTGAGCCACCGACGCTCCGTGCAAAAGTATTTTTTGATTTAAATTCTGAATTACAACATACCAATGCTTTCTTATCTACGACTGCCTCACGGAAGCTCGATCGTGAGTTTGCCAGCGACAAACGTCCAGTAATGCCACCGTTCGATCTAACCGTTGCCTACTGTAAATAGAATCGGTTTTTATTCAATGTACCAGTGGGCCACAAAAAGCCTATCGTTGTTGGCGCGGCATCGGCCGGCACTGGCCGTGCGTGACTGATCCACTCAGCGTCGAATTCACGCCAAGTCAAATGTTTAATTTGCTCTATAAATCACGCCATTAAAAACATTTCAAGGGTGTCATCGCCGCACCGATCTCATTGGAAACGTGACCGGACACTCGCTGTGTGGGGTGTGTACATCGTTCAGTGCTTTCTCACTGGCAAGAGTGATGGAAGCTGTTGTTACAGAGCTAGTGGTTGTAAGAATGTAGCTTTAGTATAAACAGTTTAGAATTTGATTCGACTTTTAATAGTGAGTGTTTGTCACGGGTTTTATTTTTGCTCCGGTCAAGTCTTTCGGAGCCCAAAATATTTCACACTAATTGCTATGTCGTTTTCAAGATTAAAATGGATGAAATATGTTGGAAACATGCTATAAAAATTCCTAATAAATATATTTAATTATTGAGTTTGCGATACGTGGTCAAATATTTGTATACGATGTCTAAGGATGACCGCACATTAGAAAACTCGCGTGGTACAGGTAGTTGACGTAGAGTAGAGTAGCGTGGCGATTACTAGAAAACAAAACAATCAACGTGTTTGTCTACAGCGAACATTTAACAGTAGAAATCGAGAAAGACGGGAGTGCTCTGTTTTTGTGTGGATAATTTATATGTTGTCTGTACCTATTCTTATATTATTTTTAACTTTTCAGTGTTTTTGAAGTCGGTTTTTATTTTTTGTAATATATTTTTAATTTTTTTGTGAATGAAATCTTTTTAGTTTCCCTCGATTTTCATAGGATCCCATCATCTAATCCTAACTTTCTTGACCTTTGAACAACCCCAGGAGTCTATCAATTACAAAAAGAATTTTGAAAATCGGTCCACAATTGGCGGAGTAATCGCGTAACATACATACATACAAAACACGTTCGACACGCATTAACATTTTTCTCGCAAGGGTTTTCCTCGATTTTTATGGAATCCCATCAACAGATCTTAACTTTGATGACCTTGGGACCACCCCAGGAGCATCATCATCACAGCTCATATACGTCCCCACCGAGGGGCTCGAGCCTACCCTATGTTAGGGCGATTAGGCCTTAGTCAACCACGCTAGCCCAGTGCGGATTGGTCGACTTCACATACACCTTTGAATTTCTTCGCAGATGTATGCAGGTTGCCTCACGATGTTTTCCTTCACCGTAGGAGCGTCAGACAAATGTACATATGAAATACTTTATCGAAGGAGCATACTTTATCGAATACAAAAATAATTTTGAAAATAGGTCCCCAATTGGCGGCGTAATCGCGTAACATACTAATAAATAATATTTTTTTGAAGTCAGTTGAATATTAATAGTCCTGTTGCTGTGTGCATCGGCAATGAGGAGCCACCACCGTAATACATGGTCTGATACAAAATATAAATGCGCAGAGTGCTTGTCAACGAGCGCCAGATTTTCATTCATATAAGTAAGTAGCAAATGCAAAAACAACATCGAAATTTTATTCGGTAGTTTTTAAGTGATGCGCATACATACAAAAATGTACAATAAAGACTTTTCAAGGCAATTCTTCTTTGAGATTTTTAATGTACACAGATATCTCCAAATTTGTCTGCAATTTTATTATAGGTCTATACTATCTTTAAAGCTTTTTTATAATGCATCTCTTCTCATAATGTGAGACTGGTCTAAGCATCCATTCATCAGAAGGGCAACGGGATAGACTGCTCATAAAAAGCCGGACACCGGGAGCTACAAGTACTTATCACAGCGCAGTGTTGGTATTCGAGGTATTGTTGCGTTCTGTGTGCTCAAGAATGCGAGCCGGTTCCCGTGCGTCAAATTCAATTTGCTGGAAGAATTTAATTTGACGGCCAGGGCCTCATTTTTGAATCATTCGTCTGGCGTAGAGTGCGGCCGGCGCTCGATTCTCTTGATTTGCGTTGCGTTACCGAAACCAAAGTAATATTGATTTCCCTCGTTATTTCCTATTGATTATCGTCGAAAACAAAACGAAAATTAATAGAATCGAGCGCAGACTACGCTCGGCGCCAGAAGAACCACTTGGGAACTTCGTGGTCAATGTGGTGTTTAGCACCATTTTCAAGAAAAGCAATCGTTAATAAGCTTTGTGACCTCGTATGTAAGTTTTCGTGTCACATATTGTGAAAATATATCTTTTCATTTATTAAATTAAATAAATTTAAATTAAATTAGTATAAAGTGATATTGCAAGCAGGATTTTGCAGGGGGAGGGGGTGATTGTTTTCTTTTTATTTTGACCTTTGACCATTCTCACCATTACCGATTTCACTTGCCTAGAAACTGTCACCAATGCCTCAGATATGTTGAAGTAGATAAATTTGCAGTACGTACTTATAAAAAAAAATCTTTAAGATAATGATAAAATACATAAAATACTGATGACCATAACAAATAAGTATCTATTTATACAAAAAATGCACGTGTGTTTTGCTTGTTGATTGTGGTCACGGACCTGAAAGCGTGGCATTCAATTCAAAATGATATTTGAAAATGCAATTGTCCATATTTCAGAAATTAAATTGAAACTATCAAACATTAATGAACGTGGCTGTATAAAATGACAAAATTAAAAATGCAATTAAGAACACCAACATACATATAAGGAATAAGCAACTTTGTCGCAGGTGATATCGCTAATAGCTACTTCTACATTGTCGAATTATGAATTCTGGTATTAATTTCAAAAGCTGACGGCTTTCGATTAAGAGATAATAGTACATTATGTTACAAGTGTGTAATGTTGGTGATTACCGCTGAGGCGCATTGAGGCCCGAGCCGTCAGGCGAGGGTCTTAAGAAGCCGAGGACGGTAACCATCAATACACACGTGTATCATACAACGTTTTTCAACACACTTCTGAATAAAACAATACTTAAATAAAAAACCATTTTACATAGTAGATAAAAAGTTTACTTAGAGAAACAATTAGTAAATGTGCAGTTAGTAAAATTATAATTAACTATTTTTGATGACATAGCGGTCTCATCAGATAGATTATTTATTGAAATACTTTCATGTTCTATTGTTATTTGTGATGGTTTATTATTCGTGTAGGTAGGTGAAATCCAATCATTGGACGTACTTGGTATTTCGCCAGTAGGATGCGTCTCAGAATCAAGTTTAATTCTTTTTGTGATTTTTGCACAAATTTCCTTCTTGTTTTGTATGGAATCTTCTACGTATGATTCTACTACATTGCTAGATCGCCACCCGCCATGTCGCTTCAAAGTCATTATATCAGCTCCTGAATTTGCCAGCAATGTAGCTGAAGTTCTTCTGAAACTATGTCCAGTGTAGCTCTCAGCATCTACTAAACCCAAAAACTTAGCGATTTCTTTAGGCATAGAACCAAATTTGTTTATACCTATAGACTGACAGGTACATTTACCATTCTGGTAATTTAGAAAGAAACGGTCATTTTTTGTTTTTGGCGAACGCAAACTTTCATACTATAGAATGGACCGTGTATGGTGAATGACCTAGGTATTTTATTTTTCGTGATAGGTATCTTCACTAAAAGCATCTGGCCATGGTTCTCTATATCTTTTACAGTTATATTTGTTAATTCTTGTATCCTACAGGCACCAGTTACACCAAATATTAAAGCAACCTGAAACAAAAGAAACAATAATTAAGGTCAACACACAACACAAGCTGGTATTAAATATTTAATTAAAATTAATTTAACTAACCTTTGTAGCCAAATATTGGTTATCTGGAGCATCTTTAATAAATTTTTCAATATCATCAGATGATAAAACCTTTGATTTTTTGCTTCTAAATCCATCAGATAGTCTCTTTAGATAAGCTGACAAATTCGAGTATGTTTTTAAGTCCACTCCATTCTTTGTTCGGACTGTACTTTTTAACATTGAGTAAATACACCACAAAGAGCTAGGTTTGTACTTAGAAGATAATTCTTTAAAGTACGCCATGAACACATTTTCTGAAAAAGACTGCGTATTCTTGTTGTTCTGCCATTGTATGAAATTTTGGTACGCTAATAGATATTTATCCTTTGAGTTTTCTGGTAGTAAACTTTCCATAACGTTCTGGGCTTCACATCTTATATCGGGCGGTGTACAACATAAATCATTTTCTTCATAAATTGTATTTGCAGACATCTTAATTAATAACTAACTAAATAACTTCAAAAGAGAAAACGAGACGAGTTGTGAAAAATGTTTCGTAATGGCGGGAAAA
Organism: Schoenobius gigantellus; assembly: GCA_963935595.1. Lineage (NCBI taxonomy): Eukaryota > Metazoa > Arthropoda > Insecta > Lepidoptera > Crambidae > Schoenobius > Schoenobius gigantellus. The sequence goes on along the minus strand of OZ012542.1, from coordinate 13,128,457 downwards.
ATTAATCAGTTTTCCTATGCGCGCGCATCGGCCATAGACTAATAAATTTCGTAATGGCGGGAAAAATTAATCAGTTTTCCTATGCGCGCGCATCGGCCATAGACTAAAAAATGAGGTTTCTTTTTTTTGGGCTTTTCGCGGATAGCATTTTAGCGCAAGTGTAAGCGTAACTCAACCAATAATATTAAAAAAAAATCTATTACTCACTCGTAAATAATAGTAATGAAAAAGTCACAGTTTGATTATAGGTGTCATTATGTGCCTAATTGCCATGGGATTAGAGCCACTTTATGAGGAAGTGTGTTGAAAAGAATTTAATGTAGTTTTTTCAAGGTACGGGCCTCTCATATTATGCAATTATTTAATTGTAAATTTTTCTGACTATTTGTCAAGTAATTTTATATCTCCGATTTGTTTGAAGATGTTGAAAGATTTTAAAAGTTAGTATTTAATGAAGTTTCCAACTAAATGCAACATGACAAAACACATATTTGTAACATGACAACATAACATATTTGTAGGGTTGATTGTTGTAGATCCCAACAAATAATGGAAGCATCTTTGTAGGGTTGATTTTCGTAAATCTCGACAAATGATGGAAGCATTTTCAGTGTATTATCGTAGATCCCGACAGTCAACCCGACGAATGGATGATGATGATGATGGACCCTGATGCAAGCACAGTCAAACAACGTTATATTATGTTCTTGGGCCTACGTGTGTTCGTTCTTCCCTTTATACGTCTGTGGTTACAGCTCAGGGGTCTTATTTTTGAATCACTCGTCTGGCATCGACCGCTCTTCGAGCGCCGTCTGTGGTCGATTTCTATTGAATTTAGTCTCGTCTGCAATAAGAATCAATAGAACATTACGACAAAAATCAACACCAATTTGATTATCGTCGAAAACAAAACGAAAATCAGTAGAAATAAACAGATGACCCTAGATGAGTACTCAACGTCTGACGAATGATTCAAAAATAGAGCTCCAATGCACGGTGATAGGACTATCGTAGTCTCATCATCTTTCGAGCAAATCGATACACAGCTATCTGGGTATGTGCCTAAGGGATATGGAGTCATCTCCCAACGCTTCCGTGCTAGAGTCTTGTCCGTTGATCAGCGTGTGCCCAAGAACAGTTAAGGTTCGTTTGGGTTCCATAGAGTGCTTATATAGGACCCCTAGTCCGTAACACCCCGTCATGCGTAGTACTCTATTTTAATCTGAATTAGACTACCCATAATTTACATCCATTTTATAGCTGAGAGACATTGGGAGTGTTTTATAATTAAATTACAAAAAATAAGAATTTGCAAATAAAATATGCAATAGGAGGTGAATAACGGCTAAAACATATAGTTAATGGTATCAGGAATTATTTTTCGAAAGTCTAACGTAGTAAGGGTGCAGCGAAGGCGACAACATCCTGAAGATGACACGTGGAGTGGCGAATCGCGTCGAATCTAAATTAATAGTCGCATCTCGAGAAAAAGCTCGATCTTGAGTAGCAGTTGTGACGTTATGTATGGCACTGTCAAAAAAGACAGCTCAAGATCGAGCTCGCACTTGAGATGTGACTATTAATACGAGCCAAGTCAGATTCAAATTTCAAAATCTTTATTCAGCATAGGCCTTTACAGGCACTTAATGACGTCAAAACAAAGAAAAACATTCAAATTTAAAGAAAACATAATACGTCCTGAATATACTCAAAATCTCGGTCCATTGTTATTTAATATTTTTGGCAATGACGTGATTGATTGTTTTACAAACTCTAACGCTCTTCTATAAGCAGATGACACAAAAATTTGTACACCTGTCAAAACTTTACAAGACTGCATTAATGTACAAGCTGATTTATATTTTATTATATTTGGATAGGTATTGTGTGTTAAATAGGTTACATCTCAATGTTGAAAAGTGTTCGGTCATCTCATTTAGTAGAAAAAAGCAATTTATAATGTATAATTACAGAATTAATGACAAGGTTTTGGAAAGAGGTTAGAGATTTGGGAGTAAAACTTGATTGTCAATTAATATTTGCATCACATATAGAACATGTAATTAGTAAGGCAAATAGAACGCTTGGTTTTGTCCTTCGCCAGACAAAAAAAGATTTTAAAGATCCTCGTACACTGATATTGTTGTATAACTCCTTGGTTCGATCACATTTAGAATATGCCTCAGCTACGTGGAATCCGCAATATCATGTATATAAAGATATGATTAATCGTATACAGTCAAAATTTATAAAACATCTACAATATAGATTTAAAAATTGTAATAAAGAAATGCTTTCACCTATGCACACCCTCGAAGCTCGTAGAGAAACTCGGGATCTAGTGCTTCTTTACAAAATTATCAATAATATGATAGACTCGCCGTATTTGGTTAGCAATATACAACTTAAATGTTCTAGTACTTAAACCAGATCATGTAATACTTTTGCTATTCCGTTTTGCAATACTAACTATTCCAAAAACCGATACATAGTACGCGCTTGTTCATCATATAACAAAAGGTTTTCAAATGTTTAGATTTTTCACAGTAAACTGTTTACCTTCGTTTCGGAAATAAGCAAGAAATTTATCTAAATTAGATATGAAACAACATTTTGCTTTATTATTGATTGTTTGTCACAATTTAGAAAGAATGTGTTTGTACTTCATCATCATCATCATATCAGCCAAGAGACGCCCACTGCTGGACATAGGCCTCCCCCAAGGATCTCCATACCGATCGGTTGGTTTTTGTACTTCAACGATATTAGTATGAAATAATATTAAGTGGAAACTGTTTTGGCATGATGTTTTAGTAGGATTGTGTAATATTTATGTAATATTATCCTGTCTTCGCCTCCGAGATTTATTCCTTAACCATGTAGTAGCCCTGCTACGCGCTAACCCTATCGCACAAGTTTTAAAGTCAGAGAAAGAAAACCACTATATCTTCCTCTGTCTAATCACACCTGACAAGCCTCCGCAGTACCGACCTCATTCTTGTCCGTGCGCGCGCGGCGCTCGCACGAGTGTAACAGTAATATAATTTGTGCATGAGTCTAAGTAACCTACGTAAAAAAAAAAAAAAAAAGGTATAAATTTACGGTTATTTGCTTATTTGTTAAGTATGCCTAAACGAAAACACAGTGAACCCGAAGAAGATAGATGGCTAAGGAAGATGAAGAGATACGAAGAAAAACTGAATTCGGAAAAACGTAGGGGCAAGCCGGAGGCACATTTTGTACTCAGATGATGGCGAAAATGATGTGCAACCAGAAGAATACTTTTTTACATTCCCGTTGCATTCATCGGGAATCATTTTTATGTCCGTTGTATTCTTCGGATAATATTTTATTATGTTCTCGTTGTATTGAACGAGGAATCATTTTTATGTCCGTTGTATTCTTCGGACAATATTTTATTATGTTCTCGTTGTATTGAACGAGTAAGCGGGTGGACACCGCTCGCCTGGGCCGCCGAGTACGCGCGCGGCGCGACCACGTGCAGTAATACTGGTAATGGAAAATGTGGGTATCCTTTTTTCCCCGCTGCCTAAAAATTTCCGTTGCATTCATCGGAAATCACTTTTATGTCCGTTGTATTCTTCGGATCATATTGTTATTATGTTCTCGTTGCATTCAACGAGTGTACTTAATGGAAAATATAGGGGCTGTCCTTTTTTCCCCGCTGTTTTAAAAATTTCCGTTGCATTCATCGGAATTATTTAAAAATATTTTTTGTGTTGCCTAAATTCTCATTAAATATTTATTAGTATCTTTCACATACAAACCAATATGGTGATAACTGATGACTTACAAACCGATGTAGCGGCCAGGTTTCAAGTCCTATTGCAAAACGGTTTCCAAAAGTGACCAAAGACGAGCATTAAAAAAAAAAAAAAAACAATGTATACTATAGTACCTATGGCGAAGGGCCGAACTCTAATTCGGAAGTAAGTGCTATGTTGGTAGACAACAGAATCAACTCGGTAAAGCACTTTCAGCACTGGGAAGGGCACAATCGTGTCTTTTAAAGAAAAATCTTAATATTCCCGATGTAGTTACGTTGAACGATGCAGACACCAATTTCATCTAAGAGTCATTTAAACTTGAAAGGCTCATCGTCCCGAACGCGACAGCAAAGCAGCGGCCAATCCTACCCTCATCGAGCCGGTGGGCTGGGACAGTCAAAGACGTCATACTAACAAGCGAATCGACGGCGAGCAGCCGCGTTCGCACCGCTGCCAGCTTGTCGCCTGCCAGCCCCGCCGCCGCCGCCGCTGCCGCTGGCACCGCCGAGGCACCAGCCAGTCGCGTCGCATCACAACGGTCATCGAACAATCGCGCTACCTGAGCGCGCAGCCGCAAGTACATGCCGGCCGCTTAAAATATTAATTTAGTCAATGAGTGGTGAACTATCACTAGCGATAGGTTTATATTAGACAATGTGTCCAGGATTTCATTTATTGAGAAAACATGTTTACGCTTTTATTTTCATGATATTTTGTACGAGTTTCTAGCACTCCCGTTTAGCCTATGTTCCGCGCGATATATTTCACAAAATATTACAGCCAGCTCTTACTCATTTAAGATCTTATGGTCTGCTATCAGTGAGATATCTATGATATGTTGTGTTTAGCAAACTCTGCTGGAGAGTACCTAGAGAACACAAAAAGAACTATTTAATGTCTGACACGATTAGGGTTAGTTATTAATAAAAAAAAAAAAAAACTAGTCTAATACCAGAAAAGCTTTGTAAATTTTTAGGTTTTATTTTAAACTCTAACGGCCTTACAAATAAAAACTTATACCGAGGATAATCCTCGGAATAACTTATTCTGTGTTTTGTCTTGTTTTAGCACATGTCAGATGTAATATGTCAAAATAAGACAGAACACGGAATAACTGTTCCGAGGTTATTCCTAGGAATAAGTTTTTTATTTGTAAGGCCGTAATAAAATAACATACAATTACCAGATTCAAGCCACAAAAATTTATTATACACATAAAAAATATATTTAAATCTAACAGAATTCGAATAAGGTTCTTTGAACGTTTTCTACGGCAGCATGTCGGCTGTAGTATATGGGTAGTATATACACACAAAATCACTAAAAGTGCTCTTCTTAGAAATACTAACAATTACGACGTTTTTATTACAATTACAGATATTTTATAATAATATGATGATCTCCATTGGTGGCAGATCAATATTCCATTGGCAGTCAATTGAATAAAAAGTCATAGGTACAATTTCGGAATTTTTACGGACGTTTCGACAGCAGGCTAGGGTGCAGCTTGTGCCAACGAAAAGACTGGTGGTTTCTGGACCAACATCGAGCGAACCAATCATATAAACTGACTGGAACTACTCGCTGTATATTGTGGGCTAATTTCATTTGCTAAAAATGTCGCTAATTGTGGTAGTCTTTTAAGTGTCGATAACACCACTGCCATATTCTATATAAATAGAATGGGGAGAGTGTAATACCAACACTTAAGTCAAGTTACTAAAATGATTTGGGACTGGTGTGAGAAAAGTAGGTATATTTATTTTCGCGTCTTATATTCGTTACTCGTTAAATATAGAAGCTAACAGTGAATCGAGAAAAATAAACTTCGACACAGAGTGGCAGTTGGGTATCAGACAACTTTTGAAAATAAAACATTTTTTTGGTGAACCATCAATTGACTTATTTGCATCTCGTCTTGCAAACATTTTTTTGGTGAACCATCTATTGACTTATTGCAAATGTCCCGCGTATATTTCATGGAAAAGGGATCCCTTTGCCTATGATATTGACGCGTTTAAACAGTAGATTAGTCGCAATTTTATTTTTACGCTTTAACACCGTTTGCACTAATTTTTAAAACTATAAACAAAATAGTTACTGATTAAGCCACCGGAATTATCGTTGTTCAACTATAGCCCTCTTAACCATGGTATCCCCTTTTCATATCCCTGGGTGTCACAGAGATTGTGATATTTCCTCCAAGAAAGATCTACTTACTTCCTTTCAGGATGGTACACCATCTGCGCCGTCACCTTTCCCTGCCAGCGTGTGTATTTTCCGGGAAAGCTTTCATGACGTGCCAGAAACAGCCTTAGATGTTGTTATCTTCGATATCACATAACACCGGGTCATAATATAATTCTAGTATAAAGTACTAAAGATATGGTGAGAATTTTGTAAAAAGAATACAACAGATTTTTTTAAATGTAAATACTACATTTTTGTTGGAATTTCTGTTAATGTGTTTTGAAATTTTGAAGTTTAGGTAGAACTATTGTTCTAATGTCACGATAGCAAGTGATCGTTATTAGTTAGGCAGTAGCCCCCTGGTATTATAGTATTAGACTATTAAACGATTTGAGAATTATACAATTAATCTTGAAAAAATGAGTAAGAAGTCAGTCATGTTATTAGCTGGACCAAAGACGCATACAATTTCTCTAACAAAAATACGAAATATTAATAAAGCATATGAAGATCGAGTAATTATAACACTTACAAATTTAATTAAAACATAAGCAATTGGCAAAGCTCAACCGGTTTTAAACTTACTTTTTTTTTTATCCCTTTAATATCCCGGTATTTGTCCAGCATCAGTGGTATTAAGTTAAGATATATTGCTGTATCATCTTCAATTCGCTCAGATTCAGAACAAACCTGATCCTCACACATAAGAAACCACGTAGACCTGCTTCATCTCAACCCATTGGGCGCTGGATAAAGCAGATCATGTGCGATAGTGGCATTGACATCTTAATATTCGGAGCGAGCGAGACACGCATCAACATCAGGCGGCGTCTCGTGCTGGCCTCAACGTCGATGTAATTAGAAAGACCGCAGGATGTTCGGAAAGATCAGCTGTATTTGCTGATTTTTATAACAGACCGGTATATTAGTTCTGAAACCAATTTTATTGAATCTTTGTCACAATTATAATTATTATTAAGTACTTAAAACAATACTGTCGGTTGATTAGTTTTTTGTTCACAATATTTTGTTGTTTTGAAATTTTTGCTAGAGGCGCAAAAAAAAAAAATATAAAAAATTGAAATACGTAATAATTATGTTTTGATGTTTTACTGTAATGTTGTTTATTTTTTATTGTCGCAACATTGATTTTATACTCTCTGAACATCTACATGGTTAAGGAATAAATCTCGGAGGCGAAGACAGGATAATTAAATGATCAAACGAACTTACCTGAAGTGAAGTTCGATCTTAATTATCCTGTCTTCGCCGAAGAGATTTAAGGTCCCTCCCTCCCTGAATCTTATCCCCCTATATATCAATGTTGCTCTATTTCTCTAAAAAGAATGAGGTCGGTACTGCGGAGGCTTGTCAGGTGTGATTAGACAGAGGAAGATATAGTGGTTTTCTTTCTCTGACTTTAAAACTTGTGCGATAGGGTTAGCGCGTAGCAGGGCTACTACATGGTTAAGGAATAAATCTCTTCGGCGAAGACAGGATAATTAAGATCGAACTTCACTTCAGGTAAGTTCGTTTGATCATTTAATTAAATTGCTGTATGTTTCCCATAAATTAATTTTAAAAAAATGTCAGCAAATATAAGTAGGAATGAAAAATAAAGTATTTTACAAAAAATAAAAACCGACTTCAAAAACACTGAAAAGTTAAAAATAATATAAGAATAGGTACAGACAACATCACACTTCTATATTGAAGTCGGTGCCAAATTTTAAGACTTTCAGGAGATCATCGTTTGGCACCGACTTCAATTCTTCAATTTTTTATTTTTAACTTTTTAGTGAATGAAATCTTTTTAGTGAAAGAGCTGGTATTGAATTAGCGTTTCCCTCGATTTTCATGGGATCCCATCATCAGATCCCAACTTTGGTGACCTTGGGACCACCCTAGGAGTATACTCTATCGAATATAAAAAGAATTTTGAATATCGGTCCACAATTGGCGGAGTAATCGCGTAACATACACACAAAACACGTTGGAAACACCTTAAAATTTAAGGGTTTTCCTCGATTTTCATAGGATCCCATCATCAGATCCTGACTTTGGTGACTATGGGACCACCCTTGGAGTATACTCTATCGAATACAAAAAGATTGAAAATCGGTCCACAACTGGCGGCGTAATCGCGTAATATACACAAAAAAAACATACGCATCGAATTGAGAACCTCCTCCTTTTTTGAAGTCGGTTAAAAAAAATTGACTCTACACCTGTTCGGGAATTGGGAGAGCCTTCTCGAGAAGAACAGGCAAGAAACTCGAAAGGTCAACATTTTTTATCTCCACTTTTAAATCGCCATTAACAATTTTGGTTTTGTTACTATATTAAGTATTTGTAATACAAATATTTAGATTTAGTATGCTGATGTGATATTAATTAGTGCGACAAGGGAATATCGCATGCGATTGTAGGACGGCGGTGCAACATTGGCCTGCGTCATCATCATCGTCATCACAGCTCACATACGTCCCCACCGAGGGGTTCGAGCCTACCCTATGTTAGGGTGATTAGGCCTTAGTCAACCACGCTGGCCCAGTGCGGATTGGTCGACTTCACATACACCTTTGAATTTCTTCGCAGATGTATGCAGGTTGCCTCACGATGTTTTCCTTCAACGTAGGAGCGTCAGACAAATGTACATATGAAATTCGAAACGAAAAACACATTGGTACATGGCGGGTCTCAAACCCCGACCTCCCGATTGGAAGGCAAGTGCCGAGTCCACAGCGCCACCGACGCTCTTGGCCTGCGTAGTTAGTACCAATCACTGACATCTTTGTCGGAAGGTTTGCTATATCTAACATGTAGTATATAACGCAGACAACGCAGTCTCCATTCATCGCCTATTTATTACTCATAAAGTTAGCGTTGCTGGCGTTACGGACACAGCCTAGAAGTACACAATGCTCGTCGGAAAGTAATTGGTCGGAATAGCATCGCGTCCGCGGTTGCGTGACGGGAGCCGGAGCCCGGAGGAAGCGCGGCTCGAATCAAATTAGGTTAAATTGATTTATCGGTGATACTGCGCCTCCCGGCCGTCGCCCGTCACAGACTCTAATTAATGCTATTCGATTCGGAAATTCACTGGAAAATGACCTACAGGGGAGAATTATTGGGAGGGCGTTTTTTGTTCACGTTCTTAATACTCTTGTTTGAGAGAACTGAACGGCTGTGTATCATCTGTGTTTGCTATATTTAGGTTGCATAGAAAAGTTTGCCCATTAATATTAACAATATTTCTTGGTACAAATTGTTTCTTTAAAATAGCCTCTTGTCATTTTTAACCGACTTCACAAAAGGAGGAGGTTCTATGTTCGATTGTATCTATTTTTTTATGTAAATATGTTTACCGATTACTCCGCCATTTGCTGGCTGATTTTCAAAATTATCTTTGTAATCGAAAGAATATACTCCCGAGGTGGTCCCATTGTCACCAAGTCATGATCTGATGATGAAATTCCAGGAAAATTGAGAGAAACCCTTAAATTTCATAGGCATTTTGAACGTGTTTCATGATTTTTCTGAAGATATCTAGATATTTGCATCTGGTAGTCATCATATCATGTTTTTGAGCTGATGATGATGAAAGGTTTCTGGTAGGTTAGGTTAGACTTCAAAAACAACAAAACGTCATAAATAATATAATAATACATGCAACATCACAGTTTTATATTGAAGTCGGTGCCAAGCAATGATCACCTAGAGAGTCTAAAAATATAAGAACAATTAATGTAGTTAGTTAAAATTTGGCACCGACTTTAATATAAAATGTGATATTGCATATTATTCTTATATTATTTATAGCTGTGCCTAATATTTTATCTAAATGTTTTATCAACAGCCAACAATGACATAAATTATTTTACTTGTTGAACTACTGAGTTACACATTACTCTGTACTTGTTCGTTCTGCTCAATTATCTTATCATACTCCATTAACCAAATTAATGTTAGCGCTAATATCTTTATTTTCTCCTAATCTATTATTGCTATTTATTGGTGTAAGCGAAACGCTCCGCTGGCCAGACCCGCTGAAAGTCTGTACATAAAATAAGAGGCGAACAGAAAAAACGCATACATGAATCATGTTGGAGTACAAAGCGATTTATACGCGATAATTTCAATACATAAAACATTTCATTATAAGCAACGCAACCATTATTCAAAGATATTTATTCATGTCGAATGATTGCCTTTCTTTTGTGAGTGGACAATGGCTCTGCAGGGCCGTATGCCGTATTCCATTTGCGAGGCATCGCTGGCGTCTGTGCCCGTTTATACTGCAGAAGTTTTCCGAGATTTTTAACCGGTTTTCACGTATCCGGTATTTCTCCGACGAGTCTCCGGTGCATCTCCAAACATGTCTACGTTACACTTGTTCAACATATTGTTAAAATTCTGTTGTGATGGTTTATTTGAATGAATAACATGAAAATATCTTAATGTTTATTTTGAAGATATACTCTCTTCAAATGACAAATGATGCTTTGGATTATTTATTTTATAGAAAAAAAAACGAACAACACGATAAAAGGCAGCCTTCTATGTATCTATCTTCGGAGATTCTCCGGTTTTTGTCCGGCGAGTTCGGCACAATGCTGTCTATTGTGAGCTCGCGTGAGCTCTGTAGAACCGCCGCGGTCGGCCCGTCTATTCTTAAATTAAATGGAGCCAAGATTGATGAGTTTCGACACGACCTGTGACACGCACTACCGAACGTAACGCGAGTATATTTGGAATGCTCTTTATTTCACCCTTTATTATAAACGGCAGTTATTGGTAGCGAACACTGCATGTAGGCGTACTCTTTGTCCGCGCTGTTTGGGAGCAGTCGGCCGGCTAATAGGATTTTTTGTGTGCACATACGCGGACTGTAGAGTAGCTACATCGAATTTATGATAATTTATCACAGCGCCCGCTTAAGCTGAGGCCATCAGCGCTCGGTGAGAACTGACGCACCCAACACAAACACGACCATCATTCCTAATGAGGGAATGCTTTTGTTCATCAGCATTTAACACGGTGATGTATGAACCTCAATAAATAAATATTCATCGACTAACTAGCGTGTGGTAAAGTCAGAAATCCTGACGTTGTTTGGCTAATAAAAAGGCGGATTTACTCGTAGAGCAGTTTTTTAATCTTATTAAATACACGTCCCCTTTACAGGTTTAACAAATCCGGCAACCTTGCCCCATAGAAAGAAGATGATAAGAAGATAAATAGCTCATCCTTCTCACTGAAATTGTGTTTTTCTTGTAGTGTAAAATCTTGCCTTTTTCCTTTGTGATGACCCCGCGAGTGAGGTTTCGCGACCTCCCTAAGGGTACCTAGCGACCCACAGATTGAAAAACACTGATTAAGAGAGTCATAATCATAAGCTAGATATGGGTGTATATTGATATGATTGAATATAATGGATCTACGATATAGTTATAAATGTTCTTACTTATTCTCTGTATTAACTTATTATATACTTCTTAATTCATTTGTGTTAGTCTCAGATCTTATGTCGCATTCAATTACTCGAATGAAATGTCCTTGATATCATTTATTTCTATAAACAAAATAGTTTACTATTATGGGTTTTGTTGGTTGGTTTTTGATTTTCATATCCCATAACAACGATATTTCAAATAATAACGTAACGCTTTCTTCTTATAATCACACCGACTGTATTGGACTCATTATACAATCTAATTGGAATGTTTGTGCTTTGGTTAGTTTGTTCCCAACAGATAAGAGGAATATCAGAAATATTTTCTTTAAATGTGTTTTTATGATTTATTTTTTACCTGACTGCGCAAAATGAGGGTAATGTGTTCATCAGTATATGCAAGATGTTTGGTACATATAGGTACCCCATACATTTTTCTCACAGACCCTACTATTTGGATGGGGGACTTCAACATTTATTTACAATTTCGAATTTTCAATGACGCCATAATTTTATATATTTTTTATATACGACTATGTTAACATGGGTAGGTTTCGACTTGCTAGGGTATGTACTAAATACCTTGTATACGAGTATATAGGTATGATTGATCCTTTGTGGCATTATATTCGCCAAACGCGTAGACCGATTTTGATGATGCTCGTGTCAATCGCAATTACTTAATTCATGACAGTCATCGAAAACAAATATGGCGACCATCAGGCGCCATATCTATCCAGTCCATCTGGTCCATTATGTCTTAAGAATGCTGACTTTCTATCATTTGATCTTTCTTGGCGACTTTAAAAGCATGAGGAAGGCCTCAGAGAAATTGTTGGTATTACTCCGTGCCAAGACGTCTTGGCGAAAGCAGAATGCTTACAGATAAACGAGCGTAAAATAAAATATTTTGTGCCAGTTTCACTAGGTTCTGATGGTCCCATAGTCCATTAGGAACTGATCTGAAATAAACTTCAACTTTTGTTTCACCAATATTGGACCCAGCAGATCATCAGCAACACTCAACGATTAGATAGCGTTATATGTCAGATAACTATATAAAATTGGTGAAACTGGCCCTCCACTTGCAAAGTTATAAATTTATAATATGGTACTATTTATCATCATATTTTTTGGCAACGAGCTTAAGTAAGAGGGTGGTAGTTAGTCAGGCGGGTTCAGGAGCTCTACCACCAACTAAACCAAGCAGAAAAATGTCTTCCCCCATGGGGAGACCATGGAGGCGGTTAAATTGATATTTGCTTAAATTTTTCCTTATCGGCCTACTCTGTATGCACAACTTGTTAAGCCATCTCAAAATGTGTTCCCATTGACACAACTACGCATACCTAACTAAAGCACAACTAATTTTCTATAACGTTTCCTTGTGACACACTAAGTACTGTCGAATGGGAAATAGAATAAAATGATTTACTCATATCTTATTTTCTTTTCAATAAATTTAGGGCTTATTTTCTAAATTATGAACACTGATATAGACTTTAGAAAATCTGTCCAGCCATTCACCTAATTCTTTAGATTAAGGTTTTATGTATGAAAGTTATCTGATTTAATAAATCGTCCCTTAAGTGAATAAAATCGCTACAGGTGTCAAATGAGGTAATACAAGTATGGAATACATAAAAAAATAATGCAACATCGATTCAAAGGAGAATATTTTAATGTCTAGCGGAAGTATACCTCGGGTTTGAGCCTGCGAGCTGCGCGTGAAATTGGGCCACGCGTAGTAGTTAGGGCTGCCCTGTAATTTAAATGCCGCCTGTTTCTCCGAAAACTAACCATACGCCTGTTTCTAATGATGCGCTCATAGTACACAACAATAATAGATTTATTCCCAGTTTTTGAAATTTAAAGTAGTTGAGATGTGATTTCGTAATACGTTTTCACGGAGCACATGCTATATGCTAAGATTGAAAACATTATTATTATTATGCCACTAGTACTACTTCAGACTTTTCAATGGTTGATCTAACAATTGACTTCCATCTTAGCAGAACAGAATTTATCAGAGAAATATTACGAACTGTTGCCCGTAATTCAATTTCTCGGAACTGTGTATTCATTTATCCTGTCTCGCCGGTTCGGGATAATTTTTCTTTATACGTGTAAGTTGGCAAACAAGAAAACAGCCCACCTGATGGTATGAATAAGTGGTAACAGTTACCTATAGTACATGTGGTTCTTGTGAGATTCGCAGTAAATCTGCAAACCCTCACAAGGGCCACAGTGTACGTTGCCAACTTGTGACATAAGATGTCTGCCATTTATCTCACCCTTCAAATTTAACCAGAACACAGCAATGCTGTTTGCATTGCTGTGTTCTGGTTAAATTTGATTTGCTGCTGCTTTCGGACAGAAATAGGTAAGACGGAGGTACACTGAAAAAATATTATTTTAGCAGAGTACCTTTTTGGCTCGGTTACAGTCACATCGGTAAATTTTAACTAAGACTTAACTAAAAATATCTAAGTGAACTTGGTATAAAGTAGACCTGTGTGTATTGCTAAATATTCTTGTCTAATAACAAATAAAACATTAATTATTAACAAATACCTTAATTGGTAAATTTTAACACTTTCAAACATGATCCAAAACTGTTAAGTGATTTGGTCAACACTTAATAAGTATGCTGTTGTTTTTAAACAAGTTATTTCAATTGGTTGATTTTTACAAACATTTTTATTTAATAATAGATGAGTAGAACTTATTTGATCCCAACCTAATTGTTTATTGATCTCGCACCCACTCATAACCAGAAACTCACTCGCGCTAGTCACTAGTGTCTTGTGAAAGAAGATCTGTAAACATCAACATATCTGAGTCATCGCTGCATTACACGAAATTGGAACATCGTGCCGTCATCCAGAATCTGGACCATCGTCCTGCACAGTCAAACGTTGGACAAGTTGTTGAAAGAACACCCCCCCCCCGCACCGCCGTCACAGACGAAAACATCGCCAAAGTGAAAAAAATTGTACTGGAGGACCGTCGAATAAAAATGTGGCAGATAGCAGAAGAGTTGGGCATCAGTAATCCTTTGCACATGAATAAAATTAGAGCACGTTGGGTTCCAAAAATGCTCACGCCGCTCGATAAACAGCGTCGAGTTGAAACTTCTATGGAGTTTATCGACTTGTGCAATGACAATTTGGACGAAATTTGTAACCGTATTGTCACCGTGGATGAAACGTGGATTCGACAATATGATCCAGAATCTAAACAAGGGAGAGAAGCCGCCAAAGAAGTTTAATGTCGAAAAGTCGACTTCGAAACTCACGGCTACTATTTTTTGGGATTCGGAAGGAATTTTCCTCATTGACTATTTACCAAAAAAAAACTACAATGAACGCCGCGTATTATGCAGCACTTATAAAAAAAGTACGCAATCTTATTGTGGAAAAAAGAAGAGGGAAAATTAGCAAAGAAATTCTGTTCTTGCAAGACAATGCGCCAGTCTATACGGCGCGAATTGCGAGGCAAGCCCTTCGAGAAACTGGCTTTGATGAAGTGAATCACCCATCCTATAGTCCAGGCCTAACGCCCAGCGACTTTTTTCTCTTGAAAAATTTGAAAAAAGACCTTCGGGGAAGAAAATTTGGGGATGATGAAGAAATTAAAGCTGTCGTGAACGAGCATTTTGACTTCAATGATTCATCTTATTTTTTTAGTGGGATACAAGCAAATTGGCTGAGAAAACCGAGTAGCTTTGCAGCAGTTACTGAGTGAACTGGTTGTAGCAATCCAATAAATTGTTTGAGAAAACCGAGTAATTTTGCAGCAGTTACCTAGTGAACCGTTAGTAGTAACTCAATAAATTGGCTGAGAAAACCGAGTAACTATGCAGCCGTTACCGAGTGAACCGGTTGTAGCAACCCAATAAATTGCTTGAGAAAACCGAGTAACTTTGCAACTGTTACCGAGTGAACTGGTTGTATATAGTAGCCTAATAAGTTGTTTGAGAAAACCGAGTAACTTTGCAGCAGTTACCGAGTTAAGCGGTTGTAGTAACCTAGTAAAATTGGCTAAATGCAGTCGATTTTACTTTGTTGTTACTAATGAATGCTACTATGTTATAAATAAAGAAGTGTTATTAACAAATTGTAACTGTTAATACTTATCAAGTAATGATAACAAAGTTGACATATTTGATTTTAGCTACAAACTTTGCAGGCGTTATATTGACAAACATGCTAGGTTATTTTCAACAGTATTTTATTTATTTTTAACCCTTACGTTTTTTCCATGTAGTCAAGCAGTCGACTCTGGTACAGTGTCTCTCTTCTGTTATTTGATAAGCCTCGTACATGTAATATAACGTCTTGCTATAAACATTAATAACACGACTTTGGCGCTATTACTTTATATTGATTAAATTTTTAGCAGCCTTTTTTTTTGGGAGGGGGGAAAATGCATTTACGCATTCCTCGTGGTCGAGCCAAACCACGAGGATATGTGGGACTCCCCAGACCATACCCGGCCCGGGCCTACCCACTTAAAACCCCCCCAGCAGCTCCTCCGTCCGTCACAAGACAGAGGGAAGGGGACAACAGCCAGGCCTTATTCCCGCTAACCCCCTGCCTGCGACATGTCCGTTGCCGGACTCTCCGCCTGGCCCTGCTGCTTTGTGGAGCGGTGCAGAATTGGGATGATGACTGAATTCTAATTTTCACATCTTGACATAAAATATTAAAAAAGCGTAGAAAAAGATGCAATCATGTGAAATTAGAATTAAAATCGGCTTAGAAATACATAAGATACAAGCATTTTAAGCTGTTAATTTTGAAGCGATTAGACAGAGAGATCCGACATCAACCGTGACGTCATCGTTGAGCACGGCCATATAAACTCCATGTAAAATGCCGTTTTGCTAGAAAGAGATGGAGAAAAATCTTTAATACCATATATCTTGGTTGTTTTTATAGTTATTCAAAAATCGATTTTTTCTTTCTGTTTATTACATGAATGAGCTTCTATTAAAGCAAAAAAAAATTTTTTAGTCATCTAGCCAATTGCGCCGCTCTTCACCCCGCAACTGGTTTTTTACTGTGGTTGTCTTCCACGCGGCCCGACGCTCAGTGCGCCGGGCCCCCGGCCCGCTCAGTGCGGGTAACGGGTTGCCCGACGGCAGATCCCACTGGATCCACCGCTCCATTACTGGAGGGAGACTCTGTACCAGGGTCGTCTGCTTAGGTACCTCCGTCTTACTTATTTCTGCTGCAAAGCAGCAGTGCTTGCATTGCTGTGTTCCGGTTTGAAGGGTAAGATATGGCAGTCAAATTACTGGGAACTGTGACTTTACATCTGATGTCACAAGTTGGCAACGTACACTGTGGCTCTTGTGGGGGTTGCAGTTTTGCTGCGAATCTCACAAGAGCCACATGTATTATAGGTGACTGTTACCACTTACCATCAGGTGGGCAGTTTGCTTGTTTGTCAACTTTCTGCAATAAAAAAAAAATAATAAGAAGAGGGGACTTCGCCCTTCCCCGCATGAAGCGGATGGCCACACGAAGTGGCCCGCCGGGTTGAACCCGGCCATCCCACGCCCCATATGGGGGTCCTCTCGTCAGACTATTAGCCCGCGGCAGAGAATCTGCCGGGTTGCCCAGGGTGCACCACAAGGAGGTTGTCTGACATCGCACCCCAAATTTTTAGCAGCCTATTTTATCGTGCTACGACCGTAACCGTACCTATGTTAATTTACATACACTTTATAGTTCACTCAAATGTATAGCATATTATTTGCTATGCCATTTTTGGCATAGCAAATAATACTGGCGACTTCGAAACGTCTATTTTGTGTAGTTTTGTCTACAGTTCGAGCTGCAGTTGTTATCGCGCTCAGTTCGGTCACAGTTTAACAATCATTGTGATGATTGTTAAACTGTGGTTCGGTAGTTCGGACACAGCGCGACAGCAATAAATTTTAGAAATATCTATTTTTGAATTTTCTTGACTTAGTATGTCATCTTAAGGCCAACCCGGTCCATGAAATCTATTCTTTCACGGGGCTACTTATTGCATTGCAATATGGTTGATTTATTAAATACTAGCTTCTGCTCGCAACTTCGTTGCGTGGACTTCAATTTTGAACAATTTTAAATTTTCCCTCGGGAACTACTTAAGGAATCGGTATAAAAGATAAAAGGTAGCCTATATTCTTTTCCATGTCAAAGGCTACACGCATGCCAAATTTCATCCAAATCCGTTCAGCTGTTTTTGCGTGATTGAGTAACAAACATCCAAACATTCACACTTTCACATTTATAATCTTAGTAGGATAGCTGGTTACAATAGGAATGATGACTGATTTCTAATTTTTACGTCTCCTCATAAAATATTAAAATACGGCAGAAAAAGATACAATCCTGTGAAATTAGAATTAAAATCGGCTTAGAAATACATTAGATACAAGCATTTTAAGTTGTTAATTTGGAAGCGATTAGATAGAGAGATCCGACATCAACCGTGACGTCATCGTTTAGTACGGCCATATAAACTCCATGTTAATTGCCGTTTTGCTAGAAAGAGATGGAGAAAAATCTTTAATACCTTATATCTTGGTTGTTTTTTTAGTTATTCGAAAACCGATTTTTTCTTTCAGTTTATTATATGAATGAGCTTCTATTAAAGCAAATAAAGAAGTTTTGTCATCTAGCCTATTGTCGCTTCGCCAGGCTTACGAACGAAAATAATACTAACACATTTAAATTTTTCTTATACAACTAAGTTGGCAATCAAGCAGGATGTCCACACAAATGGTAGTGGTTACAGTCGCCTATAGGTAGTATCTTTTTTTTCGGGGGAAATGCGTAACCGCACTTTACCCACCTTTGGTTAGACGGTGAGCACGTGTGGGGCTTTCCCGGGGGAGTGCCAGGCCTACCCACTAAAACCCCCCGTTGCTCTCCCTGCCCTTATGGGTGCGTATGGTAAGGTTCATACTGCGACACTATTACCAACGCGCCCGGGCAAGCCCGACCAATTGGTCGGGCTATCGCCAACGGGGGCCTGCCCGAGAACACCAAGGCAATCCCCAGACAGAGGGCCTTACGGCTACGTGCATGGAGCCAACCGTGCATGCTGGCCTCCATGCGTCTATAGTACCTACATGTCTACATCCTGTAAAATTTGCAAATCTACAACCTCTGGACCCCAACATACGTTGTTAACTTGTGACGTCAGATGTCAAGTCACTGTACCTACCATGGATTTATCAGTTTGATTGATAAGTCCATGGTACCTATACAGTCTGACCAAGATCTTGTGGCACACAGATGACAATGACTGGATGGCGCCGCATGTTTTCCCTCAAAAAAATTCATTTACTTTAAGCGCTGGCACTACTACGTATTACTTATGGCATGCTTAGACAAACTGTCAACCTCACAGAAAGTAATTGTATACAAGGTGACAACATTAGTTCATATTTCGGCCACGTGCCACAAGATCTTTTTTGCACTGTAGTAATCACACTGCCTGTCTAGCCTTCAATCCAGAACACAGCGATGAAAGCATTGCCATTTGGTGGCAGAAATAGGTAAGATTTCTGAATTCTCTCATCCTTAGTGTTTCCTATTAAAAGTGGGTTCTGCGCGTGATCACGTTCCGGTCGCGTTGGTTAACTGTACCATCCGACAGTCGGGCTATGCCGAGCAAAGAACAGTGCGTGCACTTTAAGCTCTACAATTCATTTCTCCTTTAATATTGCCTGGCAGAAATTGCTGTTTTAGCAATAAGGCCACCTTTTGTGTTTGGTACTGTTATGTGTCATTATTTTAACTTTCTTTGTACAATAAATTATTCATTAATTCATAGGGTTGGTGCAGACATATGTGCATTATAATATTTCCCGCGTAGATAAATTACAGTCTTTGTAACTAAGATCGGCAGTCGTGATCGAAAATCGTTTCAGATGATAATAATTATTAGGATAGTGCAAGGTATAATACTGGTCAAAATAATAAAAGTGCATGCTTTCATCACAATATCGAAAAATACAAAACTTGATTTTAAAATGGCAGTGACCCAAACATAATAATAATTTACTAAAGGGAGATGCTGTACCAGAGTCGACTACGTAGATACCTCTACCCTATCTATTTCTACTGCAATGTAGCAGTGCTTGTATTGTTGTGTTCCGGTTTGAAGGCTAAGACAGGTAGTGAAATTACTGGTCACATTACTAAAAAGTTGACATCGTACGCTACTAGTACGCACAAACTAAATTTTCTTTGCCAATGCCAATCTTACAGGAACTTTATGCTATACTGACTTTATCTCAGCCACTCACCATCTGGTGGGCTTAGTTAGGGTGGACTTAGTTGTAAAAAAATAATTTTAGTGATACAAGTAAATATTCGTATGGTAGGTATTGGATTTATTCATTAATGTGCTTAGGTATGTTATTTTAGATTGTATTTTTTTTGTTCGCTATCCCGTATCTTATATAAGAAGCTACTTTACTTAACCCTAAAGGTTGCCTGGTAGAAATTGCTGCCTAAGCAATAAGGTCACCTATTGTCTATATTTATTATGTTATGTCCTATGTATGCGTACCTATGTGCGGTCAAGTGTGGCATCCATTCATTCAAGGTAACAACAGTGACTTTCAAGCTTTGATTTGATAAAAATATAAAAACTATAAACACAGGGTTCCTTAGCCGTATAATTACATTACGTACGGAAAGCTCACAAACGTTTGATTATACAAAAATAAATGTTTACGTTGTTTGTACGAAGGTCTGCTATTACGGAGGGCAGCGCGGCAGCGCCGAACGCGGCTAGGCGCGGACGATTTTTATCTCAAACGGTAAGCCGGCGTTTCCATTCTCGTAATTACAGAGTTTAGGCCATAGAGTGAAATATTACGGTGGTAATCAACGGAATAATTGTTATTCGCCGAGCTAGTGTTTGGTGAGCGCTTTTGTGGTCGCGGCGCTTCTCGCGGCAAATTGAATTTTGTGCCGCACCGCTCAGATGGCGGTACGTAGCTTTTTGTTTATGGTGCTAATAAATTGTGGCGTTTTCGGCGTACAACGCTCCTGTGTATGTGGCTATTAGTCGGCGAGATTGGACGCCTACAAATTGGCTCGGCCAGTACCGTTGTCAAATTTTATAATTTGTTATAATTTCCATGTTGCTCATCGTGTTTGACTGCCAGCTGCAGTTGTGTTCGTTGTTATTCGAGTTAAGTTTTTTGTAATGTTGCAAGGAAGTCGGCTAAAGTTTTACGCGTGTCTTATATTTTGTAATTATTTACATTAAGGACATCAATACAAAACTTTGTCATCATCCCAACAATATATCTAACAAGTAGAAGTTTTAGATTCTGTTTTTCGTGTTTTGATGGAAAGCGACGATGTACTCGTAGCAAGCGAAAAACTTTAGAACTAATTTCTGCTGGGTGTTGAGACATACAGTGTGGATCCTGAAACCGGATCAAATATTAATAAGGGAGGATTTATAAGTCACCACTAATTGAATCATTATGTTCCCAACTAATTAAAATAATTTTTTTTTTATTTATCAAACTTGATCGTAGATTCAATGTAACCGTACGTTTGCACTGAGAAACATAAAACATGCAATGTTTTACAACTTGTTGCATGATACAAATCTCAAAACTTGTTGTGTGTGCTTTTGCGTTCGCACTGCCGAAAATCGTGTTGGATTCGGAACAAATCCTAAGATTTGTTGCAGATTGCGTTCGGACTGTCTCAAAACTTGTTGTCTGTCAATGTTTTTTATGGATTTGTCAACGATTGCGTTCGCACTGTCGGCTGTGAGAGTCTTAATACATGTTTTGCAACATGTTGGGGTGTTTTCGAGCTGTGTCGGATAACATTTGAAATTATGTAATGGAGAAAATCAGATACATTAAAATGCCATGATTATGGTATGCCAAATCATCGGAATATAAAAATAGACAAAAACGTCGGGATGCTATCGCATATTTCTTTTTCGTCACTGGAGTCCATCACTCAACTGTAGGTCCTACTTATATTAGATAAAAGATGGTTTAAGTAGGTACCTAGTTAACAATTAATAAATAAACTAGGTTAATAAAAAACTTTAAAGGTGTGAAGAGTAACTTTGAAATAAATGTGATCATCGAAGTAGGTACCTACTAACATACCTATTAACTAATAAGACGTATTTCAAAAGCTATTAAATACCTAAGTCATTTTCTATACAGAGTCATTTAAAAAATAAAAAATCATAAATGTAAATGTTTCGAAACAAATCTTTCAAACAAAAAAACCAATTGACTTTTCAAATAAGAAACATGTTCATACAATATTTTTTCACATGTTTCGTCTGAAAAATGGTAAACAAACTTGTTGCGCTAAAACATGTCGTTTGGCAATGAAAACGTGTTTATAAACATTGTCAGAAACATGTTTAAAAAACATGTTTTTTTGTAGATGTTTCGTCAGTGCAAACGCACGGTAATGCAAACAATAGTTTCACTCTACTAATTTGACATGCTTCTGCATTAAGACCTGTACCACAACATTGCCAACGTTAGCGACAAATTTAGTGATAATATCGTTTTTTAATAATACACTGACTATAAATCATAACTCTAAAATGGTGTTGTGTTTAATGCATGGGTTTTAGGTAACTGAAATAAATTCAAAAAAATTGATAATAGTTTATAGAGCCTTTATTTTTCATTCAGCCTTTATCTTTACTTTTTACTATTATAAAGGCGAAAGTTTGTGAGTGTGGATGGTTGTATGGATGTTTGTTACTCTTTCACGCAAAAACTACTGAATGGATTTGGATGAAATTTTGTATGTAGACGGATTACGACAGGGATTAACATATAGGCTACTTATTGTCCCGGAGAAGTAAGTAGTTCCCGCGGGAAAGTAGATTTACAGTTTTTTTCTTTCAACTGTTAAAGCGAAACATGGTTCGCGGGCACAGCTATTATCGAACTTTTCCGAAACGGCTTGACCGATTTTTTTATTATTTTTTTTGTATATATCTGGTAGGTTTGAGAATAGATCGTAAGCTATTTTTTATACCCCTAGCTGGGTGATAAGTGTGGCCCTCTCTAGGGTGTGGAGATTTATTAAAACGAAACGTAGTTCGCGGGCACAGATAGTAATTATATATTATTCTGATGATGATGATGACGAACAAAGTTATAAGCTAGTTATAAATAAAACCCAAGAAAAATTCTTCATCATATTAGATAGGCAGTAAAGGGAAAATAGATAACCCACGACATCAATGAAAACGCTGTTCAAGAAAGCCACACAAGAAAGTTTCGTGTCTTAGCCACTAAGCTATTACTTATTCGAGCCAAACTAAGCCTTCTAAAACAAAACATGGAAACTATGGGGCAATTTATTTTCCAGGGCGGCGCCCGCCCTCGCAAATTCATTACGGCACAACGCGGTGCTTCCGTTTCCTTAACCAGATACCATATAACATGTAAATATTGAGTGTAAGGAAGTAAATGAATCGCTTTGTTCGGTGACCATTGCTGGCTTTTTAGAAGCATAAGCAGCCGCTACGGTTTTGTGCCAGCATTGGAGATTTAACTCTTTATACGTGCATTTTTTAAAGCAGAATGTGGTACGAGTGCGGTAGCTTCGAATCGCGATTGCGTGTACCTGACGGTGCTTTGACTTCGTTTGCACAGCAAATGTTTGAGGGAAAACTAACACAAACTTTGATGCACTTCACGCGAGCCGCTGTTGTTGTTGGATTTATTGATTCTACCCGGCAAACGTAACAGTAGCGCTCTTTGTTTCCAGTTTCCTTTGTTGTCACATTATTTGTGCGAGTAATGAATCGGCAGAATAGTTAAACATCTTTTTACATTGCCACAAAACTAAATATACACGTATAAAAAGCATTGTTTTTGCTATAGGAACAAAAAAGACATTGAAGATAAGATCCTTGAAAAACTGGATAATTACAAATTCCTGGGGTTATTCTTGACAGTGAGCTCTCAGTACACTGGTCAGTACACTGGTCAGGTACAAGTGTAAAAAAAACATCAATGCCCTTAGAGCAGTTTCAGGAGGCAACCTATTACTTGTCCGAAATTTTTTTGTCCGATTTATCTTTTTTACTATATGTATTGTTTGCCATATTTTTAGACCATCGAAATATCATTGGACATAAGTATCATTTTACCGAACTACGTTTCACCGATTTTCAAAATATTTTTACTTTTGACCGAACTCTCTTTTGAACTTTTTTCAATTGCGAGATGATTTATTTGACATATTTTTGTTTCACCAAACAACATTTTACCGAAAATTATTAGGTTAATACTTAGCTGTTAGGTTACGGAGGTTATAGTCAGGAGGGTATATTGTAATCACATATCAAACTACATGTTTCTTGCATGTTTCCCCGCAAGGAGAAAAACTTATCGGATATCACTGTAGGTCTGGTTAGGTTAGACATTGTGGTGTGACCACACACAGAGCATCAAACTGCATGCTTGCTTGCTTGCTGCATGCATTTGCAGGCTTGCATACTTGTTTGTTTGCTCGGAGGGGTCGGAGGGCAGAAGCCCCCCGCAAGCAAAAAACTTATGGGATATTACTGTAGGTTAGGTTTGGTTAGACATTGTGACCGCATCAAACTGCATGCTAAAAATAACAGCATAGATTAGGGACCGAAAATACTGTACTCAAATTTTTCGAGGAGCTCAAAACAGTGGTGTAATTAATGTTCGGAAACATAATACTTCGAACAAAAAAAAATTGACCTTTCGTGTTTCTTGCCTTTTCTTCTCGAGAAGGCTCTCCCAATTTCCGAACAGGTGTAGATTCAACCTTTTTTTTCATTCCTACTTGTATTTGCAGACATCTTGAGTATTTTCAGAATGTATGAACATCCAAGGTTAAATATGTTTTCTTTAAATTAGAATGTTTTGTTTTGTTTAGACGTCAATAAGTGTCTGTAAAGGCCTATGTTGAAGAAATATATTTGAATTTGAATTTTGAATGTTGACACGGCTGAGCATAACTTCGGTAAAAAGGTTTTCGATTAAATGAAACGTCGGAATAAGGAAAAAAAAACCGAATTGATAATAGGTTAACTGATACAGTGGCAAACCAGATTTCGACAAAGCAAAAAAAGACGAAACGAAAATAGTCGAAAAGATTTCTGTTAAATGAAATTCGGTCAAAAATATTTCGATCTTATGATAGGTAACCTTTTCAGGAGTATGGTTGGGAACTCATCCATTTTGCCAAAAACTCTTATAGAATGCCATCAAACGCAGTTATCTGGATTAAGGATAATTTCTCTGGGAACAACGTAACAAACAAGCTCTGAGTACTTTGGATAAAATCCAGGCTAAATACTTGCGCATTATATTAGAAGCCATGAAGTCATCTTCATCCGTACCATGTAAATAGAATGTGTACACCGACCATGAAATTAAGACGTCAGGTTCTATCTGATTAGTTTTTTTAATCAAATAATTGAAAATTCTTGACTTCTCTTGTTACACCGCTAAGTCTAAATTAACAGCCCTATTTCTTTAGCCAAGAGTATATATCAGATCCAGATATATAGGTACTGAACTATACAAAAAACCCTGTTGTTAGACTAAGCTATGGAACTATCCTCTTCCAACCCAATATTATTTTAAACTTTGGCATTGACATTGCTAATCCCGACATCAATTTACATTTTAATTCCATCATACATGATAAATAGCAGGAATGGATACACATTTTTACAGATGGTGCAAAATGTAGGGTGTGCTGTATGGATTTCACGTCCTAGAATAACTTTAAATTTTAAGTGCCATCCTATGACACCATCTTTTACAATATCAAATATGTACAATGTACACCATCTTTTGCAATAGATTTATTCGAAGCCATCTCTTTCATTGAAGCCAATAGATTTAAGAAAAGTTTAATCTTAACTTTAATCTTAGAGAATAATGGCACACATAGTGAAACTCAGTTCTTGTAACGAAGGGTAGGCATTAAGGCAGCCTACACCAACAATTCCCGACAAACCATGGCTTTTAAAATTACTTCTATTGAAAACGCACCATTAGTGTAATAATTAGATTACGCCTAGGGGATTGCTGCTCTGCAATTTCCCTAGCTAAACTACACATACCAGGATAGTTCCATATTAGATAAAGGTACTCTGGATCACATAATTTTAAATTGTCCTATAAATATATCTTCATTTTATAGCTTGTTACCAGATAAAATTCCTTGTCTAACCAATATGAACTCATTATTCTACTGTGTGAATTCTACAGTTATATATAAACTAGCTGCTACCCGCGACTTTGTCTGCGGCCGTGTGCGTCCCTAGGAAACTCATTAAGAGGAAACACCAAGGTCGAGAGAATTCAAAAATAGGTATTTGTTAAATGTATTGCTGTCGTGATATTTGTCCGAACAACTGAACTAAGCGCGATAGTTACAACTGCAGCTGGGACCTACCTACCTAAAAGAAAACTTTATTAATATGAAAAATTTGGTTAAATACATCTTGATCAATGATATAAAACCTTGTTTATGCCAATCTTGTAAAATTCCGGAGTTCTGGAAACGATGAAATCATTGAAGGCATTTTTGGCGTCGTCTAGGTTTTTAAAACATTTATCCTATAAAAAGTTGTCCAAATGGTAGTCAGTGGGTGAAAGGCCTGGCGAGTATGGTGGATGTGGTAAGATTTCGTGACTCAACTGGTTAATTTTTATAGGGTCAATTATGCGATCGCATAATAATAATAATAATAAGCAGCCCGGCAGCTTGGGCCTTGCCTCGCTGTTGGCGGCATACTAGGTTTAAGTTTTTTATAGTATTTTGTTATATATATATATATTGTAAAAAACTTAAATTAAAGGATATTTTTGAATAAATGGATAATAATAACTCTTTATTTCAGACCTTTTACAGTCCATAGCGGGTTAGTAACTACTAAATACTATGTTAGTGACTAAAATTAATAAAAGGTATCTCGGACAAAAGAAATAGAAACTGATTGGTAAAAGGGGTAATCTTTCAACACACTTGCTCGCAAAATAATTGACCCTATAAAAAATTTACCAGCAAAATTTGCCCCCTTTCTATTGATTAATGCTGGATGAAGTTGTCGAAGTTTTAAATGCATTTCGTCCATTTGGTGACAGTATACCTTTGCCGTAATCCGCCGTTAATGTTGCGACTTGCTTGCGTTGCATTGTGACCCAGTTTAACCCCAAAGTTTAAGTTTAAACCCAGTTTACATGTTAGTCATAAAATTAATAATCACAATGTTTACAGTAAATAATGAATAAATGATACCAGCTAACCACGGAGAAATTCGAGCACTTTAAGAGGCTGAGTAACGCCAACGACCTTGAGACATGATTTGTACTGGAAAACGGGCGCGGTGCGTTATTAAAATTGAGCGAAAAAATTAAAATATATATATTAAAAAAAAAAACTAGTAACTTATTTGAAGATATGAAACATCAATATTATAAAATTAAGTGTAACGAGTTAATTCCCTGAAAATCATTAAATAACCTTTGTTAAATAACTCGGATTTTCTTCTGGAAGCTGTTTTTGATGGGTGTTTTTGGCATTGCTTTTAACGAGAAATTTTGATTCAAGTTTATTTTGGGGACATGGATATTCCCAAAAATATTTTCAAGAGTAACATATATTTTTTTTACTGCGGTATATTAAAAAGGTTTTGCTAAAAAAAGTTTTAAGTGGAGCTTGATGAGCGCAGCTCAGCGTTGTCAGCCTCTTAAAATGACATATAACATTCATAAAAAACAAAAGAAACATTATGTCATAAATAAGGTTAAACTTTGTATTCATAAAACCGCCATTTATTTTTAAACAACCTAATAATTAACTGTTGATTTATAATGAGACAAGCTTTCCGCTCGCGACTTCGCCCGCGTTTTTTTTTTTCCGTGGGATTTTTTTCCCGTAGGAAAATTACCCTATGTCCTTCCCCTGGTCTCGAACTATTCCTATACCAACGTTTATCAAAATCGGTTCAGTAGTTTCGAAGCCTATTCAATACAAACAAACAATCAAATCTTTACTCTTTATAATATTAGTATAGATAATTTAATAAATGTAATCTATTTTATAACCACATCAGATTCATCCAAGTAATTTTTATATATACATATATTAAACCGAAGATGAGCCGAATCCCACCCATGTTAACATAGTCATATAAAAGTTATGAAGTCATTGACAATTCGAAATTGCAAAATTAATTTAGAAATCCCTCATGCAAATAGTTGGGTCTGCGAAAGAAAATTATGGAGAACTAGAAAATAATGTTTACCATTTCGAATTTTCAATGACGCCATTACTTTTGTATGACTATGTCAACATGGGGAGTTATATGTACCAAACACCTTGTATATTAACACCGTAATCAGAACTTTAACATTGATGCTAGACATAAATTCTAATTTCCTGAAACCAATACTCGTTAGAGCAACACCAGAAAACATTTCAACTTAACTCGGCATTTCTTTAAATATTCCTATTCACTAAAGACGAGGCTCGGTCTATCATGTCGAGGTTAATGCGTATGGCGAAACAAGATGGAAATATTAGGATAAATGAGGGGATACGGTCGTGGAGCGGTGCGGCCACGGCGGTGAATGCTGAGGCGTCGTAAATAGCACGTCACGCAGGTGGAACAAACGCGCCGCCTGCCGCACCGTCACTCGCCTACGCTCCGACAGACTAACTAACTCAACCATCAGTAGACTAACGGATGGTTTCAATAACATTTCAATTCAGTATAGTAAGTATGCACCGGGTTGCTTATAACTTTAAGATACCTATAGCAACTCGGTGCAATCCCGCCTAACCTGGCTGCATTAAAATTTTTATATTTGGCATGTTTTATTCTTTTCTCCTGTCACTCAATTGCCGACATCAAGACGGAAAAGTTGCGATGCCACAATCGAATATAATATAACACATAGGTTTCGTAAATTACCGTCTAAGGCTAAGATAATAATATAATAAAGTCAACATGCCCTTATACTTCTATTATTGTAAACTAGCTCTGCCCGCGAACTACGTTTCGCCTTAATATAGTTTTTCCCGACATCTTCAACAAATATCGTTAATGTACACAGAAATAAATACAAAACCTTAACAAATTATATACTAAGACCTTCCTCGAGAATCACGCTATCGAGTGGCGAAAATCGCTTGAAAATCGGTGCAGTAGTTTTTGAGTTTATCGCGAACAGACAGACAGACGCGGCGGGTAGCACGTAATGTAACTGATACAGTAGCAATCTACAAGTGTGTACGCCTCGTCCATGGTTACCGCGTATCGAGCTACGAGCCCCCGGAACCGGATCCGCAGTGTGCTCGCGACGATTTCACGCCGACAACATGTCTGGCATGATATTTTTCCAAGCATCTTCCTTAGCGGTAGCGGAACTGCGGTAAGCAATTTACTTACGCTACTGCGCCGCGAGCGAGCGTTTCTATGTGGCATGGTCCATAACAACACGAACATTACAAAAATTCCTCTCCGCTACCGTCCCGCTTGCCGCCTCTGTGTGTGGAGCGCTTAAAGGCACATGAAGCGCTACAGCGCGTTTATCAAAAACCATCTAATCCGATACCTCGGTTCGGTATACACACCCAGACATGTGCTTCAAAAAAACACGCGCGATGCTCTTTGCCACATTTACTCCCAAAGTATATAAATGTATACGTTCATCCAACGGTCTCTAAAAGCAACGCATAGTTTTCAATATATTTGGATAACTCAAAAACTTACACGTTGGTTGCGTCAAAATAGATAAAATGAATGGATGAATGATATAACGAAACCATAATGATTTATATCATTTCCATTCAGTTGTATTCGTTCACGAGTCTAAAGTCTTCTGTGCCGTTTTATGTTGGTTTAAATATTATAAAAAATGTCCCTTGTATTATACAGCAGTATACAGATTTCGTAATGGTTATTATTATGATTTAACGTGAATGAACACGCCGAGTCATCTGATATGAAAAGCTTGAAAACTAAAACGTTTATAGCAATGTTGTGTCTCCCTACTACTAATTATGAAACAAGTGACTACGAGTCTAATTAAATATTATAAGTTATAAAAAGTATTATATATTATTTTAGTACAAATTGTCAATTTTACACTATTAGTATTCATTAAAACACATTGATAAAGAAGCAAACCATTGAATTCTGTGCCATTAACAGAAATTATCTGTGTGCAGTATTAATCAATACATCATATTCTGGATTTCAATAGAAACACAAAGAATGAAATATTTTTTTAAAGTTTCATTACACTACTCAAAAATAGGTAAACTCGCTTAAGTTTTCATAATGTATTCAATGTTGTATTGATTTTAATATTAAATATGGTTAATTATGTAACATGGGAACTCTCTACCGGCAAACATACGCGACTGTCAAACTTTGCAACTGTTTAAGAGGAGAGTGAAAGCTCATTATCTATCGACAATGTAGTTTATTAGTTTTTTGTATATTTCTTTTCCGAGGGTAGTTTGTTCAGTAAACATTGAAAATAATTGCTCTGATTTAAATTTATTATTTTATTTATTAAAAGTATTTATAAAGTATATAAGACATACAAATGGTAGCAAACTGATATCTGTTCCTGCTGGCATAATTTCCTTTCATCATAACGACATACGAAGATGAACTCCATGGCAAAAACACTATTGGATTTGAAAACTGATTTTGACACAAGAATGGCAAAATTCCAAAATAATCTGTCAAGAGTTGCTGATAATTCTTCCAGCCCCGTTGATGTGATGATGCTGTCAGCTGAGTTTTCGGCATACAAAACATTTGTTACCACAGCTCTCACTAATTTGCAGCAGCAAATCGATATGTTAGTGGTTGAGCAAGACCGCTCTGAGATGCGAAGTCGCCGAAAAATACTCCTGTTTCATGGT
Source organism: Schoenobius gigantellus (assembly GCA_963935595.1). NCBI lineage: Eukaryota > Metazoa > Arthropoda > Insecta > Lepidoptera > Crambidae > Schoenobius > Schoenobius gigantellus. The sequence goes on along the minus strand of OZ012542.1, from coordinate 13,098,059 downwards.
ATTCCCGAACAAAGGGACGAAGAATCATCTAAGGTACTTCTTAATACAATTGCAGGCCACATGAAAATATCTATGTCCATTGATCAAATTAATCGTAGCCACCGAATGGGATCTCCTCCCAAAAACAAAAATAGACCCATTTTGGTTAAGTTTTGTTCTAGCTTGGATCTTGACAAAGTATGGTTTGCCAAAGCCAACTTGAAAGGTTCTGGTATAACTGTGTCCGAATTTCTGACTAAGATGCGTCACGACACATTTCTTGAGGCACGAGAACGTTTAGGTATTTCCAATGTTTGGAAAAAAAACGGTGACATCATAGTGGCTGGTACGGATGGGAAGCATTGTCGGATTGTCTCCATGGCTGGCCTTAATTCGATCACGGCAGCCTCGGCAGTGTCCACCTCGGAGTCGGACAATTCGGCGAAAGCGGGCACAGCGGGAACGAGCAGGGAGATTCCACAGACTGTTCCGGCTCCACAAAAAAAAAATCGTCGAGTTCCAAAGAAATAGCGCAATCAGTAATATACCGATTATTATATAATTATTAATTCGTTACGCATCTATTGTCGAAAGTTGGTATCCAAATAGCATTTTTATCTTTTATTGTCAGTTTGTACCTGGATTGTCAGTACTTTCCACTCACTCACACTGTTTCGGGTACTTGGTACATGATTTAGTTTGCCTAGTGCAGTTGGTTTGTTGTATCTATGTAAAATTAGATAGTAGTCGATTCGATTCATTGCATTATCAATAACAAACAAAGAAAAAACAAAAGAAACCCAACCAACACTGATCACAGATTAGGAACTATAACTTGTAGATTATATAATACCATAGACGAAGAATAATATATGAATATTATTCTTGATAATACCTACACTGATTGACATATCTATGAATTGTTATCCGAAGCTTTTTTTTTTATTTATGTGACATAGTTTTTTCCCTGTTCATAGTTTATGCCACAGGAAAAAGGCAACAGTGATTGAGCCATACAGCCCAGTCATTAGTTATAACGAATAGCTTGTTTTGACCTTTAATTTTTTTTTTGGATGATCTTATAGTGTTAGCTGCTAGCCACAAATTGTATACTACTCTGATAAATGTTCTCATACGCCAACTACCTAAATACAGGATTTTTTTGCTGTGTTTTTGAAATGTACATTATTGTCGTCTTTGTTTGTTTTTTTTTTTACTTTTATTGTTAAATACCAAATTGCCGGCAGGTGGAAAAACATATAGATCGTTTATACATAAATATTTATTTTATATATTTACACGTTACTATTCATATTATTATTATATTTAAAGGTCAAAGTAGCTTTAATGATCTCTCCAAATGTGCATGATGATTTTTTTCTGTCAACATCAAATATTTCGGTCGATTCTTCCAGCGATTTGAGCTTTCATTCTTATTCTTTACCCCTGAGCGATTCTCTTGATAATATTTTCTCTGATTTTCCAAAAAACTTCAATCTTGTCCATATAAATGTTCAAAGTATTCCTGCACATTATCCCGAACTTCTTTCAAGTTTTGATAGTAATCATATCCATGGAATCCTCGTTTCGGAAACTTGGCTTAAGCCGTGTCTTCCATCTACTTCTTACTCCATACCAGGATTCCAACTTCTACGGAACGATCGCATTGTTCGTACGGGAGGCGGTGTGGGTTTATATATCCGCTCCCACATACCGGTTTCTATCGTTGCAAATTCCCCTCCCACTTCCACGTCAGATATTGCTCAATATATGTTTGTTGAAGTCACACTTCGGCATACGAAGGTTTTGTTGGGAGTTGTGTATAGCCCATTACCAACTGTAAATTACTTCGCAACACTTAGCAAGCTTTTCGAAGATCTTTGCCCCCTTTACAGTCACACAATAATCATGGGTGATTTCAACACGTGCCTTCTAAAGGATGATTTACGTTCCAAGCGTTTTAAGAGCTATAGTTGAATCAAGCAATCTGCATATCCTTCCACTTGATTTTACACATTTACTTCCAAACTGCACTCCTTCTCTCCTGGACCTGATGATCGTATCATCGCCTAATAGTATCGAGTCCCATGGCCAATTGAGCGCCGATTCCTTTTCCTATCATGATTTAATTTACCTTTCCTATAAAATCCGTCCTCCTAAGTACAAGCCCAAGGTGACAATGCAAAGAAATTTTGGTGGTATTGACACTGAGCTTCTACGTCATGATGCCCGTAATCTTGACTGGTCTGTGGTGAATATGACTGAGGGTATTGATGATAAAATCGTGATTTTTAATACTCTTCTTGTTGACCTGTATGATAAACATGCCCCCTTAAGACCGGTCAAAATAAAGCACTGTCCAGCTCCGTGGTTAACTGAAGAGTTAAAATTATTAATAAAAAAGAAGGGTCGAGCTAAAACTAAATATAAACTGATGCCCAATGATGTTAACCGCGATAAATACTTACGTATCAGAAATCGCTGCAATAGATTGTGTAGGGACGCACAACGCCACCATATTCACAGCTCCGTAGAAAATGGAAATCCAACTAAGGTGTGGAAATTCTTAAGATCACTGGGAATCGGCAAATCTCGTCACAGACCGAATTTTCAAGACATAGATGTCGACAGTCTCAATAGATACTTCACAAGTGCTCCAATAATGGATAGTGCTTTAAAAAATCGAACCATAAATCATCTTTCAGCTCAATCCGCCCCTGATCTTCCTCCGTTTAATTTCAGCCATTTTACAGATTACGATGTTAAGAAAAGTATCCTGTCCATAACCTCAAATGCTGTCGGTATCGATAACATTAGTCGTAAAATGATAATTCCTTTGCTCGATATTCTTACTCCCATAATCTCTTCCATTTTAAATTACTCCATATCCTGTGGTTCTTTTCCCTCTTCGTGGAAAGACGCTCCAGTGATACCACTTCCAAAAAAAGTAAATCCATCGTTAACTGATTACCGACCTTTAACTATTTTACCGTTCCTGTTCAAAGTCCTTGAGCGTCTTATACACTATCAACTAAATGTATTTGTAACTCATAACCAACTCCTGATTCTTTCCAGTCTGGTTTTCGTCCTAGCCATAGCACTGTTACTGCTCTTGTTAAAATATCTGATGATATCCGTTTGGCCATGGATAATAAACAGCTAACCATACTTGTGTTACTTGATTTTAGCAACGCATTCAACACTGTTGAATATGAGGTATTCCTTGCTCTATTTAAATGTCTTAACATATCTCCAACTGTAATGGCTTGGCTTCGAAGTTATCTTTATGGCCGCCGGCAACGTGTTGTAGTCGATAATTCCGTGTCACAATGGTGCGAAATTACAGCCGGTGTGCCACAAGGTGGTGTGCTATCTCCTTTGCTTTTCTCAATATTCATCAATTCGATTACAAGTATACTTACTTCTTCCTACCATCTATATGCAGACGATCTTCAAATTTATAGCCACGGTACCCTGGAAAACTTAAACGCAGTTGTCGCCCAAATTAATGACAATCTTGCAGCAATAGCACATTGGAGTAAAAACTATGGTTTAAATGTGAACCCATCTAAAACTCAAGCTATTGTTGTAGGAAGCACATATTACCTATCTAGAATTGATTGGGGACTACTCCCTCCTCTATTTTTTGATGGTGTTCACATAACTTATAGTGACAACGTGCAAAATTTGGGAATTTTATTCGACAGAACACTATCATGGACACCAGGTTGACCTGGTTAGCTGTAAGATGTTTGCAGCGATGGGATCGATGCGTAGACTACGTAATATGTTGCCTATAGCCACCAGAATGTCTCTTGCTCTGTCACTTCTTCTTCCCATCCTTGACTATGCTGCTATTGTGACCTTGGCGAAGTTTTGCTTGATAAGCTTGAGCGACTCCAGAATTTGTCCATTAGATTTATCTTTGGACTGCGAAAATACGACCACGTCTCACAATACAGAACTGAACTCAAATGGTTGAAAATACGTCAACGCCGTGATGCACACATTTTATACCTTTTATACAATATTTTGTTCAATCCTAAAACACCCATTTACCTAAAGAAACATTTCATTTTCCTTCATTCCTCACAGCATTTAAACACTCGTTCTTCTGATAGCCTCCTTTTAAAATTTCCCACACACTCGTCCCAATATTTCAATAAATCCTTTACTGTTCAGGCGATTCGACTTTGGAATCGCCTACCTTCTGATATTAGGTGCAAACAAACATCTGACTCTTTTAAAAAAAGCGTTCACCGCCATTTCTTTGAGCTTTGACCTTTGACCTCCCCCCGCCCCCTATGAATTTATATATTATATTTTATTTACTTTGTTATTATTATGTAGTATGTTTTAGTATTTTATATATCAGTATTAAAGTATATATTTTGTACCCAGTGTATTATTGAAAAATACCCACTTGATCATATGTTTTGTCCTATCTAAAGGTTGTCTGGTAGAGATCGCCTATGGCGATAAGGCCGCCTTTTTTGCTTGTTGTGTATGTATTGTCATTGTTTGTGTCATTTTATTTAAGCAAAATAAAGAGTTTCTATCTATCTATCTATATCTATCCACATAAAATATTAATATATTTTTATATTTATTTAATTCATTAAAGTATTCTTGTGTGATCTACTTATTTTTTTTGTCTTGTTTGTTTGTTTACAAACACACTGAACTACCAATCTGTAGCAATATCTATAAGTGACAGAGCTGCTGGAAGACATTTCAATAGGAAATAAGCAGTACCTCTGTACACTGTCTCCATGAATCAATACTTTTGTTGCTGTTTTTGTGTGTGTGTGTGTACATAAATTGTAAAATAAAGTAAAATAAAATGGCGACACTGCAGTCGTGTTCCTACACTGTGTGCCTGTTGCGGAGATATGTAATTCAATAACAATAATCGGATTCTCTTTAACGTCGACTTGCACTGTTTATTCATTCTCAGAAGACTTAAACCGTCATTCTGACTCGTGAAATTGTATCTTAACCTCGTGTGCCTAAGGAGTGTTTTCAATATTGTTATTGAAGCTTATGTGTCAATGTTGCAGAGAGCTTTTGTGGTAATGGGACGGCTGGTTTGAGCTTGCAAGTAACAAGTGTTACGTGAGCACTCGGCTCATTGTTCTCTGTTCTTTATAGCTGTGGATGTGGACTCGGGCTGTTTAGTGAGCACCGGTTATTTCGATACATGATTAAAGGTTATGAATACATAGCATAAGGCGCCGCGACTTTATAGTCGGCGAACAAGGAGATTTATTTATTACTGTCACTGACAATTGTCAATTGTCAAGAAAAAATCTATCACGATCCCTTACAATTTGACAGTCGCATCCCATCCATTACTCCTTCATAAAAGGAAGTCGGTACAGAGTGTTATGGTCATGGCGCAATGGCTGTCAAATTATAAGCCATCGTGATAGATTTTTGGCTGGCCCATGATTTTGTGTGAAGGTATTTTAGCGTCCATCATTGAATTTTGAATCGGTAGTCTAACATCCTGGGGTGGGCACGGCCCATCCGGCCCCCCCTCTATATACGCCTATGAGAAGAAGAAGTATAAGATAGACGCAACTCGTGACAGTAGATTCTCTAAGGCACAAGTAGGAGTAAATCGATGTGTTTTTAACCTCAGGGATGTCCATCTCACCTGATGATAAGTGACGATAAGGTTCGGTCTTATCAGCTGGAAGCGAGCTTCACATGTCCTCCTCAACAACTGAGGAACTGGCTACCTTACCTCTAAATGTCGGAACACAACAATGCTATCAACATTGTTATTATGGCGACAAACTTAGGTGAGACGGTGGTAGCTAGCCAGGCGGACTCAGCAGAAGCACTACCATCAACCAAACCGACCAGAAAAAATTCTGCTCCCACCGGGAATCGAACCCCGGACCTCCCGATCAACAACCGGGGTGGTCTAAACCAATAGACCACGGAGGCGGTTAAATTCGGTGATTAAAGGCTGTATTCGAATTTATCAGCGAGGTTTCAAAGCTGGCTACCTATGAGCATGTTGCAACGATAACTCGGCCTGTTTATACATCCAAATTGCGATCTCGTCGATTTGCAGATGCAAGATAAGAAGCAATTAAGCGGCCACGAATAACACGAGGGGTACTTGCATATATAAGCGCGGTTAATAAATAAAATCTTATATTTGCGCTCGCCCACTGGCCAGTGATATACAACGTTTGTTAATTAGGTTATCTCGGCGCCGGCATCCACAAAGGGCCGATCTTAAAAGGCTCGTTGATATTAAAAACGCGGCTTATAACTTTTATCATAAATCACCCTCTGGCTAAGGCGAGAGGGCGCGCGAAAACGTCTAGCGAGACAAAAAAATGTGCAAGTAACGCCCGACGCACCCTGAGAGCTTTTCGGAGTTGAGACGCTGCGTTTGGAATTAATTATGCTGTGATGTCAATAATGGCAGCGAATTGACTACGTGGCCGAGGAGGGCGAGATGATGAAACAAATCATATTGTTATGGGTCGCAAGTTGGTAGTTGATATTTTTTTTCTTAAATCACCAATACCAGTCATTGTAGTATGCCAAAACATAATAGTTTTTTTAGGGTTTTGCCTACACCAAAATAAGGTTTTTGTTAAATGCGACATTAAAACTGGACTTGAATGCGATTAGTTCATGCATTATGTAGCCTGCTATGAGAGGAACACAATATTACGGAATTTGATGCTATTGCCGACACACTATAGATCAGTTTTTGAAGATTATTGGAGGAATATACGATTATATCGCACCAGTACGGCATATATCATGTTTGAGGATCAAAACCCGACCTAGATGTAACATAAAATACTGTCGATCGACAGTAAGAATACTGTCGATGTGATGATTCCGTAAATTTTAAAACTTATTTATTTTGAAATATTATTTAGTTCTTTCCATATTTATTTCGTGGTAAAATATTACGTTGCATGTTTTTGTTTAGGCACTAGTTCATGATAAGCATAAATAACTACATCCTTTTACGGTATAATTATTAAAGAAAGAAAATTCAACAGTTACAAAGATAAGGTTATAAGGTTGTATGTTGTTGTTATATAAACATAAACAATACCATCAATTGCTATAATTGTATTGTAGTAGTGTAATTCCTTAGTTTAATTTTTATTTTCTTTACTATTTATTTAAATTTGCTAAGAAATAACAATTGTACTCCACCTGTCCACATCTCGAGAGGAGAGTCCTGGTGCTCTGTAATACAGGCATTCTTGCCTAGCTCAGATGCCAGTCTCTCACAATCTGCACTCCGTATCTTGGTGCTTATTGCAACTCTTGTATTAGATTAAGTTAGATTGTAGAGAAAATAAAGATATTTTATTATTATTATTATTTTTTATTATATTTCCTTTAGACTTTGATATTTTCGCGAGGTAAAAAGCGTAAAAATCTATTGTTTTTTTTCGAATTTTGATGCATAAAATTATAATAACTTGTAATACATTGTTTAATTATATTTGCACAGTAAAAAACTTTAGCTTACTAGCTGTGCCCGCGAACTACGTTTCGCCATAATAATTTTCATAAGAAAAAACACTTTTATCACAGGGGTATTAAAAATAGTTTACCACCTATTCTCAAACCTATCGGATATTTCATAAAGTAGGTACCATAAGTATGAAGAATATACCGAATATACCTACCTACACAAAAAATCTCCTCCGGCCGTTTCGGAGGAGTTTGGTTACAAACACTGTGATACGAGAATTTTATATATTAAGATAAATATGATTTGTAGAACTGATGCGATATTCTGTTTTTCAATTTGATGTTCTTAATCGTTTCTTAGGGAGTTTAAAAAATTTGATTGTTTTAATCCTCTTCTTTCCGTTTTATGTCTTGTAATTTAAACAATAGAAAGTAAGTAAATTAATATTAGTAAAGTAAATGTACTGGTAGTACGGGTTGTTGAGTTTTGGTAATTAGAGGTAAGATAGCCAGTTCTTTAGTCGCAAATAAGTCCAGGAGGAGTTCGCTTATATTTGGCCTTAAATATTTTACAAAAAAACCGACTTCAGAAATACAAAAAAATAAGAATATACTCGTACACACATCACATTTTTATATTGAAGTGGCTGCCAAGCGATGAATTTCTGGGAAGTCTTAAAAGTGTAATAACTAACTAATATAGGTAGGTAGTGAGTGTTTATGAAGCCGGATTTCATATTTTATTACAAGCTTTTATTTAACTTGCAATGTATGTAAGTATGTATGTTCGGGTGAAATCTTGCAACTCAATTTTGAAGCAAATATCTTTAACCGATTGAGCTGAAATTTTGTAAGTATACACATTTAGTTTGGATGACAATGCATGGTTGACTGTGTGACGTCTTTCTTAATCCAAGATGGCGGCATACGCAAGATGGCGGATCAATTATTTTTAATGCACCCCTACAATATGGGTATCAAATAAAAGGTCTTGCTACGAGTAACTCGAAAAATAATGTGACGTCACTATTAATCCAATATGGCGGACTTCTAAAGCTTGAAAATCTAATTTGAAGTAGATATCTTTAACCGATTGAGCTTAAATTTTGTGTACACACACACTTTGGATGAAAATGCACGGTTAACTGTGTGACGTCATTCTAAATCCAAGATGGCGGCATACCCAAGATGTCGGACCAATTATTTTTGATGCACTCCTACAATATGGGTATCAAATAAAAGGTCTTGCTAAGAATAACTTGAAAAATATAGTGATGTCACTATTAATCCAATATGGCGTACTTCTAAAGCTAAAAAATCAATTTTGAAGTAGATATCTTTAACAGATTGAGCTGAAATTCTGTATAGACGTTCCGGCAAACGACAATGATGCGTTGAATGAGATGAACAGACTGAGAAACGTGTCCAGTGATAACTAAAAAGTAAAAAATAAATTAAATGTAAAAAAAACTTTTTAAAAACAAGCTTTTATTTAAATGCATTAAAAAGAAAAAATAAACGTTTACACTAAAACTTTTACTTAGAACGTCATTTCACATTTGACACAATTTATATGACATAAAAGCTTGTCGCGAGATTTACTTTTGTAGATAAACAAGTAAATTTAATTATTTACACATAAGTAAATCTCGTGACAATCTTTTATGTCATATAAATTGTGTTAAATGTGAAATAACGTTATAAGTAAAAGTTTTAGTGTAAAAGTTTATTTTTTCTTTTTAGCGCATTTTAATAGTTTCAACATAGAGCTTAATTACTCAAGACCTTTTAGGACACAATTGTCATAGTGTGATGAATTAACAGCAATTTGTGTTTGATTCTAATTATATTTCCAGAACCATGACGGCTATTGCTAATGTGGTAAGTAGGTATGTAACATGTCAAGTATTCTACACAATTATGCAATTCACAGAACAAATAAAACACCACGACTAATGAACATTCTGGAAAAATGTAATCAGTGTAATTTTCGTAGTCATGTCTATCTCAACATTAGTACTAACGACTCTAAATGTTTCTTACAAATCTACAACAATACGTTACGATAGTCAATCGTTAACATTAATAGGTACTTAATTCACTGCACTGGTATTTTTATCAAAATGAAATTTGATTTTTTATCTCACAAACTTCGGAATAAACTGAGAGTCGTCGAGCGTTGTAATTGGAATTAAATTTATATCGATACGAGTAACTCGACCATTTTCCCTTTAAACGCCTGAGTGTGAACGCAAGTGAGCTGGTGTAGGATTGTAAGTGTTAAAACAATGGGAACATGGTCTGATTTTGCACGCGTATTGTTGATTATGCAGTGTTATGGAGACCAGTCGCAGTATCGAGCGAATGGTGCGAATTCGTCACGGATGCTTATCGAGAAGTCAGTCGATAAAAGCATGCTATGTTTTATTATTACAGGGAGACCCGGTAATCATAGCAGGCTTTCGACGGGCTCTCACGCGCTCATTATGTATACGAGAGCTATGTTGATATTTTGATACTACGTCTAGGGAAATCTGTAATAACTCTACAATCAAAACCTACTTATCTATGTCGTTAGTTTGTTAATCTAAAGCGATTCAATTTTTTTAAACATGACATAGAATATTTGGATTCTCAATATTCAATTGCTTCCGATTAATAGTTTTTCCGCTATTGAACAATCTTTTTAAAACTAAAATTTCATCTACACCTGTTTTAATTTTAAGCCTTGACATTTTGATATGAATTTTGATAATGATGCTGGCAAGCTATTCTTTTATTTTTATCAAAGGATCTAAGTCGAAATTTCAAGTCAAAATGTTAATGTAGCACATGCAATCTTTTTATCTCAATTTTACACATTTACGGTCTTACTACAAAATGTTACAAAAATATTGTCTAAAGAAGGTCAGGAATTTCTAACAGTTTCTCTAAAGATACCCATGGCTTAAACATGATGCCGTCTCTGTCAACTCCTATTAATACCTTTCAACAGCAAAATATTTAAACCAACTTACGGCAACGTTTTGCAGAGACTCTAAGTTGTAAAATTTTACTGACTCTGTTATATACCTTGTAATAATCAAATAAAATATAATAATGTAGAATTTGTCATAATAATTTGTCAAAATCAAGGCGAGTTCCGGGTAAGTAAAACTGTCTTGAATTAATGGTACAGGAACTTTTATGTTTTTCCGAATAAGTATTTTTCCAATTTTTTTAAATAAAGACTTTCCCCAGAATTCAACAAATAATTGAAAAAACGAAATCAGCCGAATCGGTTCAGGTCTTCCCAAATTTTGCGCTGAGCAAAATATTACCGTTTACGTTCATATAGGTAGATTTTTACCTAAAGCAGAGATCAGAGAACAACGATATTTTTATTTTGCTATGTTTGCTGTCTTTTTGTGTCATATCGGAAAATTAAGAGATAGGGGCAATACAAGGAGTATTGGTGACAACTATAGATAAATAGAGAAGTGACAGTAGGCAGGTTGTAGTTTTTGCTAAGTTCGATTACCTCTCGGCGCAAAACGGTACCGCTAGCAGCACGATCGTGACTGATGAGCTACACTTTTTGCGCCCACTCAGAGAGACCAATGTTTTGTAACAATACCTACCTTTCTTCGCCTTGGTTAAATATTAGACGGCTCTGTGTATTTTTTCCTCTTGTGGAAAATTAAATCACGAATTAGAAATTATTGTTTATGTAACTCTTGTTTCGCGCTGCGTTCACTTATTTATTAGGTACCTATCAGGGGGCTTATTGTCAAACAAATTATTGGTAGTCATTTTCATTACACTATCACTGTGGCGTCACTTAAAACTCTGTGTCTCCTTTGTCGACTGTCTCTTATGAAGCAGTGTTCAATGCAATTTGACTGGCAAAATTAAATGCTATCATGATACATTTTGAGTTTCACGATCAGGGACGTTGGTATATAGAAATAAAATAAAAAACGCGATTACCTATATGGATTGAAAACCATTATAATTCTAACTTTACGTTCATGAATTTTTCACGAAAAATTTTGTACAGAATTTTATAGGGATTGATTTGAGGTATCATCAAACTTATGAAAAATAAGTGTCAACGAACAAAAGAGTTTCACCGAATAAAACTAAAACGTAAGCTTAAAAACTACACTTTATTGATATTTGCATGACTTACTCACTTAACATGAATTTGTTATACGTTATAAATTAACATACATTTATATCCTTCATACCCTTTAATTGAAATGATTTTTTAAAGGGTGAGTTGAAGATGAATGTTGTGGTGCTTATGTAAACTCTACAAATGAGTATTTTTTTTACACAGTTCCGTTTTAATTCTGTATATTCAGGCTTGATTTAGTACTCATTTCGGTATTAATCTTTAAAAATGTTTCTTTTAAAATTAAACACACCTTATAAGAATATATATTTGTATTTACTGTATTTACTGTATACCATTGATTGAAACCGCTCTCACAAACACAACACCTAACTATTCAAAAATATACCTACATGCTTACATATCATAATCTCACAGTCTTGTACACACAAAATAGAGCAAAAACAGCTTATAAATTTAATAATATGAAGCCAAATTTGAAAAAAATACTCTAGAAAACAATATATGAATATAAGATAAAAGATGGTCCTTATATTATTATGATTGAATTTTAACCATGATATTATTTAAAAATTATAGAAATTATAATTGTCCAAAACAATTATAAAAAATCTATAGTGAGTATTTTCCATTGTATGCTGGGTAGATTTTTCGTAGGGTAAAACCTGCATCCTCGCTGTTGTCCCCTTCTCCCTGTCTTGTGACGGACGGAGGAGCTGCATGGGGGTTTTATAGTGGGTAGGCCCGGGCCGAGTGCGGTCTGGGGAGTACCACATGTCCTCGTGGTTTGACTCGACCACGAGGCGTAATAAGAGCATTTTCCCCCTCCCAAAAAAGGCAAAAACGAGTTGCTTTTCAAAGCCTTTGTCAGAATTAGATGGTGCAATTTTTGAAAAATCGATTATCACGCCACGCCTAAGTGCGCTTTTAAATATATTATTATCATTAAGTTATACAGATGCAAATTTGCATCTGTTAGGTTTCTAACTAATCATATACTTTTATATTTAAAGCTAAAGATAATATGCGATTAAAAAAATAATCAATAATAAATTGCAATAAGTACCTACATCTGGAAATGTAAAAAATATCACCAAACCTATTAAATATTGTTCAACCGAAACTAAATCAATTCAAATTCCACTTTTAACATAAATTACCTCAGAATAATCAATTATCTAACAATAATATCAAAATACAAAAATAAATGTACTAAGTCTCATCTATAACATTTGAAGGTTTTCCACTTATTGTATGTAATTGAAAAAAATTTAGTTTCGTTATACTATACTTTTAAATAGGTAGTATAGTTTAGCGAAACTAAACTTTTTCAAACTTAACGTAGGAATATTTATAGATCCTGGAACACAACTCAACGCATGACATCTAAACTTTGCGAAAAAGAATGTTTTAAAATGATTAAATTTTATATTTGTAGGAATGTGTATTTTTTTATTCAATTACCTAGGTGAGTAGAGTAAGTACACAGTATAATTAATAGCGCAGGGGTCGTAATTTCACTATTCACAATTACCTATTATAGCGCTTTTTACAGTTTCCCATGTTATTATGTATATCGTTCTCATGTAATTGTATGTGTGGTCATACAAACAAACGGTACGAATCGACGTAGGTATTCATCAATTAAATTATTTGTGCAAGTGTAATAACAGCTCGTATCATAATGAATAAGCGAGTTTATTAGTCGAGCACCTCATTTGCAATTTAAAATTCACTTACGGTACTCGGTCTCATCAATTACCGGGGCTGTTTCATCTCACCGATAAAATTACAATGCTGAGAATTTTAATAACACCCATTCATCGTCGAATCGGTGTATAATTCAAATCTCTTTTTCTGTATCATCGTAATTTACATACGCTAAATAAAAAGCGGTGTCATCACAAAAGATATTTGGAGGCAATATAAACATAATATCAATTTAAATTCCTTGTTAGTGGAGCGAAAGCCGACATTATACCTGGATATCGAGCCTTTTGATTGGTTCAGCGGCGAGCCAATGGCAGCAGGAGAAGGGAGGCGCGCGGGGGGGCGCGAGCGCCGCTAGCGGGCGGGTCGCGTGCGGCCCGGCTCTCCTCGCCTCAGTTGCTCTTCACACCTCGCCGAATAGTGACGTGCTCTAGCACCAGTGTTTTGTTTTCTACTGACTTTAACAATTGTTCATATCTCGGTGGAAGTGATCATGCCGCGACCTTCGCGTGAATCTTACGGTGATCAAAAACCTCCATACTCCTACATTTCGTTGACAGCAATGGCTATTTGGAGCTCGCCGGAGCGCATGCTCCCCCTGTCAGAAATATACAGATTCATCACGGATCGTTTCGCGTACTACAGACGCAACACGCAAAGATGGCAGAACTCGCTGCGGCACAATTTGTCGTTCAACGACTGCTTCGTGAAAGTGCCGCGCCGGCCGGACAGGCCAGGGAAAGGTGCCTACTGGACCTTGCACCCTCAAGCTTTCGACATGTTCGAGAACGGCTCCCTGCTCAGAAGACGCAAGAGGTTCAAGCTGCAGAAGGGGGAGAAAGACAACCTGAACGCGGAACTGGCTGCACTGGCTAGTTTCAACAGAGCCTTTCTCGCTCGGCAAGCTGGGGCGCCTGCACCTCCGCCGATGCCGACGGCCAGCTTGTACACTCCGGCTATGTGCCCACAGTTGAGTCCCGAGCCGGCGGAGTTGCCGGAGGTGGGAGCGATGACAGTGTTGACGCGGGAGCGACCTCGCCGAGCGTTTACGATTGAGGCGTTGCTCGAGCCGGAGCCGCCGAGGGGCTCTCCGTCGCCGCCGCAGCCGGTGCCGCAGCCGCACATCCAGCCCCTGGCGCCTGTAGCGCGGCTCGGGCTGCCGCTGCCGCCGTATATGGTGGCGGCCAGGTACCACGCGGAGCTGCTGCAGGCGGCGGCCCATGCGCTGCGACCCTGCTACCTGCCGCCGCCGCCGCTGCCGGTCGCGTGACATCAGACTCATCCGCTCTGTCCCAGTAATTCGTGCAATGCTAGATTGTAAGTACACAATTGCCACCTGGCTAATGAAAGCGGCACACTAAACGCTAGTGCACTCAATGGTGATCCTTCATTTTCTATTGGTGTATGTATTTTTATTAGCCCGGTCGGGCTATATTGCAATTGTTCAGAACTTTGTCGCAGACTGGTCTATGTAATTCCTTCTCTATGTAAACTTTCCATAGCATTAAGCTTTCATTGGAAGTGGACTTGATACCAAATATGAGATAGCATTTCATGTTAATTCTGCATTTATTTCAATCGCTGTAATTTCATATTTCATTCTAAAGTTGTTTCTACAAACAAATAACTATGTAATTATTCTCATAAATAAGGCAAATTAATGTTATCACGAATTTTTTTGTGTTAAATTCTAAAGACCATTTCAGAACTTATATCTGTCATATTCTTATCTTCATATTTTTGGTGTGATATCATTATTATAATAAGATTTCACTATATTACTTATAGAGATCTCACTTTTAGGTATTGATGTAGGTGATAAAAATAAAGCTGATATTATAGTAGGTTTTAATGTAGTTAATGTAATTTTTGCATATTTATTGAAGAAATAAAATATTTTGTTAGTTGATCGACACTCTTTAATGAACACAACCCTATTATTGATATAATTAAAACCGTTTTAATATTTATTATTATCGAAATTCACATTTTGATTCCTTGCTATTGATTCCTTGCTATCTGTAAATATGCTTTTCTATAGCAGTATGAATCATTAATGCTGTAGATAATAATTATAACTAATGGAAAGATGTTGTTACGACTTAAACGAAGAATGTTATTTATTTTAGCTAAAATATTAAGGGTTTAATTTTATTATTAGTTTTTGAATGACTAAGATTGTAAATATTGTTATGTTATAACCTATGTTTATAGGAAAACAATTATATAAAATGATTATTATGTGATTTACTTTGTTTTATTACAACTGCAATTCAATTTACCTTTGATAAAATGAAACTAAGAGCTCAAGATCATTTATTAATTGAAATTTATTTCGTTTTATACTTGGGACTTTGCATTTCATTTCAAAATTCTTTAATGATTTTCATAGTTAACAAACAACAAAATAGTTTTATGTTGTTTGTTACTCTATTCAAACCAAATGAGGTTTGAGTGTTTTTAATTATAAACATCAAGTTCACTTTTAGGAGAAATGAAAATCATTACAAGTAATTCAACACGTCAACAATGGATTGAATGAGTAATTATTTCAAATGAATATTGATGCATTTATGATTTTCCTAAGCAAAAATCCTCACGTACTCTTATATATGTAGGTATATATTTTTATTCCAAGGTAACAGCTCATTCAAAGCTTTTTTAACTCCGAACTAGAGGATAACAAAGACAATCCTATTTGCAACGCTCTTTGAATTCTTCGTGGGAGGCGTTCAGCGTTAGCCTAAAGCCGTAGGACAAAAAATGTACCGTCGGTGGTCTTTTTCACGGTGTAACAGGGCGGATCGGCCGCATTTGTCCACTAATAACTCGTGATATTGGATTGTGCCCGTGCGGTGCTGAATCATGGACATCCTCGTTAAGGGAGCCGCACTATAACCGGCTTGAGGGTAACTGAACATAACTGATTCGGTCTTTTTGTAACCGGAAATGCCTATTTTTTTATTAGAGCTAACGTTACATTTTTTTCATTTATTATCTTATAAAATATAATTAAGTATAACACAATTTTATTACAGCATTAAGAAACCACCAAAGTTTAAATAAATGCTGCATACCTACTAGCTTCAACCAATGCTACGATTTGTGACATTAGTAGCAGCAGCAAGCAGTTAATTTTTCAAAAATCTTTAAATGCAGTTTTAATTATTTTTGAAAATAAAGGAATGTTTCCTTTCAGTAAAATTTGCCATCATCAATATTAAGGGTACTTTTCCTCCAACCACGGTCTTTTTTTTCTATAGAGCAACACTACATGATACAGTGACATTAAGGTTAAAATCTTTTGAAATAGATTCACTCTAATAAAAAAATCCACTCTATTCCCGCTAGGCTACCTTTTGTGTTTGTTATGAGTGTTTATGATTTTTTTCTTTGTGCGATAATAATTTATTTATTTCATTAAAGTAACTGAAATTGCACATTTTAAAAATATATATATATCCACATCTTGTTTCTTATGGTGTGATTAATGAAAGGCTTAATTAAACGAACAAATTAATCACAAATAAAGTACCTACCTATAGCAAGACGTAAATGACAAGCAGTCAATATTTTTCGAACAAACTTGCATAGTGCTATGATATAGCCTACTCAACTTGTGCCAATATTGATTCGTTGAATTACATCATTTTGTTTCCGCAGTTGGCTCTTGTGGTGTAAAATGGAATTTTTTCAAGAATTACGTTAACGCGTTAACCAAAAATACCTTTATTTTGGTACACACGTGTGACGGCTTTGGTAAAATGAGCGTGTACAATTTTGTGGAGCCATATCATCTTTGGTAGGAATTATAGGTGACCTGTTCCCTTTTTTTTCATTATGTCAACAGTCCAATGAATCGAATTTCTGGCAATACAATTCTGTGTCTGCAGTAATGACATGCCGCTGTATCACTTGTCATAGTGTTCGTTTTTAATGTGACACAGATAGACATAACGACAAAGATATACAGAAGTGTGCTGATAGTCTAAGGGACAATATATATTGAAATAAATTTTAGATAGTTTAGATTTTGTCTAGAATTATGAAAGTCAATAAGTATAACAATTCGAATAAAGGTGATAATAAATCATTAACTATAATCACGTTGCATCATTCAAGCTATATCGTGTTATAACAATAATGCAAAGTCGAGCTTGGATCATTTGAGAAATGATAAATTGATGCCAGTTAAGTACTCGAATAAATTGTTACATAGCCATAAGAGGTGAATATGAGTATAAAAAACTTTATAGCGAGGAAAATATGTTTGATTACCTTGGTTAATGTGAAGTTTGTTCTCCTTAAATTCTTGTGATGACAAATGCAGAATGGATTAGGCATTACCTAAGCGAGAAAATTTTGGTACTTTGAGTACAGGGACAGGGAAGGCCTTGACTTCCATCTCACCTGATGGTAAGTGACGATAAGGCTGGGTGGGAGCTAGCTTCACCTAATGGACTCCTCAACAACTAAAGTACAATATTATTAAATGTTTTGGAAGCTTTCACTCGCGATTATTATGGCATGTCATCGAATTATGAAACAGAAAAACAGTGGATACGCTTAATGACAATAATACTAGGATACTGTCGCCAAATATTTTTATATTTTAAACAAATATTCCATCACTAAAAAACATTTTTTTCTTGTTAGTCGTATATTTTTACGGCCTTATTAATAAAAATTTTACTCCTTGGATCATCTTTGGATTAGCCACTCCGTGTTTTGTCTTGTTTCCGCACATGTCGGCTGTCATATGTCAAAATAAGACAAAACACGGAGTAACTAAGCCGAGGATGATCGAACAAGTAAAATTTTCATTAATAAGGTCGTAAAAATATACGACTAATCAGAAAAAAATGTTTTTTAGTGATGGAATATTTGTTTAATATAAAAAGTGTTTATTACTAACGTCGAACATACACTCGATGGAACAGAATTACTTAACTTTAATTTGGTGACGAAGGCACAAGTACAAGTATGCGAGACTACGCCTACATGTGGCACGTGTGGCACGTCCACATGCCATTTCTACTGAATTTTTTTCTGTTCTGTACGTCGAATAGACGACTTATATGACAGTCAATTCACAGCCTGTTTCCATATAGAACGGTCGTCGCAAATTTGACAGAAAATTTCATTGTACTTAGTCATTGTTTTATTTATGTCAGATGGAGTAACTGACCTTGTCTAGTGGCATATCTGTGTCTGTGGTATTATAAACGTGGAAGTTTGTGTGGACGCATGGTTTCAATCTTTAATCACTTTTTGTGAGAGTCGCCATACAGTAGCTACTGAACGGTAGCTACTAAACCATGTGCAAGGAAAATTGGTATGTGTATAGTAGCCGGTGACCTATGTTATCTTATGGTACTTTTTATCCTGAAATCCCCATAAGATCGGTGCTTACGCGGTTGAAGCCGCGGGCGCACATAGCCAAATAAGAAGAATTTAAAATTGTCTCTGTGTTTCCAAGTATTATTCGCTATTAATTCACAGGCCTTGATATTAAAAAAAACCGGATGGAAATATAGGCATCTTAATAGGATTTCTAACAGTGGATCCATTTGTCATAACAATACCTCTATAGTAATCCCATCATTGGCATTTATTTTTTACTAGCTGTGTCCGCGACTTCGTCCGCGTGGAATAGTAGCGGCTGGGCTAATCTTGATAAAAAGTAGCCTATGTTATAGCTTATATAATTAGCTATCTACTAGTGAAAGTCCCGTCCAAATCGGTCTAGCCGTTCCGGAGATTAGCGGGAACAAACAGACAGACAGACAAACAAAAAAATAAATAAATTGTGTTTTTGTTATTGGTACCCGATATACATTCATACTCATTTAGTAAAAACTTGTTATTTTGACATTACAAACAGACACTTCAATTTTATTTATTTGTACAGATATAGATTTTTGTATAGGCAAAGACTGTAACACAAAAATGTAACACGGCTCTGCTTACGTTTTTTAAGAATGAACATGTTTTCAAAATTTAAATAGCATTATAAATGATTTGAATACAAAACACGTTACGTGTCGAGTATTTTTATGTCTATTTTTTCAAATACAATAAAAGAAAAACTGTTTTATAAAATGAAATACGTAAACGGCGTGCCAATATCGCTTAAATAAACTTGTTTTGATACAGTTATTGTCGATAGAACAGTAACAAATATATAAGATACTATATATAGATATTATGTCAAGACACCGGCACCGTTGCGTGAATAAATCGGACGTATTACGTCAAAACAGGTTTTTCTGAAGTGCTATCGAAACACGAAATAAAGTTAAGGTTAGCAAAACAAATGCCCACATTGATTGGTTCAATCATTGTAGGTTAACATCCCGTCAAACTTGACCTTTGCACTAAGAAAACCGGCGAACTACGAAAAAATAATGAACAGTCAGCAAAAGTTTGACATGTTGCCGTGTGTACAAATAAGTATGTTTTTTCAGCATTTATGATATAGATGAGGAGGTTCGAGGCGCTAAATTCCTCATCGGGGTTGAAATTATTCTGCTTGTTTCGGTTGCATTAGAGTAAAGGAGTTGCTGACGCTTCGGACAAAATACGAGAATATTTGGACAGTGTCCAGTGGCGGACTTAGCCCGTCAGAGGCGCGGGGCGGCAAAGCTGAATGAGGCCCCCAGCTTTAAAACAAATGTAGTTTTTTATGTTTATTTCGTTAAAATCTGGCAAAATTTAAATTCTAATAAATTATTTCGGCTAAATATGGAATGGATAAGGGCGAGGAAAATAAAATACGAATCGATCGTCAAAAATAAAATAGATAAAATAAATCAAAGATAGTTTTTTTTTATTTTTTGTAGCGTGTTATATGTGTCTTCGTGCCTTCAATTTACTGAACTCCTCAATAACTTCTGTGAAATCTTTTATTAGTGTAAGAGCGAGCGCACATTGTAGTCACGACAGTTTTAAGACAGACTTGCATCAAACAGACAAGTCTGTTTTAAAACCAAGACGAAACTGTTTTGTCTACGATGCGCCGCACACCATAGTCTGCGACAATCTTTTTAGGGTTCCGTAGCCAAATGGCAAAAACGGAACCCTTATAGATTCGTCATGTCTCTGTCTGTCCGTCCGTATGTCACAGCCACTTTTTTCCGAAACTATAAGAACTATACTGTTGAAACTTGTGTTATGTTTGTTAAAGACCTTTGTTTAGTTAAGTAATTTAGTATAGAATATATTATTTACTACTAATGAATAGCATATAAAATAGTAACTGATGAAGCGTGTAAATAGCTTATCATGTGTAATATTAAAGGGGGAATTTCGCCAACTTCTGATGAAATGGCGAACTGAATGTTTCACAAATAACTATGGACTGAACATCAACAATCTAGGCAAATAGGTTAGATAAACGTAATCTACGACTCACCCGATGCTTCACCGATCATCAGCCTTCAGGCCTAAAGATGTAGGCACATCCGCTGCACGCACCAGTCCTGCGATTCTAGATAATCAGCCCAACAGTTGCACCGAACACAATATGTAAAGTCTACAATAGTTTCTCACTTCAAATATATTATGATAAGATGAGATCACGGCGAATAATTTTCAAAATTTCATTTGCGGATACTAATATATAACCGTTGCGGGGCAGCGAGAATAACAGAAACAAACACGGGAACTTCTCTTTCTTGTCTATCCCAAAAGTGGTGGCACGGCGTAGCGCCTTTTGGCCATCACTCCGAATCACAGAGTCCACACCAGGCGGCATCGCCGAGTACGTCTACCAAACCAGTATGCCAGTATTGTTGATGTGAAAATAGTAAAATATATATATGAAAAAGATGCGTCACCATGCTCCCCGCCTTGGAAGTTCTTGGAACTTTCAAAACAACAAATTAAGAAATCTAAATTTAACTAAATTAAAAAACGACACGATATGAGAAGCTACTAAAGTTACTGGTTAGGCAAAGGGTATAATTTTACAACTGGACGCCTTAAAAACCCTGTTCGTGTCTTTACCAGAGCAACCCGCACTATACCATCGGGTCCAGGAAAGACCTCCGTGATTATTCCTAAAGCCCAACACAAAGGAGGACTATCTTCCTGACCGATAAGGACTACGGTTCCTATTTCAACAGGATGTTCAGGAGTCGCCCATTTTTGCCTAACTTGCAACGTATGCAAATATTCTTGGTGCCATTTTTTCCAGTACGAACGGACCATAGAATCTAATAATTTTTTGCGGTTGTTTAAATTAACACTACCACTTGGAACGTCTGACGCGGGTAAATATTGTAATGGCGTAGACATTAAGAAATGAGCGGGAGTGATTACGTCAGGATACGGATCCGAAGATAAAACGCTTAGTGGACGCGAATTCATAACGCATCCAATCTGAGTGAGTACAGTTTGCAGTTCCTCATATGTTAGTAGCTGAGATCCAACCACTCTGTATAAATGAGTTTTCAAACTTTTTATGTTGGACTCCCATATACCACCAAAATGAGGAGCCCTGGGTGGAATCATTTTCCACTCGATCCGCCGACTAGCGAGTTCACTCTTTATAACGGCATTTTATTCCGCTCGCAATGTGAACTGATATAGTTCGTTGAGGTGAGACTTGGCCCCGACAAAGTTTGTCCCATTGTCGGAATATAAACACGTTACAGGACCACGAAGGGATATAAAACGTTTGAATGCCAACAAAAATTTATCAGATGTCAGATCAGACACCAGTTCGATATGCACTGCCTTTGTGACAAGACACACGAACAGGCATATGTATGCCTTTTGGGCTCTCTGTCCACGTCTGCGACAGAGCGTAATGCGTATGGGGCCTGCGTAGTCTACGCCAGTGTGCACGAAAGCTTTAGCCTCAGTAATGCGGTACGCTGGTAGATCTGTCATCATGGGGGTAGGATGCTTGGGGTTTACCCGAAAGCAGGAATTGCATTTGCGGATTAAATTTCTGATAACTGTTCTGGCATCTAATATCCAGAACCGCTGACGCAAAATTGACAGCAATAATTCAGAGCCAGTATGACAGTTCATGATATGAAAATGAATTATTATAAGATTAGTAACGTGGTCACGCTTAGGAAGTAGTACAGGGTGTTTAGACTCAAACCCTAGGTCAGAATGAGACAATCTGCCGCCTATACGAAGGATATTATTCTCATCTAAAAATATCGATAAATTGCGTAACCTTTTAGACGGCAAATGACCCTTTTTAATTAAAGAGATATCCTCGTAGAAATGAAGTTGTTGTACGGCACGTATCACAACTCGTTCAGCTATACTCAAATTATTAATAACATTATTCGAAATAGCGGAATTCAAAAGTTTTGCGAATTTTAAAACGTATACAACCACACGTAACAATTTATCCCACGACGAGATTCGTTGTGAGAGTTCATATACAATCGAAGGATCCCGGCTAACAGTACATGTAAGAGCCTTAGTCCGGAGCTCTGGTAATGCGTCACTCGGTGTGGGTAAAAACGGTTTCACCGGCCACTCTTCAACAGGAGATCGCAACCAAGAGGGACCATCCCACCACAAACCGTGAGAAATTAATTGTGACGGAAGCATGCCACGAGATAGGCAATCACTCGGATTTTCGATGCCAGATACGTGATAAAAAAATGACGCGGTGCTAAGTGCTCCTGACACTGAGCGACGCGGTTGCTCACAAAGATTGACCATCTATGAGGAGATGACGCAATCCACGAAAGCGCAATGGTGGAATCAGAAAATGCAAAAACATCGGCTATAGAACAGCGTTCTTCGTATGAACTACGGACGGTGTTAACTAATTTTGCCATCAGAAGCGCGGCACACAACTCTAAGCGAGCAAGTGTGGCAATTTTTGCCGGCGATACTTTCGATTTAGCACATAACAGCCGAACATTTATTTCTCCTGATGCGGAAGTTGTGTGTAAATATATCACAGCTCCATAGCCATTGAGGCTTGCTACTATATTTACCTTTGTGTTAGTGAAAACACCAATATGACGCGGAATTTGAACTTTACACAATAAGGGAAATTCTTGTGTCAGTAATGAAAAACGCTTAATTATATCTTCATGGGGACTATCGTCCCAACCGACTTTATCAAGCCATAATTCCTTAATTAGCAACTTCGCATAAAAAATTACAGGAGCTACTACTCCAAGTATGTCAAACAAGCGGGCTACCACCGAGAGTATGTTACGTTTTGTACACTTATCGTGTATTTGCGATATGGTTAACATGAAAACATCATTTGTAGGTTCCCATGATAACCCTAATACTTTAGAAATATTTTCGCAGCCATCCTTTATAAAGTCTACACTACCGAGATGCGAATGCGGGAGACTATTCATAACAGTTTCCGAGTTAGATTTCCACTTGACTAAATCAAAACCACCAGTTTTGAAGAAAGAAATTAATTCGCGTGAAAGACAAACAGCTATATCTTCGTCTTGGACTGAATGTACCAAATCGTCCATATACATTCTGGTCACTGCTACCTGAGCCGCTTCAGGAAAATGCAAACTATCAGTAGCCAAATGCCTAATAGTACGCATGGCTAAGAATGGGCTAGACTTGAGCCCAAAGGGGACCCTATTAAATTGAAAAGTACGGATCGGCTCCCTGTCAGTAAAGCGATACAAAATTTTTAAAAACTTGCGATCGGCCTCTGTTACGCCTACTTGTAAGTACATTTGCCGAATATCGGCATTTAATGCGATAGGAAATAAACGGAAATTTAATAAAAGTAAAAATAAATCAGCCTGTAGATTAGATCCTGTATAAAAGATGTCATTCAATGAGACACCTGTATGAGTCCTGGCACTTGCGTCCAACACAATTCGCGGCATGGGCTTGTCCGGGCGAACAACGGCGTGATGTGGTATGAAGTACCCATCACTAACATCAAATGTTACAATTTCGGAAAGGTAATTATTATCAATATATTCCTGAATGACCTTATCGTAATTTATTTTCAGGGACGGAGACTGTTTAAATTTCTTTTCGAGTGAATAAAGACGACGTTGAGCGGCAGCGTAAGAATTACCTAACTCCGTTATATTTTTACAGAATGGTAAGGCAACAGAATAACGTCCTTCACTAGTACGAGTGATGGAACTAGTAAATAAATTTTCGCATTCAGTGTCTTCGGGACTCAAGTAATGTTTAAGCGGTAATTCCTCCAACTCCCAAAACCTCTGCAAGTTGAAGGTAACCACGTCTCGCGCGACAGCGGAAAAGGAGGAAGAAGTGGCGTCGCCATGACGTGGGTAGTCCCCCATCAGGACATAACCCAAAGTTGTTTGCAACGCCGGCGGAGCGCGAGAACCCGAATCAATCTTATTCCCGAGATAGAGATAAGGAAAGAGTTGAGCACCAAGTATTAGATTAATATCACCCGGAATATTCCACGTAAGGTCAGCGAGCGGTAAATTATTCAAAAAACTAAAATCACCCTTATTTTCGATGAAATGTGACGGTAATTGATCTGTAATACAATCAACAACTAAAGCGTAAATATTATATTTACTGTGCGGATGAATGCGGGACTCGATATCAAAACGAACAAAACCATATATCGGTCGCGAAGATAAACCAACTCCTTTGACGAAAGAATTATTCAAAGGAATAATAGGTAAATTTAGTGACTTACAACAATCAAGAGTGATTAAATTATGTTGTGAACCGTTGTCAATAAGACAACGAATTAAAACACTGCTATTATCATTACATTTTGCAAATACATGCGCGGTTGACAAAAGTATCGTTGCATTATTACGCGCGCTATAAGATAAAAACGCGTTGTTATTATTATTACACGGCGCATGACTGCATGAACCAGGACCGCGCGATTCAGGCGAAGCGCTGACCGCGCACTCGCCGAGAGGCACGGAGTTCGCGACGACAGCCATCGAGGACGGCAGCGGCGACGGCGAAGAAGACGGCGACCGGTAAGACGCGGGCCGTGATAACCGCGAACCATCTTCACATTGAACTACGCCGACGGCATCCTTTGTCAGTATATGAACGTTTGATACGGTAGGTTGCTTCGCATCAAAATGCAAAAATGTATGATGACGTTTACTACATGATTTACAAACCGAAGCGGAATTACAATTAGAAACAGTATGCGATAAACTCAAACAATTTAAGCAGCCATGTTGCGACTTAATAAAATCGAACCTATCTCTGACAGAAAGGGCATTTTTAAATTTGTTACAAAGATAAAGTTGTAAATGATCGGTGCCATCACATAACGCACACTTTTGTGATCTCAAGCTAGTCGACGGTTCGTTGCGTGATACGAACGTCTTATAAGTATTTTGTGAACGCAGGGCAGGCTTATTACCAGTCACTAAAGAACGTGAACTAGAATTATTATTATTATAACGTTCCAAAATCTTGACCTGATCTTGAATAAAAGAGATTAAATCTGTATAAGAAGGAATTTCAATATTTCTAACTGATAACTCAAATGCTTGAATAGTTGTTGTGTCAAGTTTTCTCAAGCCACAATATAATAATAAGAAGTCAGTCAAATCTGAAATGTCTAATTGTTTTAATGCGGAAATCGAAGCGGAATAATTTTCAACAAACGAATCTAAACTATTTTTTGAAATATTGCAATTCTTTAATTCAAAAATATTATTCAAATAATGTGTGCCTAATGCGCGTTTATCTTGGAATTTCTTGACTAAACTATTCCATATTATGTCATAAGTGTCACCGGTAGGTACGATACCTGCCGTGACCTTTAATGCAGAGTGCGTTAATTTGCCTACTAAGTATTGCACCCGTTGCGAGTTAGACAGTCGAGCGTTGTCATGAATATTCGCCCTAAACGACTCATAAAAAATCGGCCAATTTTCCGTACGACCGTCAAACGAAGGTAATTCTATCGGTGGTAATTTTATGTCTACATTGCCTTTATGCGACCTTACAGTACTGGGTCGCTCGAAGAATTGACAATAATCCTATTACGTGCACTTTTGATGCGGATATACAAATCTTGACAAGATTCAAAAGCCGAGTAGTCTGGCTTTGCTTCGGAATCCAAGTTTAATTGAATCTCGTTAATGTCATCAATCAAACTTTCATATTTACTAAACAAAGAATCGATCGTTTCCGTCTCAGTTATTATTAATATTTCAACTTTCGATTCGAGGTCAAGGGATAATTTTCCCTTGACCTCGAATCGAAAGTTGAAATATTTTTCGTTAAATCAAATAAATGGTTGAAACGTGCAAATGCCGATTCCTTTTTACATTGTAGCAAAGATAATTTATTTTCTAATTGTTTGTGAGACATTTTATCTTTATACTAATGCAAAAAAATCGAAAATGTAATTTAAAATATTATTTACGAAAATGCATATAAAATTTGTATTTTCGCAATATGGCGGGAGCGGTGATGCGGTCTAAGTTGAGAGTTATGCCAATAAGTACGCAAATCCTACTCTAACTTAGCAAAAGATATATAATAATTAATTAAATGAATATGCGGAAGCTAGAACAATATCCTAGGCTCTAGAAGGACCAATAAGAAATGATGAAGCGTGTAAATAGCTTATCATGTGTAATATTAAAGGGGGAATTTCGCCAACTTCTGATGAAATGGCGAACTGAATGTTTCACAAATAACTATGGACTGAACATCAACAATCTAGGCAAATAGGTCAGATAAACGTAATCTACGACTCACCCGATGCTTCACCGATCATCAGCCTTCAGGCCTAAAGATGTAGGCACATCCGCTGCACGCACCAGTCCTGCGATTCTAGATAATCAGCCCAACAGTTGCACCGAACACAATATGTAAAGTCTACAATAGTTTCTCACTTCAAATATATTATGATAAGATGAGATCACGGCGAATAATTTTCAAAATTTCATTTGCGGATACTAATATATAACCGTTGCGGGGCAGCGAGAATAACAGAAACAAACACGGGAACTTCTCTTTCTTGTCTATCCCAAAAGTGGTGGCACGGCGTAGCGCCTTTCGGCCATCACTCCGAATCACAGAGTCCACACCAGGCGGCATCGCCGAGTACGTCTACCAAACCAGTATGCCAGTATTGTTGATGTGAAAATAGTAAAATATATATATGAAAAAGATGCGTCACCAGTAACATTATATTTTGTAACATTGAAAACATAATTATCACTTTGATTTTGTTATTATTTGAGTAAGGGGAAGTGTTGATATTGTACTCAAATATTGAACGCAACCTTGTGGCTGACCGCTACAATAGAATGTTATATTTTTTAAGCTATGTTAATTTTTTTTCTCTTTAAGATGATTTTGCTGAATAGATGGTACGTTTCTTTTGTCATTTGAGATTTTTTATTTATTTGGCCCATATTCCAACAAAAACATATATGATGTACATTACCATGCAAACTTCCACTGAAAATTGGTTTGAACGAGATCTAGTAAGTAGTTTTTTTAATACGTCATAAATCGTACAGAACCCTTCATGGGGTACATCGTTAGACTGTTTTGTCGTTGATGTGCGCGCCCACATACATTCAAAAGGGAAGCCGACAAACGTTAGTCAGACTTGTCGCCATGCAGATCTTGTAGGTATGAAACAATTTAGTCTACGAGACGTTTTGTTTGAAGTATGCGCGTCTTCATTATTTTTGTAAAGCGATAGTCCGTCTTAAGACTGTCTTGACTATAATCTGCGCTCAGCCTAAGTTTCGAAAAACTCCTCTCGCATAATGCAACCGAGATGCAAATGGTCAAGAGGTATTGAAGTATAAGCGATATACACGATTCACTGAAGTCAGTGAATCTAGAATTTCTAGCTACATTATTACCCTAGAGCGCTAATTGGTCACCTACAAGCCCCATTTGGGGGTAATAAGGACCTACTTACCGAACATGACAGATGTAAAACAAATTTAAATTAAGAAAATAAAGCAAATTAAAAAAGCTGCTGTTCCATACATCTTGAACCTACTGAACTAGCCAGATGCATGGAAGAGCTGATTTTTTCATATTCATATTCATTTATTGACTCACAAACATAGGTACATCACAGCCTGTTCGACTGACATTCTGGACCTGGTGGACGACTGGAGAGTGGATGAGGGCCTTACCAGCTCGGATCACAACGGCATTATCTTCAAAATTAATTTAACTAGATCAAAAGGAATTAAAATCTTAAGGACCACAAGAATTTATAATACTAAGAAGGCAAACTGGTCTCAATTTCGTGAGAAACTGAGATTAGCTATGCAGAACAAAAACATTAACAAACAAACAATAGAGACAATAAATGATAAAACAAAATTAGAAAGCATCGTAAATGACTACGTTGGAATTATCACACAAACCTGTTCGGGAACCATACCTTTAAAAAATACAAAAGAAATACTTACTTTGCCGTGGTGGTCCGAGAGTCTGGCGAAGCTGAAGAAGGAGTACGTCATCAGAAAAAGGAGAGTCCAAAACGCTGCACCTGTCCGTAGATCGAGGGTTGTTGAGGAATACCTGAAACATAAAGAAGAGTATGAGAAGGAGGTTAAAAAAGCGCAGGTTGAGAGTTGGAGGGAGTTCTGTGGGAAGCAGGATCGTGAAGGTGTGTGGGAGGGGATCTACCGGGTCATAACGAGGACATCGCGGAGGGAGGAGGAGCGACTGCTGGAGGAGGACGGGAAGGCTCTGGACGCAAAGGAGTCCGTTTGGCTGTTGGCGAAAACATTTTATCCGGAAGATGGATTGATAGGAGAAAAGGAAGATCATCGTCGAATTAGAGACTTAGCAGCGAGAGTGAATGCCGGTGAACAAGCTGAACCCTGCGATCCGCCATTCACGCTCAGAGAACTCGGCATGGCGATCCGGTCCTTTAATCCCAAAAAAGCTCCCGGTGAAGATGGTCTCACAGCCGATATTTGTAGTAAAGCTATTGAATGTGATCCGCAGGTCTTCTTGGCGTTGTTAAACAGCTGTCTGGTGCACCATCTATTCCCAAGGGTATGGAAGAGGGCCACAGTGGTTATCTTAAAGAAGCCGGGCAGAGAAAATTACAGTGTCCCTAAAGCGTATCGGCCGATTGGGCTTTTGCCGATACTGGGGAAGATTTATGAAAAGATGCTGGTGGCTCGCCTTAAATTCCACCTATTGCCTGGCATGAGTACCCGCCAATACGGTTTCATGCCTCAAAGGAGCACCGAAGACTCCCTCTATACCCTGATGCGCCAAATACATGAAAGATTAGATCAGAAACTGATTGTCACGATGGTATCGCTGGATATAGAGGGAGCCTTCGACAGTGCCTGGTGGCCGGCCATAAGAGTCAGGTTGGCGGAAGAAAAGTGTCCAGTCAACATAAGGCGAGTCTTCGACAGCTACTTGATGGAGCGCAGCGTAACTGTTCGCTATTGTGGGGAGGAGATCACGGTCTCCACAAACAGGGGATGCGTCCAGGGTTCCATCGCGGGTCCAATTCTTTGGAATCTATTGCTGGATCACCTTCTAAAGAGCCTGGAAAGTAGAGGTGATTACTGCCAAGCTTTTGCGGACGATGTGGTCCTCATATTCTCCGGAAAAACGGCGTCGGAGATCGAAAGGCGGGCCAACGCCACCCTCGCACATGTTTTGGAGTGGGGTGTCAAAAACAAGCTGAAGTTTTCTCCTGGCAAGACCAATGCAATGGTCATAACCAGGAAGCTGAAGTTTGACACACCACGCTTGAACATGGGCGGGGTTGACGTTGCACTATCTGACGAAATCAAACTGCTGGGGCTCACCATTGATAAAGGGCTGACGTTTAACACCCACGTAATTAACGTCTGCAAAAAGGCTATTGCCATTAGCAAGCAGCTGACACGCTCAGCCCGAGTCAGCTGGGGCCTCCATCCCGAGGTTGTGAGGACCATATACGTCGCGACAGTTGAGCCGGTTATAATGTATGCCGCCGCCGCCTGGGCTCCAGCCGTCTCCAAACTGGGAGTGATAAAACACTTGAGCGCTGTACAAAGGAGCCTCGCCCAAAAAATATGTAAGGCCTACCGTACGGTATCCCTAAACTCTGCGCTAGTTCTGGCTGGGATACTCCCATTAGACCTCCGGATCCGTGAGGCAGCATCACTTTACGAGGCCAAGAGGGGGATACCCCAGCCGGAGCTGGCAGACAGAGAGGTAGAGTGCATGGCTTCAGCGATTGAAGTTCCTCACCCAGCTAACTATACGTGCCTTGAGTTCAAAATCCTGGTAGACCAAGAACAGCTTGACGCAAACAGCGATTATGCTGTACGTATTTTTACTGATGGCAGCAAGATTGAGGACAAGGTCGGTGCTGCGCTATCCCTGTGGAATAGCCACGCCGAAACGAAAGCTATCAAACTTTGCTTGCCATCCTACTGCACCGTTTACCAGGCTGAACTCTTGGCTGTATGTAAAGCAACTGAGGAGATACTCCGGCGGAAGGAGAAATCCTTCGGAGTGTACAGCGACTCCATGTCCGCCCTCCAGACGATCACCGGTCTGAACTGCCTCCACCCGTTAGCCGTTAAAACCAGGGGAAACCTGAGATCTGCATCCCGCCAAGGCAAAACTGTCGTCTTGCATTGGATTAAGGCTCACGCGGGACTGGCTGGCAACGAGAGGGCGGATGAACTGGCAAAAGAGGCGGCTCTTAACACCAAGAGGAAGCCCAAGTATGATCTGTGTCCGGTCTCATTCGTCAAGCGATGTATCCGTATGCGCTCGCTTGACGAATGGAACCAGAGATACAGGTCAAGTGACACTGGAGCAGTTACTAAAGCTTTCTTTCCCGACGCGACGGCGGCATACAGTGTGATTCGAAAGATCGAGCTGGACGGCGTAATCACCCAGGTCTTGACGGGTCACGGCGGGTTCTCTGGGTACCTGTATCGCTTCAAGTGCAAGGAGAACCCGTCGTGCCTCTGCGACCCAGATGTCGAAGAGACCGTGCTCCACCTCATCACTGAGTGTCCCGTTTTTAGCAGGCAGAGACACGACCTGGAAATGTGCATAAATGACAAAATCACACAAAGCCATATACCAGACATAATGACTCGCAAAAATAGAGACAGGTTTCTCACATATTGCAAAGGCATAGCAATTAATATAATAAAAAGAAATAAAACTTGAAGCGTCACCAAAAAAAAAAAAAAAAAAACGAGGATATGAAAAGATAAATGAATAAATAATGCCTTAAAAACGGCTCCGATTACGTCGGAGGTAGAATTGTAAAAAAAAAAAAAAAAAAAAAAACATAGGTACATTGATGTTTAAATTAAGCTAATAAGTTCAGCTATGTTTTACCTTTTTGGCATACGAGTATAATTGTCTGAAAAGTAGTACTTATTCGATAACCAGAAATTAAACTTAAACATTACACTACTATTTACAGATGAGATAACAATGAAATTCGAATTACTTATACAAAATTAATGTCAAGAATTATTAATAATAGAATATAATGAAAGATTAAAATAATGTCAAGTTAACAAATTAAACCAATTAGATTCATTAATACTACCTAAGTCGAGAAGATTAAAAGAATGTCAAGTAACAGATTAAATTAATACTAAACTAGATTCAATAATAATACTTAAGTCGAATGTCAAAATAATTATAATAATAATGTCAATTTCATGTGAATCATTCGTCATTACATTACATACTTATATGTCTATACTAAAGTTAAAATTTATCTTTTAAAAATTTTTTCGCGATTTCAAGGTTGGTCCCATGGTACAACCTGTAGGCCTACTCTTGAACCATTTCCAATCGATTGGCATTGAGATTGTGATTTTTTGTACGCTTGTTTTTCCACATTAGCACAAAATTGGAACCGTATTGTGGTGATTTTGAGTGAACTAAACTCGGTGCTATCTAATTTTCTCAAAATACGGATCCACTTTGTCGCTAGTGTTGCTAAATAAGCGTACGAAAAATCTCAATCTCAATGGCGATCGATTGGATTTGGTTCAAGAGTAACCCTACTGTTCAGGTTGCTTGTCTGAACAAGCGCACAATATTTGTCTCCTGATTAGAAAGTAATTTGTACTAATATTATAATGCTGAAGTTTGTGTTTGTTTGATTATTTGTTTGGTTGAATGCGCTAATCTCAGGAACTACTGATTTAAACTGAAAAATTCTTTTTGTGTTGGATAGTTCATTTATCGAGGAAGGTTATAGGCTATATAATATCACGCTACGACCAATAGGAGCTGAGTATCAATGAAAAATGTTGCAAAAACGGGAAAAAAATGACGAAACGTAGTTCGTGGGCACAGCTAGTGCTGTATATTTTTGACTAATCGACCAGTTCCCATCATATAGTGAAACTTTTAGAAGATTTTACCATCACTTGCCATCAAGTAAGATGAAGGCCAGTAGTTAGTCATAGGAAAAAAGTAGAATTGAAAAAATGAATCTGTTTTATGTAATTTTATTAATTTCTAACTATAAGATGAAATTAGGCTCAGTGGTAGATTTAAGCCCATCAGTCCATGTAGATAGTTTGAAACTTACCTTCGTCTTGTTCGAGCGAGTAAGTTGTTAAATCAGAACAAGATGTTAATTGAGGAAATCGTCTTTCAAAAAAAAAATGAAAATTTTAAATGGAAGCCACATTTGATACATAAAAAATATCTGTGTTGACGACAGTTCGAAGTGCCGGGGACCCAGAACTAAGCAGCGGACGTCGGCGAAGCCTATGCGCGCCCCATTCCCCACGAATCGCGTCATAAATTAATTCGGACCCTTTGATTGGTCCGCGGGCGGGATGTCCCCCCGCGGACCAAGGGATAGCTTATAAATATAGGGCCAAATTCTGTAAAACTGTAGTCAGTTGTAGTCGGTTAGTGGAAGTCGTCTTGAGAAGAAGTAAATAAAGCTCCAAAGTTATCAATCGAGAAACCAGCGTTTAAGTCAGCTAGTACCTACAATCTGTATATCTGACTCTACTAATATTTTACAGAGAACAGATTTTTGTATGTTTGTACCTTTGTTTATGATGATAATTAAGAAACTCAAAAGCTACTGGACCGATTTGAAAAATTCCTTCACTAATAGAACGCTACATTATCACTGAGTAAACATAGGCTATTTAATTGTATTTCTTCCGGAAAAATAAATAATTTCCACGGGATAAACCAAAATCACGCGTGCGAGGCTGCGAGCGGCAAGCTAGTTTTTAAAGTGAAACCTTATTTTACATCGCCTCAAATTTTTTCGTCCTTCTATCGCATGTCACATTACACCAAAACATAAGCGGTCTTATTACAAAACCTGGTTTAAACCTGGTCTAAAGTTAGTCTTGGTTCAAACGTAGTGCGCTTTTACTTGTGTCAATATACATAGATAGAGACAGCGTCAACTAACTAACTTTAGTCCATGTTTTGTAATAAGACGGAAGATCTTTAATTTCACAACTTTATATACGAGTAGGTCAAGATTCGTCCTATGCGTTAGAGCTACGTCTTTAAGAGGATTGTGAAGCTGTAAATTTTCATACAAAAAGCGATAACGCTTTTCTCCCTCTAAACATAGTCCAATTTTCATAATTTTTGGAAATCTTGTAGATATAATGAAAAACTAGGTTTGTACGTTTTGATTTTGAAGAAATATTGCTCAGAATATAAGTTATTAGCATCTAAATATCTATATTTTCGACTTAAAAACTACCTTGAGCATTTTTGTCTTTTTTTGACTAAATTATACTCAATTACAAAAAAAGCAAAACGTACAAACATAGATTAAGGTATGCTGAATCTAATGAGACCAAAAGCGTCTAATTTCATAAAGGTTTAGGGGGGTAAAACAGTTATCGCCCGAAACAATATTTCAAACAGGAATTGTAGGCAATTTCGACCATTTCTTGCAACTCTCTCTATCGCACGATACGGGTCGGGGGCAGGGGTACAATGTCGTGATAGTGATGTGACATAATGTTATCGTAGTTATTGTCGCCTAGGGAGGAGAAAGTAATATCGATATATCGATCAATTAATCGTGAAAGTTATTACTCAAGTCGGAACTATTAATCTTCACAAATACCTTATACATGAAAAAGTCAATATCTTTTTGAATACGTTTATTGATTTTAGTGTTTTATTTTAAAGATTTTATTTCAATACAAATTTCCTTATTTAAGGGTTAGCAGCCTGTAACTTCACTCGTCTGTTAACTTTACTGTAAATTCCCAAAACCAAAAAAGGAAAAAAATGTAAGTATGTAAGTAGTTGTTTGTTATAATAAATATGTGCCTTAGAGAAACCAACTCAAAATAAATTCGTATTTTGTTTCTTGTGATAGGTATGCTATATGCAGTCATAATGGAACTCGGCAAGAACGACAAAAGTCCCCAGGGGGTATCAGTCCCCCCCGTAGGACCGCGCGAGGCGGCTGCGGGCAGCCAGGCGTATCTGGGGCTGGCTAACCCGAGTTCCACCCTTCCTAAAGAATGCGAACCCGTTAAGAGCGGGCCACCACCGGTATCCGGGCCGGCTGGTGGAAATTCCATCCATGTGACCGAGGCGGCAGGAGAGTTCCAACCCCCGACGGCGGTTCCCGGGTCGTCGAGGGGTAAAAATGCGACCGGACGAAAAGGAGGGAGAAGAAGGGTAGGGATATCTGACGTGATGTTGGATTACAACGCGCCGGATATTTTTCCTATCTCTGGGGAATCGGACTGTTTGTCCGAAACCTCATCTATGATGAGTACCGACAGCGGAACTAACACCCACTCCGCTCGTCGGAAGAGGAGCCGTGAAGATGCAGGAGACAGCGACGATCCTTCTTTTGAAGATGTTCCGCTGCCTTCCCTTCGAACATCGAAGCCCAAAGGGAAGAGAGGAAGAGGCCGCCCACCAACCACTGGTGAGTACGTGGGGCTGGCCAAAGCAAAGGCGGAGTACCTTAGGCAGGAGCGCCTGGAACTACAACTGCAGGCGGAGAGGGAACTCTTGGCTATGCCAATGGAGCCCCGGAGCACACGACGCACAGCTCCCGCACCAACACCGACGTCAGTTGTGCTATCCCCTCTGGAGGAGAGCGGAAGCGACGACCCTACGCTCACTGTCACCGAGCGTATGGGTCGGGCAATTGAAGTTATTATCTTCGTTGCGGAAAGGTCCTCTAATTTAAAAGGGACCTTCGTCAACAAGCTGAAGAAGGCGGCAGCGAGCCTTCGGGAAGACGCGAGGACGCTAGCGGCGCGCACTGTCTCGGACGAGACGGAGCGCCTGCTGCAGGCGAACCGCCGTTTAGAAGCCGACCTCAAGGCCCAGAAGGCCAGGATCGCCGAACTAGAGGCGAAGATGAGAGACCTTCAGGGGAGGAGTCTACCACCACATCCCCCCTCAACGAACCCGGACGAGACACTAGCTCTTCATAACATCGAAGAGCTAGAAAACAGGTTGATGGGGCGCATGGTTGCGCGACTCAATGCCAGGCTCGAGGGGTTAGAGCCTAGGCTGAACCCCGAGCCGCGCCTGCGCCCCTCCCTGAACCACGAGAGACGAGCCGAGAAGAACATCTCTCCCGCGGCCGTCCTAACGACGAATGCACCCGCTGCGCCCACAGCTCGCAAGCACGCTACGAAAAGCGCTCCCTCTGCGCTCGCGACTTCTCCGAGCAGGCGCAAACCACCTCGAAGGAGGAAACCTGCTGTGGAAAATACCGTAGCGAGGGAGCCATGCATACTTCCAGCGGCCCCATCCGACACGGAGGAGGCCTGGACCATGGTGGTGAAGCGCGGCCGGCGGAAGCGACAGAGAGGGGATGGCATACCAGCAGCCACCACAATGCCGAAGCAGCCTCCTCCTCCCAAGAAGAAGAAGGCTCCTCCTCGGCAGCCTAAACTGCGTTCGCAGAAAACGGCGGCAGTGGTGCTGTCACTGCAGCCAGGTGCCGAGGAGAAAGGCCATTCATATGCCGGGGTGATTGCGGCCGCCAGAGCCAAGGTAAACCTCGCGGAGCTGAACATAGAGGGTGTCCAGTTCCGTAGGTCTTTGACTGGGGCGGCCGTAATCCTCGTCACGGGCGACGAGAAAGACGCAAGCGCGGTCAACCTTGCCGTCGCCCTTAAAAGGGTAGTCGACCCGACTGTCGCGCGGGTCACCGTTCCCACCAAGATGGTGGAGATGTTGGTTTCCGGACTGGACGAATCCGTCCAGCCGGAAGAGCTAAAAGAGGCACTCGCAAAGACCGGCGAGTGCCAAGTTGAGGAGGTCCGGGTGGGGGAGATCCGCCAGGGCCGCTACACCATGGGCACGGCGTGGATGTGCTGCCCGGTGGAAGCGGCCAAGAAGATAGCCTCCGCCAAGAGGTTGCTGGTGGGATGGTCCGCCGCTAAGGTGAAGCTCCTCCAGCCCCGTGAAATGAGGTGCTTCAGGTGCTTCGAGTCGGGGCACCTGAGAGTAGATTGCAGGGCGGAGATGGACCGGAGTGCACTCTGCTACCGGTGCGGGGATGCAGGGCACAGGGCGTCGACGTGCTCGTCGAAGCCTAAATGCCCATTATGTACGGCGGCTGGGAAACCGGCGGACCACCGCCTTGGGGGTAAGACCTGCTCTGCCCCCAAGGCAAAAATCAATAGGAGAAGGAGGAGGGCAGCGCCAAATAGGCCACCCAAAACCTCCGGAGGGACGGAGATGGAGGTGACCGAGGACGTAGTCGGGGCCCCCATCATACAAGAGGAGGCGGCCGCGGGAGGGGATCCCCTCGATATAAGTGGTAACCAACCCCAGGGCACCTAGTGCTGGGATATTTCGGGGTGAAGAGTGGCGCACAACACCAGCGCCGCTGACAAAGCAGCTGAGCTACACGCCCTAGGCGTAGCGGGAGTCCGGAAACGGGCGCATTCACGGGCAGGGGGTCAGCGGGAACAAGGCCTCGCTGTTGTCCCCTTCCCCCTGTCTTGTGACGGACGGAGAAGCTGCGGGGGGTTTTTAGTGGGTAGGACCGGGCCGAGTTCGGCCTGGGGAGTCCCACATATCCTCGTGGTTTGGCTCG
Organism: Schoenobius gigantellus; assembly: GCA_963935595.1. Classification (NCBI taxonomy): domain Eukaryota; kingdom Metazoa; phylum Arthropoda; class Insecta; order Lepidoptera; family Crambidae; genus Schoenobius; species Schoenobius gigantellus. Next base: position 13,060,785 of record OZ012542.1, on the reverse strand, counting down.
ACCACGAGGAATGCGTAAAAGCATTTTCCCCCTTCCAAAAAAAAAAAAAAAAAAAAAGGTATTTGTTATGCAATGTATGAAGTTGGAGCAGCTAAAAACGTATAATAGACTATGCAAGTAGTGTTATTTTTAATATTATTTTATTTGAATTTTATTCCTCTAAAGCTGGGCTCTAAGGTTTTACTCGCGTTATGTAATCTACGATTGTATAAAAAATACAAACGACAAAGTACCTAAATAATATACGAGTATGTAGGGTAGGCAGGGTAGGCATATATGGGAAGAAGGCACCCTTCGTACGGTTTTGAAGTTTTTTTTTTAATTTAACTATAAAATTTAAAGCAGCTGATTACATATACTAATAGGTATTTTTTAACCGACTTCAAAAAAGGAGTTTCTCAATTCGATGCGTATGTTTTTTTTGTGTATGTTACGCGATTACGCCGCCAATTGCAGACCGATTTTCAAAAATTATTTTTGTATTCTCAAGATTATACTCCAATGGTGGTCCCACGGTTACCAAAGTTAGGATCTGATGATGGGATCCCATAAAAATGGAGGGAAATCCTTAAATTTATAGGTGCGTCCAACGTGTTTTTTTTTATAAAAACGTCGCCCCACACTAGGATTTTCTCCTGTGTCGTGGGTGCAGTTACAAACATAGAATATCACATGCACATACGCCCAGACCACCGACAGAAAGCCCGGAACAAATTTCTGTAGGCCATACAAAACATCTGTCCCGTGCGGGAATCGAACCCGCGACCTGTTGCGCAGTAGGCGATCGCTCGACCTCTGCGCTAACCGTGTCAACCGTTTTGTGTGTATGTTACGTGATTACTCCGCCAATTGTGGACCGATTTTCAAAATTCTTTTTGTATTCGGTAGAGTATACTCCTAGAGTGGTCCCTAGTTCACCAAAGTCAGGTTCTGATGATGGGATCCTATGAAAATCGAGGGATACCCTAATTTAATTAGGGTTTCTTTCACTAAAAAGTTAAAAAAAATATTTTACAAAAAATAAAAACTGACTTCAAAAACACTGAAAAGTTAAAAACAACATTACATTTCTATATTGAAGTCGGTGCCAAACGATGATCTCCTAGAAAGTCTTAAAATTTGGCACTGTCTTCAATAATGATGTGTGATGTTGTCTGTACCTATTCTTATATTATTTCTAACTTTTCAGTGTTTTTGTAGTCTGGACGGACCTCCCGATCAACATCCGGTGGCCTCAACCACTAGACCACGGAGGTGGTAAAAATTAGAATTCTAAGACTATTAGTATAACTACCCAAGATTAGTGTATAAAAATGAGAGGTATTTTTTATTTGATGCATAATTATTACTTTATATTTTTTAAATCCCTGCTCCTATTTAGTTTGTATGTAAAAGTATTAATTTATCTATCTAAAATAATAGATTTTTTGTTATTTATTTTTAAGTTAACAAGAGGTTTGTTCTTGTTTAAACAATTGTAAATGTCATTTTATGTTTAGTGTTTATTTTTTTCATAAAAGGATCCATTATTGATTCACATCTCAAATGAAAATCATTTTAATTCAGTATAACACTCATCTTACAAAAAGTCATTTTCTTTAGACAGGTAAATGTAGGTACGATAGATAAGTACTTTCATAACAAATAACAGCTCAGTTCTATAAAGTAGGACTTGGTAGGGATACCAAGTAAGTGCCTACATTATAAATTTCAAAGGAATACTGAAATAATTTACTTATCTACTAAAATATTATAAAGAAAGAAGATTTGTATTTTTGTTTGTAATGAATAAACTCAAAAACTAGCTCACTGGGAAGTCTCGGCGTAATCATTGTTAAAATGATTTTTAGAAATAAAGCTATTTTTATTTATTATATTTTTTATTTTTAAAAACTACTAGGCTGATTTAAAAAAAAATTGACTAATTGAATGCTACATTATCACTGAGTAATATAAGGTTATAAAATAATTTTTCATACGGGAAAAGAAAATTCCCTCACGAAAAACGAAAATAACGAAGGCAAAGTTGCGAGCGGAAAGGCAGTCAGGAATACCTAAGCAACGCAAAACATTACAAACGGTAAAATAATGATCACGAGTTCTCGCGCCGAGGAGTCGCGCGCTGCTGTCGTTGTGTGCGTGAGAATTTGCGCGTGTTGTGTTTGTGGTGTAAACGCCAGACGGGAGGCCGAGCGGTGTGAAACAGATAGCATTTTAGAAAATACCTACTCGCGCCGCGCACGATTACTTCACAATTCTCTTAAATCTGTGTTACAGTGGTTCGTCCGGTGTAGAACGTTGTTTTTTTTCATAAATTTGTTTTTTTACTATATTGTTTTTTGCTTTTTTGTTTATTTTATTATTTTTTATATAACTTTTGTTTTTTTTTTTTATAATTTTCTTTCAGAAGAAAAAGATTTAAGTTATATAAAACCACACAATATTTTTAATAATGTTAATTTTGTCCGTGCGGTGACGAATGTAGAATATACGTTGTGCCGCTCTCTTTCTTCCTGTGGATGTCGCAAGAGTCGACCAAGTTTACTACGATTATTTCTCTGCGAAGAGACGAAAAATTCTTAAACAAAACTCTACAGGAACACTTTGCTTTCTTTGGCGAGAGACCCGTCCGTACAGTATATGGGTTAGTTAGGGTAATAATATTTTTTAATTAAGATGCATTTCACAATATTCGTAAAAAAATTACAAAAATAAAACCGACTTCAAAACCACCAAAAATTGTAATAAATAATTGTTATAGGAATTCATACAACGACACAGTTTTATATTGAAATTGGTGCCAAATTTTGACAAGTACTTTCATTAATTTTATTGTTGTTACATTTTTAAGACTTTTAGGTCATAGCTTGGCAACCACTCAATATAAAACTGTGATGTTGCATGTTATATTATTTATGACTTTTGTTTTTGAAGTTGGTTTTATTTTTTGCAACAGTACCTACATCACGATGAAAGTGTGGTATGTCTATACTAATATTATAAAGAGGAAAACTTTGTTTGTTTGGTTGTAATCTACTGGATCGTTTTTCAAAATTCTTTCACCATTCGAAAGTTACGATATCCACGAGTAACATAGGCTAAATTTTATTTTGAAAAAAAAAAATAGTGTTCCGTAAGATATTTGGGTTTTTCGGACACAAGGTGTAAAAAATCAACCAGGAAAGTTACTTATTTTGCGTACGCTGCCTAAACTATAAAAGATAGAACCATAAAATGTTCTAATTAATTGTAGATCTTATAAATATCTATAAAAAAGTCCGCGACACACTATACCTATCTATATCGAGTGAGGCACAACAACCATTTTTTTATTTAAAAATCTTGAATTTTTTTTTATTACATTTAAACGCATTTATTTTTCTCATGCTATTAATCCTTATCAAAATAAATTATTTCATCACTAAGTACAGTTTATGTAGATAATATTTAGTCTTTGAATGATTAAAATTGCGCGTTTGGTTTTGAAGTTATGGCGAAATTAAAATATTACGATTTCTGCTGCACGGCCCGTTGCGAAGTGAGCGTCACCAAGGCGGGGGTGCGCGTGCGGGAGGTTATGGAATAAAATGGAGGAAAAAATTAAACACTGTGTTAAGCATTTTGATGGCGAAACGTAGTTCGCGGGCACAGCTAGTTGGTTATAACTCACGAAGCGGAATTTCAGCCGAGCCGAAGGCAAGGGCGTAATTGAGCCGAGTGTGTATTATAACCAATATACGCAGTACGCACGTATAACGTACGACGTTTTTCAACACACTTATGAGGAAAAATACCAAAAAAACTGATTTTTTTAATTAAATAATACAAATCATTGTTATTTGTAGACAAACTAAATAATGTTATGAAAATAATCGTTTAAAAATCTTTTAGCTTTTAAAAAATATAGTACATTACTGGCGTGGCTGGCAAGTGCAGCATTGCCGGACTCTGTGATGCGTGCCTCGGCTATAATACATGCGTGTTTTATGAGCTGCTTTATGTATCTAAAATCGGTAAAATTAGATCCACTTTAAGAGCAAGTGTGTTTAAAAAAATATTTTAATTTTTTTAGTTAATTTAATACATGCGTATTTGAATTTAAGTCAAGGCAAACGCCAGAATAACTTAAATTAAAACGTCTTACGCTCTAAATAATAATAAAAGAACTATCCCCTTATACTCTTAACCTACCAGGAATCTTCCATCATTAGCTCAGGTTCATAATATGATAACTACTAGATGCAATTACCTACATATATTCAACAAAAGTATGAAACACGTTGGACGTGTCTTTGAAATTTAAGGATTTCTCTCGATTTTCATGGGATCTCATCATCAGATCATGACATGACATGGTGACAACGGGACCACCTATATTCCTACATAATTATATTCAACAAAAGTATAAAACACGTTGGACGTGCCTTTGAAATTTAAGAATTTCCCTCGATTTTCATGGGATCTCATCATCAGATCATGACATGGTGACAATGTAACCACCATGAGGGTAGATTCTTTACAAACAGAATTTTTAAAAACGGCCCGCAAATGGGGAGTGAACATATATTAAAAAAACCGGCCAAGTGCGTGTCGGGCCACGCGCAGTGTAGTGTTCCGTAGTTGCAAATGCCAACTTTGAGTTCACACTCACACCTCACAACATGTTGCTATTAAATTAGGCATTATTATTATTATTAAAGCTGCAATGATTTTATATTTCCTTAACTTCACGCGGTTCGTAAATTTATATCCAGTAAGTACTAATGTTCAATGAAATTTAGTTTTCCGAGTACATTTTATAAGTTGATCTTCTATAACTTTTTAGTTTGTACTTAATACTCAACTCTGATAGTTTCCCTTTAAACTTCATTATATACACGGTGTTTCATAATAACCAATAATAATAATAAAAAAAAAAATAAAAAGCTTTATTTTCTCTTCACAGTAAATATAAACATTAGGTTTCTATAACTAGAAGTTGTGGAAGAGACTAGTTCCTGAAATAGATTCCAGAGGAAACTGAACTACAGGTTACTAGGCCCCACCTGCAGATAACCCTTAAGGAGATCCTAGTGATGACAATTTGGCAATAAAATAATACGAATGAATGTGTATGTACGTGTGTAAGTGTTTGTTTGGTGTGTATATTTAAGTGGTAGAGTAAGTGCGTGTGCGAGTGTGATGTGTGTGTGTGTGTGTGTGGGTAATGTTCGAAAGGGGTTTAGTATGCTATTTCCCAAGGGAGGAAAGTGGACGAGAACAGGTTTTTTTTAGGTGTTTGGTAGCGAAGGACAAATATGCGCCATTTCGTGATCAAGCTCGGAGTTACCGTATGGGTGCGAGGAGATTTTCCGTTTCTGTGTAGTCCAATGTTTTTAAATATTCCGTTATTAAGGTTTTGAAACCGAATGTGTGGAGAGGGTATATGTTGAGCCGTTTGTTAATTTTGTTATAGAGGTAGGGTCCGAGGAAGCAGAAAAAGTTATGTGAAGTTGCTGTTCTATGTAGTTGGGCTGGGCAGACATATCCCTTCCTTCTTTTATCACTTAACAGTTCGGGATCATAGTGCAGCTGTGAGTGCTGTCTCTGCAAGATGCCTAGGATGAATAATTGTCTCACCGTAAGAACATCCCAGTATTTATAGAGGTCGGTGGTGGGGTAACGGAATGGGAAGCCGGCAGCAACTTTGAGTATCGAGCGTTGGGCTCTTTCTACTTCCAGGAGGTGGGTTTTTGCTACCCCGCCCCAGGACGAGACACAGTACGTGAGCAGGGATTGGCATAAGGCGTAGTAAACCATTCTTATCACATGGCGGTCGGCAATGTGTCGAAGGGACCTAAATATGTATGTTAATTTACGGATTCTTGGGATTAATAATAATCCAATAAATAATCAATGCGTTATCTAAAACTAAGTATTAAAATGTGTTTCCACGTAATGTCATTCAACCCAAAATTTTCATGTATATCATAGATGTACTATGATTAACATGAAAATTTTGGGTTGACAGACAGACAGACAGACATGGCGAAACTATAAGGGTTCCTTGTTTACTACGGAACCCTAAAAATAGATACAGTCTGTTCGACTGTATCTATTTTTCCTCCTGCTTTTTCGAAGTTGGTTAAAAATCTAAATGATAGCTGCAACTCTTGCATTAATTTATCCGGTTTCTGTTTATTTAAGAGCAGTATAAAGTCAAAAAAATACAAAAGCTTTAGAAATAAATTTTAAATCACGTTCGAGCAAATTTACTTAAGTAACAGTAGGCGAATAATTTAATCGTTATACACAACGTGATATAGGTACACAAGGTATTGCAAGCAGTTAATAAATGAAACTGATAATCCAATTTTTACATATTATTGTATTTTGTATTTTTAATAATAATCATGACATAACCTTGACAACCACAATCTCCTCCCCACAATGACAACACAACAGCAAAGTAAGAAAAGAGTTCAGCACATTCTCCTCCTCGGTATCATCAGGTAGGAGCTGACTCTGTTAATTTCTTGGTTAAAAGAATCAACTTCGTGGCCGGCCGGCGGAGAGTACCTCCACGAGTCAGAACGTCAACCATCCGCACACGACCATCACTGCCTTCAAGTACAGCAGACACGCGACCTCTGGGCCATGTGTTTCTCGGGACACCACCGTCTGAAATCAAAACAAGATCTCCTACTTCTAAATTAGCTCCACTATCGGAAGGCCATTTTCGTCTATCCTGTAGGGTTGGCAAATATTCCCGTAACCACCTTGTCCAAAAGTGGTCAGCCAATCTCTGAGAAATCCTCCACTGTTTTCGAAGCATTAAATCATTATCCGAAAATATCCCTATTTGCGGTAATCCATTAGAAGAACCCACTAAAAAGTGATTGGGTGTTAATGCTTCCTCCTCATTAGGGTCCAAAGAAACAGCTGTAATGGGACGACTGTTAACGATATTCTCGGCTTCCTTAAGCAGTGTCAACAATACTTCTTCTTTAGGCGAGCGTGTAAACAGTATCGCAGAAAGAGCAGTTTTTACCGATCGTACTAACCTCTCCCATACACCGCCCATATGAGGAGCCTCAGGATGGTTAAATGTCCATTTTATACCCAGATCAGTGACCTCATTTTGCAATTTCTTGTCGTTAAGAAGATCTCTAATTGCATTCTTCAACTCTTTGTCGGCTGACCTAAAATTAGTACCGTTGTCAGAATGTATTTGTATTGGCCATCCTCGTTGTGCAGCCATTCTTCTAATAGCCATCACAGTTGAGTCCATTGACAGCGATGCTACAAGCTCCAAATGAACTGCTCTGGTACTAAAACAGGTAAATATGACACCCCATCTCTTTTCGTGCCGTCTGCCTATAGAAACATTCATGGGACCAAATAAATCAATACCGCAGTAGCTAAATGGTCGACAATGATGCTGTAGTCTAAACTGAGGTAATCCAGCCATCATTGGCTGTTCACACCGTGCTCTTCGAGCTCTACATATAATGCATCTAGCAAGTAAAGATTTCACTTCGTTGCGTAGGCGTAGAATATAATAACTTTGTCGAAGTTCATTGATCAGTGTTGCCGTTCCGTGATGTCCAAGATGTCGATGTTGGTATTCTATTATAAGTCTCACAACATAATGCTTTGCGTCGAGTATGATAGGTGCCTTTAGTCTTTGTGGTAGATCAGCGCCAGAAAATAATCTGCTCTTTACGCACAATAATCCCGACTCGTCTAAATATGGATTCAAACCTTTTAGTCTACTCTGTGGTTTAATAGACTTTCCAGCTCGAACAGCAGCCAACTCTTCAGGAAAAATTTCTGCTTGAACTTCTTTCAATATAAAGTTTTCAGCACGGCGGTCGTGAGCAGGAGTCAGGTAAGTAGATATATTGCTACATCGATCAATAAATAAAAGAATGTATGAAACACATCGTAACAATCTACGCCAATTAGAAAATCTAGTATAATTAACTAGAGGTGTGAAGGATTCTAAAGCCAATATAAATTCTTGGTGGACATCGTCGGTCAGATCTTCTTCGATAATTGGCTGTATTTCGAATTTAGGCCAAGCAGCTTCTGGCAATCGCAAAAAGTCTGGACCTACCACCCATTTGGACTTAGTAAAATCAATGGTTGAGTTTGACCGCGTTGCTTCATCGGCAACGTTTAGTTTGCCTGACAACCATCTCCATTCATGTGTCTGTGTCAACTCGTCTATCTCCATTAATCTATTTGAAATGAAGGCATTTTGTCGACGTGGTTGTTTGTTGATCCAACGATAAACAGTTTGAGAATCGGTCCAGAAAAATCTTTTCTCTATCCGGAGCTCCTGCTCCTTCTCGATTGTATGTCCTAGTCGAGCCCCCATAATAGCTGCTTGTAGTTCTAGCTTTGGGATCGTCACAGATTTTAAGGGCGTCACTCGAGATTTTCCAGCAACGAAGGCTACCTCTCCGGCTCTTACGAGATATGCAACAGCAGCATAAGCTTGTTCAGACGCGTCGACGAAAACATGAAGGCTGAAGTCATTCATCTGTGAGAAACCATACCATCGTGGGATAGAGAATAATTTACACTTCTGAAGTGTTTGTATCCATTGGATCCATACAAGATGCGTTTCTTCTGTGATTTGATCATCCCATTTTACACCCGTACGCCAGACCTCTTGCAATATTATCTTGCCATTGATCAAGAAAGGGCATAGCATTCCTAAAGGATCAAAAACTGACATGACGATTTTTAACATTTCTCGTTTCGTAGGGCGTCTCAAACCGTCGGCAATATTCCTGTCCACCTTCTTCAAACTTAGATCAAATCCTAAGGTGTCCGATGTTGTCTTCCAATTCAGGCCTAAAGTCCGTTGTATTTTATCTGGTTGTTGTTGCAGTAAGCTTATTGTATCAGATCTTTCGTGAAGTGGCAAAACATCTGGAATATTCGAAGCCCAACCCCTAATATTGAAGCCTCCTTCTTTATGAATCATAATGACATCGTTCACTAATTGCTTCATCTCCTCCTCATCATCAACCGAATCCAAGTAGTCGTCAACGTAATGTCGATTTTTGATGGCTTCTACAGCTCGTGGATGTGATTCAGCAAAGTCATCTGCATTGCGTCTAATTATGTATGTAGCTGTACACGGAGATGACGTAGCACCGAAAGTCATTGAGGTCATTTTATAGATTTCGGGTGGCTTCTTTCTTTCCATCCCTCTCCAAAGAAAACATTGAGCATTCTGGTCCTGTTCGTTCATTTTCACTTGTAGGAACATTTCCTTTATATCAGCGGTTACTGCTATCTTCCTTTCTCTAAACTTGAGCAGTACTCCAAGGAGTGAGTTCAGAAGGTCTGGTCCAGTAAGCAATTCAGTGTTGAGGGAGATTCCTTTGGTTTCGGCCTTTGCATCGAAGACAAGTCTGAGCTTTACAGGCTTGTTAGGGTTCCGCACACCGAAATGTGGTAGATACCAAACGCGACCAATTGGAGACTGTATAGCTTTCTTCGCATAATCATTCGCTAATAAGCTATCAACCTGTTTAGAGTAATCAGTTGCAAAGTTAGAGTCGGCGTCCATCATTTTTTCAATAACGCGCAGTCTGCATTCTGCATTTCTCTTATTATTCGGCAGCTGAACGTTATCATTTCTCCATAGTAGTGCTGATTCCCAACGACAATTAATTTTTCTGGACTTGGTGTCAAGTATATGCAGTGCTCGTCTTTCTTCTGGAGAATATCTTGGCTGGTCAGAATTTCTTATACCTAGGCTGTCAAGTCGGAAGTAGTTTTCTATTAACAAGTGAAGCTCATCATCTTCCTCGGACCTAAGATGACAGGCAAATTCGGGCATTACCTTTCTCGATATTGATGTAGAAAATCCATGCAAAACCCAACCGAGCTTGGTGAAGGACGCTACAGGTTCGTTACTTTTACCTTCTCTGATCTTACGACTGATAATTAGGTGCCAATAATCTTGACCGATCAGAATAGATGGGTGTCCTTTAAACGTTCGAATCGGAAGATCCTTCAAATGAACACATCGAGTTATAATTTTCTCGTCAATAGAATGTTCAGGTAGTGTCAGATTATTTATGGTCCGAACACGTTCTAACTCAAATGAACCTTCTTCTGTCTTAATCGTCAACGAAACTATTTGACTTTTGCTGTTACTGCAATTTCCTACTGCACCTTGAACCGTCATCTCAACGTCCGGGCCTATAGCTCCAACTTCCTTAGCGATACTACTTTCTACCAAGGTAACTGTAGAACCCTCGTCCAGTAGAGCGTAAGTAGCATAACCTCCTTTGGGGCCTTCAATTGTGACAGGGAGGACTTTCAAGAAAACTTTTTTATTGCCCATAGACCATAAAGTGGCCGTAGTCTCGGTATTGGTCCTTTTAGTCTCGAAATTTGTCCAATCGTCACGATGAAGCAGCTTATGATGACTGCCCTTGCACGTGGAACATCTGATCTTCGATTTGCATCGGTCTCGACGATGAGTGGTTCTCAAACATTTAAAGCATAATCGACGAGTGCAGATCCACTCCCAACGTTGATTGATGTCCTGCTGCTTAAACTTTTCGCAGTTGCTAATCTGATGGTCAGTATCATCACAGAAAATACATGTAGCTGGCCGTCGTTGCTCCTTAAAGTTATTTGTAAAAATTTTCTCAGGCGTTGTCTTCTCCTCAGAATTGATTGTCATAACTGGGTGCTTAAATGGAGTACTGAACTTTGCGAATTTAGTTGTTGGTGGTTCTACCGCTCCTCTACGACAAATCTCTTCAGCTTCTTTGATCAAGTATTTTGCTAAAAGAGGCAGTTGAGGTTGATGAGTCGTCAGATCCCTGCTATAGTCTAGCCATCGATAGAAAATGGGCTCTGTTAGTTTGCTGATAATATTTTCAGTTAAGTCAGGACTGTATAAATATCCAGTAGATTCAATTGCAGCCACACAATTGTCAACTTTAGTAGCTAGTATCACTAATTCCGATCGAGCGCCAGATAATTTTGGAACCCTTTTCATGTCAGTAATTAGTTTGGCAAGTATTAGGTCAGGTCTACCAAACCTCATCTCAAGTGTAGTCATAACGTCCGTAGCTGATGTAGTTGTTAGTAATCTAGCAGACACAGCTTCCCATGCCTCGCCATGAAGACATCGCTGTAGGCGTGAGATGTTCTCTTCTTCGGTGTACTGCCCAACACGAGTAGTCATTTTGAACGCATTCCTGAAGCGTAGCCAGTCAAGCGGATCACCGGAAAAAGATGGTAAGTCTCTTGCTGAAAGACGTCCCAAAAGTTTATCTGACATCCCAGTAGCATTAGTTGTATTTGCATTCTTAAAGGCTTCCGTGATCGCGTGGGTCAAGTTAGTAAGACCAGCATCTTCCTGAGGTCTCCTTGACATGTGTTGTTCAATTCTAGGGTTCACTCGTTGGATCGCATTTTCGGTTTCGTGTTCCATAGTAGTGACATTTTCAATCCACTCGCGTGTGCGAATCGACTTGCTTGAGCTAGCGTTACTATTTTCTAAATTAATTTTTTTTTTTTTTTTTTTTTTTTATGTAAGGCCCGGCAAATGACCTCCTCCCGCCTGATGTAAAGCGGTGAAAGAGGCCCAAATGAGTTGACAGATAGAGTAGGGACGACATCCACTATCCTACCTGCCCGCCCCTTGCCGGCCTAAAAGATGCTTTTTCACACCTCTTTTGAAGGAACCCATGTTGTAGGATGGAGGAAACACGTGCGCAGGTAGAGAATTCCAAGTGTGGGATGAACGACAGAAGAAGGAATCTTGGAATTTCTTGGTACGGTGTGAAAAGGAGGACACAGTGTACGGATGACTCCGAAGGCCCTTACGCGTGTTTCTGTTAAGGAATGGAGAGGGAGGGATAAGGTTAAAGAGCTTCTCAGAGCATTCCCCATGGAACATTCGGTAAAAGGCGCTAAGAGAGGCGATGTCACGACGAAGTTGCAGAGGCTCGAGGGTGTTAGTTGCCTCTACATCGCCAATTATTCGAATAGCGCGACGCTGCAATCTGTCCAGAGCATCGAGGAGGTACTGAGCGGAGCCGTCCCAAAGGTGCGAGCAATATTCCACGCAAGACCTAACCTGAGTTTTATACAACAGGCATAGTTGGTCCGGCGCAAAATACCTACGCACCTTGTTTAGGACACCGAGTTTCCGTGAGGCAGCAGTTATAACGGATTCGATGTAGTCTCTGGGGTTCAGATCGCAGCGAATGTTCATTCCGAGCAAGGTGATGTTACTCTGTGTGTGAAGGGTTGTGCCCTGAAGAGAAGGAGGGGGGAGGAAAGGTGACCTTTTCGCCGAGAACGCGCACACCTGTGTTTTCTTAGCATTGAACTCGACAAGATTGTTGGAACCCCATTCGGAGATGAGGTCCAGCGTCCTGTTGAGCTCAATGATAAGATTCTGCCTCTCCCTATCAATATTGCCACGAGCAGCCCCTGAGCTTCCGTGATATCCCCCATGCACTGTACTGTCGTCTGCATAGCAATGTATACTTCCCAAGGAAAGCATGTCATTGATATGCAGAAGAAACAATGTTGGGGATAGAACGGAGCCTTGTGGAACACCAGCATTCACTGCCACGAACCGCGAAGCGCAGCCGTCAACGACAACGCGAATTCTACGCTCGTGGAGGAAGCTGGCAATCCACGTACAGAACTGAGCGGGCAATCCGTATGCCGGAAGCTTGGAAAGGAGAGCCTTGTGCCAGACTCTATCAAAAGCTTTGGCGATGTCGAGACTAATAGCCACAGACTCGCCGCGCTTATCGATAGATTCACCCCATTTGTGCAAAAGGAACGCTAGAAGGTCACCTGTTGACCGTTTAGGACGAAACCCATACTGACGGTCATTAAGCAACGAGTGACCTTCCAGGTAACGGATCAGCTGGGTGTTAAGGATCCTCTCCATGATTTTACACAAAATGGAAGTGACGGCTATAGATCTTCCTGCAAACGTGCGTCGATCACGGCCTTTTCCGCTTCCAACTTCTGTTTTTCTACTTCAATTCTTTTGTGTTCAATATCTATAGCTTGTCGTTCAATTTCAGCCTTTCGTCTAATCGCTTGTGCCTCTAATAATCGTCTTTGAGAAGCTATACTATTTCCGCTACGATATGACTGATTCGAAGATACAGATTTAAGGCTGTTACTTTTGCGTTGACAATTTGTAGTATTACCGGTTATCATTTTAGATGCGATGGTGGTGGTAGTCACCTCCGTAGTAGTCGGGTCTCCGGTGGTACACTTTTCCATCACTTCACTTATAATCGTAGATTCCGGTTTATTCGATTTTACAGCTAATCGCTTACTGCGTCGCATTCCTGGTTTTTTTCACTAGTCACCGGCCTCAAGGACCATTATATTGCAAGCAGTTAATAAATGAAACTGATAATCCAATTTTTACATATTATTGTATTTTGTATTTTTAATAATAATCATGACATAACCTTGACAACCACAATCTCCTCCCCACAATGACAACACAACAGCAAAGTAAGAAAAGAGTTCAGCACACAAGGTGTCAAATGATTCGTTACAAAATGACCGGAGACATTAAAATAGGCAATCTTGCCCAAATAATAAATATTTGTAGAGGCAGATGTTTGAGGAGGATCATTACATGAGCCTAAAATAATAATCGGGTTCTCTTAGCACTTCTGTTGACGTTTTTGTCCGAACACCTTTGCACGAAACGGCGTAACCTATAATTTTGAAATTAATATCTAACACATTGTGCCTATCCGTTCCTCCGTCGATTCGCCGTTTTTATAGCTTTCCCGACACTGTAACTGGCAATTATTCTTACCACGATATGGCCTTAAGGGTCCACAGATATTTGCCAAGCTATATTCGACCTTCTCCGAAGGGACTGACCCTTCAGTGTGTAAAAATAAGGATAATAGGATTTAAATTAAGCGCCCCGTTTTCTTTGTTAATTTATAACTGTTTAAAATTGCATTATTATTTATATACTTATATTCATAAATTTGTTGAAGACTTCTGACTTATGTAAGACTACTCGATTAAATCTTTGAGGTTTGAGCCAGCTGAGCTATTTGCTGAGATATTGCAAATTTTCTTTAAAATGGTTTTAGATCAAAACTTACGATTTTTTCACACGAATTTTTAACCTCACTTTACATATTTAGGAGACAGAGTCCAAAAATTCTAGCACGTTGTATCTTTATGTGTAGTTAGAAACCTGCCCAGCCTTCAACTGCCACTTCAAAAACTCATATTTATAAAGATAATTCTCCTTTATAACTTCATCCCATTTTTAACCGACTTCAGAAAAGGAGGAGGTTCTCAATTCGATGCGTATGTTTTTTTTGTGTAAGTTACGCGATCACGCCGCCAATTGTGGACCGATTTTCAAAATTCTTCTTGTATTCGATAAAGTATACTCCTGGGGCGATCCCAAGGTCACCAAAGTCAGGATCTGATTATGGGATCCCATGAAAATTGAGGGAAACGCTAATTTAGGGTTTCTTTCACTAAAAAGATTGCATTCACTAAAAAGTAAAAAAAAATTAGACAAAAAATGAAAACCGACTTCAAAAACACTGAAAATCTAAAAAATAATATAACAATAGGTACAGACAACATCACACTTCTATATAATGAAGTCGGGACTTTCTAGATCATCGTTTAGCACCGACTTCAATATACTCGTATCGACGACACGTTTAGCGCAGAGGTCGAGTGATCACCTACTGCGCAACGGGTCGCGGGTTCGATTCCCGTACGGGCCAAATGTTTTGTATGGCCTACAGAAATTTGTTCCGGTCTGGGCGTATGTGCATGTGATATTCTATGTTTGTAACTGCACCCACGACACAGGAGAAACTCCTAGTGTGGGGCGACGTTTTTAAAAAAACAAAACATAAAACAAACAAAAACTCGTAGAAGTGTGATGTTGTCCGTACCTATTCTTATATTATTTTTAACTTTTCAGTGTTTTTGAAGTCGGTTTTTATTTTTTGTAAAATAATTTTAACCCCCGAAGGTTGACAATAATATAAAATGATAAAACAGAACATTTTTAAATGTTACCAATAGCATAGAAGTCACTTTCATTGACTAAGTTTGACCACTTCCTATTTCAGGGTAATCATAAGCCCAATGATATTAATAATTTTGCGATTAGTTTAATATAATTTCGATTTTCAAATGAGCAAATTTACAAATTTATTACAAAAACGTTTAAACCATATCTCGAAATAATAAAGTCTAATAATGCAAAGTTTCATAGAAACCTCCACATCTTATTCTACCGTTCAGTTGAGTTGGTGTTAAATTTATGAACGAGATTTGATTAAGTAAATTCACGTGTTTTAACCAACAATAAAAATAATTATACAACTTAGTTGGCTAAGATGCTGGCTGCCCAACTGGCCCCTATTTCACCATCTCTGACAGGTGTGATAATTATCAAAATATATGACATATATCTTATATATTTTGACAATTGTCGCACCTGTCAGTGATGGTGAAATATAGGCCTGATAGTAAGTGGCTTCAGTCGCCTATAGTACTTACATGTGTTTCTTCTATAAGATTTTTAAATCTATAACTCCTCAGGACGTCAATGTGTGTTGCCAATGCGACATAGTATATTATGAAGTAAACACAGCATTGCAAGCATGACTCGATCCATGTACACGACTGTGGTGCACAATCCCCTCTTGTAAATAAATTATTTATATTTATAGTACATTATGGTACAAGTGTGTAATGTTGGTGATTACCGCTGAGGCGCATTGAGGCCCGAGCCGTCAGGCGAGGGTCTTAAGAAGCCGAGGACGGTAACCATCAATACACACGTGTATCATACAACGTTTTTCAACACACTTCTGAATAAAACAATACTTAAATAAAAAACCATTTTACATAGTAGATAAAAAGTTTACTTAGAGAAACAATTAGTAAATGTGCAGTTAGTAAAATTATAATTAACTATTTTTGATGACATAGCGGTCTCATCAGATAGATTATTTATTGAAATACTTTCATGTTCTATTGTTATTTGTGATGGTTCATTATTCGTGTAGGTAGGTGAAATCCAATCATTGGACGTACTTGGTATTTCGCCAGTAGGATGCGTCTCAGAATCAAGTTTAATTCTTTTTGTGATTTTTGCACATATTTCCTTCTTGTTTTGTATGGAATCTTCTACGTATGATTCTGCTACATTGCTAGATCGCCACCCGCCATGTCGCTTCAAAGTCATTATATCAGCTCCTGAATTTGCCAGCAATGTAGCTGAAGTTCTTCTGAAACTATGTCCAGTGTAGCTCTCAGCATCTACTAAACCCAAAAACTTAGCGATTTCTTTAGGCATAGAACCAAATTTGTTTATACCTATAGGCTGACAGGTACATTTACCATTCTTGTAATTTAGAAAGAAATGGTCATTTTTTTGTTTTTGGCGAACGCAAACTTTCATACTTCTTAACAATATCATAGAATGGACCGTGTATGGTGAATGACCTAGGTATTTTATTTTTCGTGATAGGTATCTTCACTAAAAGCATCTGGCCATGGTTCTCTATATCTTTTACAGTTATATTTGTTAATTCTTGTATCCTACAGGCACCAGTTACACCAAATATTAAAGCAACCTGAAACAAAAGAAACAATAATTAAGGTCAACACACAACACAAGCTGCTATTAAATATTTAATTAAAATTAATTTAACTAACTTTTGTAGCCAAATATTGGTTATCTGGAGCATCTTTAATAAATTTTTCAATATCATCAGATGATAAAACCTTTGATTTTTTGCTTCTAAATCCATCAGATAGTCTCTTTAGATAAGCTGACAAATTCGAGTATGTTTTTAAGTCCACTCCATTCTTTGTTCGGACTGTACTTTTTAACATTGAGTAAATACACCACAAAGAGCTAGGTTTGTACTTAGAAGATAATTCTTTAAAGTACGCCATGAACACATTTTCTGAAAAAGACTGCGTATTCTTGTTGTTCTGCCATTGTATGAAATTTTGGTACGCTAATAGATATTTTTCCTTTGAGTTTTCTGGTAGTAAACTTTCCATAACGTTCTGGGCTTCACATCTTATATCGGGCGGTGTACAACATAAATCATTTTCTTCATAAATTGTATATGCAGACATCTTAATTAATAACTAACTAAATAACTTCAAAAGAGAAAACGAGACGAGTTGTGAAAAATGTTTCGTAATGGCGGGAAAAATTAATCAGTTTTCCTATGCGCGCGCATCGGCCATAGACTAATAAATTTCGTAATGGCGGGAAAAATTAATCAGTTTTCCTATGCGCGCGCATCGGCCATAGACTAAAAAATGAGGTTTCTTTTTTTAGGCTTTTCGCGGATAGCATTTTAGCGCAAGTGTAAGCGTAACTCAACCAATAATATTAAAAAAAACTATTACTCACTCGTGAATAATAGTAATGAAAAAGTCACAGTTTGATTATAGGTGTCATTATGTGCCTAATTGCCATGGGATTAGAGCCACTTTATGAGGAAGTGTGTTGAAAAAATTTTTATTGTGAAATTTGTGTGAATATTTTTTCGTATCGTAGGCATTTAACTGAAAATTTTTGGAAAATTATTCGACTTAGGGTATTTAAACCGCGTTTTTAATCTTAACTTTAATCTTTTTGTTTTGAAGTAAAATTATAAATAAAAAAAAACATTAATACAAAATCAAAAATAAAGCACATTTTTTTAAAATTAAAATCTAATAGCATTAACAAAAACAAAATCATTGTGTGGTTTTATGAAATCACGACGCAAGTGAATTTTTTTTGGGATCGTAGGCATTTAACTAAAAATTTTCGGAAAATTATTCGATTTAGAGTATTAAAATTGCGTTTTTAATCTTAACTTAAATCTTTTTGTTCTGAAAACAAAATTATAAATAAAAAACAAATTAATAAAAAAACAAACAAAAAGTATTTGTTTGTTTAATAATAAAATCTAATAGCAATAAAAAAAAAACAAAAAATCATTGTGTGGTTTTATGAAATCACGATGCAAGTGAATTTTTTTTCGGATCGTAGGCATTTAACTGAAAACTTTCGAAAAATTACTTGATTTAGTGTATTGAAATCACGTTTTTAATCTTAACTTAAATCTTTTCAGTCTGAAAAGAAAATAATAAATAAAAAACTAATTAATAAAAAGGCAAAAGGAACAAAAAACAAATAAACAAAAAAGCAAATAAAAAAACAAAATAATACAAAAACAAAAAACAGTGCTCTACACCAGGATCGAACCACTACTGCCACACTGATTTAAAGTCGAAGATCTAACGCATAGACCAATCTCGACCTAAAGGAAGTAGTGAAATTAAAGATCTCATGTTTATGTATAATGCGACATACGATAGATAGGCGAAAAAATTCGAGACGATGTAAAAAAGTTTCACATTAATAATAAAAAAAACAAATTTATGAAAAAACAACACTACACCAGGACCGAACCACTGCCACACAGATTTAAAGTCGAAGATCTAACGCATTGACTAATCCTGACTTATGTGAGGAAGTGAAATTAAAAATCTCATGTTTCTGAGTAATGCGACATGCGGTAGATGGACCAAAAAAAATTGAGACGATGTAGGTAAAAAAAGTTTCACTTTAATAAAAATACATTTTTTTAAACAAGCTTTTTACCATATAGGATCAAAGTACTCATCAATAATACGAATCAAAGGAGCCTAACTAAACTCCATGGGGTTGTATCGTTTAATTGCGGAGCTCCTATGGCCACCATCCAGCTCCATATAGATAAGCTCCGTATCATTATAATATTGCATTGTCACGCAATATACATATGCATGCAAAATTTCAGCTCAATCGGAAACCGGAAAGTGGGTCAAATTGAACTTGTAAGATTTCATTACAGACACTGGGACAGGTAAAAGTAAATAAAAGCTTGTAAAAATATAATAAAGTAGGCAATCATGGTAATATTGTTTGGAAAATGACGGTACACTTCGCGATTGGCTATTTAGACCTATAATCTATCATTATAATTGATTGAGGACCTATAGTTTATCAAGATGCTTAAAAATATTCAAAGCGTGAAAATAAAGCCGTGTTTGAGTTTTAGCGAAAATAGCGAACACAGATTGTGATACAAAATACGAAGTTCAACGGCTATTTGACAAATATGAGAGTAATAAAAAATTCGACACATCAAATTATTTTATACATTATGTTTGTGTCATTAAAACCCTGAGGTTTTAGTTAATCGTCAAACTTACTTATGTTTAAAAAGCTGCGCGACATACGAGCGCATTTACTAATCGTGAATGTTTCTATTCTAAATCAATTGCCCCTCCCTATGATAGGGAGAAACAATGTCGTCATGGCGATCAAG
Organism: Schoenobius gigantellus; assembly: GCA_963935595.1. Classification (NCBI taxonomy): domain Eukaryota; kingdom Metazoa; phylum Arthropoda; class Insecta; order Lepidoptera; family Crambidae; genus Schoenobius; species Schoenobius gigantellus. The sequence goes on along the minus strand of OZ012542.1, from coordinate 13,041,391 downwards.
GTATCTTCACATCTGTTGCGATACAACCACAAAATGATTGAACATCGCAATTCATTGCGCTGCAGCATGCGTACGGTTGACGCTACACGAATCCTACGCAGCCATGGAAAGTGTTGGAGCTTTTTCACCGTTTCCGCTCGTAGCAGAGTTGGCCTAATGTTGTCGGTGTCGGTAAACGCGCAAAGACGACCCGCTGTGTGGTTCCGGCTATTGTGTCTGCAGGCCCGCCCTTTGACGCCTTGCTGACCTAAACCTGATTTGTACAATCTAACAATTGACTCCAAATATATTTAGTTACCATAATAAAACGGACGCGCCAAGGCGAATATTGTTTTTTGTCACTTTTGTGGAACGGACGTCCATGAGTCGTATATTTGCATTGACAAAACGAGTTTTACTCAAGGAACGAGTGACAGGTATAGGCTCTAGTCTATTTTACTGGTAACTCGATACACTCTTGAGGTTTAAATTACCTTTTTCGTGTTGTTAAGTATCGGGCAATTACTGTCCACCAAGTTGCCTGAAAATAAAATACTTGTCATTGCAATTTACACTAGAAAAAACAAAGAAAAGCTTTAAGTTCAATTGCAAAATGGCAATTTTTACGACAGTCAAAGAGAATGCGACAAAAAATAATTGAGAACGTCATTTAATTATCTGTTCAGTACTCCGCTGAGCAAGCGGAGTAACCACGTTTAAATATTATGAAAGTGTCGGATACTAATTAGTTTTGATTGTGCCCGTTAATTGAGTTTCTATTCAACTTAATAATCGTGGCTGCGACGTGATATCTTAGTGAGAAGCATTCAAAACGGACTAATTGATAGAAGACCAAGTGTTGCCGCTTAATAAGTTACATAGTATCAGTTATAAATGTAATATATGTACGAGTACATACCTCGTAAGTACATCCTTGTATCAACTTACAATTATTATAGCCTAGTTTTTTGCTGATAATTGTACAGTAGGTATTGATTGTGATAGTTGTTTTTTTTAGTATAGATTTATCCGATGGAATTTGTAAGGCAAAAGTTGATATTTTTATGTTTTCTTTCATTTGCGTTACATAGTGATTCTCATTCACTCTTCTGCTCTGCTTCAATGTTTGTTGTCATATACGATTATTGAATTTTATTTTAAAATATGACAGTCATTTACCTGTTTTATAACTTGCCACTTATTTTACTTACTTTGCAACCAATATTATGAAACTACTTGAATGTGGCCATAGCAAAAGCATTATTATTTTTGCCTAACAAAAAATACCGATAGAGTTGGGTCCAAAACAGAAAGAGTAATTCCATTATATCCTTATTATGTATATTAAAAGGAGCTGGTACACAAAAACTGATTACTTAGCGTCCTCCGGCTGCGCCGGTACCGGTTCTAAGCTGTATAATGTGATAAATTGTAGACATAATGCGATAATGTCATGCTCACTCGGCCGGCCAGCCGCGGCAAACGTTTCCGTCCTCGTTTTTTGAAGGATTTTTCGATTATTAATTTGTATGCTAATCCATAGCCGAAAGTAATCAGCTAATTACCTTGCTACTGCTTCATATTTATCGTTTATTGATCGCACACATTCTGTTGTATAACTTTTTTAAGCCGTTTAATGCTGTAAAATTATGTAGGCGACTTTGACAGTGTGTGTGTAATAATGTTAATTGAGTCTGCCTTATTTTAAATGAAGCGATTAATAAAATAAAAACGAGGTCACGACACCTATGATTAATAAATTTGTTGTATGTGATTATTGTATAAGATATATATACTTACATATTTACTGCTATATTAGCTAGCAAGAAGAATTGATTCAAAGCATTCATAACATCTAAATCTTATAGAGTACTTTTGAAGCCTAAAAATGAAAGTGCAGCACTTCAATCAGATTAAAATAAGTTCTCAATTTGTAGAGTCTTCTCTCTCAAGTCAGGATAAAGTCTATTCCTCCGGCAGAGATGTCTAGGTGGATAAAGCTTATTCACTCAGTTCAATTTTTAAAAATTTAAAACATCCCGAACGTAACTTGTCAGATTTGAAGGTCCATTATATTTCAATTGTTTGCTAATAGCACATTTTTTGCACTTACGCCGCTTAGCGTTCGACAGTTGGGTTAAGCGTGATTCACTACGCTTAGAATATGAGCATTAATAATGTGCGTATAAAGTTTATTTTCATTCGAAATCGTGAGGTGTTTACGTGATATATTGCGGCCGGGTTGTCATTAGGTCACGTATGGAGCGGCCGGTTCGGCGCTGTGAAATGAGTGGCCGCCGCGGTCCTTTGATCTCGCCGGCAATACCGTTTTGTTCGGTCGGTTTTTGTAGCGTGCGTTAAGGATGCAGCCACTTTTTGTACGATGTTTGTAATGCCGAGTGTGTGGGACTTGACACGTAGGTACCCATTGTTAATCCGTACCTGTTTGTTATTGTTGCATTCCGATACTCTAATAAGCTCCATTGTGGCGTCGGAAATTGTTTGGTTTACCACTTTTCCACATTCATTGTTTCATGAGGATTTAGGTGTACGGCATTGCGTAAGCTGCGGGACATCACTAGCGTCCATCAAATAAATAGTAGGTAGGTATGTGATTATTAGTTCGTTGCTCACATAAACGATTTATTAATGTTTGCACGCAAGGCAATAAAGTGTCTGAATATCAATTACACGTATGAAACATTTGCATTAACTTTAAATAGAACCGTGAGATTTATAGCTTGTTATTGGGTTGTTTTTAAGTAGGTACATAGGTACCTATGTGTTAATAGGTTCATACTAAATAGTTTTTCTATATCAGACTGTTTTGCAATTCAATTGGCATTTGATTTTGTTTAAGTACCTAATATAAGTATCATTTTTATAATTTGTAGCAAGTTTAACCGACCTTGCTGTACCCATGATAAATAAATTAAAGCACTTTTGCTTGATTTGTATATATCTAGTCAGATATTAACAAACACCGATTTCAACAGGGACCAACCATCTGCATAAAACATTAAAGTGAACAAGTGCTTTTTATCTCTTCACTAGTTTCCAATGTAATATAAGAATTCACACAGAGTGGATATTGCAACATTTTCTAGGTAAAAGAAATTACTGACATACTCGTATAGCTAAATATATTGCATGGCTGTGTGTTTTTACTTTCGCTAATATTTTTCGCTTTAAATACTTACTAATATTATAAAGCTGAAGAGTTTGTTTGTTTGTTTGGTTGAACGCGCTAATCAAATTGAAAAATCCTTTTTGTATTGGATAGTTCATTTATCGAGGAAGGCCATAGGCTATATAACATCACGCTACAACTAATAGGGTGACTTCGCCGGTTTGCGACCAGTTAAGGAATTGCACTACTTTGAAGCTGTATATCTAATTACTTAGAGCGGTTTTAAATACCGTTTTTGTTTATTGGTATTCGTAGTTTATTCTTGAGTAAGAAACTGTTAATAAAATTCATTTACAATATATTTTAATAAGTAAAAATAGGTCGAAACATATAAAAGAGAGTATTGCCCGGTTTTCGGCCATTTTTACTAGTTGTCGACCATTTTTAGTCTAGTTTACGGCCGACAGACTGTAACTTGCAAAAATGGATCCTAAGGTGTAAGAAATAAGGTACAATGTCTTTTATTTTATTTATTAATATTTGTTACAATGTCTTTTTTATCTTTGGTTTCTAATAAGAATCAATTGTTAATTTTACAAATTAAATCAGTATCTATTATTATAATTTAAAATCAGGAACTGGAAGTTATCAGAAGCTAAACCTTTCCAGTTTTCCGGATCGCTCATGATATCCATCAAACCTCTTTCTGTCAAAAATATTTCCAGGTCAGAAAACCATTTCCTTATATTAACTTCCCTCACTGTCTCTCTCGCTTTATTTATCGACTCCGGTTCTCGGATACTTATCTGAGGATGTCTTTTAAGAAACCCTTGATACCACTTCTGACCTGGTCAGCCTTCCGTGAAATAATGTTCTTTCTTCAAATCTTTTGCTATTGCTGCTACAGTATCTATTAAATCCTCTTTTTTTATTGGTATACCACATTATGCAGACTGTACAATCCATTCTACCAGTTTATCTTCTCCTTCTACGCCAAGAATAGGATCAAGTCCCACTTTTCTTGGTTTCTCTTCCGTTCTCCCGCTTAGTCTATCTTGAACCGTTGTTCTAGGAATTCCATAAAGGCGACATGTTTCGCGTATTCCTCTTCCATCTCTTATTTCTATTAAAGCAGTAGTAAGAGCCTCCTCAGAATATCCGAAATTTTTTCTCTTTAAATTAATACTTTTTTTTATCTTTATATTTGTAGGCTTTTTATTTTTATTTGACATCTGAAAAAAACAAGCAATATTTTTTCACCACGCCATGCCAAGCAAAGATGTGAACGGAGGTAGGCGAACAATTAATTACCAACAGCCATTTGTTATTGTAGCCATTATTTAATCAAATAAGCTTTATTTTGATTAAATAACATCATAAACAACAACGTTTGTTCTACGACTTTTAATAATTCGTTAGATGTTACTTTCATACAAAAATAAATATTAATTTAATATACTTCTAGAATATTTGTAACTCTACGCGCATCACCATAATTACTTGAAACAGCGCGTGAGCGTAGCGTCGTCTTTCGTCGTCGCTTATAAATGAAACATAGACTGATCAATGTCACGACAGTGCAATAAAAACATGAAAATTGACTTTTGTTCAATTTATTGAGTTATCTTAAAACTCGTAAAATAAACGCTGTAGTTAAGGATGTTAGCTATCTAATCCTGCGTTGCAGGTGCATTCAAATTAATCCTGTATAATGGTCGCAATTCGGAGAAGCCAAATCCCATTTACGGCCACTCGTATCTGAGGGTGGCCGACAACTGATCATAGAAAATCTACTTTACGGCCATGCCATTTTAGTAATGGTCGCAATATGGAAAAAAATATATATTTGCGGCCACCTATAATGTATGAGTGGCCGGCAACTGGTTTCAGGAAATCCAATTTACGGCCGTCTAAAAATGAGGTTATGTTTTGGTCAATATCCATCAAAATATTTACATTTTGGTGGCCGGTTGTTAGACACATGACTTCTTTTTGGTAATTCTATCGGTAATGCTAACAATGATTGTTCATTCCATAAACGATATCATCAAGAACATACGTAGTTTATTGCAAATTATTATCTAGTTTGCGACCACGTGGTCGGCCTTTAGGTTAGACCCAAAATAATGAACCAATTAATCGACCACCCAAATAAAAGTAATTAAGCCATTTATTTTATGTTACTCATTATTAAAACGGTTAGTAACGCGATAATCATTGATACACACTTTGCTTTATGAATATTAAGCAACTAGACAAGACAATACGTACCTTTAAAAACCAGACTCCACACTGTTTTTTTCGTAAATTTCGCCACGCGTCCGTTCTGTGAATTTTCAACTCTTGACTGCCGACGAATCACAATTAACCATACACTGAGACTGCCACGTGGCCAAAGTGAAGTAGGTCCAAATAGTTTGGCGAAAATTTTTAAAAGGTTTACGGGATATATTTTGTATTACGCGGCGAAAACGATGAAATGGTCGCAAACCGGTAGTGGCCGGTAAACCGGCGAAGTCACCCTAGTAACTGAGCATCAATGAAAAATGTTGCAAAGACGGGAAAAAATATATGGCGAAACGTAGTTCGCGGGCACAGCTAATAAGATTATAGAACAAGCTTTTTAACGAATTTCCCGGTCCTTAGTCTATTTCTCGTTAACACAGCTACAGGATTGGTATAATGTATGATCAAACAATCAAATGTGTAGTAAAATCACCCCATTGCCTTTTTACTGCGGAAACTCCACCAAGATCAAATATAATTACAGCAGAACAGAAGTCCCAAATAGTGTGTCGTCGGAGTAAGCGCACCCTGTGTTTATTTACACATCAAACATTTATTCTGCGATAAGCCGGTTAATGTGGGCCGCTTCACGTCAGGTGGGTCATTATTTGTCAGGATTTCTCAAATTAGGTGATTGTTGCTGAAAAAAACTACAAAGGGTGTTTTTAAAGTACCGTACCTCAAAGGAAAAATAACAGAATCCTTTAAGAACGTCTTTGTTGTGCGTATAGCTGCTGTTGGTTCTGTCTGAAATATATCAAACTGTAATTTATATCAAAACTAGCTGTTGCCCGCGACTTCGTCCGCGTGGAATTCGGTTATTATCAGCAAGTAAAATCCAACTTGTATGTCAACGCGTTCAAAAGATATAGCCGTTTATGTCGCTTAATTCGCCTAGCATCATGAAATTCGGCATAAAGCAATGTCAGCACATCTTAAGGAAAATATAGTTACTTTATGTCAGCGCATCTTAAGTAAGAATCTGAAAACCATAAAAATGTAGTTACGTACTTAAACAAAGATACTCGTACGTACAGAGTCTTCGGTGCATGATTACAAATCGCACTTGGTCGTTTTCTTTTCACCTACGCCACACATTAAAGGCACAAAAAATTATCTCTACATGTTTATGTATCTCTACATATTTTTTGTTTATAAATAATATCTATGGGGTGACGAATTTAGATTAATGTGTCGCCGCTCCCTTTTATGCCGTGGATGTCGTAAAAGCCGATTAGGGGACTTTATCCCAACCACCACCTCTGCGAAGAGATGAAAAAATGTGAAACAACCTTACACTAACTAACTTGTCAGGCCAGCATGATCACTGGTAGGTTGATTCTTTCTCGTCTGAGAGAGGCTCGTGCTTAGCAGTGTCCCGTCCCGAGCATGGGTTGAAGTGAACGTACGTGGGTTGAAGTGGATGTAGATGGGCTATAGTGAACGCACTTGGGTTGAAGTGGACGTACGTAAATGGGTTGAAGTGCAAAAAAATAGTTTTTTCCGGTTTAATATCACTCTCAATACAGTGGTGTACGTATGTACAGTACACGTTTATTCACAAGAGGGAGACTCTGTACCAGGGTCGTCTGCATGGGTTCCTCCGTCTTACCTATTTCCGCCGCAAAGCAGCAGTGCTTGCATTGCTGTGTTCCGGTTTGAAGGGTAAGATATGGCATTGAAATTACTGGGTACCGTGATTTTACATCGAAAGTCACAAGTTGGCAACGTACACAGTGGTTCTTGTGGGGGTTGCAGTATTGCTGCGAATCTCGCGGGAGCCACATGTATAGGTGACTGATACCATCTAAGTACCAGGTTTGCTTGTTTGCCAACTTAGTTGCAATAAATCGTAAATAAAAATTACTCGAATATGTATTTTCACATTTTAATCTATAACGGGTAATTTCGTAGGTTAAAAATAACGTTTCTTAAGATTTTCCAAACTGGAAAGACTTAATGACCCTGTTCGTTGTTGGTTCGCTTCGATTAACAAAACCGTGATCCTGGGATGAACCGGCAACGAACGACTCGAAGATGATACTTCGAGTCAAAATAACCACGGTGAAACCGTCGATCACGACCGATAAGTCACTGTCATAACGATAAAAATGATCGTTTGATGACAGATCGGTGAGCACGAAAATCACATTATTCAAGTCGTAACAAAAAAAAAAAATTCACAAAAAATAAAACCGACTTCAAAAGCACCAAAAAGTCATAAAACATATAAAAATACAAACAATATCACAGTATTATAGTTAATGCCAAATTTTAACTAATACTTTCCAGATGATCATTTCTTGGCACCGACTTCAATATAAAACTGTGATGTTGTTTGTATTCTTATAGTATTTATGACTTTTTGGTATTTTTGAAGTCCGTTTTATTTTTTGTACTTATAATTTTTTTTTTCAATCTAGTTAATTTAAAATCCTAAACCTTCTCTTTAATGTATCAATTACTTTTCTGAAAACCGCATTAAAATCGATTAGGCCTAACGCGAGATAATCGAGGACAAATATACATACAAACATACATATAAGTTAAACTGAGAACCTCCTTTTTTTGAAGCCGGTTAAAAAAACAAAACTTACGTAGAACGTTAAGTAAAGCACCACTATGAATAAAGAAGACAGTCTATTAGCGCATAAAGTATGAATATGAATCCACTAAATAATGGTATTATAATATGATATTATAAGAGAAAGCAGTTATGCATAAAAACTTACTTTTAGCACCCACTCGTGCATGAATTTGAACAATTATTATCTGCTTATGTCGTAAACTCGCTCGAATTGCTCGTTGGCACATAATTTTCGGGCAAAGTGAAATTATTTTTAAATTGATACAAAAGACATAAACGCCCGTTATTCTCATTTTTTTGTGAGAGAACTTTAATTTTAAAGTTTTTTTGTTATATTCATTGCTTGAATTGGTAGTGTGAATTGTTTGTAGGTGTGTGAATCGTGTGTGGATATATAAAGAACGCCTTCGAATAGGCAAATTTAGATACACGGGATTCTACATACTTGTTTAAAATTAGCTATAACTTTGGTTAAAATTCCTATAAATTGAGTTGTAGAGATATAGCCTGGCTCTACCTGGCTCGTGTAGAGCGGAGAGTAGATGAAGTGAGTGAAGTTGGAAAGAGTTTAAAATTTTTGTAAAAGCTTATTATTGGTAGACATTGTTTTTTACAGTGAGCTTAGCCTTAATAGATAGTTGCTTTACAATTGGAACATATAATAGGCCAGGCTTGATATAGTTCATCAAAGTTGATAATATTAAAAAACTCGTCAAAGCTCGTTTTTTTAAACACCCGCTCGTGTTTTACTAACTTCTATTATGTGTTAGTTACATAAATTACTACATATTTTATTCTAAATTCTGTGTAAATATTATTTTATGATGGAGCCCTTAACCCAGATATGAGTACGTCAGCATTTTAGAACAGAATTCTGGCAGTTTGAAGAGCCCGTAAATGAGCAATCTGAAGACTGAATAATTCGCGACTGAATAGTTCAACAAAGTTTGCTTTGTTAAACAAGAAAATAAAAGACTCGTACCGAGTAAATGTGAAAATTCTTTAAAAGCTTGCGTGAAATAAACATTAATTCAATTACCCCGACGACAGTATGAAGGTATACAGCGTTTGCTTCTTTGTTGAAAACTGGAACTGATTTTGCATCATTATAAACGACGACGCGAGATTGATTCGCCCACAATGAGCCTGTCAACTTCGGCAGCGAGCGAAACGCAGCCGCCATTGTTGATGACAAAATGAAGCCGTAATGAGTAGGAGTGGCAATTGAATTAAAAAAGTGGTGAAAAGTCTCGGCTGACAGCCGTCGCTGACGCCTGACGGGTCACGGGACCGCAGACCGCATGCTAATGCGCGTCGGCCGAATTTAATTGCACTTATTCAATGGCCTTTAATGCAAAGGAACGTGGTGCTTCTTGATTTTCGTGGAGCCTTTTTGACGCAGCTTCAGTTGCGGTTGACATATGCCAAAGGAATTCTTTTTGTGTGCCGTTGAACCCGCAAAGAATGGCGAATCAGTGTTGCCTTCTAATGGAATTATCATAATCATTGTCAAGAAATCGAATGACGCGTCTTATTTATTACATACATTATTTCGCTTCTGAATTTTTTTACAATATTAAAGTTTTTAGACTTCCGCGATTTGTACACATTTTAATTTTAAATGCAATAAAATCGGGTCAGGTCTGTCGCGGTACAATACTGAACATTCAACTTAGATCATTTTGATCTAGGACATTTAATAGTGCTCGCATATAGGTACGTGGGGCGTACTAAAAGTTACCGGAATCAACAATAAAACATACTATTAAGAGGCTGACAACTCTGAGCTGAGCTCATCGGCCCCACTTAAAACTTTTTTTAGCATAACCTGTTTAACATACCGTAGTAAAAAAATATGTTACCCTTGAAAATATTTCTGAGAATTACCATTTCCCCAAAACCAAATTTAAATCAAAATTTCTCGTTAAAAAAATGCCAAAGATTGCATTTTTCTAGCGAAAAAACAGCTGCCAGTAGAAAATCCGAGTTATTTAACAAAGGTTATTTAATGATTTTCAGGGAATTAACTCGTTACACTTAATTTCATAATATTGATGTTTCATATCTTGAAGTAAGTAACTAGTTTCTTTAAAAAAAATATTTTGTTTTTTCGTTCAATTTCAATAACGCACCGCGCCCGTAATCCAGTAGAAACTCATGTCTCAAGGTGGTTAGCGGACTCAGCCTCTTAATTATCAAAAATGAATTTATTTTTCCTTAAAATAATATTCTCCCTTTGCGTCAATGCACTTTTTCATACGATTGATCCAAGTTTGTTAACATTTGTGCCACTTCTCCGTGGTGACACCAGTTTCATGTTTTTCATACTCTTCGACATCCTCTTCTGCTGATGAAAATCGTTGATCGCGTAAATTGGTTCTGTATTTTTGGGAACAGAAAAAAGTCATACGATACCAGGTCAGGACTGTATGTAGGGTGATTCATAGGTTGTACGTTTTTTTCGCCTTCAAAAACACATTTGTATGTCTGGTAGTGTGGGTTGTATTGTCGTGGTGCAAGATGATACGGCGTTTAGCGTTATTTTCACGTAGTTTGTCAATAATTTCCGGATAAAAAATGGTCGTGTACCAGTCACTATTCACGGTACGACGATATTTTAAAGCAAGAGTATCCACGTGTTCAGTTTTAATAAAAAAAGAAAGTGGCAACCATCCGCTTCGAGGCACTTTTACGCACGCCGCACTTTGGTTGGTTTTGGCTCATCTCGAAAGACCCATACGATACGCTCGATTGCTGCTTTGTTTCGGGATCGTTGCTATAAAATCCATGCTTCGTCACCTGTTACTATGTCCCACACCAAATTTGAAGCTCCTTCGTTGTATCTGGCAAGCATAGCATGGTACCAAGTGATGCGGTCCATTTTTTGAGCATCAGTCAAATTGTGTGGGATCCATCGAGAACACAGCTTTCTCACACCCAAATGTCTATGTAGAATTGACTGTAATTGACTCATGCCTATGTTCAAAGATGTCCGAATATCATGGTAGGTCACATGCCATCTGTCTGATCATAAGGCGCACAGCATCAAAGTTTTTGTTGTTCACAGCGGTGCATGGGCGACCTTCACGAATTTCATCATGGAGATTGACACCACCGCGTTTGAATTCTGCAAATCAGCTATAAATAGTCGTCTTGCATTGTGCTTCTTCGCCAAAATCGAAATCCCAATCGAGGAGTTTGTATGGCAATTTTATAAGCGCCACGGCGGTGAGTAGCAGAACTAATAAAATTGCCATACAAACTCCTCGATTCGGATTTCGATTCGATTTTCGATTCTCCTGCGTGCTAGCCCCACTGAGCTGTCAAATTACACTAAATATCGTAAAAACTCATGCAACGAAAATTTTCCCGAGTTAAATCCATTTTATTGTAATCACGAAAATTTTAAAATCACTCTACAATGTGAAAACAATTGACAGTTAGATGAAGCAAATTCTATTTCATTACTCATACTCTGAAAGTAGGTCTGAAGTTGCCTGCGGAGCGGGTTGAAAGTAATACTTTTCAGCCCTAGGGAGAATCACTTTCAACTGACAGTTGCTGTCAAATTTTAAAAAGAAACAAGTTCTATTTTGACATTTTTATTGAACCATGTTCTAATTTTCTATATAGCCACTCAATTACCTACAGCACTGTGTAAAATTGAAATAAGATAATGTTAAGAATTTGAAGAATATATTTTTTTAATGACTTTATTATAATATACTTTCAACTATTTCTTTAAAATAACTAATATATTTCTTTTGGTGAAGACCTGTCCATTGGCTTTTAATTATTATATAAGAAATCTTTTGTGGTGATAGCTCTTGGTTTTACAAAAATAAATAAATAAATAGATTTGGCCAAAATATTAAACATTTCTTCAATGATGAAAATGAAAAAAATAATGGCTGAATAGCTGGCTGGCCACAGAAAAAAGCGGGATATCGGCAATCCGATCTTCATTTGTTTTTTCGAGTATTAATTGTTTATTCCTCCGTATAGCAGAGATTTCATACATTAGAGAAGAGACGAAAGCAGAAGTTGTTGATTTAATAAAATTAAATTCACTCATATTATGGTCTTTTGCTGATTCATGTTTCTATTTTTACTTTCCTTGTATTCGTAATGAAAAGCACAGTGTTTACCTCGGGTAAAAGACTTATTTAGTCCCTCGAACTATAGGCGCCCTCTCTACGCTCGGGCGCCAAAACACGTCTCGGGACTAAATAAGTTACTTTCACCCCTAGGGTAACAATGTACTATTCTATGGCTAAAGATTTCCATTTTCAAATGTAGTAATAACTCTTTAAATATTGTTTATGTAAGTGGCGAATTCCGGAAACTTTTATTGTGACCTATGTTAAACGGTGTATTTGTAATGACACCTAATTCCTAGTAGCTTTAGTTATCATAAACATAAAAATTACGACATTTTAAAGAAAAAAATTAGATTTAACCTTCTCAAATTTACAACATTTTCCTCTTACCTACATGAATTATAATGAATTCCACTATAATGTGTAAACATGACGCAAAGCAGTGACTCACTAATTTTATTAATTACTCAACCCCCTGTTGAGACGGCGACCGTAATGTTGGTATCGTAGAACAAAATTTTTTCTTCGAACTAAGAATATTTTGGAACTGTTACTCCTTTTTGGCATTTCGGAAGTAATAAAATAATCGTGAGTCAGGTGAGCTATGCCAGTGTATAGTCGACATAGTTATTCTGTGATAGAGAGGCAATCGCACCATTAACAACGTTATGGCTTAAACCAGGCCAGAAACGTTTCCGTTTCCATATGGTTTCCATATATTTTCACAATACCTTGACAGCTGTCAGTTGTCAAAACATAACATAGTGATAATGACTTGGTTTTGGTTAAAACGCTCGTAAATAGTATAATAAGGCCCTAGAGAGAGGGGCAATCGCACTATGTAGAACGTTTTAACCAAATCAGAAACATTTCCGCTCGCATACATTTTGACAACACCTTAACAGCTGTCAAACTTTGATTACATACTTGTCGAGCTGTCAAATTTTATGGAAACGGTAACGATTTGTTTTTTTTTAAAACTGTAGCTATAGTATTGCAATTGTTCCATAAGAGGATATCGTACAGTCCGTTTTATCGTACAGTTCCATACAAACGTAGTCCACTGTTTCCTTCCTGGATAATGGCACAGTTGCTCTATTTTTTCCAATAGAATCATTGGCCACTATAAGCATGTTCCTATGTTTTCCTTTTTTTTATTAAGTTAATTATTAAAAGAGATTACCTTCAAAAACCTAAAAAATCGACCTAATTTTATACTGTATTTAAACGTATAGCAAACCAATTGAACAAGATTATATGAAAAAAGCAAAACATAGAAACACAGAAAGAGCCTCGCTTTAATTTTTAACGCATAAAGTAATTTTTCGCTGAGAAAACAGGGGACTACGAAACGTATATTTTGTGTATTTTTCATAGGTATTTTCGGTTCAAGCTGCAGTTGTCCCTATCGCACTCAGTTCTGTTATTTGGACACACAGCGCGACAACAATACATTTTACAAATACCTATTTTTGAATTCTCTCGACCTTGGTGTTTCCTCTTAACCTTATATATGTCACAGCTTATAAATGTCCCCACCGAAGGGCTCAAGCCTACCCCAAGTTAGGGTGTTTAGGCCTTAGGCGCTCTCAGTGCGATGCGGATGCGTATCTTGAAAAAATTTAACAGCACTGGGTTTGGTTCACTCAACATCTGCGTAACACGGGTCCAATTTGGCGCCAATGTGGAAATTCAACCGTACAAACAATCACAATCTCAACGTCGATCGATTGGAATTGGGTCAGGCAGGAGCAAGCCTACAGTGCGCCACGGAGCGCCCGCGCTGCGACAAGTTAACCTCGTGCGGATGGAATCCCTCCGCCCGCACGAGGACGCCTATTGATCTTAGTGACTACACCTGGTATAGTCACTAAGGTCAATAGGTGTCTTTTCTCAATCATAATCCGCTTGGAACTCTACGGCGAATTCATCATCATTCATCGGATGAATTCGCCGGGGTTCGTCCGCTCGGGGTCGATCTGGCGTAGCACTGAATCTGCCCTAAGTCAACCACGCTGGCCCAGTGCAGATTGGTCGACTTCACACACACCTTTGAATTTCTTCGCAGATGTATGCAGGTTGCCTCACGATATATTCCTTCACCGTAGGAACGTCGGACAAATGTACATATTAAATTCGAAAAACGAAAAACGAAAAACGAAAAACACATTGTTACATGGCAGGATCGAACCGCGGACCTCCCGATTAGAAGGCAAGTGCGGAGCTCACAGCGCCACCGACGCTCCTATGTTTATGAATTGTTACTTTGTCTAGGTCTCCCGAGGCCTTACTACATAATATAATCGCCAAGAATCAGCAGGCAAATCATGGATCTTTCATCGTATGACATGGTATAAATTTGAGAAAAAGAAGTCATGAAATGCTGCATTTCGTATTACCGATCTCCAATGATATCATCACTATGGCATAATTTTAATGATGTCATCATTAAATAATGAACAAATGATTAAAAATCTGACCGGAACTAGTATTTTTCGTTTTGCACTATGATATCATATGATATCATTAACAAAACCATTACATCAGTAATAGGCCCTCAGGTTAAAACAATATTAATGTAGAGACGGGACGATTGCAGCTAAAAGCCCTCTTCTTCTCACATTGCTCTCATTGTGTTTTTAATATTGTTTTACGAATGGTTTAAATAGCCTATATCTGTGTCTAGGTTTGCTTACTGGAGATAGAATTTTGACGTATTTTGTATGGAGCTAATGTCAGATACGTACCTATCGCTGGTAACCATATTCACAGATAGAGAATATAGAAACCGAATGTTAAGGGATCATAGAAATAAGGGCAGTTCTACCCTTGCAGTTTACAATGCTATTGATATTTGAAGTATTTGATTTATTTATTTCCCGATAAATCGGTAAAGTGTACCAAACCATATTAAAACCTATCTTATAATATATAACTAAAAAGTTGTCGCTAAGAAGGATTCTTGTATCACAAAATATGCAATAATTTTTTCTCAGTTCAAAATAATACACTACTAGTTTGTTATTGCTGTGATTTTACTTACTTGATTCCCTTCCTGTCTTGCCAACTAGGATGTCGTTAGAGTCGTCTATGGAAGTTTTTCCGTGATGACACCTCTGCATTAATAAATTAAATATATAAAGGAACTATATTTTCATGGTAATATTAGTGATTTCTTTACTAAGTTACCAAGTAGTGGTGTTTCTTTGTCAGCCAACAGTTGACAATTTTTCACATCATCTTTTCTTCACACTTGAAGCTGATAATATCAATTTTTTTTGTCAGATTATGAATTGGCTTGGCCTTTAGCTCAAAGCACATCGACAACGGTGTCAACATTGAAACTCTGGTGTAACATTGCCTTAAGAGCTCATGCATTACCCCAGTTCTGTCGTGATCAGCACATTCACGAAGGCGAACGAAATTAAGGTTTATTTATCAATTACATTTAAGTGATGAAGTGTTTGTTACCTTTCAGAGTTCAGGAGCACTCTATGTTTTTCTTGGGACTCGGGGCAAGTGATGTCCTGTCCAGCGGAGTGCCGCAGGCCGCGGGCGAGCAGTTAGCGGCGGCCTTTTGTCTTGTTTGTTATTAACAACAATGAGCCGGCCCTACCGGTACGGCCGCAAGAAAGTACGGCCTCGGAGTAAGCAGGGTACAAGTGTACTTATGAAGCTTCAGTCGTTTCTAAAGTATCTTGTGCCTTATGCATTGGACACTCGTATAGGTTGAGTTCGGTTCAGTGAGTCAATTCTTCAATTTGCACAAACTACATGCTTGCACGGTGTACAGTAAGCTCCTTATCAAGCTATACTGTTTGACCTTTGGACTGTTCTTATGCCACTCGTAATAGAGGCGGTTTTCGAAGTGTAAATGTATAGCTTTTGCGTCAGTGCTGACGTGACCTTACAACTCTGTAGTTTTTATTTTATAAATATATATGTTATGTTATCATTTACATTATAAGATTTATTTACAATACCTAGAAAATACGGCTATTAAGAAATGTATAAATATACAAGAGACATCACTTCTTGACATCCAGACTGCGTTAAGCAATCGACATACTTTCATTTTCTGATGTTATCAGAATACTATTCAATTATCTGAAAAAGAACTGAAATTCTAAGTATAACGAATAAATAAATAAATAAATAAAAGTGGCACTTACCTTTCGTACACCTATACCTTTAGATAGGCCGGCCGTTCCGTGTAGCAGGAGTGATTAGCCGCGCGCAGCCCTGTAATCACGCCTCTGCTGCCCAAGCGTCTGCGCCGACGCAGCCGCGACGCCCGCGCCCCTCTCGCTCGAAACCCCCGTTGCCGCGGGCGAATATCTCCAGAGCAAACAGAAAAAAACACACAACGCACGCCGCTCCATGCGTATGCACCGCATCCCCCACCATCACCTTATCACCTCCACATAAAGATTAAAATCCTCAGATAACACGCATCAAGACTGGACGGCGCGCTGTTAACGACCCGACCTGTTTTCGATGCCGTGTGGGAAGATTTAGCGAATTTGAATTTCGATTGCCAGCCGAGTCCAATGGTCCATCCATCACGAGAATTGATGGATTTGGGGCCAAAAAGATGCGAAAAAGCTGGCGAGATGAAAACGAAGCGTTTCGCGAGGTGTATTAGTAAGCGATGCTATTACGTGGGACCTATTGTTTCTTTAAGGCTGCTTTCAGTTGTGAATATTGCTTAAATCTCCTTTAACTTAATTAGCTGTGATGAATACTCATAAAGTTATAATAAATTTTGAATTAAGAAGATGATACATATTTTGTTGTGATAAATAAACTTAATGTTTAATAAGAATGATAAATTATAAAGATGTGGCATAGAAAGCATATGGTGTCAAAGCTTGACAAGTTCATCGACAACGGTACTGTTTGACGTTTATCCGATAACTAAAAAAGCTCGGTGCCCGCGTGTCTGGAGCGGGATGCGCGTGCGTGCGCCGCTCTGTCTGCGCCTGCGCAGGCTCTCCATCTGGCATTTTTATTATCTGGAATTGCACTTACAATGACTGGTCATTGTTCTTCAGATAAATGCTATAATAGCTAACTACCTTGGATCTACTTTTTAATCTGTGAATTAAGTATGTATGTAGCAGATGAAGTTGAGACGTCACATGTTACGTTATGGGTGTCCCAGTAGTAAAGGGAGTCCCAGTAGTAAAGGCAGTCCCAGTAGTAAAGGGACTTTTCTCAAAATTAAACTGGCGACAGAAAAAGTTTTCAAAGGCATATAAATGGTTGACATGTGAACGACAGAAAACATATCTGTGAAAATAGACGTATTGCATTTTTTTCAAAATGAAACGAGCTGAATAAGAATTGCATTCCAAAAAGATTCCGGGAAGGATTCATTCCTCGTGATTACACTACGCGTTACATTGGTTCGACACGAGGAAGAAGACCACGTACATTATCTATAATTATGTATCTATACTAATATATATTATACAGAGAATTGTATTTTTGTTTGTAATGAATAAACCCAAAAATTCCTGCGCTCCAACGACTGAGTAACATGCAAAGGAAGGCGACTGCATCCTGAAGATGCCACGTGGAGTGGCGAAACGCAAGTATGCATGTTGGTGTGGTACTAATCTTCTTCTTTATATATAAAAGAAGAAGTTCCCATCTATAGACGCACGCACAGCCGTAACCACTAATGGTAGAAACATCAAATTTGGACAGTTGTTTTAATTTAAAATGCGGACGCACACTAAGAAGGGATTTTAAAGAAATTTAACCCTGAAGGGATGAAATAGGGGTTGCAAGTTTCTATGGAAAATATTGAAAATCTGCTCCAATTTCTATGAAATTTATTATCCGAGATCCAAAATATAAATAACAGTCTTCTATATAATAGGCTACAAAATTATTTTTCCTACGGGAGAATATAAAATTCCCACGGGAAAACAATAATAACGTGTGCGAAGCCGCGAGCGGAAAACTACTTAGTGATATTCCTTTGTCGCATGCGATTCAGGGAGAGCAGGCGGCGCACCATTGGCCTGCGTAGTTAGTACCAATTACTGACATTTTTGTCGAAATTTTTGCTATATACCTACTCATTAACAATTAGTAATTGACTTCCGAAAAATAACGCCTGACACTATTAATTATAGCGGGCCAGTGCGGAGTACAACAGACTTTTATAGAGAAGCATTATCAGAGAGATGATGTTTTGTTTTGACCTGATTTGCTTCATGCTATTGTGAGTTTAAAGTTACTCAGTGTTTACAGACTGTGTTGAGTACTAGGCAAAAGAAATTCCCGAATGTTCCTCAAGCTCGAGGTATTAAAATGTTTTGGGGCCCTGTGTATAGGTATTAAAATTACTTTAGTTATTCTTTCATTTGCATACCAAGTCCATAATTATGATATCGGATAATCAAATATTGCTAAATTTGCTGTCTCCACTGCCGGGATACCCAGTAAAATGTTTACACGATATGACTATCAACAGGGTTTTTGAAAATAAGATGTAATAAAACTAAACACCGTTGACAACCGTATCATTGATATACCTAATTCAAATTTTAAATTAAATACCCAGTTCTACTTCTGTGTCTAGTTAGTATGTGTAGTAAATTCTACGTAAGCTTTGTGTTTTCATTTTTAAAGATTATTATAAAAAAAATATAAAGTTAACATTTATACTTATTGGTGTGACTTCTTGATGGAACTGAATGTTCATATTGAATAAAACCATGGTTTTCTTGCACTTTTTTCCACTATTTATTTTACTTAATTTGCTATTTTGTACGACCGGTTTCGATTACTTCATATTCAGGTATGAAGATGAAGTAATCGAAACCGGTCGTACAAAATAGCAAATTCAAACAGTAAAATAAATAGTGGAACAAAGTGCAAGAAAACCATGGTTTTATTCAATATGAAAATACAAAGTCTTCAGAAATCATCCGTTGTAGACATTTTTTTCATTTCGAGGTGATATTTTTAAACGCTATAAATTTATTTATAGCTAAGATACGAGTATGTTTATATAGCTGAACTTGTTTGGGAAAATGCGTAGTTTTATTCAAACCGTGACGTTTTCCTACTAACACATATTTGCTGAGTTGAAACAACATATTCTTAGTGTATTATTGAATTTAAATAAATGTGAGAATAACTTTTATTAGTACGACTTCATTAAGAATGAATTCTCGAGTTGGACAGGAGATTTAATGAAACTTTATCATTTTCATGAGAAAATTAATGATAATTTGTTGCATTGGTGACATTTAGATATTAAATCATCCTCACAAACAAACAATACGCATACTATGCAAACTTAATTTTTTAAATCCTTTTTAAAATAAACTGTTTTGAGATTTATTTACTATTTATTTCTATTATTATTATTTATTATATTATTGCCAATATCGCTCTTAAGGAGAGTAAAATATATTATAAAAATATTGTATAATAAATTATAGGCGAGACTTCTATTTCAAAAAGTCGAATATCAAAATCTGTCACTCATAAGCAACGTATAGACAAACTAAAAAATAAGGTTTTACAACATCCTTAAATACATTTTTCAGCTGGCATTTACATATAAAGCTAAAAGAATCACGCAAAAAGGATTCTCTTTGAGTTTAATAAGTAAATAAATGCATATGAAATTATATTGATCGATTTTATTCTGTCCGATATTGGTCAATGATTCGGAGCGCACGTGGCAGCGGTTTTGGCTTATGATGACACACCTAGCATCTGCACAATCGGGGAATGGCTAACGCCGATCCCGATTGTGTCTCTACGGAGGTAGAAGTATCTGGAGGGTTTTTAGCCGGTATTGGGTCATCTACCCGAGTCCTTATCCTTGGGGTGGCCTAGTCAGTTCAAGTCTATCTTCCCTATTTAAAAAAAGGCTACACATCTGCAATCTTATTTTATCGTGCATTTGGTTAGTTGGACACAAAATAAAGTATTATGGGTGATAAAGTATTTTGCTTTAAAATAATATTAAAACCGCAGTGAGAATGATAATATGGTGCTATATGCTGTAATCATTGATTTACTACCAAACGTAGATAGAGCACTTCATACAAAAACGCGCTTGAAATCTGTCACCTAATCGACTATACATTTGTACGCTGTTAAATAGGTAGTTGAATATGCACACCCGAATTAAAATTACCATAAAGAAAGTACCGTATTTATCGAATTCAACCTTATTCTATATTATTACGGCAACTATTTGAAGTACAACCGTGTGCAGTTACATCATTTCATACCTAGCCACATTAAATTTGACGTTTTAGTAATTGCTACAAGAAAATATCAACTTTATACTCTCAAACATAATGCTCAAAATTGCTTATCCAACGCATGGAAAAGAACTGCACGAGGCCCGATTGGGCAGTTCGTCACCGGCCCACTTTTCGAACGTTCATGCGTTATCTACGTTTGGTAGTAAATCAATGGCTGTAATAGTTGTTTCTGTTTTCATTTTGTTGTAAGGTTGCTGTAAGTGATCGTGGCCCCTTTCTATGATCTTTAGTACCATAACAATAGTGTGTCTCTGTTTTAATTTTGTTCTAAGTGATCACGATAAGACCCTTGCCCCTGACTCTGATCACTTAAAACATTAACAATCGCAGTAAGACGGATAGCGCTTAAAGCCCGGGTCAAACCGCATGCGTATGCGTTACAGCGCGGCGCGTTGCGTAGAGGTGTCACAGGCCTGTATGCGCAACGTGCTGTGCTGCTACGCGCCGCGCGCGTCTTCTTTTCTTTCTTTTTAGTCTTCTGGTAAAACTATGGCGAGAGAACTTGATTCTTAACAAATAACCATTCTGTAAATAATAAGGTATTTTAATGTTGCCTTCAATTTCTGATATTTTGCCACAATAAAGCTTTGTCCTTCGGTTCATTATAAACACTTGTGTTTCCGAACTAAATCTATAATTTTCTCCTTAATTTCTGCATCCATTTTTGTATTTAAATACAAATTATCGTTTTCGTGTCGCAAAGCGCTGCACGTCGACGCGCGTGGTTGTCCGCGGTGTGACACTAAGTATAGAAAGCCATATAATACAACGTGATACAACGCAGCGTCCGCGCGACGTTGCCAGCTCGCTAGCTGCGTTCACGCGTTCGGTTTGTCTCTGCGTGGCTTGCAGCGCGCCAGCGCGTCGACGTGCGTAGTCGCGCAGCGCTGCACAGCAACGTGCGTTTGGTGTCATTTCCCATAGTATTTCATACATTTACAACGTCATGTGCCGCGCTGCGCTGTGCTGCGCTGTGCTATACTGAAGAAGAATATATACCTATTTCTGCATAGAAATGGGTATATATTCCTATGTTCCATGCTTTTCCGGTTTGAAGGGTAAGATATGGCTGTGAAATTACTGGGTACTGCGACTTTACATCCTATGTCACAATTTGGCAATGTACACTGTGGCTTTTGTGGGGGTTGCAGATTTGCTGCAAATCTCACAAGAACCACATGTACTATAGATGTCTGTTATCAGATACCATCCGGTGGGCTGTATGCTTTTGCCAACTTAGTTGTATATAAAACTATGATCTTTTGCTTTCTAACTATGATCGCTCAAAACAATATTATAACTGCAGTATTAACAATATGGCGCTAAACGCTCAATAGCTGCGTATCTGTTTTATTCTGTCTTAACCTTGACCTAACTAAGTGTTCATGGCGAGGCCTTTGTCCCCTAACTATGATCACTTAAAACAATATCAAAACCGTAGTGAAAGCAAGATGGCGCTATAAACAATATTCAAACAGAAACACAGCTATTGCAACGTATATATACGTTGCAATAGCTGTGTTTCTGTTTGAATATTGTTTTAACTTTACTCTAAATGATCATGGTAAGACCCCTACCCCCTAATCTAATCGCTTAAAACAAAATTAAAACTTTTGTGATAACAAGTTGGCACTATTAGCTGCGGATTTGTTTTGATTTTGCTCAAAGTGATCATAGTAAGAACCCTGGGTGGCTGGGAGAGTGGTGTTTTTTGTGATTGCTGTCCATTTACTCTGGTCCTTTGCGCCGCGACTATCCCTTTGTTGCGGCCGCGTAATGATGACGTCCCTCCTTTGAAGCGGCTGCGGGTGCGGTCAGGTGCCCTTGTTGCTATTGTTGACTATTTTCTGACGCTATTTGTTTTGTACGCCATAAAGGAGTCGGACGCAATTGCCGAGACGACAATGCTTAGAAAACCGAACGTGTTTTGTGAGGCGATTGCTTCTGTGAATATGTTGCTTCATTTTTTAACTAATGTGTGTGCTTATAAAAAAAAATGTTACTGAAATTACCTAACATTACATTGTATATGATTTCGCTCACATCAACAGGTACTACATGCCAGGAAATTTTAATTACATTTCCATACAAATTAAGAGTATTTGGGATACTGGCTAAGTTAACAATTCAGATACATTTCTTGGGTATTCAGCAGAATGTATAAAATCGATAATTTTCATATAAAACTATAGCACCTGGAATTATTCACTACCACGTTATTCGTTTTATTCAGTCATGAATAATTTTTTGATTACGACTAAGAGAATAGATTGAAAGTAATGTGTTACACGTTCAGGTATTCTCATCATACTATGTACTTATGTGAGATGATTCTACAGTTCCAGCTTACTGTCCCTCGCAGCCAAATACGTACCTAATTAACGAAATGTTGTCTTCTGGCACGTGAGTGGGTTACAGCTCAATGATCAGGTGTAGAGTCAACTTTTTTTTTCATTCCTACTTGTATTTGTTTTGCTTTGTTTTGACGTCAATAAGTGCCTGTAAAGGCCTATGTTGAATAAAGATTTTTGAATTTGAATTTGATCAAAAGCTGTCAATGCAGTTATACTCGCGGCGTGATGTTTGTGTTGGTAACATGAATTAGCACCAGAACTTTCGGCACCATTTTGACATAAGAATAACATTTCAGCAGTGCTACTTCAAGCGACAAATGAGGATAGGTTTGCCGTTATCACCATACAACAGTACCACACCACCATATCGCTGTATTACTGTAGATATATTACCTTCATTTGTCGCTCGAAGTAGGTAGGTACCGTAGCAACACTGCTGAAATGTTATTTTCATGTCAGAATAGTGGTGAAAGATCTGAAAAATGGCGCTAGGTATCTAAATTTTTTTCGAAGAATCTTAAATCGAAATATTTTTCGAAGAAGCTTGCAATAAAATTTTTGAATGGCAACATAACGTTGCTAAAACTGACAGTAGCGCTGACAGTCAAGTGCCTCCCGTCAATTTACAGATAGTATTTAAGGTGAAAGCACTCTATTAGGTACTATTTTAAGAAGCCCGTTACTCAAAGTTGTACTTGTAGAAATTTCACAGCTGCTAACGAGTTTAAAACTCGACTTTCCACTATTTCTTTGTAAGGCAAGCTGCAATGCTACGTGTCTGCAACTGATGATTGAAAATTATCGTAATCGTTAAAAGGTTTTTGCTCACTTTTCGATCGACGTTTAGGTACACCACAATCTGCGGTAAATTATTTTTTTGCGCAATAAAAGGTTTATATTTGCCTAGTGTACTTCATTGGCTTACTCGTGCCAGATGTGTTGCAGCCAATATTTATTTTGTCCGAAGCCCTGGCGGCCGGACACCCGTCCGGTGAAGCATCTGCCACATTTCACGCTTACCTTTCCAATTTTCCGTCGGCTCATTCTTATGTTGCAATAAAAGTTTATGTTTTCGAAAAGATCGCCATTCGCCGGCCGACTCCATATTCCGTCATTGGTCATGCCGTCTGCGCGCATTGACAATACTATTTTATTACCTCACAAAGGATATGTGACTCTACTTGCGTGTAATTTAGGATTAATATCGCATGTTTCAACGTGTATTCTTGTCTCATGCAGGTGGTATATGCGACCCAGTGCGTCGCTTTACTCATAACTAAGCGTTGAACAATTCTTTTGAGGTGCTTATTAAAATATTTGTTGTTCCGAAGTTATTTATTTGTATATGTCGGGAGCCTTTGTGAAATACCGCCACGTCCGTGATGTAGGTGGCTGCTCTCCGTAAACCCATTGTGGACAACTGTGGCCAATCCTTCTATTGGAGATAATAGCGTCGCGAAATTAGTTTCATTTTTACATTGAACGTATTCTTCTTATGTGTTTACGTTGAACTTGTAAGTGAATAGTTTTAAAAATTTTCTGTGTGTAATTTGTGAACAGCTCATAATGTTGCTTTGAATTTTTTCTTTATTGTTATAACACTATTAAAATGTAGAGGAACGTATGATGGAAACTCATAAAAGTATATTAGAAGAATACATACTACATAGTCAAGTACTTGCATACCCATACTTGAAGGATTATACATGTAAGCTTGTAATGAGATCAGGCACTGGTCCTGTTTTATCCCATCATAGAATTGGAAGAATCAATTAAAAGAAATCGATTATGTTGGCTGTGAAACAGGCGGCTCCCGCACCCTCGCCGCGGCTCGCATAGAACGAATCGACTCAATTATTATGCCGCGGAGGAAAATTAAATTGGGCTTCGGCCTGCGCGCTCAAACGATGAGACTGTTAAAACATTATGAGCTATACAATTTTTATCTCCTTCTTGGATCTTTAAACAGAAAAGATGAGTCCGAAACTCGCAGACGATCCGGCGCAGTGGAAAAGGGATGGCGTGACGCGACCGAGCGGGATAGAGCGCTCGACCGGCCGCAGAGGTCGAATATAAATGTGGAATGTTTATGGTTCTACCGTTTTATTTTACTTGTGCCGGCAAAGCATTAAATATTGTTTCAATTGAAAGCGGCAGATCAGACGAAGCATCTAATGATGAGTACATCAATAAAGACTGACGGCTGATTGAGTTCGATTCGCGATCGTGCGCCGATTGATCTAGCGATAGCCACCGGACACTACTCGTGTTACGGCTCCGATACAAATCACCGTGAGATCCACTTAAGTGTAACTGAGCAAAGATTAGATTGCGTTACGAGAGTGGAGCCTTATAAGGGGTTGTGCTTAGTATTTACGCCGCCGCTGCCAATTGATAAACTGCTTGCGATAACTACTAGTCGACTATCAGTCGACTAGAATATTAAAGGGCTCTTCGGCTCTATCAAGTTGAGCGTCAACTTTGTTTGGATATTAGTTTGCATGCTAATTGAAGTAGACTTTCGAGGAGTTATAGTGATGTACTTTTAAAATGTCTTGCTGTCTCAGGCAAAGGAAATCAGGTCATAAAAATAAAAGATTTTAAGTCTACAAAGATTAGGGCAGAGGTCTTGCCTCTTGGTTGTCAAATTCTTAGGAAACAATAAATAACATTTAGGTTGTGGCTTGATAGGTCGGATCCTATTTGTTTTACAAAAAGGCTAGAATACCTTTCACTTCCATTGACATATGGTTACAATACGTCAATGTTCACTTCCCTTATTTACTTCTCTTATGTATATGTTAATAAGTTTACTGAAGGGAGACTCTGTATTAGTGTCGTCTGCTTGGGTACCTCACCTCCATCTTACTTATTTCTGCCGCAAAGCAGTCGTATTTGCATTGATATGTTCCGGTTTGAATTTGATGTTCGTTTGGTTTTCGATGAAAATGGATAAAATATTCCGACTAAAATCAAAATAGTTATAGTACATAAAGTTATATAAAAGAGTACCTCTGCGGTATCTGTCACAAGTGTCAGCCGCAAACATTCTCACGATTTCTATTCTAGAAACCTGATTGGAGAGTGACTTTATACATAGAAAATTACATGTCCTGACTGATTGATATTAATGCTTAAAGACGTATAATTTGGTCATATTTGGTCAGCAGGTACTTTAAATGCTAATATCCATTAAGGCGGTAAAATAAGGGTTAAAAGTTTGTATGAAAGCTCTTTATTTTTAAGGCTAAAGGCATGATTTTGTATTTATACTTATAAATAGAAATGGGTAAATACATGTTTCAGCCTCTTGGGATTTCTATTCTCCAAGAGGATAGAATATCTCATTGGAAAAAGGGGTTCGAAGTAGGTAGTTTAAATATTTGCATATGACACACTGAAACTATTTAATGGGTGGTAGGCACGGAGAGCGTCGGTGGCGCTGTGGACTCGGCACTTGCCTTCCAATCGGGGGGTCGGGGTCCGAGACCCGCCATTTACCAATGTGTTTTTCGTTTCGAATTTTATATGTACATTTGTCTGACGCTCCTAGGGTGAAGGAAAACATCGTGAGGCAACCTGCATACATCTGTGAAGAAATTCAATGATGTATGTGAAGTCGACCAATCCGCACTGGGCCAGCGTAGTTGACTAAGGTCTAATCACCCTAACATAGGGTAGGCTCGAACCCCTCGGTGGGGACTTATATGAGCTGTGATGATGATGAGGCACGGACCTCGGACCTGAAAAAAAGATCCATGGTCTGATTGTAGGTCCATCGTGGTAGGTACAAAATTTGGACGATTCAGAGTAGCTTTTTACCAAGTCATATTTGAGGTTATTTTGATATATTAATGGGACTTTTTTGAATGCCTCTGCCTTATGGTTCTACTAGTAAATATAGAGTTCCCACGGGAAAAACTAAAATAATGAGGGCAAAGCTGCAAGCAGAAAGCTTGTATCTATACAAGGCTACTTATTAAGCAGGAGCCAAATTTTGTGTTAGTTCAGATAAACAAATTCATAAATTTTTACTATGGGACTAATTTTGAAATCGCAATAAAAAACTGGTGTTTCATTCAAACGTTGAACACCCACTGAACTTAAATGTATGGAACAGCTGATTCTTTTTCGCGATTTCGAGATTGGTCTCATAGTAAAAGCTGTTCACTTTGCTGGTCTTAACAAGCACACACAAGCCTCCTACTTAAGGCAAACGCACACGATCGACTTTTTGTAGGCCCGATAAACGGTTCGATTTTTCCGACCGACTCAACGCATACGTCTATCACTTTGTCGTTGACCGAGTTTTTAACCGATTTCGAAGATGGAGGATGTTCTATGTTCGATTGTAGCTATTTTTTATTGTAGTTCGTATGCGTTGCAATGTAGAACTCCATGTTTTATTTTTCACCGTTAAAAAATCGGTCACCGATGGTCGGTCGTGTGCGGTCGCACTAAAAAGCAACCATGTATAGGGAAATAAGTGTAAGTGGGGCCCTATTTTTTAACCGACTTCTAAAAAGGAAGAGGTGTCTCAATTCGACCGTATATATGCTTTTTTATGTTTGTTCGCGGATAACTTCGTCGTTTAGGATTTTGATGATTATTTTTGTATTTGATAGAGGATACTCCAAGGCTGGTCCCATGGTCACCAAAGTTAGGATCTGATGATTGGATCCCATAAAAATCGAGGGTATTAAATTAAATTAGGGTTCCTTTCACTAAGAAGATTTCATTCACTAAAAAATAAAAAATATAAAAAAAAAATAAAAACCGACTTCAAAAACACTGAAAAGTTTAACATCACACTTCTATATTGAAGTCGGTGACAAATTTTAAGACTTTCTAGGGGATCATCGTTTGGCACCGACTTCAATATAGAAGTGTGATGTGATGTTGTCTGTACCTATTCTTATATTGTTTTAAACTTTTCCGTGTGTTTGAAGTTGGTTTTTATTTTTTGTAAAATATTTTTTTAACCGACTTCAAAAAAGGCCCTTCGTCCACTTGGATCCATTGGATCGATCCATTGATGGATCCTAGTACACTTTTTGTTTCACTTGAGTCCATCGTACCAATCAAATCTCAAATAATGGATCCTAAGACACTCAAAGGTGGACTAGGAGGTTCTTGTTCGATTGTTTCTATTTTATTTTTTATGTATGTTCAACGATTATTTCGCCATTTGCCATTTCTGATTTTTAAAATTCTTTTTGTTTTCGAAATAGTACATACCCGAGGTGGTCCTATTGTCACCATGTCACGATTTGACTATGAAATCCCAGGCAAATCGAGGGGCACCCTTAAACTTCATAGGCACGTCCAACGTGTTTCATGTTTTTTTCTTAAGATATTCAGGTATTTGCGTCTGGTAGTCATCATGTCATGTTACTGAGCCGATGATGGAAGGTTTCTGGTAGATTAGGAGTTCGGGAATAATTCTTTCAAAACAATTTAGAGCGAAAGACGTTTTATTTGAAGTTATTCTGGTGTTTGCTTTGGCTCAAATTCTAATACGCATGTATTAACTTAACTGAAAAGATCGACTCAAAAACACCAAAAAGTCATAAATAATATAAGAATACATACAACATCACAGTTGTATACTTAAGTCGTTGAAAGCAATGATCACCTTGAAAGTTTTCAAAAATATAAGAACAATAAATAAAATTTGGCACCAGATTTAATATAAAACTGTGATATTGTATGTATTCTTACATTATTTATGACTTTTTGGTATTTTTGTAGTAGGTTTTATTCATCCGGCGTCGAGATCTCGTTGAACGTCGTCTACGCTCAATTTATTTTGTTTTTCGTTTTGTTTTCGATGTAAATCAAAAGAATATGCAACTAAAATCAATAGGGCCTCAGTTCACCCAATATTATAGTCATAGTCACTTTCTAATGGTTTCTATAATAGATATCGGAAGAATGTATTCGACTGTCACTTTACTATGACAAGGGACAATGAAATATGTAGATTACATTTTTTATAACTTCTTTTAAAGAAACATCAATAAAAAATAACTTTATCCGTACCTACCCCTTGGATTGGCGTGTGCCATCATTTTGTTTCGTCAAGTCCTAATGAAATCAACGAACATAAATTTGTGTCAAGATTTATGTACGACTGTCAAATATTAAGTGCGTGGTCTTATCCACTCTTCTTTCATCTGCATACTCCTACGCAAGAAAGTGTAGCGCAGAATAAGCGTGTGAAATACAAACAAAGCTAATGCAGTTTTCGAAAAAGGAACAGCCCTGCAGAAAGTACTTTTTTCATGTTAGAAAAGAATAGGGAAGTGGAATATTGTGTGAAGTGGTGCAGCGGCTGCGAGTGCGACCGCCCGCGTACAAAGGTGTCGTCAAGCGCTGAATGCGGCCGGGCGCATTGTGCGCGATTGGACGCGGCGCCGCCGCCCGCGTGTTGTGACAACCGCGCGCCGCCGCGGCTCAAAAGCGCCGACACAGACGCCGCTGTTTGCTTTGTGCTGCGCGCGGCTGAATGGCTCGCTGGCCTGTTACGAAACGCATATTAGTATTGTGCTTCGGCCGTTTTCGCTCGCAGAAATTGTTTTTTATGGACGCCACGCTCGCGGTGGCCACGCTTTTCCAGATTTATTCAAATTCATGAGCTTACGATGTCCGCACTGCACAGCAGGACCAGACGGACATGGCCCTCTATGTTGCGTTTACCTCCAAGTCCTAAGTCATGTCCTTACACGATCAGAAGATGTCATTAGCTTGTGAAAAACATCTTTATTTATAATTTGAGTTTCAACATCATGTTTCTTTCATGTTCCTCAACATGGAAAATGGCTAGATACATTCAGCGAAACTCACTGATTTAATAAACGCCTAAAAGGAAATCGCTGCTTAAGATCTATCATCTTAGAGTATTCCGTGA
Source organism: Schoenobius gigantellus (assembly GCA_963935595.1). Classification (NCBI taxonomy): domain Eukaryota; kingdom Metazoa; phylum Arthropoda; class Insecta; order Lepidoptera; family Crambidae; genus Schoenobius; species Schoenobius gigantellus. The sequence goes on along the minus strand of OZ012542.1, from coordinate 13,011,742 downwards.
TCATTGTGACTATATGATAACTAAAAGCGTAACAAGTTTGTCGATTTCATTACCAGAGTTACCAGAAATGCCTCTGTACCAGGGTCGTCTGTTTGGATACCTCTATCTTGCCTATTTCTGTCGCAAAGCAGCAGTGCTTGCATTGCTGGGTTCCGGTTTGAAGGGTAAGATACGAGTATGGCAGTGAAATTACTAGGTACCGTGACTCTACATCTTATGTCACAAGTTGGCAACGTAAACTGTGGTTCTTTTGAACAACCAAATTGTTGAATTCGTCGATTCTACAAAATTTTTGGGTATTACTCTAGATTCTAGATTGCAGTGGGATCCACATATTGAGTCCTTGGCAAACAGACTTAGTTCTGCAGCATATGCAGTAAAAAAAATAAGACAACTTACTGATGTTGAAACGGCAAGATTAATTTACTTTAGTTATTTTCATAGCATCATGTCATATGGAATACTTCTGTGGGGATCAGCTGCTAGTATAGAAAGTATTTTTGTACTTCAAAAAAGAGCGGTTCGCGCTATTTATAATTTAAGAGCAAGAGACTCTCTTAGAGATTTATTTAGAGAAATTAACATATTGACTTTAGCAGGACAGTACATTTATGAAAATTTGATTTATGTCTATAAAAATTATAATATATTTGAAACCAATTTCCAACTTCACCATTTAAACACAAGAAATAAAAATAAACTTGCCGTTCCAACGTACAGGCTCCAAAAAACTAGAAGCTCATTTATGGGGAAATGTATAACTTTTTACAACAAAGTCCCACAAAATGTAACTGACTTGCCTTTTGATAAGTTTAAAGCGCATGTAAAAAAGACTCTGATGAGTAAAGGATATTATAAAGTCAACGATTATTTACAAGATGCCAATGCCTGGTGTTAATTTGAAGAAATTATTAATTGATAATAATGTAAATAATCGTGTTGTTGTGTATAACTATTCATTAAGTAGTATTGGTAACGTTGTACTAAGAAGAGAACTGACAAATCTACATTTGTTATGGAAGTTCAGCTCAAATTTTTGCCTTGAGGTCAGCTTCCAATTGACGACTCTGTAACAATACAGGGAGAAAAAAATAGCCCTTGCTGGTTTTCTTGCTGGTTCTTTCCAGTACAAGGTCTCCCGCCGTAGACTTGTGAACCATTGGCGTAGCTTCCTTGACTTTCAAAAGAGATTGTAAAATCCAAGTTGAATAAAATATGTTGATTTTGATTTTGATTTTGGGGGTTGCAGTTTTGCTGCGAATCTCACGAGAGCCACATGTGACTGTTACCACTTACCATCAGGTGGGCAGTTTGCTTGTTGGCCAACTTAGTCGCATAAAAAAAGCCTAGTTGTCTCGCAGTGCAGTTTGGCGCGCATTGTGCTCCAGAATGAGCTAGAGCCTGTAACCTGGTCTCAGTTGTATTCGGTTTACGTCGAATTAAACGTGTTAAAAAAGTTTATGAGGACGAAAACAAGATTTTATGTGAAAAACATCACATTTTTTATTTTGAACTCAGTGCCAAATTTTAACTCATGATCATCGATCATCCGCACCGACTTCAAAATAAAAAAAATTGATGTTGTGTGTATTCTTATATAATTTTTGACTCTTTTGTGTTTTTGTAGACGGTTTTTATTTTTTGTTAAATATTTTTTATATTGTATAGGTACTTAACCGACTTCATATAAGGTTTTTTTTTATCTTTATGTCATCAATTTTACATCGTCATATAAACTTTTCATGAGAACAGAGCATATTTTTTCAATTCTGACAAAATGGTTACCAATTCACATTATGACATTACTTTTGCGGCTCTACTAACGTGTATCAGGACGTCCATAGCCTATAGAGGAGCAAGCGGCGCACATCACGTTGCTGGTGACCAAAGGCCCAATTCAGCTAATAAACTACAGCCGAATCGAAACTAAACCGTTGCGATCGACCAATCAGAACGCCACATTATCACGTCATCGAGCAGTTGAAAGGCAATATAAGCGCTCCGATTGGTCGACCGCAACGGTTCAGTTTCGATTCGGCTGTAGTTCATTAGCTGAATTGGGCCTCAAGACTTCTACTCGTGTGGCTTGGCCCTGACAATTATTAGGCTAGGTAAGGTTAGTGTTAATGCTAGCTAGCATCAGCCTATCCCATCCGCCTCATGTGAACCGTACCTCAAACCTCTTTAAGCGTTGGTATAGAGGCGATTAAGCAAGCGTAAGACCGTTGTGAAAATAGTAATTAACAATACATTTTGTGTAAATTTATACGGCATCTTTTAAGATATGTGTAATTTCATTAACAACAAACAACGAATGCATAAATTATTCATCAGAAATTGGTCCAGACTCGTGTTACTTCATAACATAATCAAACTTGCTAAACATAGTGTAATAAACGTTAAGCAACTGTTAAGAGTATTTTCACAGGAAAGAGACGCTTTAATTAAAAAAACAGAATTAATTGCTTTAGGCTTGAAATGTTGCGCATCGACGCAAAGAGGAAGGCTCTGCGTATGTAGAAAGAGGTACTCGCCTTCCTAGCTGCTGAACACCGGAGGATTGAGGCGACGTCGCCGACGACTCTGCCGATTACACATTATTGGAGTACTCGGGCGGCGTGGCGATCCCATTGTAGCGAGCTACGCGCAGTCTTGGATAGCGGTGACCTCTCAATGTCAGTCATTGTGCATAAGATACGGGCTAGTGAGAGAGCTGTTGCCTCTTTTTGCGAGGATGAAATCTCGCAGAAGAAGGCTGTGGAAAGGGAGCGGGAAAACGATACACACGCCGCTCTCCACCGGCGCAGACGGTTGGGCGGTAGAAGGCGGGCGTATGCAGCCCGTCTTTCATGACCGCCCTTTTTTTAAAGGCGGGATAATCTCTTTACGATTGAACAAGGGGGCTGAAAGCTGACAAGGCCGCCCCAAGGATATACCATTGGACTCAGGTATAAACCCCATACCTGGCTAAACCATACCCTCCGGCAACTTCTACCTTCGTAGAGACACAATCGGGATCGGCGTTAGCCATTCCCCGAGTGCGCCCCCTGGAGGCTAATAGACCCGACGGTGAGCGCCCTAGGTGTGGCCTGCGCGCTAAGGTGGCTCTATGTCCGGGGTAATCCCCTACAGGCATTAAGACCTGTCCCGTAGCTGGTCGGGCCGTCTCGGGGAGATCCGTCCACCTCGACATCTGTCAGGTCCTTGGCTAAGGACATGACGGATGTCGAGGTGGTTTAGTGGGTATTCTCCGCACTGTGCGGGGAGAGTCCTACAGACGTGTGTACGCCTTTTGACTAGCCATCGGCAAGTGCAGTGCGCAACAGCATTCTACTTCAACAAAGGCTTAAAATGTTGATCTAAATGTATTTTGATAACGTCAATTTTAACATTGCATTTTTAGGAATAAACTAACTGACAAAATAAATACAACGAACAGTTTTACTACCATTTTGGAATAAAAACAACATAAGGGGGGTTCGCTTAAGAAATAACAAAAGAGGATTTTAACACGTACACAATATCATTTGTATTTCGTTCAACTAGTGACTACAATAAATTATGCTTCGACATTAGACTACGGCTGTACATATTTACAATATTATGTCTAAAATAAATATCACAGTTTCAAGAGTTAAATATACTACTATACTTGTATGAAACACAATTACACTAAGTCTATGTGGTGTTGAAAATCTAATTACTCCGAATACTGCTTACAACTTCTACACCTGTAACAAAAAAGAATACGGTTATTTTAAGCAACAGCAAAATAGATAGGGATGATTTAAAATTCATTATCGTTTCAGCCACAAAAGGGTTACTCCTGGACATAGGGCTGGCCCTAAAAGGAGAGGTTTGAGCTATTTCGCACTACGTTGGTCCAGTGTGCCATAAGTTCAAACCCAAACACAAAAATCTTTATTCAATATAGACCTTAACAGGCACTTATTCTAATTTACTAGGATATTTTTCAATAAATTATTTAATCATTTTATGTATGTATAATGTATATACACCTCCACCATAATTATGATGTATGCAAATACAACGTATAACATTTTTCTTTAAATTAACTCTCGTACAGTCGGCTATGAGCAGTAGGTTGGCTCCGGATTTGCATGCCTTACACGCAAAAATTCATAACTAAACCACCCCTAAAGATTCATAATAAAATAAGGGTGTAGGTAGGTATAACGCAAAATAGACGCAAAGTCGTCGAGTTGCGAAAAATACCCGTAAGAGGAAGAAGAAGAATTAGAATGCTAATCAAATTAACTTTCAGGAGTGACCTTCTTAATTTGAACCCCGAAATAACTTCCGTGTATAGTCCCAAATTAATTCTACGGGAATCAAAATAATTGTACAGTTTGTGCATGCGAACCAAAATGGATAAATGCTCAGCAAATATTGTTCACTGAAAGAAATATTTTAACGGCGAAGGCTAATATGCTAATTGGCTTGAGTATAGTCAAAATTTGCAAATTCAAACATAAATATATCAATGATTGCTAAATTAAGATTACAGTCGTTTTCCACATTTCTTTAACCTAGTGGAGTGTCATAATCAATTTCCTCCTCTGAGAAAATAATACGGCGAAGAGAGAGGGAAGGGTGGATAAAAATATTATCCGCAAAATACTAGGTTAAATTTTTTATGCTTATTTTTTTATTTTACATATTAAATTTGGACAAAACGTCGCTATATAACGCATACTAGAAAGGATTTTTGTAATTAAAATCACATGAATTTAAAAATAGGTTAAGTAATTAAACATTAATAAGCATGTATTTTAGCGTTTGTGAGTGAATTATTCTTCTCTCTAGGGGTGGCTAAACTATTGAATTCCACTCTCACGGGTTAAAATATCATTTCATAAATATTATTAAAAAGCTAGGATTCACTAAGTGAAAATATTGTTTCAATGTAAGACATTACAAAAGAATATGATTAAGCCGTATAACGGTATTTTAGTCTTTGTAACGAATTTATGGCTTTATTACAAAATTGAAGGTTAACGACGTATATATGATACTTAACAGCATGACGATGTAATTTGCTTTGGTAAGAGACATAATTTAGGAGGTTTCTTACGATTATTTACGAGTATAATGAGCGAAAGTAAACTCGAGCAGAGTATATTAAAACAATGGTGTCGCTATTACGTAAGCTCTTGCTCTAATATACCCATATTTAAAAAAAACTATAGGAGGCTAGACTAGGCTAGGCCAAGGACGTAAGTTTCATCTTCTATCTATTTCATATTAAGGTACCTATCTAAAATTCATCATCATCATCATAACAGCTTATATACGTCCACACCGAGGGGCTCGAACCTACCCTATGTTAGGGTGATAAGCCTATCTAAAATTAACAGTGAATAATAGCAGTCCCCATAATTATTAGATAAGCTAGAGTCTGTCAGGGTTGAAGGAGGCCGGCTGCATACCTACAGAATCTTTTGAACGTTGATCGGAAGAATTTAACAATTTCCATTTTGACGAAAGAATGCCATAAAGAGTAAATTATTATATTTATGAGCATTCAAATCCACCACCATATTAATTTGATAAAGTTTTTAAGAGGCCTATTACAAATAAACGCGCAGATTAAGGTTTTAATCGTCAAAATTGTATACCTTTCCTTGGTCGTAATAAATAACATTTACTTTATAAAATTAGTTCATATTCTTATTTACAATAATAAAAAAGCGGTTTTACGATTACTTTTTTCCTAACTTAGTAATAGTTATGTTTGCGAAGCATATTTAGGCTAAAACTTACGCGGACCTGATTTCGGAGCTCTAATTTACAGATTCTGTTAAATATTAGGTCCTTACATATGAAATTGGCGTTTTGTCGTATTGGCCACTTTGATCTCAAATATCTCCTCTATGGTTAGGAATTTCAAATTCAAATTTATATAGCTATTTACTCATGTATTTGTGTTTCTAAAATTATAATTCAATTGTTTTTTCCTCAATTGTTTTTTTTCTTTGCGTCACTCATTTTACAAAAGGGAAAACTTGAAATATCGCGTTATTTACGAATACGAGTTCCACCGTGGCACCAGTGCTGCAGAAACGGCTCGAAGGATTAATGATGTGTATGGCGATGGTGCCGCAAAAGAAAACACAGTGCGTTTTTGGTTCCAACGTTTTCGTTTTGGAAATTTCGACCTGCAGAACAAGCTCCGTGGACGGCCGGAGACCAATGTTCATAATGAAGAATTGAAGGCTATTGTGGAAGCGGATCCATCGCAAACCACGTCCGAGTTAGCTGCAGGCTGCGGTGTTAGTGATAAAACTGTTTCAATCCACTTGAAGCAAATTGGGAAGGTGAAAAAGGTGAAAAATCATTACTTGTGATGAAAAGTGGGTCCTGTTCGATAATCGGAAGCGCTCATCGCAATGGCTGAACCATGCCGAACCAGTAAAACCATGCCCCAAGCTAAAATTGACTCCAAAAAAGTTACTTGTGAGCGTTTGGTGGACTATAGTGCTGGTGTCGTTCACTACAGCTTTCTTAAATCTGGACAGACGATTACGGCAGATGTCTATTGTCAGCAACTGCAAACCATGATGGAAAAGCTAGCTGCTAAACAACCGAGACTGGTCAATCGCTCTAGGCCACTGCTGCTTCATGATAACGCTATACCATACACTGCACAACAGACGGCTACCAAATTAAAGGAGCTTCAATTGGAATGTCTAAGACATCCACCGTACTCTCCGGACCTTGCTCCAACAGATTACCATTTTTTTCGAAATTTGGATAACTTCTTGAAAGGGAAAAAATTCAATTCCGATGGGGCAGTCCAAACCGCCTTCAAAGAATTTATTGATTCCCGTCCGAATGGTTTTTTTAGTAAAGGGATCGATGAACTACCTATGAGATGGCAAAAGTGCTTAGATGGTAATGGTACATACTTCGATTGAATAAATATATTATATTTAAAAAAAACGACTTTATGTTCCTCCCATACAAAACGCCAATTTCATATGTAAGGACCTAATATCAACTACCAAAATATTTATGTATGTATTTTATGTCACACAATATCCTTCACTTCAATACTAATATAATATATTTACGTTATATGGCTCCTAAGTAAAGAAAGAAATTGTTAATCTAATCAAATTTTTTAACCAAACAAGTAAGATTATGTACGGAGTTCTCCATCGTTTAAACGTAATTTTTATTTATGCCAAAATGTTTTTTAACCTTTGCTTAAACTGTAGTATTATTACTAATTATAGTCATTTTATTAATTGGTATGTACCTTCGATTAAATAAAGTAAGTTTTATTTTCAAAAAAAAAGAGCGCGAATATATTATTTATTATTAGGATTAATGCTAAATTCAATATTAAAATTTGTATTATTTGTATGTTTATAAATCGATACTATATTTTTTAGGAACAAAATAATACTATCATATATTTTGCCGCGCCGGCGATGTCAGTTTGTTTAGTACCGGGCGACGCATGCGCGACGCGATTTTGTGATAGGCCTCTTAAAGATAATCGAGTTAAACACAGACTTTCTCTTTTATTTTATGGCTAAACTTGTTTTGAACAAAATATTATTCTGGTCATGTTAGATTGCATCATATAAGTATAAGTGATATTTAATTTCTACAATATAATATTATTTACCTATCAGAGTTGATATAGTGATTATTTGGTAGCAGATATTTCCACTAAAGCTTCCGTCTGAGCTTTTGGATGGTACCCTTATTAAATTTTGAGAATCGGTTAACGATTTGAGTATACGTATAGGTATATAGATTCAAACGTATCTTTGCATAATCACGAGATTGTGTTGCGTCGCAAGGCAAGGTCCACTCTCTTAAATATTTACAAGTCTCTCTACCATTTAAAACAAGAGTTATTATATATTACATGGTATATTATGCCAATATTACATGGTATTCTACGGCCGAAAGTATATAGGTCTAAAAATAGCACATAGGTCTTTCGCACAAAGACCTGATTAGTTAAACAGAATCTGATGAATTAATTTTATACACACAAAGCACTTGACAAAACAACTGAAGCCGCCTATTGCCGCTTTAACGACACGGTTAGCGCAGAGGTCGAGTGATCGCCTACTGCGCAACGGGTCGCGGGTTCGATTCCCGTACGGGGCAAATATTTTGTATGGCCTACAGAAATTTGTTCCGGTCTGGGAGTATGTGCATATGATATTTTATGTTTGTAATTGGACCCACGACACAGGAGAAAATCCTAGTGTCGGGCGACGTTTAAAAAAAACTGAAGCCGCCTATTGCTGCTTACCCCCTTTTTTTTCTGTGGAAATCTATCACATATCTATCAGTCATTATTTTTTTATAATTGAAGATATTAAATATTTAGCTCAACTATATGTAAATTAAATGATTATTTATTCAAAAATAAATTATACGTATAAAGTGATATCACATAATTGTTGATAATATTTTTTAAACAGTTATTTTCATTAAAAGGTCAAATACAGATGTGGCTGTATAGAAAATTTCGACATGGCTGAATAGAAATGTCAAAAAGAAGGTGCTTTTTAGGGTTCCGCAGTAAACAAGGAACCCTTATAGTTTCACCATGTCTGTCTGTCTGTCTGCGGTTTTACTCAGAGACTATTAGTAGTAGAAAGCTGTTATTTGGTATGGGTATGTAGGTATATTAATCATGCCAAAAAAGTGGTAGCAAACAATTAAAAAAAAAATTTTTTTTCTGTAGCTCCCATACGAGTAAAGTGGGAGTAATTTTTTTTTCTCGACTAACCCATCGTGAGGAGTATTGTTGAATAGATCTTTAAAAAACAATGTAAGGTTTAGAATACCATTTTTCAATTTAGGGATCCGTTTCTGAAATATTTGGTTTTAAAGTGCACATTTTTCTTAGATTTATGTGTCCCCCCCCCCCCCCTCTAACTGCTAAACGGTTATATATGGACACGTGAAAAAAATTATAACAGTAGTATATATAACGAAGCTTAAAGGAAAACTATCAGAGTTGAGTACTAAGTACAAACTAAAAAGTCATAGAGGACCAACTTATAAAATGTACCTACTCGGAAATTTCATTGAAAATTAGTACTGAATATAAATTTACAAACCAGGTGAAGTTAAGTAAATATAAAATCATTGCAGCTTTAATCATAATAATAATGCCTAATTTAATAGCAACGTGTTGTGAGGTGTGAGTGTGAACTCAAAGTTCGCATTTGCAACTACGGAACCCTACACTGCGCGTGACCCGACACGAACTTGACCGGTTTTGTTTATAATTTGACAGCAGGAACTTTCCTATTCAGCCATTATTTTTCATTTTCATCATTGAAAAAATTTTTTAATATTTTTCCCAAATTATGTTATTTTAAAGAAATAGTTTTTTTTTTCTCATTTATTTGGGTAAAAAAACAGTGACATAATACGGCTTTACAACAAATGCTATTACACGTCTTAATTATATCACCAGCACCTTTTACCACAATTTAGTTGAAATAAATTATAATGAAGACATTTAAAAAAAAAATATTCCTTAATGTATAAGTACTTAACTTTATGTTACAGCTTTTTTATAATTTGACAGCTGTCAGTTGAAAGCGATTCTCCCTAGGGCTGAAAAATATTATTTTCAACCCGCTCCTCAGGCAACTTCAGACCTACTTTCCGAGTATGAGAAATGAAATAGTAGATTGTTAACCGAGAGTCGAAAGAATCAATTCCCGAGGTATTTAGACTATGGTCCGAGTAGGAATTGATTCTTTTACCCGTGTTAACCGATTCGTTGCGGCGCCCATTTTTGAAAACTTTTCGCCATGGCTGTGAACAAATTTTCTATGACACGACTGGCGTGTCAAGCGCCGTAAGAAGCGCCATGTATATAAAACCACATGCTTTTTTTGCTTTTTCACTTGTTTAGAATTGATTCAAGTTTAGTTGACATCAAACTACGATAGTGTATGGCACGATACGTTAATTAAATGGGTTTTGAAGGGGTTAAATACGTGTTTTCCCTGAAATGGAAGGTAAGTGACTTTACTTTTTCAGATGTTGCAAACCTTTTGTGATATTGTTTAATTTCTTAGTTGTATTCAACGAATTGGTAAAAAAACTAGAAACATTTTATTCGACTTGGGGATTATTCATTTATAACGAAAAACAATTTGCGGTGTGGGAATTCACATGGTGAGTGGGGTATCTTGCTTTGGGGGGAGGAGGGTTGTTATTATTACTTACATAACTACAATGGATGGATAATAGATTTTTGTATCAAAAACTCATTTCTGATTAAATAATAGCAAAATGTTTCCATGTTTTTTCTTCTTATATGTAGTATGTTACAGATAAAGTGATAAATTAGAGATTATGTACTAGCTATTATATTATATAATATCTTGGAAGACTTGGATAAAGTAATAAATACAAGTTAAATTTAAAAGGTTAGGGTTAAGAATGGTATTGTCCATGTAATATATTAGGTTAGGGTTATTTTTTGTAAACCATCTTTAAAGAAATGTTTAAAAGGTAATAAATCACTTTGACTGTAACATAGCGATGGGCGATTGTTACTAAAAACAATCGAATTATTCGATTGTTGTGTTTATTCGAATGCATTCGAATAACTATCGGTGTTATTCGATTATTGCGTCGATTGTCGGTCGCAGGCGCGGACTGGCCGGGCGCGCGGCTTACAACTATTTACTCGAGATAATCAATGCTTGGTCTATTGGTAATTTAGTATAGCGCGAGATACGAAATTCACTCGAAAAAGCGGCTGTCTTCCTTAAATTTTTCAAAAAGTTCCAAACTATTGATGCTTTAAATTTATTAGGCATAATTATTTTAAAATTCACGCGTAACTTATATACTGTTGCGTGCGCACTTTGTTTACTTATGTTAATTTGTAGTGAACAAATGATTAAATAATGACATTTTTACTCTTTTATTTATTTACCCGACATATACATTAATCAACTAATTGCAATAAATAATTTCAATATTTGTGAAATTCCCTAAAACATGGGAGACACAGTCTACGGCTAGGTACCTTATACTGAAACAATTTTATTGTAAGTAAGTTTATCCATTTTTCGCAAAAATAAACAAATCAATGGCGAAAACGTATGGGCCTTTGAGACGCTCCAGAAAGTTGTTTACAAATTGTGTCTTTTTGGTCGATCACGGGTGGTAACACGAGATAAGTATTTTTTGTAACAAAATGTGTATTTTTTATCAAAACTAATGTTACAACGCACCTCAAAAGCATCGATGAAAAAACCGCACTCGTTTGGTAAAAAATTATCGTCACACACATTGTATTAATTATCTAAAAATGGTAAAAAAAAACTACTTTCGAAATCATGATAGTTATGTTCTAGGTAACTTCCCTGTAAAATTTAATTTGAGGGTGTTACATTCGATTCAAAAATGACACGCCTATCGTGTCATGCGCCACACGTTAAAAATAATTCAATGCAACTTATGAAGGTTGTCAACCCCTGCAACTTCTGAATTCACACAATATCCAGAAACTAACACAACAGGCTAGATCTACGTGGAAAAACATGATTGTTTTGTTATAGGCAGATCCTTCTAAAACTTAATTTGAGGGTGTAACAATCATTCAAAAAATGACACCCATATCGTGTCATAAGCCACAAGTTAAAAACATTGATGACACGCCTGTCGTGCCATCAGCAACGAATCGGTTAAATACTCTACTTTTCATTGCGAATATGAGGAAAATAAAACTAGTTATTTATCTAAACTATTTATTGATAATATAATATAATATATCTTTCTTTTGAGATTTCTGGTAAAAGATTTTCGATAGCACAATTTGCCTCGTCTTTAATCTAATCTGGTCAACATTTCAGAATCGCTTGAACTCATTTTTAATATTCAAATCTTAGCATAAAAGATTATTACCAATTTTTTTGAATTCCGTCACATATACACAACAGATTAGTATCCCGCCAATTTATGTCGACTTTTTAAATTTTAAATATGGAACTCACCGCGTAATTGTTGCGGCTTATTCCGCTCAAAGAAGTTTGCGCTAAGTTCACATTGGCTGTTTAGAAACTCACATGGCCGCAGCATTTTTTTTAAATTAGTTTGTTTTACATAAAACTCTTCACAGCTGACAGCAGTTCTATTTTTAAAGTTCATTCCGGCCCTTAGGTGGGATGTAATTTGTATGAGTTTTTCCCTCCCTATGGAGATCCCAATCAGATCAAAACAACACTACTTTCCGAATATGAGAAATGAAATAGTACATTGTTACCCTAGGGGTGAAAGTAACTAAATAAGTGTTTAACCCGAGGTAAACACTGTGCTTACGAATACAAGAAAAGTAAAAATAAAATAATGAATTAGCTAAAGAAAAAACGTGTACATTTTTTTTTACATAAATCAACAACTTCTGCTTTAGCCCGCTTTCTCTTATAAAATCAGGCGTTAACTCCATACCTGAATCAGATGAACTCATTTTTTTAATTATTAACACAATGTTATACAAATATCATTAACAGTTAATATAAATCTCTGCTATACGGAAGTATTAGCAAAACTCTACAAATGGAAAAAACAAATGAAGATCGCATTGCCGCTTTCCCGCTTATTTTGTTTTTTTTTTCTGTGGCCGGCCAGCTATTCAGCCATTATTTTTCATTTTCATAATTTAAAAAATGGTAAATATTATGCCCAAATCTATGTTATTCTAAAGAAATAGTTAAGAATAAATTATAATAAAGTCATTTAAAATATATATTCTTTTAAATACTTAACATTATGTTATTTCAATTTTACACCGCGCTGTAATTGAGTGGCTGTATAGAAAGTCGGAACATGGTTCAATAAAAATGAGAAAAAGAACTAGGTTATTTTTTAAAATTTGACAGCAGCTGTCAGTTGAAAGCGTTGAAAGTGATTCTCCCTAAGGCTGAAAAATATAACTTTCAACCCGCTCCTCAGCCAACTTGACCTACTTTCAGAGTATGAGTAATGAAAAATTATTTTACACCAAATTATTTTAAGGCGAAATAATCTGTTGGGTATGCTTCACCATTCTGGTCCACCAGCGGCCGTTCCCGTGTCCCTAGACCCGGCTTAGCCTCTTTCCGGAACCTGAAAACCCCCTTTAAAGGTCACGTTGGGGTTTAGGATATGCCAATTAAAGGTACCCCGGAGATAAGCCCAGCAGTATAAACAAGCTGGGACTTCGCTTACGGTCACTTGACCTTCAACTTGGCTATGACCCCTCTTTTTTTTTCTCGGGGGGAAATGCGTAACCGCACCGTACCCGCCGTTGGCTACACGGCGAGCGTGTGTGGGGCTCTCCGGGCAGAGTGCCAGGCCTACCCACTAAAACCCCCCGGTGTTCTCCCTGCCCTTTTGGGCGCGCTAGGTAAGGTCCACACTGCGACTCGTTTGTACATGCTAATAAATAGATAAAAAATAGCACATGCTAATAAATAGATACAAATACAGTTTTTCTCTTCTGTAAGCGTAATGAAGAGGTTGCCGTCAAACTTAAACAAGATGAAAGGCGAATTTGTAAATATATTAATTCGTTCTTATTTAGGTACAGTTCTTTTGGTTTGAATGTATTAAAAAATTATCTTTCGAAAGCTATAGTAATATTATAAAGAGAAAAAAAGATTTGTATTTTTCGGCATTGTATTTTTTTGTGTGTAATGAATAAACTCAAAATTGCTGGGCCGACATTAAAAATTATTTCATGAATAGAATGATACATTGAGTAACAAAGGTTGTAGAATTGGTGTTCCTTCGGGAAAATATAGAATTCCCACCACGCGGAAAATGAAAATAACGCTGGCGAAACTGCAAGCGGAAAGCTGTATCAGAAAACATAACCCAAGTACGAGTACATAAATAAATAAAAAAACATTTCTGTTGGTAATATTGACTAAACGAATGAAGAGCTGCATAATTGTGTTAACCAATGATATCAATACGACTTTATCGTGTTGATTTGAACAAGTCCATTTCGTTATTTCAGATATTAGTAGTCGCATGTTACAAAAATGTAACTTGACAATAATAAAAACATCTCGCTTAAGTACTCGTATATGACCAACTTCACCGCAGCCGTCATACTCGTGGCATGTTAACATTTTTACTGTTTACAAATGATCTAGATATTCTTAACTAGATACATTATACAGAGTGTGCATAGAAATTTCGTTCCTTTTGCTTTTGGATTGTGGTGAAATTTATTTGTGAAAGTAAGCTCGCTTTAAACTTTAGCTTTTAGTTGACTTCGGCGAAACAAAAAGGAGGGTTATGATTTTGACCATGTATGTGTATTGTGTGTATGTTCCCTAATAATAACTTTTAAACTAAGTACTCATATAATTTGATAAATGAGGTATTGTTGCAAGCATTTTGATCGTCCGCTGGTTTTAGGCTAAACCTGTGACATCACATTAAATTGTATATATTTTTCCAACCCGTGTTGGTTATCAAATGAAAGGGCTTGATTATCACCTTTCAAAAATATAAAGTGCTCCAAAAAGTTGTAAAAACATTTCAAGAGGATGTTTAGACCGTGAATATAAACAACTGCCACAGTAGGTCCGAAGACGCATTTTCGAATCGCTAGTAGTGAATCTTGAATTTGAACACGAATATAAATCTCGTGCAAAATTATTTTCTACTGTTTTTAATTTAAAATATTTTTGAATCACTCGAATTCAATGTTGTCATTAAAGACAAATTCTATATTCCGTTCCGTTTCATGTAGAAAAATAAAAACCGGTACGCATTATAACAGCTCATAATTACGCGTCTCCACCGCCCTCGGCGGGGAAGTGCTCGAGCCTACCCTAAGTTTGGGTGTTTAGCCCTCGGTCAACTACGCTGGCCTAGTGCGGATTGGTCGACTTCTCATACACCTTTGAATTTCTTCGCAGATGTATGCAGGTCATACGTTAAACGGATCGTATATACCTATACGCTGCATATATTCTACTGAAGAAATAAAAAATGAGTGGGAAGGACCACTCGAAGCATAATTCACGGAATTAATATTCTGAATGGTGAATTTGGAAATTTGTATTCGAATCTTACGATTTCTAATACGAATTTGAATTGTATTTTTACAAAAATGCCTGAATCTGAAATCTCGAAAAATTCAGAAGAAGCTGCTGCACAAGACTAAAGTCGACCAAAATGTATCGAGTAGCAGATTTTTTTATTACAAGCTTTTATTTACCTTGCCATGTTCGTATGTAAGTAACTCATTTTTTCAAATCTTGCTAACCAATTTTAAACAACTTCCTGATGTTCGATTGACTTGAAATTTTGTATATGCGTTTGATTCACGTGACAATACATTATAATGTTCAGCATGACTTGATGGTGCACCCAGGATCGGCTCCCAACGATAGAACTCCTCAATAGTTAACAGTACGGACTTGAAATTTTACACGTGGCTACAGTGCTAATGGCAATGCAGTATTATGATTGAAATGACCCGATGGTACACCCAGGATCGGCTCCCAACGAAAGAACTCCTCAATAGTTAACAGTACAGACTTGAAATTTTACACGTGGCTACAGTGCTAATGGCAATGCAGTATTATGATTGAAATGACCTGATGGTACACTCAGGATTGGCTCCCAACGAAAGAGCTCCTCAATAGTTAACAGTACGGACTTGAAATTTTACACGTGGCTACAGTGCTAATGGCAATGCAGTATTATGATTGAAATGACCTGATGGTACACTCAGGATTGGCTCCCAACGAAAGAGCTCCTCAATAGTTAACAGTACGGACTTGAAATTTTATACGTGGCTACAGTGCTAATGGCAATGCAGTATTATGATTGAAATGACCCGATGGTACACCCAGGATCGGCTCCCAACGAAAGAACTCCTCAATAGTTAACAGTACGGACTTGAATTTTTTTTACACGTGGCTACAGTTCTAATGGAAATGCAGTATTATAAAGCAGCGTTCATTAGACGGGTTTAATGATTAATAAATTGGATTGCAATAAATTGTCAGATAAAACATGTAAATAATTTTGTCTAATCCGTCCGTGTTGTCAATAATTTGAAAAGGTGCAAATAATATAAAAAAAATTAAATAATGTAGATTCAGTAAATGATTTAAAATAGCACAAATCACTTTTTGAATGACCTGAAAGTGAAATGCAATAGTGTGAATACGCAAACATACCCTTAAATATAAACAAAAAAAAAGTCTGAAGACAGACTAAAAAGTAAAAAGTAAATTAAAAGTAAAAAAACTATAAAAAAACAAGCTTTTATTTAAATGCCCTAAAAAGAATAAAATAAATTTTTCGTTTAAAATGTTTAACTATCAACTTATAATGTTATTACACAATATATCTGATAAAAAAGCTTGTCGCGAGTTTTACCTGAGCACCTAGATAAACAAGTAAACTAAATACTTACGAGTAGGTCCTTAAATCTCGCCACAAGCTTTTTTATAAGATATATTGTGTAATAACATTATAAGTTGATAGTAAAAGTTTTAAATGAAAAAATTTATTTAATTCTTTTTAGGGCATTTAAATAAAAGCTTGCTTTTTTTCAAAAGTTTTTTTATTTTTTTTCGCAGTGTATTCAACTACAGCGCCTTTGCATCGCGAATGTATCGCTGCGAAATGTTGCCGTGTGTAAGGGGCCTTTGATTTACAAACATCTTTCATGTATTCTGTTACATTTGCTAAACGAATTGTATAAAATACATTAACGAGCAAATATAAGTAGACTCTTTCAAAGTAGAATAATTTACTTCGTATTGTCTCAAGAAAGAATGAACACTGGCCAAGTGCATGTCGACCACGTGGTAGGGTTCCGTAGTGTAATACGTGACGGTCGTGAGGTTATGTATTCTTGATTTTATTTTTCCATAATAGGGATGATGGCAGGATATAGAAAAATAAAATCTAACTAGTCTGGATAATTAAAAATATCGGAAACGAATAAAAAAAGCTATAATATACCGGGTGATCAATCTAAATGGGTCATTAGGGAAAAATCATAAATTATGAGAGATAGCGAAATCTGTTCTTAGGAACCATGGCGTGGATTATAGATTTAATATTAATGGCATTGGCAATTTTTTTAACTGTCATACATAACCGGAAATCGAACCTGGTCAAAAATTCTGTGAATAGTCGCATGCAGTATTTTGTTTGTATAGTTGATCCTGTGAGTATAAAGACCAAATTTTGCTATGAAATCTCGTGTAAATATTACATTGAAATGCCCACAATTGAAATAAATTGCAAAATGTCGTCATAGTTCATCATATGAATCATTTATTTAAAGAGACCGCTTATGCATATTTTATCTGCATCGATATTATGCATTACAAATTGCGTTTATTTAAAATTAGAAACGCATTCGTACAGCAGGCGAGCCAATTTATTTAAAATTTAAAAATACATAAATAATTTTCTTATTTTTGAGTATTTTTTGTCAATTATTTAAACAAGGTTCCATAAAAATTGTGTTCCTTGTGACTTATGATTCACGCCATCAACAATAACAACGAAAAAGCTTACGAGATTTATAACATTGTTTACAGAGATTTTGACTAGATTAGAATCCCGGTTAAGCTGTCTGCCCGCAGCTTAGCTCGTAAAGGATTTTCAATTTTCCTTCGGAAACTACTTAAGGAATCGGGATAAAAGGTAGCCTATGTTCTTTTCCTTGCTAAAGGCTACATGCATGCCAAATTTCATCCAAATCCGTTCAGCCGTTTTTGTGTGATTGAGTAACAAACATCCAAACATCCACACTTACATTTATAATATTAGTAGGATTACTGGAATCCCTGTTCCGCCCATCCATAGGTTGACCTTTTTTAAAAAAATTTCTTCGTTTGTAAAACTTTTGCTTCTTCTAAGAGCCAATACAATAAGATATCAAATCTAAAATTAGAAAACTATTTACGGCGCGTCATGCACCGCATGCAATATCACAACTGAAAAATGGCAAGAATGCTTAAACCATTATTAAAGAAGAGGATAATTGTAATCTTAATGATCTGCTGGATAGTGTGTGTGATTCTTTTATAATCCGAGTTGATGATGATAACGACAATGACGATATAAGTGATGATAATTAATAAATATTTTTGTTCGAGAAATAATTTTGTTTTACTCTGTTTTTCCATTTAGCATTTAAACATTTACATTCTAGCTAGTGTGCATTGAGTGCACAAAACAAACACTATTTACAATGTCATTACTTGATCTAATTCTGTTTCATATTTTTTGTTATTAAATTTAAAAAAAATCTAAGCAGAAAATGTTATTATATCTGATTTGTCTATGGATGACATCTGTCAGAATTCCGTCGAATTAAAAATCACGGGGGGGTTATTTTCTAAGAAAAAATCTATCGCGATTTGACAGTCGCCGTCCATCCATCGCTCCTTTATAAAAGGATGTCGATGCAGAGTTTTGTGTTCACTTATGCATAATTCTAAAATTGTATTTACGCTGACGAGCCATAATAATAGGAGGCTAGAAATTTAAAGGTAGTCTTATAAGAAAATTACACACTGAATCTAAAGAACAAATTTGGGGAAATCTTCTTTCAAGTGCAATGATGACTGAAGAAAAAATAAAAATCTATTATTAAATACTGAGTACTGTTAGCATCCTTTTTTCAGGGGAAAATGCGTAACCGTATCTTACCCACTGTTGGCTAGACGGCAAGCGTGCGTGGGGCTCTCCGGCAGAGTGCCAGGCCGACCCACTAAAACTCCCTCCCCTTATGGGCGCGCATGGTCCACACTGCGACACCACTACCAGCGCGCCTAGTCGGGTTTTCGCCAGGGAGGGGGGGGGGGGGGGGTACTGTTAGCATCCTACAATACAGTGTGTTCTTTTTTACTGTGACAGCATATGACCATCAAATTCGTTACCATCGGCGATAAAGCGAAACTGTTAGGTTGTTTTTGAGGTTTAACGAAACCTTAAAAACAACCTTGCACTTTAAAGAAGATTTCCCCAAATTTGTTCTCTATATTCAGTGTGTAATTTTCTTATAAGACTACCTTTAAATTTCTAGTCTCCTATTATTATGGCTCGTCGGCGTAAATACAATTTTAGAATTATGCATGAGTAAACTATTGGCGAAAACTTCAGGTTTAGAGGCCTGATTTAAAAAAATCTAATGAGGCAAAAAGTGAGTGTAAGGTATCTTCAACCGACTTCAAAAAAGAGGAGGCTCTATGTTACTCCGTTATTTGTGAGCTGATTTTCGAAGTTCTTTTTGTAATTGAAAGAGTACACTCCTGAGGTGATCCCATTGTCACCAAGTCATGATTTGGTGATGGGGATCCAATGTCATCAATTCATGATGTGGTTATAGGGGACCCAAGAAAAATCGAGGGAAACTCATAACTTAATAGATACGTCTAACGTATTTCATTTTATGTCTGAAGATATTCAGGTATTTGCATCTGGTAGTTATCATTCATGTTACAGAGCTGATGATGGTAGGTTTCTGATGGGTTGGGAGTTAGGGGATATTTAATATAATGGGAACTTATTGATGCGAAGGCGATGAATCAATTGAAATATTCATTCAATTTATTTAGGTGAGCTCATAGTGGAAAGTGTACCTAACTCCTTAGGTTGTTAGGAGTTCGGGAATAATTCTTATAATACAAAAATTAACTATCAGAATTGCTACAAAGGTTGGCGTTTCTTCAACAATCTTGTAATATTTTGATAAATGTTAGATTTACGAGAGTTCCTGTATTGTATATATCATAGCTGATAGACTTACCGTTATTGATTATTCAGCGGCCCCTTCAGTCAATTAGACTCACGCAACACTTAACCTGAGGTATGCTCGAACGTCGAACTAGGCATTGTCTTTACTATCTTCTAAATATTTAGCATAGGCATAACACGAACAGTCTCTAGAAATTATTATCGCTAGAGCTACTTCTGAGGTCCTATCGCGTCGATGTCATACCTGTGAACAAAGAAAGTTTTGTGTAGTTAGCAAACCTATAATAACACTGAAACGGGAGCTATTGGCGTTCATATCACTAGGGGGGTAATTGCTAAGAAAAAATCTATTACGGTCGCCTTGAAATTACTAATCATTGCGGCGCCAATAAAAGACTCTGTATCGATTGTCTAATAAAAAATAGTAATGGATGCACTTTGAAGCCGAAATTGGAAGCGATCGCGATAGATTTTTGTTACAAAGTCAAGGGGCAGATGTTAAGTGACGATAGGGATGAAGAGGGAAGCGACAAAATAATATCAAAAGCTCACTGGCGAGAAAAGCGAGATGGCGCGATATGCAGCAAGACATTTGTTCCTGATTCGTCATATTCCTGATTGGTCATATTCCTCACTTGTCATACCATGTATTATCATTTGCTTTCACAAACTTATTATAGAAATTGTTAGTATTATTTTATTATAGAAATAATAATTATTTATAGAAATAATTAATAATTTATTACAGAAATTGTTACTTAGAAGAAATTTGACGACACGGTTAGCGCAGAGGTTGAGTGATCGCCTACTGCGCAACCGGTCGTGGGTTCGATTCCCCTACGGGACAAATATTATGAATGACCTACAGAAATTTGTTCCAGTCTGGGCGTATGTGCATGTGATATTGTATGTTTGTAACTGCAGCCACGACACAGGAGAAAATCCTAGTGTGGGGCGACGTTTTTTTTAATAAAAAAGAAATCCTCTGTGGTAAATGATAAGAAGCTCTTTAGATAATTCTTCGTATCGACGAGTACTTTGATTCTATATGCTAACCAGGATCTGATGCTGGAGCTGGAAGGTGGCCATAGGAACTCCGCAATAAAAAGACACAACCCCATCGAGTTTGGGATCGTTTCATTAGCATTGATGAGTACTTTGCTCCTATATGGTAACCAGAGTCTGATGCTGGCGTTGGCAGGTGGCCATAGGAACTCCGCAATAAAATGACACAACCTCATCGAATTTGGGCTCGTTTGATATGTATTGACGAGTTCTTTGATCCTTCATGGTAACCAGGGTCTGATACCGGAGCTGGAAGGTGGACATAGGAACTCCAAAATAAAACGACACAACCCCATCGAGTTTGGGCTCGTTTGATTTGTATTGACGAGTACTTTGATCCTATATGGTAACCAGGGTCTGATGCTGGAGCTGGAAGATGGCCATGGGAACTCCGCAATAAAACGACACAACCCCATCGAGTTTGGGCTCGTTTAATTCTTCTTGTTGAGTACTTCGGTCCTAGATAATATCCGTATACCACCTCATTAACTTTTTTGTACAACCTTCTCCAATAAGAGTATCAAATGAGAGTTTGAATTGTAGAATACAGTATTTATTATGAAAACTACTGATCTGATTTTGAAAATTCAAGAAATTGATGATGAGGTATCGTTGACGTCAATACTCAAATGTTAAGGCCTATTTAAATAATAAAACGCCATTTTGAAATTGATAAATCTATTCGAGACTAAAATGCTATCCCAAAAAAACATATCAATAGTCACAATTAATTCTTACGTACACAAACTAGCATTATGTTTCCAACTATAGTATTTGAATATCTGATCTCTTGGAAAATCGAACAGGAGTTGATACTACCATTGGAAAATCAAGCAAGAGTTGAAATTAGTAATAGCACAATCTGTTGTGCTATCAAGTTGGTCCATGAAGTTTTTGAATATCCCATCATAACAGCTCATATACGTCCTAGCCTAAGTTAGGGTATTTAGGCCTTAGGCAACCACGCTGGCCCAGTGCGGATTGAATATCTTATCCCTTGGAAAATCGAACAAGAGTTGACATTACCTTTGGACAATCAAACAAGAGTTGAAATTGCCCATGGCCCTTAAGACGATTTAATCAATTAAAGATGAAGAGTTGTTTAGTGCATGGCAAGAGAAAGACTAGTTAGGATTGGTGATTATTGCGCAAATTCGCAAATTTGGCGAATGATGAATAATGGGGTTTTAAATGATAATATCAATATAAGATGAAAAGTTTTCGAAAAGAGTACAAAACATAAGCTTTTTGAATCGGCCTGTCCTAATCAAACTAATGAAATCTATAACTGCTCGCGATAGAAGAGTTTAGATTTTAAAACAAAGAATGCCTACATTAATTAAGTAAGCAATTTTTTATTTTTTTTATTTATCTATAATTATTACTATATTTTAACTTAAGAATAATCACATTATCATTGCGTGTACAATAGACTCTATTAATAAAGGAGGTTATCTTATGATTTTATGTGCAAATCTCAAATCTTTGTTTTTGATCGTACCGACAATAGAGTTAGTGTGCTTGCTTACCATGGCAAAAGGTCAACTAGTTTGTTGTTGTAGCCAGTAACAAATGATGGGCCGCTGTACCCATTTCTGCAATGCTGATAATTTTCTTTACTATTAGGTGCTGAGACTGCTGACATACTTAAGCTAGGATGTAGAAGAGAAAGAAAAGAAATTTGCCCATAATAGCAGTATTTGACATCACGCGTTGTCAACTTTAAAATATCTTCTCTTAAACTTTTAATAGAAACCAGTTATATGTTTACATTGATATTGATGGAAGAGAAACAAATACTTACTTAGAGATTTATGATTTTGAACATTTTTAAAATATGTATTATTTACATTGATATTTATTTTTATTCTCGTCTATTTTATTTGACTTGATTCTACTTTTAAATCTTTCCGTTTGTTTTATCGTCACATTTTTTAAGTAACAACCAAAATATAAAATATTTCTAAATATTAATACTTAAATTTAGTAAAAGTAAAATTGTTCAAACAAATTCATAGCATGTAGATACCTATTACCATTATAATTACTTCTAATAGTATTACCAAACATAATTATATGTTTAATAAACCAGTTGCCGATAAGTGATTTGCAAGAAGTTTTAACATCGATGAGATAGATTTCCGGTGATACGTGAGATGTGAGGTACACTTTCATTATACATGCTCGCGTGAGTCATATCTACGAATCAGTATAGAGATGCACAGCCTCTTAATTTTTATACTCAGCATCAAAAATCCAGTTTAAGGAGATGCTACAAATCATCTAGTTAATTATATGAAAATAAGGGTTTTCGACCCCAAGTTGAATAGCCCTTATGGTCGGACCTAAAGAATATCCTAAACGAGCAAAACTAGAGTTCATATCCTATCATATAGTGAAAACCCGAAAAACTCTTCGTAGCTCAGGGGCATTATCGTGATCGTTTATAGCAAGGTTAAAATAATGTTGAAACAGAGACGACGCTCTTGCTGCGTATAGCGCCATCCCGCTCTCAGGGCGGTTTTAATATTGTTTTGAGCGATCATGGTTAGGGGGCTAGTCTGGGGCCGAGATCTCAATGGATTATTCGGCTAAGGATAGATTCTGGTTTGGGCAGATTCTGGTTACGGCAGATTCTTTTCATGGAATAACTGTTTTTTATGGAATGTCAGATGGACAGACGGAATGAAAGACGGGGACATAAAGAAATCGTCACGCTAAAAAGCGCGGGCTCGCGGAAGAACAAATGCGTTCAAAATGTAACAATAAACGGTGGGCATGTAAAAGAAATTGTGCTGTGGTGTAAGAAATGGTGACTGGAAGTATGGAACTGGAAGGAGCGGAAAAAGATGTGTGCACTTTTATGTGTGCTAAAAACAGCCAATTAAGAAATAATTTAATCCTCACAATGATTAGGATATAAAGTATACTCATAATAATAAATATTTCATTAGTTAAGAAAATTTAGAACTTTTCGCTACCGTGTGATTTGTAGTCTCGAAATAACGGATGCAATTAAAGAGAATGTTTAAAGCGCGGAGAATAAGATTGAAGTCAAATAACTTATGGTACGTAGCACCTATTTTCTTTCAATTTTTCCCCGACATTTCCTCATTCTCGACACAGTAGAGGTCACTTCAAAAAAGATTTCGAGTAAGTCTCGTATATAAGTATATTCTTACTTGTAACCGAGGGCAAGTTTCGAGGAACTTCGAGTAAGGTTGAGTTGAGATAGACAAAAATGTATGCTGTTTAAAGAGTATACGACTGAGGTGGTCCCATTGTCACCAAGTCAGAATCTGGTGATGAAATTAATTTTTCCAGGAAAATTGTGAGAGAACCCCATGTCTTATAGGCACCTCCAACGTATGTTTTTTCTGAAGATATTCATGTATTTGCGCCTAGTAAACATCATCTCAAGTATTTTTTTTATTATGCTGAGCTGATAATGGAAGGATCATTGACCTTAGGAGTCGGTTCTTTAAATTAAATTAGTATGTACGTATTTAGCCTTAGTTGTATTCCTGCAAGTTGGGCGTATTAACCCTTAGTTATATTTCTGCATGTTGCTTCGGTCAGCTGGTGATGGAAAATATAACTCCGTAACAGTTAGGAGCTAGGGAACAAATCTTTAAGTTTTGTTTAAATTGTAATAAGTATTGTTTCAAATTATTGAGGTGTTTACATCAAGTTTCTGTTACTTGTACGTAGAGGTACATACAATGGAAAACTATCAGTCGAACAATAAACCCCGTCTCTTTTTTTATTTGATTAGATTATTGTAATTCTACAGCTATTCTATATTCTATGAAGCTACGAGTATTTCAAAAGCTATTCAAGTATTGTGTCATCATGTATTCATTTTCTCATGTTACTGGGCTGACGATGGAAGTTTTCTTGTTGGTTAGGTGTTAGGCGATAGTTCTTTAAATATGATGGGAACGTATTGATGTACAGTTGTATTCTTCTAAGTGATTTAGTTAAACTGATAGTAGAAAAAAGGAGTTGTAAGTACCTCCTTAACAATCAGGTTATTGGGAGTTCGAGAATAATAATTTATTTTGTAGCATTTAGAGCGAAATAGGTTTTATTTTACGTTATTCTGGTGTATGTATTAAATTTGCTTTAAAGAAAATATTTTACAAAAAATAAAACCCGACGTCAAAAACATAAAAAAAAATAATAATATAAGAATACACTAACTTCAGATTTTTATATTGAAGTTGGTGGCAAATTGTTACTACTCCTAACTACATTTGTTGGTTCTTGGAGTTTTAGAGTTCCGTGGTTCTAAAGAAAAACGCAACCCTTAGGGACTTGTTGGTAGTCTGTCCACCTGTGCGTCTGTCCGTCTGTCAAGACCCTGACTCAGGAACGCGTAGAGGAATGACATTTAAATCAAACTAGCTGCCCAACTAGGCTTCACAACTAGGGTATACTAAAAATTTGAGACCTTTTGGCAATAAAACTATGTAAGAAACTGAACAATTGAATGTCAATGTGTAAATTTTGTCAGACACTCTCAAAGGTATGAAAATATTTAAATTTATTTTTTAAATTTATCGTATAAGTAATAATCCAAACCACTTCTTCTATATAAACCTTGCCCTGACAATATCTAATACAACAAAAAAATGTTGTGGTGCTGTTGTTCTAAAGTTATGCGCCTACATACATTTCAGAGATTCATTTTTAATTTATATTTCTTTTTACAAAAAGTAAAACCGCCTTCAAAAACACCAAAACGTAATAAATAATACATTCGACATCACAGTTTTATATTTAAGCTGGTGACAAATTTTAACTAAGTACATATAATAATAATAATAATAAGTGCCAGTTCTTGAAAATGGTCGTGCGTTGCTCTATTTGGACCGCTCTATCATCACGGACAGGACTATTGTTTGCAATAAGCCTGATATCGTGGTGGTCGACCGGTCCCAACGCCGAGCAATGCTCGTCGATATTACTATCCCTCATGACGAGAATCTCGTGAAAGCTGAGAAGGACAAAGTCAGCAAGTACCTTGACTTGGCTCACGAGGTAACCGCCATATGGGATGTTGATTCTACGATCATTGTTCCGATAGTTGTTTCAGCGAATGGCTTGATAGCGAAGAGTCTCGACCGACACCTTAAGAGGCTCTCGCTTGAGGAATTGGATCAAAGGTCGGATACAGAAAGCAGTGATTCTCGACACGACTGGCACGTATTGTCCGGAGATTCCTCTCTCTGCAGCCCTAACCACCGGCAGCTTGGGCCTTGCCTCGCTGCTGGCGGCACTAGTGTGCCCAAGAGGTAGAGGCAAGGCCCAAGTTTAAGTTTTTTTATAATATTTGTTTTTATAATATATGTTGTAAAAAACTTAAATTTAAGAATGTTTTTTGAATTAATGAATATGAATAATAATAATAAAGTAGTGAACCCCGTAAATGGGAGTAAAAAAGGAAACATAAGAAGAAGAATAATAATAATACACTTTATTGCAAATAATAGAACACACAGACAAATAAATAGTACAAACACAGCAAAGGGCTGCCTTATTGCTACACAGCAATCTCTTCCAGGCAACCATACAATGAAGTCGATAATGAAAGGAATATAAAAGGAAGGTGGGAAAGTGCAAAAATAAATTAAACAATAAAGAAAATAGAAGTTGCAAATGAAATTATATAAAAATATGCAAATATATATATATATATATATAAACATACATACATACTTCTATAAAATAAAGTTATAGGGATAGTAGGTAATACCTCTTCACCTGTGATTGAAAAGCAACTACTGAACACGCCTGCCGAATTTTAACATATATTAATTATTGTAGTTATATTTTTTGAGACTTTCCAGGTGATCATTGCTTGGCACCGACCTCAATATAAAACTGTGATGTTGAATGTATTATTATAATATTTTTGACTTTTTGGTTTTTTAAGTCAGTTTTATTTTTTGTAAAAAAGAAATATTTTAATCTTTTTTAGTAAATTTAATACATATATATTATAACTTGAGCCAAGACAAACAGCAGAATAAGTTGAAATAAAACGTCTTTCGCTCTAAATAGTATTTAAAGAATTATTCCCGAGCTCCTTACCTACCAGACACCTTCCATCATCAACTCAGTAACATGATAATGATGACTACCAGATGCAAATACCTGAATATCTTCAGCAAAAGCATGAAAACATTGGACGTGTCTATAAAATTCAAGGGTTTCCTTCGATTTTCATGAGATCCCATCATCAGATCAAATCATGGTGACAATGAGACCACCACGGGAGTGTACTCTTTTGAATACAAAAACAATTTCGAAAATTGGCCCACAAATGGTGGAGTAATCGGTGAACATACATAAAAAAATACGGGTAGATACAGTCGAACATAGAACCTCCTCCTTTTTCGAAGTCGGTTAAAAAGATTGAAATTTATATCAAACTAGCTGTACCGGCGAACTACGTTTCGCCATAATAACGGCGAGCTTACGTTTCGCCATAATAAAAAATAGTTTACGACCTATTCTCAGACCTACTGAATATACACAAAAAATTTCATAAAGATCGGTCAAGCCGTTTCGGAGGAGTTCGGTAACAAACACTGTGACACGAGAATTTTATATATTAGATATATATATATATACTCGGGTTTACAGTTTCCTTTAACTGTGGCAAATCAAACTTGTAAGTCTACGCGATAAAAGGATATAACTGTTTATATCGCATGTTTTCTGATATTTCGCAACTTAATAAGGAAATCAAAACCTATAGGTAAGGTATTTCCCGTGGACCTAGGATCTTAAAATTTGGCAGGAAGCAATGTCTTACAGCACTTGTCTAGGAAAAAATCTGAAAACTGTAAATGTGTAGTAAGCAACTTTTATACTTAAATAAGTTTTTCCGGGACCCTCGGGTGCGCGAGTCCTAATACTTGCACATGGCCAATTTTTTAAGACTCCAAGAGATCATCACATGGTACCGACTTCAAAATAAGAATGTTGTGTGTGTTTTTATTTTATTTTTGACTTTTTAATGTTTTTGATGTCGGTTGTTATATTTTGTAATAATTATATTTTTGTGAAAACAATTGATATAATAATGATATTGGTATTCCCGAGAAAAAAGAAATCCTATATACAAAGATATATTTTTATAAACATTACATAAGATGCAGTGTTAGTTTAACATTTCCTGTTTAAAAAAAACGAAAACAGTATCTTTTCGAAAACGATAACTTCGTTGAAATTCTGTATTGTCATTAAATACAATTACATTTTCTGCAACCCGTAAATAGCGCTGTTTGTTGTACGGATTGTCCAAAAACTAATAGCAAAAAATTTATAACAGAAATCTCCTTGAAACGTTCCTTAAAATATATAAGGCCAAGACGAACACCTTGAGTTTGACAGTTGATTCCTCATTTGAGTGAGGAAACAAGTGTTAAAATGTAGAGTGATAGAAAGTGAAGGAAATTTTTCAACTCGATATGAATTTACTCGAAATTAGCTTGAGTGGAGTGGAGGAAGTTTCAAAGTCACGTCTAGTGATGGATTCAGATGTTCGGGCACTTAGCTAATCTGTGGTTCCGGGCTCAAATTCTAGTGGTAGAGCAAAATTCGACTTTTTAGCTAACTGGTTCCAACAAAACTCGCTTTCTCATCATTACTGTTCTTTAATTGTCTTATCATAGGTATCACATAAGCATTGCAAGCTTTCCCGCAGGCAATGGACTAAAAAACAAAACACATTATCAGAAATTGTTTCCTTTTTTCCAATCCATTGAAATATCCTATCATGCGACAGAAGATTGTAACATAGTAAAATTGAGTCAGTAGATGTAGTAGTATTCATTATATGAATAAGGAAGGTAAGTATACATATATATATATGTCGTTACAGAAGACGAAATAACCGGATAAAAATATAAAGACTAGCCCTTGTGCGCAATATAACATTAACTGCAAAATTTCTATAATTAAAAAAAACTGCAATACAGTCTGGATGAGGATTTGAAATAATTCAACTAATAATTATTATATTAAACAAACGCTTTAGAAAAAAAATATGTTTCCATAATTGTACATATTGAGACATAAAGCAAACTTTAATATTTTTCGTAAAACCACGCAAAGCTACTACCATATAGGATAATACGCTATAATAAATGTGGGATAAAACATTATTTGTCGTGTGGAAAAATCGCGCCAAACAATAAGTTATTTTATGTTTCTTCATTATAACATTACAGGGACCACTCGACGATTCATATCTATCAATAGCCTCGACTCAAAGTCATTCATGAATGATCAACTATTTGAAAGGCTATCAAGATAAATGACAAGCTGTTTTGACATTACATACGAGTATTCTAATGCAATGTATCTAGAGATAACCTTTACCTACGTATCTCATAGGTTAATGTTAAATTCACTGTCATATTTGTTATCCTATCGGCCTTATTAAATATATATTCTATAGCCTGAACGCATATAAAAAACCTACTTATGTGTAAAAATGAAAAATATTTCATTCAGCAAATTATCACAAAACCGACAAGTACATACTTGACCTATGAATATGTAATTTAAAAAGATTTATAATAGGACTAGCAAACTTTGAAATTAGAGAGCTCCTAACCTACAGGGATGAAAGCTCATGATGGTGACATAATAATATATATAGAATAGGGGAGGTACAATTGTAACAGTCAAATCGTGTAGTCTCCGCGGGTTTAGTGGTAAATACCCAGCTAGTATTCCATAGATATTGTTTTTTATTACAACTATGTTGGCAAACAAGCAGGCTGCCCACCTGATGGTAAGTGGATACAGGCGCCTATAGTACATGTAGTCCCTGCAAGAGTTGCAAATTAACAATCCCTACATGGACTCCAATGAACGTTGCCAACTTGTGACATAAGTTGTCAAGTCACAGTACCCAGTAATTACTCTGCTCGTCTAACCCTTCAAACCGGAACAAGCACCGCAGTGTGGCAGTAGAAATAGGTATGATAAGATAGAGGTACCCATGCATATGACCTGGTTCAGAGTCTTCCTCTAGTGAACTGTTAAAGGACCCTGTAAACGATCAAACATGTTTGTCAAATTTACGTGTTTGACAAACTTGTTTGTTCGTGTAGGGCTGTGTTTAACGCATTTGACAAACGAACACATCAAGTGTTTGAAAAGTATCTGGATTGACGTCGTGTTTGATGAAAACGTGAAGTTTGTCAAGCAAGTTTGACAAACATGTTTGATCGTTTACAGGGCTCTTAACTGTTATTATAGCTACCTACAGTTCTGTAAGAGAATTTCATATTTACATTTTGAGGAGCTTGGTGGCGCATTGGCGCGTGCGCTCAGCGAACGATTGCTAAGGTTAAGCAACGTTCGCTGTGGTCAGTCCTAGGATGGGTGACCAAAATAAGTAACAGCTCAAGCTCCTCCGTGCTTCGGAAGGCACGTTAAACAGTGGGTCCTGCGCCTGATCTCGCCCCAGTCGTGTCGGTTAACCGTCCCATCGGACTAGGCGAGTGAAGGAACAGAGAGTGCACTTGCGTTTGCGCAGTCACTTGTGCACTATAATATCTCCTGCGCAGATGGCTAGTCTCTGTGGAGATTGGCCGCCGTGACCGAATATCGGTTAGGAGGACATTATAAGAGAATAGCAATTCACTCCCAAAAACTACTTGTATAGACTCCCGAAGTCAAACAAAATAGATAAAAGAATGAAACAAACTAAGAACTTCGTGCAAATCCTTTTGTTCTTGAACTATCAGGACTATTGATACAGACGATTAAATTTCATCACTGATTTTAGATTGCGTCTCTCACAATAAATACGATTAGATTCAACTTTCGTACGTGTAGATTCCACTTTTTTTTATTCCTACTTGTATTTATAGACATCTTGAGTATATTCAGAATGTATGCACATACAAGGTTAAATGTTTTCTTTAAATTAAAATGTTTTGCTTTGTTTTGACGTCAATAAGTGCCTGTAAAGGCCTATGTTGAACTGTTGAATAAAGCTTTTTGAATTTGAATTTGAATTAGTGTTAGTCGCGCTTAAAACTATTCTGTCTCAGTCAATCATGACTCGCTCCAAACGTGGTTTAAAGCATGGTTCTGTCTCTGTCAATTTAAAATTGTGTTCTGTCAATTTCATACAATCATAAATAAAAAAATTTAATTGATGATCAAGTTCCGAGTGGCATTTTAAGAAGTGATTCAGAAAGATCAACCCTATGATTTTTTTGGTAATTCTGTCCTTTTTGTAACTTGAAAAGACATAAACATTATTACAATATTGCCAGGTCGGATTTCTTGCACTGTGTAAAAATGTAATGTAGAGCGAGCTTTTACTTGCACTGTTTGCAGATGTAATGGCGTGCAAGCTTTTGCTCTATAAAAACAATGCATCTTATTTGAAAAGTGTGGCTAGGCTGTTTTTTCACTCCGGTAATTTTTTTCGTTACTCAAGGATTACTGATTCGAAATTAACTTCAAAGGATGAACAGCTGGCCATAATTCCATAGGAATATCTACACATAGTTCTTACCATTGTGGTGAAAACCATACTTTCAAATAATACATTAAAATGGGGCGATAAATGTCCAAGCGACGTTTACCTTAACAAAAATCAAGCTACTCACCATTCATGAATTAAGCGTATAATGTGAAAATTGACTGGTGTCCCGCCAGGTCCAGAGTGGCGGCAGGCACGACTGCTGGAGGCCCGCCAGCAGCTCGGCGTGGTACCTCTGCGCGGCCAGCAGGTACGGCGACGGCGGCAGCGGCAGCGGGCAGTGCGGCAGCGGCGGCGGCGACGGCGAGCGGCGCGGCTCCGGCTCCAGCAGCGCGGCGATGGTGAACGCGCGCCGAGGACGCGGCCCCGACGGCAGCAGCGCCGCCGTGTCCGGCCCCTCCACCGGCTCCGGGCTCGGCATCGAGCACAACCCCGCATTCGGGTACACGCTCGCGTTGTGCATACCGGCCGGCGGACCGCCCGCTTGCCTCGCCAAAAACGCCCGGTTAAAACTCGCCAGCGCCGCCAACTCAGCGTTCAAGCTATCCTTCTCCCCTTTGTGCAGCTTAAACCGCTTACGCCTCCTGAGAAGAGAGCCGTTCTCGAACATGTCGAACGCCTGCGGGTGCAGCGTCCAGTAAGCGCCTTTGCCGGGCCTGTCCGGCCGCCGCGGCACCTTCACGAAGCAGTCGTTAAACGACAGGTTGTGCCGCAGGGAGTTCTGCCAGCGCTGCGTGTTGCGTCTGTAGTAGGGGAATCGATCCGTGATGAATCTGTATATCTCCGACAGCGGCAGCATCCTCTCGGGGGAGCTCCAGATGGCCATCGCGGTGAGCGCGATGTAGGAGAACGGTGGTTTTTGGTCTCCGTAGGATTCACGCGTGGGTCGCGGCATCGTCTTCGGCGGACGGCTTTTGCTAAGAAAGTGGTTGGGTTGTTTTGGGTAATGTAATCGAGTAACACGTCTCACGCATCTGCGCGGAAGATAAGGACTGGGTGAGCGAGCGCGCGCGCGGCGGGTGTGCCGCGGCCGGCGCCGCCCCGCGCCGCTCGCCCAATCGCGTGCCGCCGTGTTTGTTTGTTGTTTTTGCTGGCTCCGGACCCGTTACGGAGGAATTTAAATTGTTATCACGTTTACATTATACAAAATTTATTCGACACCGACAACACTTGAGCTTGTTTCGAAATTGCAATGATTAAAGAAGTAGGGTACTTATTGATGCTGTGCGCGACGGAGAGGCGGGATGATTGGAGATGATCTTTATAGATGTAGGCGGGAGAGCGGAGATTCTGATGCAACAAAGTCGGGTTTAATTGATTGTATCTTCTAAATTTAAGCTCATATATTATTTCAGCACACAATTTCAATTTTATACAATTTTTATTTCTGATTCTCAAAAATTATTTTTTACAGTTTATATGTAAATGCAAACATAATATAGGTAAATGACTGAATGACGCTTGTAGAATTTAATTCATACTTGTATCAAAGTTGTTTTATAAAGCAACTATTATGACCTATCGGTTACACATGCATTTTTGAAGCTCGCGTTTTTAGGGTTCCGTAGTAAACAAGGAACCCTTATAGTTTCGCCATGGCTGTCTGTCTGTCTGTCCGCGGTTTTCATCATCACAGCTCATATACGTCCCCACAGAGGGGTTCGAGCCTACCCAATGTTAGGGTGATTAGGCCTTAGTCAACCACGCTGGCCCAGTGCGGATTGGTCGACTTCACATACATCATTGAATTTCTTCGCAGATGTATGCAGGTTGCCTCACGATGTTTTCCTTCACCGTAGGAACGTCAGACAAATGTACATATGAAATTCGAAACGAAAAACACATTGGTACATCGCGGGTCTCGAACCCCGACCCCCCGATTGGAAGGCAAATGCCGAGTCCACAGCGCCACCGACGCTCCTCTGCGCGGTTTTACTCGGAGACTATTAATACTAGAAAGCTGTAATTTGGTAAGGGTATGTATATTAATCATGGCAAAAAAGTGGTAGAAAAAAATATTGAAAAAAAACTTTTTTTCTCGACTAACCCATCGTGTAGGGTATTGTTGAATAGGTCTTTAAAAAATAATGTAAGGTTCAGAACACCATTTTTCGATTTAAGGATCCGTTTCTGAAATATTTGGTGGTTGGTCAAAAATGGTGCAAATTTTTGTTAGAGGTAAGTGTCGTCCCCCCCTCTATCTGCTTAATACGGACACGTGAAATTACAACAGTAGTACTATATATAACGAAGTTTAAAGGAAAACTATCAGAGTTGAGTACTTAGTACAAACTACTCGTAAAAAGTTATAGACGACCAACTTATAAAATGTACTCGGAAAAGTAAAATTTCATTAAAAATTAGTACTGAATATAAATTTACGAACCACGTGAAGTGAAGGAAATATAAAATCATTGCAGCTTTAATAATAATAATAATACCTAATTTACGAGTAATAGCAACGTGTTGTGAGGTGTCAGTGTGAACTCAAAGTTGGCATTTGCAACTACGGAACCCTACACTGCGCGTGGCCCGACACGCACTTGGTCGGTTATATACACACTAGTTGTGTAGGTTTGAGTTTATGATTTTTAAATGCGAATACGTCTGTCAGTCGTTTTCGTCACTAGTACCTATTTTTTATGAATGTAAATTATTAACTTTACTGAAAATACAGATAAATTGACAGTCCGTAATAGTGCCTATAAATAGCAGTATATATTATCTCTTTGCTCCTAAGCTCTTATTTATCGTACCTACACATTGATAGATACGGATAAAATTGCTAGCAAGTGATGAAACGGGTAACTGTGAGATTATTACTCGTGATGCCGCAGGCTTTGCGAAATGTTGCACCGTAGAGCGAGAATAACTTAGGGGCAGGCAGCAAACTTGGCAACTGCCGTCATCGCCGGATTTAGGGGAGGGCAACCGGGGCTACAGCCCCCGGGCCTCCACAAAAGAGGGGCCCCCACAATAGAGACTTCGGAAAAAAAATCAAATTCAGACTAGTAAACACTAGTAAACAACTTTTCCTTTCATCTTCGCGTTTTACCTTTACCTACAGTTCTTTGTACAAACATGATTACATTAAATATTAACAGAAATCATCGATCTATATTTGTTCACTCCAATCAGGCAATCAGTAAAATATCAAAATCTCAAATGGCCCTGATAAGCACTTGTTCATTTTATTTGGAAAACAATATGGGGCCAAGGGGCCTCCACTCCTTTGTTGCCCCAAGGCCACCAGACCTTTAAATCCGGCCCTGACTGCCGTTATTGAGCTAGGATCAAACGAAGTTATGTTAGATCAACTGATTTACTTGTCAATGGAAATAGTTACTACTCACTAGATTAGTTATAAAGGCTGAGTCAATCCAAAGTATAGAAAGTGTTCCAAATATTGAATTTAGTAAATTTTACAGGAAGGAAATATAGGAATTAAAAATACTGCGTTCAAAGATTTTTTAAAAGTGTTTTATCAGAGGCCCTAGACAAATGCCACACGCTAACTTTTCCGCAGTCGTTCCGCAGAAAAAAATGTATGGAAATGATATTAGCATACGACAACCTCACGCAATTTTTTCCGCAGCTAACGTCATCTCCATACATTTTTTCTGAGGAACGACTGAGTAGAAGTTTGCGTGTGGTATTTGTCTAGGGGGGCTGAGCCGATGTTGAAAAATTTTGGCTTTTAATGATATCGATCGATAGAGTCAGTCATGGAACAAATATTCATAATAAATATTACCTTTCCTGAAAGGGGCTGAGCCAATGTTGAAAAATTTTGGCTTTTTATGATATCGATCGATAGAGTCAGTCATGGAAAAAATATTCATAATAAATATTACCTTTCCTGAAAGATCGAAGAATATAACCAACATTAAAGATAGTAAATAAGAAGACGAAGTACTTATCTCTTGAATATTCAATGATTAGTATATTACTTTAAAAAAACACCCAAGATATTTCTGACAAAACATAATCTAAATAATTGTTATCCATTTCAAAATGAATGAAAGAAAAATAATGTTTCGATTTTAAGGTTGTAATTTGGATGTTTCATAGGAATCCAAGTTACTTTGAAAATATTTTTTTTCAGCTCAAAAAGCGGTAGGTATGTACTTTTTCTAACGGTATACTGGTTATTTTTATCACTCCGGAATATAAGGGACGCTTCACAGGACACATCCATTATTATATAAATAAATAAAAAAATACTTCAAAAATACTGTATTAAACTAGTGCAGTATTTTTTGGATATTTTAGAAAATATGTAAATTAAATAGGTGAGTTTTTAAAATATTTAAATCATTCTACTACCGTGTCCCGAAGCGTCCCTTAAATTTTCCAGGATGATAAAAAAGAAATCCTGTATATCGAGCGAAACTGAATTTCACAAAAATGGATATTTTCTTTCACTATTGCCAAAAAACTTTTCTTCCTTTTTAAACTTAAATGCGGCCGTAACCGCAAATAACATAATACAACACCTCATACAACCGACCAGAG
Source organism: Schoenobius gigantellus (assembly GCA_963935595.1). NCBI lineage: Eukaryota > Metazoa > Arthropoda > Insecta > Lepidoptera > Crambidae > Schoenobius > Schoenobius gigantellus. The sequence goes on along the minus strand of OZ012542.1, from coordinate 12,975,882 downwards.
AGTTTGTATGTTCAACGAATCATTTAAATTAGGGTTTATTTCATTAAAAATATATAATTCACTAAAAAGTGAAAAATTAAAAATATTTTACAAAAAAAACCGACTTCAAAAACAGAAAAATTAAAAATAATATAAGAATAAGTAGGTACAGACAACATCCAACTATGCCATAATATATATTGAAGTCGGTGCCAAACGATGATCTCCTATAGAAAGTCTTAAAATTTGTCACCGACTTCTATATAGAAGTGTGATGTTGTCTGTACCTATTGTTATATTATTTTTAACTTTTCAGTGTTTATGAAGTCGGTTTTCTATTTTTGTAAAATATTTTTAATTTTTTAGTGAATGAAATCTTTTTAGTGAAAGAAACCTGGTGAGCTGGTATTAGTAGGCCCGTCCGTTAGTCTCGCTTAAACTTAAAAATGGCTTGACCGATTCGTACGAAATTGTCTGTTTAAATAGGTCCCGGTAGATGGCGCTGTAGTTTGGCAATACAACGTCTGCTGGCCCTGCTAGTTTGTTGTAATTTTCAGTTTTGGCGTGGAAACCTAACAATATTTCAATTGCAATAGTATACGTAACTAACAAAGATTTTCCAAACCAACTTTTATTCTCTTTTTCTTTTTCAATCCTTTTTTTGCATCTGCGTTGCATATATTTCCCCCCTATATTCAATACCTCTTTCCTATCGGAATAATCTCTATAATTGGTTCGGCGGTCTAATCGTGGAAAGTTTGCGAAAAGAGATAACATTTCTTACTTCGATTATAAAGTAGCGGAAAAAAGTCTCATCTATACTTACTACATACTAATATTATAGAGCTTGTTTGATTATGTGTTTGTTTGGTTGAATGCGTTAATCCCAAGAACTACTGATTCAAATTGAAAAATTCTTTTTGTGTTGGCTGCTGAGCTGAGCATCAATAAAAATTTTGAAAAAACAGAAAAAAAATATTATGGCGAAACGTAGTTCGCGGGTACAGCAATTTTCTAATATTCTGGTTTTTCTCTATTATTCAATAACAAGCCGTATGTTTTGTTAAATATGTTTTATTTATTTTACGGGCATCTACCTACACATCTGTTTTTAGAAATCCCATAATTTATATTTATCTATGTGACAATTTGTCGAATTTATTACATAGGTAGATAGAATTAGACGTCTGTCTGTAGTCGTTAGATGTGAGGATGGAGCATGGGATGGAGCCTATACCACTTGAAATAAGCATCTGTCAGTTAATTCAAGTCTTGTTTCATCTTTAGTAAATAGGCGATATTTGGACTATTTGTTGTTATTTTTATTTAAATGCCTAGGAAAAAAATTGTTTGTGGTCGTGAAAATTGGTAGTGATGTTGCAAAAAAGTGTAGATCGATTATACCTATGACAGATTTGAAACAACAACGACCAATTTGACGCGAAATTATGGCGCAGGCAAGGAATTATGCCACATTCGCAGCGCTTATAACTTGTTTATAGCCTATCAGTAATACCATGGCTATTGTTATTGCTGACACAGAAGGCGGTTGTTCTTGACACGACGCAGAAAGTTAGGTTCCTCCTAATTTGTCTCACTGCCAATGGCTACTCTGTATATTAAGGCGCATAGTAGGGTCAATCATAAAAAAATCACTGCAGAAAAAACCGGTTCTCTTCATAAATATTGAATAAAAAAATCGATAAAAAGATATTTTATTATTCAACGCATTCTTTAGAGGATGGTCTTTTTAATTTTTAATAAATTAATTAAAACTTGGTTAAAATGTGACCCAAACATGCCTCGATTTTAAAACTTTAAACCTAATCGCGTCGTAAATATTAGGTTAAATCATATACTTTCGATTTTAATAAATAAAGTGAACAATATTCTAGCGGATGGTCTGTTTAGATTTTTTTATTCGCCCTTATTAATTTTTAATTGAAATAATTCATCATACGCGTAAAGGTTTGCTTAAATATTCCCCTCACTCTCACTCACTCACTCCTATGTAATCAGTGCGGGATGATCGACGCAAGGTCATTGGGACCAATATGCGCCTTAATATTTGATATACCTACTTACTTCGTTATATTATAAAGCTGAATAGTTTGTTTGATTGTTTGTTTGTTTGGTTGAAAGTGCTAATCTCAGAAACTATTGATTCCAATTGAAAAATTCTTTTTGTATTGGAACAGTCCAGAGGAAGACTATAGGCTATATAACATCATGCTACAATTAATAGGAGCTGAGCATCAATGAAAAATGTTGCGAAAACGGGAAAAAATTTACGATATGTTGTTATTTTCCGAATCCACGCGAACGAAGTCGCCTGCATAGGTAGTATTTTATATGTACACATATATAGAAAAAATATTACAGAAAATAAAAACTGACTTTAAAAACACTGAATAGTTGATTGGTTGGAAAAGTCGGTGCCAAACGATGATCATCTAGAAAGTCTTAAAAGGACAATGTCAAAAATCGCCCCATGACCAAGAAAGATTTGATTTACGTCATAATTATATGTATATTTTATAACACTCATTACAAATATATGTATTCGATGGACAAATCAAAAATATATAAAAGTACTTTCAGAAACAAAACCAAATGAAGTAAAATATACGAATGGTTATTTTTACTTTTGCTCGACTGAATAGAATTGAGTCGATTTTATGTAGGTATGGACATTTATTTATTTGTATAAATTATGTTTTTCATAACTTCTTTCACAATTTACAACGTAAATGAAATTAAAACATACGTCAATTGACTACCTACTCACGCGCTGTCGCTTGTTAGTTCGTTGTGTTTTTGACTTGATTTATAATTTCGAGATTTCTTGTTCTTTACTACCTTGGCTATAATTACGTTCTGTGATTGATTGCAATAATTATTATTTTAATAATCGTATAGATATAGAATATGTGTATTGCTCTAACGAAATAAAGTGTTACTTCAACTTACCTAAAAATCTAATTCATTTTGATATATAATTCGATTTCGAAGCTTGTCCGTAGTAATTGATGTGGACGTACAGTATTTACTAATGTCTAATTATACGAAAAACATTTTTTCACTGCTGTTGGTATTGGGGCGAACATTATATGGACGCAGAGCAATGTCCTTTGGCACCGACTTCACTATAGAAGTGTGATGTTGTTTGTACCTGTTCTTATATTATTTTTAACTTTTTAGTGTTTTTAAAATCGGTTTTTATTTTTTGTAAAATATTTTTTATTTTTATCTTTTTTGTGAATGAAATCTTGAGCTGGTATTAAATTCAGGTCCAAGGTCAGGCCAAGTCCAAAAGTCTACCGGAGGGAGACTCTGTACCAGGGTCGTGTGCTTGGGTACCTCCGTCTTACCTATTTCTGCCGCAGAGCAGCAGTGCTTGCATGCACTGTGTTCCGGTTTGAAGGGTAAGATATATACTTATATACTTATACTTGAATTTAACTTTTAAAAAATTTGTAATGTAATTTTAATTTATTAATGTTTATTCTTTATTTATTGTTTATTCTTTTTATTATTTCTGAAATGTAAATGTTAAGTTTAACTTACCAACGTTGCTGTGCCCTTGCAGGGTTCATGTTTGAATCAACTTATATATAAGACATCAAAAATGTACAACATGACAGCAATCATATAAATAAATATATAAATAAATAAATAAATAGATATGGCACTGAAATTACTTGGTACCGTGACTTTACATCTTAAGTCACAAGTTGGGAATGTACACTGTGGTTCTCGTGGGGGTTGCAGTTTTGCTGCGAATCTTACCACCACATGTATTATAGGTGACTGTTACCACTTACCATCAGGTGGGCAGTTTGCTTGTTTGCCAACTTAATTGCAATAAAAAAAAGTTAAGGACGTCCAGACGTAAATACGTGAATAGCTTCGGGAAAATTATGAATGACGTTGGACGTACTTTTGGTGGGTTTCCCTCGATTTTTATGGGATCTCATTATCAGATCCTGACTTTGGTGACATTGGGACCACCCCAGAAGTATAATACTTTATCGAATACAAAAAGAATTTTGAAAATCGGTCCATTGGCGACGTAATCGCGTAACATATATGTATATATTCGTACAATAAAAACATACATACAAAACAAAACATACGCAAACATATAAACCGTTAAAAAGTAACCTTAATTAAAAAAACCTAACGAAAAATATTGAGAAAGAAGCATATTCCCTTATGATTTTTGTTTAGAAAGGAACATAATATTACAATTTTTTTCTTCTTTCGGCTGTACCTTTGATTTTATGATTGTTGACCATGTTTTGAGGCACAACTTGCGTGAAAGTCGTTAAGAATATTTTAGCTACGGCTTGCTTACCACTCAAGAGTCCACGAGAAAGCAATGATAGTTAAAGTGATTTTTATTGCTTTCCTGTTGAAATAAGACATTTTGTCTTGAAATCTTTTTGTTAAGAAGAAGAACTTGAAGTTAGTATTTACTAATAATATTTCATAACAAGCATTAGATTATGATAGGTCTATGTGAAAGGACATAAATTTGTTTATTCGACCCAATGCGTGTGATGATAATTTGCAACAGCCAGCAGAGTAACAAACTAGCAAAGTGTTTTTGGCGATATTCGACTGCAGAAAAACCACGAAGTAGGCTGAATAGTTTATAGTTGCTTTTATCGGGGCACTGTTTGGGTTACGTACTCCCGGAGTTAATCGAGCCCGTCTAATGTGCGGGGGTGCTAACTATTGTTGCTTGTTCGCGGCTAATGGCCCGTGCGCGGGCGCCCCCGTGTTTGTAAAGGTTTTATACCGTCAGATTTATCGAGTGCTCTTGACTTTGCTAATTTATACCTTAACTTACTGCGGATTGTGTTAGGTGCTCACTTTAATAGGTGTAATAAAGAAAAGGAAATAAATGCGCGTTGTTTTTACTTCAAATACATTAAAACTATATGGTTAATTAATTCTCGTACATTCCTTGAACAATAACACCAACATAGTCGCCGATTCGGAAAGAAATGTCGGCTATGAATTACCTACTATTAACTCGCGTTTGAAGAGTGGGCTCAAAATTTGCGCACAAAAGAGGAACATTTTCCCATGTTTCTCGAACTTGAAGCAGGATTCCCTATGTTTCTTTAGATAGTCGAGACCATCTGTGTTTAATGCAAAATTCCTAAAATTGTTAGTTCTTCATTTAAAAAGTCCAACTGTGTTTAATGCAAAATTCCTAAAATTGTTAGTTCTTCATTTAAAAAGTCCAACCGTGTTAAATGCAAAATTCCTAAAATTGTTAGTTCTTCATTTGGTTCTCATTTTTTGTCAACATTGTATTTAATTTTCGCGTAATGTTTTTCTTTCTTCGTAAACTTTAATTTTAATTTGAATTATAAACAAGCTAAGATTAGTTTTAAAATGATAACAATATTAGATTTTGCCACTCGAAATAATTGTTGTTCTTAGGTGCTTTTGCTTCTTGGCAATTAAACTTGCCAAGTTTCTGAAGTAAGAGGCCGAGGGGTTCGCGAAAGCAGCCCGCTCGCAAGTGTAAGACGATGTCGTCGTAGAGGTGAAACAAGTCGAATTAAGTTGATTTATTTGAATCCGCAGTATCTCCTTTTTCCGTTTCTAAACTGCTGTAAAACTATTGCTAACTTTAAAAGTTACTTGCCAAACTCGCATAGTATATTTTTTTCAGTGCAGTATGTTAAAGCTGGGCGAAATTTTAATTTTGAATATTTGGTTGGGTAAAAAATGACACTTTTTTCCAAGCTGATGCAACTGGCTCTAAAATTTGGGCTGGAGTACACAGAAGCTAATGCTTCTGTATACTCCGGTCCAAGATTTAGATTGCAAAACTGTAGGATTACAAAACGAAGAAAAATATTTAGAAAAGTAAAACTGACTTCAAACATTTTTTTTACAAAAAGTAAAACCGACTTTAAAAACACTAAAAAGTTAAAAGTAATATAAGAAATATGTACACACAATATCACATTTCTATATTGAAGTTGTTGCCAAATTTTAAGATTTCTAGGAGACCATTGTTTAGCGACTTCAATATAGATATGTGATGTTGTGTGAACCTATTCTTATATTATTTTTATTTTTATAGTGTTTTTGAAGTCGGTTTTATTTAAAAAAAAAATATTTTCACCATTTTAGAAAATGAAATGAAAAAATAGCATCGGTGGCGCCGTGGCCTCGGCACTGGACTGTGCTCCGAGTTGAAATCGGGAGGCCCGCGATCAATTCTGCCATGTACCAATGTGTTTTTCGTTTCACGAATTTCATATTTACATTTTGAGGAGCTTGGTGGCGCATTGACACGTGCGCTCAGCGAACGATTGCTAAGGTTAAGCAACGTTGGCTGTGATCATCCTATGATGGGTGACCAAAATACAAAACATCTCAAGCTCCTCCGTGATTCGGAATGCACGTTAAGCAGTGTGCCCTGCGCCTGATCTTGCCCCGGTCGTGTCGGCTAACCGTCCCATCGGACTAGGCGAGTGAAGGAACAGAGAGTGCGTTTGCGCAGTCACTTGTGCACTATAATATCTCCTGCGCAGATGGCTAGTCTCTGTTGAGATTTGCTGCCGTGACCGAATATCGGTTAGGACATTTACATTTATCTGATGTTCCTACGGTGAAGGAAAACATCGTGAGGAAACCTGCATTCACCTGCGAAGTAATTCAAAGGTGTATGTGAAGTCAACCAATCCGCACTGGGCCAGTTAGATTCGCCCTAACTAGTTAGGGTAGGCTCGTGCCCCTCGGTTTGGACGTATATGAGCTGTGATGATGAGTGAATGAAATCATTTTAGTCCAAATTCAAATTCAAATTCAAAAATCTTTATTCAACATAGGCCTTTACAGGCACTTATTGACGTCAAAACAAAGCAACACATTCTAATTTAAAGGAAACATATTAACCTTGTATGTGCATACATCTTGAATATAATCAGGATGTCTGCAAATACAAGTAGGAATGAAAAAAAAAAAAAGTTGATTCTACACCTGTTCGGAAATTGGGAGGCCTTCTCGAGAAGAACAGGCAAGAAACTCGAAAGGTCAAATTTTTTATCTCCTCTTTTAAATCGCCATTTACAATATTGGTTCTGTTACATAGTCATTGAAAGTTATAAAATACATTCAGTAAGTATGCTTACATACACTTAAAATGTCAGAAAAACATGATAAGCTTAACACTAAGCATTATACAATAAATTATGTTGTTACCAAACATGACATCTGATAACTAGTCTAGCTAATTCCATATCGTGTGGTCACTTAAATAATCATTCACTTTGTAATAACCTTTGTTCATGAGAGTCTTTTTAACGTGAACTTTAAATTTATGAATTGGTAAATCGGTGATACTTTGTGGAAGCTTATTATAAACTGCTACACACCTCCCTAGAAATGAACCACTAGTTTTATGAAGCCTGTAAGTTGCAACGGCAAGCTTATTTTTATTTCTTGTGTTTATATTATGGTAATCACTATTTTTAACGAATGTAGCATAATGCTTGTGTACATAAACTAAATTGTCATAAATATACTGACCGGCTAAAGTTAAGATATTAATTTCTTTGAACAATTCTCTAAGTGAGTCCCTAGCCCGTAAATTATAAATGGCGCGAATTGCTCTCTTCTGTAACACAAAAATTCTTTCAATATGAGCCGCCGAACCCCATAACAATAATCCATATGACATAATACTATGAAAATAACTAAAATAGATTAATCTCGCCGTTTCAACATTAGTTAAAAGCCTGATTTTCTTTACTGCGTACGCCGCCGAACTTAGTTTGCCAGCCAAGGATTCAATATGTGGGTCCCATTGTAACCGTGAATCTAAAGTAATGCCTAAAAATTTCGTGTTATTTACAAGGTCAACTACATCCTTATTCATATTTAAGTGGGTATCAATCTGCCTTACATTTGGCAAAGAGAATTTAATGCATTTCGTTTTCTTAGAATTCAATGACAAATTATTAGTTGTAAACCAGAACAGAACTATAGAGAGAGCATTATTTACATCGTCAGAGCATTGTTTCCCTCGGTCAACCTTAAACAATAATGATGTGTCATCTGCAAATAATACAGTCTCACATAAGTCTTTAATGTAATAAGGCAGGTCATTGATGTAAATTAAAAAGAGTAATGGACCCAATATTGATCCCTGGGGTACCCCCATAAGAATAGGTGCACTGGCAGACTCCGATTTATTAACGACAACTCTCTGCAATCTGTCAGATAAATATGATTTAATAAGACTTACTGCTTCATTTGAAAAACCATAATGTTTAAGTTTATGAATAAGCGTTTCATGACTTATACAGTCAAACGCTTTGGAGAGATCGCAAAAAACTCCAATTACATCCTGCTTGCCCTCCCAAGCATCAAAAATATGTTTAAGAAGTGCTATTCCGGCGTCAGTAGTGGATTTTCCTTTGGTGAAGCCAAACTGTTTGCCATATAGTAATTTATTTGTTAATAAATGACTTAATATCTGGTTATACATGATTTTTTCGAAAATTTTGCTTAATATTGGTAATATTGAAATAGGTCTAAAATTCGAGGGATCTTTTTTATCTACAGATTTAAACAAAGGTATTAATTTGCTGTATTTCATTAGATCAGGAAATATGCCCTCATCAACACAAGTATTAAAAATTAGCGCTAACTGAGGAGCTATTTCATTTATAATAGACTGAATTATGTGAGTCGAGATGCCCCAAAGATCTTCCGTCTTTTTCTTGCTAAGCAAACGGAAAGTTTTCAAGATAGTGATCGAATCAACATGGCTAAATTTCAAAGTTTCGCTGCACTTATCTACACTTGACTCCAGGAGGGTGACCGCCACATTGGAAGATGAATTTAGATTACTGGTAGTTATAATAGGAATTTCAGAAAAGTAATCAACAAAAGCGTTGGCAACTTCATTGTCCGACTTAATAATGTTATTGTTTATTTCTAACGAGAATGAGTTTCCAGAACATTTTACTTTCCCGGTTTCTTGATTTATAATATCCCATGTTGTCTTAATTTTATTTTTCGACATATTTATTTTATTAAATATGTACAGAGATTTAGCAGCCAAACAAGCATTTTTAAAAGTTTTTGAGTATTTTTTAACATAATTTAAAAAAACAGGATCAGCGGAAGCTGCTTTTTGTGAATAAAGTTCATATAGCTTTCTCCTACTCTTATAGATACCTGGTGTAGCCCAGTCACTAAATTTCGTCCTATTTTCGTTTAGTTTAATTACCTTTTGTGGAAATATGTTGTTACTTTCAGTTTTCACTAAATTAAATAAATTATTGTATAAGACATTGGCATCTTTATTTATGGTCGGCAGAGATGCGATTTGAGATGTTATTTTCCTTTTAAATTTACTTAAACTACGTTTTGGTATTGGTCTACAAATTATTTCACCTTCAGAATTAACATGATGGTGTTTAATACAGGCTAATTGACCACTATGGTCAGAGTTAATAAAGCTTATTACAGCACATTCCAAGATTTCACAATTACAAAAAATATTATCTAAGCATGTGGCTGATGTAGGTGTTATTCTGGTTGGTTGTTTGAATAAATAATGCAAATCAAACGATTTGAATAAGTTAATAAAATTATTAGATAGAGAAGATAAATCTAAGATATTTATGTTAAAATCTCCACATATAACTATTTTCTTATTTTTTCTACACACTATTTGCAAGACATCCTCCATAGTGGCCTCAAATTCCAGATAGTTGCCCGACGGAGGTCTGTACACACAAACTATTATAAGATTATTAAGCTCCACACACGATATCTCAATAATTCTTTCGATTGAGAGTGATATTACATCTTTGCGTTCTTTATAATGAAAAATATTTTTTAGAATAATTAAAGATCCACCTCCTGTTGCGGATTGTCTAACAAATGAACTTAATAATAGTGAATTTAATAATAGCTCACCCTGAGCTGTTATGTATCTAGTCGAAGTGTGATGTTGTCTGTACCTAGGTAGTCTTATATTCTTTAAAATTTTTCAGAGTTTTTGAAGTAGGATTTTATTTATTGTAAAATATTTTTCTATTATTATTTATTATGAAATCTTTTTGGTGTTTTTGAAGTAGGTTTTTATTTTTTACCGACTTCAAAAAAGGAGGAGGTTCTCAACTCGATGCGTGATTTTTTTTTGTGTATGTTAAGTTAGAATAGTACATTGTTACCCCAGGGGTGAAAGTAACTTATTTAGTCCCGAGACGGTGTTTGGCGCCCGAGCGTAGCGAGGGCACCAATAGTTCGAGGGACTAAATAAGTCTTTAACCCGTGGTAAACACTGTGCTTTTCATTACGAATACAAGGAAAGTAAAAATAAAACAATGAATTAGCTAAAGAAAAAATCAACAACTGCTTTAGCCCGTTTTCTCTTATAAAATCAGGCGTTAACTCCATACCTGAATCAGATGAACTCAGTGTGTTAAATTATTAACAGAATGTTATACAAATATAATTAACAGTTAATACGGAAGTATTAATAAAATTCTACAAATAGAAAAAACAAATAGAGATCGCATTGCCGTTTTCCCGCTTATTTTGTTTTTATTTCTGTGGCCGGCCAGCTATGTATTTAGCCATTATTTTTCAAAATGGTAAATATATTAAAAATTGTAAATATTTAATATATAATATAATAAATATTTAAAAATGGTAAATATTTTGCCCAAATATATGTTATTTTAAAGAAATAGTTCGAAATAAATTATAATAAAGTCATTTAAAAAATATATTCTTTAAATACTTAACATTATGTTATTTCAATTTTACACCGGGCTGTAATTGAGTGGCTGTATAGAAAGTTGGAACATGGTTCAATAAAAATGTGAAAAAAAAATCTTTTTTAAAATTTGACAGCAGCTGTCAGTTGAAAGTGACACTCCCTAGGGCTAAAAACTATTACTTTCAACCCTCAGGCAACTTCAGACTTACTTTCAGAGAATGAGTAATGAAAACATATTTACGTGTCGTGGCGTGTCGCGGTGCTTACTGTCGTGACGGTGGGTGTGCACACTTATGTGTCGTGTCGTGGCGCGCTCTAGCGTTATTTCTTTCATTTCTGAACAGAACCTCGCAGTGTTTAAACGTACATAATGTTTTCCTCTGATTCGGATAGTGATTTTGATGAAGACCTTCAATTTCTCTTAGCAATTAAACTTCTTGAGAAAAAAAAAGATAAGAAGGTACTGGGTTCACCCTATAAACAGAGGGAGACAGAAAATCCGGCCAAGTGCGTGTCGGGCCACGCGCAGTGTAGGGTTCCGTAGTTGCAAATGCCAACTTTGAGTTCACACTCACACCTCACAACATGTTGCTATTAAATTAGGGATTATTATTATTAGTAAAGCTGCATTGATTTTATATTTCCTTAACTTCACGTGGTTCGTAAATTTTTATTCAGTACTAATTTTCAATGAAATTTAGTTTTCCAATTACATTTTATAAGTTAGTCTTCTATAACTTTTTAGTTTGTACTTAGTACTCAACTCTGAAAGTTTTCCTTTAAACTTCGTTATAATATATACTACTATTGTAATTTTTTTCACGTGTCCATATATAACCGTTTAGCAGATAGAGGGGGCGACACTTACCTCTAACAAAAATGTGCACTTTACAACCAAATATTTCAGAAACGAATCCTTAAATCGAAAAATGATGTTCTGAACCTTACATTATTTTTTAAAGACCCATTCAACAATACCCCAAACGATGGGTTAGTCGAGAAAAAAAATTACTCCCACTTTACTTGTATGGGAGCTACCCTAAAAAAAATTTTTTTCAGTATTTATTTCTACCACTTTTTTGGCATGAATAATATACATATCCATACAAAATTACAGCTTTCTAGTACTAATAGTCTCTGAGTAAAACCGCGGACAGACAGACAGACGGACAGACAGACAGAGAGACATAGCGAAACTATAAGGTTTCCTTGTTTACTACGGAACCCTAAAAAGGTGAATTTCATCGTCTTGTTAAGGAATTAGAGAGTGACGAAGGAAAATTTCATCAGTACTTTAGAATGAACAAAGCACAATTTGAGGAAATCCATTCGATAATTGAAGGAGTAACTTTACACTTTGTGTCATATAAAACTTTTCGTTGACGTACAAGTTCAATAAGCTCTTCAGTCATTTTTCAGAAATACACAGCAAATAAAATAAAAAGGAGTCCTCTAGATGTTAGCGTCACGAGCCACGCGCCCGGTATAGAAACACATTTGCCTGTTATGTCGTGTCGCGCGCGTCATAACCCCCACCACCGTTCTGACGCAATCGGTGGCCAGCAGTCGGCGCCACGTCAGAAAGCGTCGCGACATGACACGACAAACAAATATGCTCCTAACCATATTAAATATATGAACCCGATATCCTACTGGCGCGTCACGACACGCCACGAAACGTGAATATGTTTCTAGCCTTACCTACGCAATAACGCCGCCAATTGTGGACTGATTTTCAAAATTCTTTTTGTTGTCGATAAAGTATACTCCAAGGGTTGGTCCTGAGGTCACCAAAATTAGGATCTGATGATGGGATTGGGTTTTTCTCGATTTTCATGGGACCCCATCATCAGATCCCGACTTTCGTAACATTGGGACTACCCCAGGACTATACTCTATCGAATACAAAAATAATTTTGAAAATCGGTCCAGAATTGGCGAAGTGATCGCGTACATACACACAAAACACGTTGGACACACCTAAAATTTAAGGGTTTCCTCGATTTTCATGATATCCCAGCATCGTTTCCAACTTTGGTGACCTTGGGACTAGCCCAGGAGTATACTCTATCGAATACAAAAAGAATTTTGAAAATCAGTCCACAATTGGCGAAGTAATCGCATAACATACACACAAAACATGTTGGACATACCTAAAAATTTAAGGATTTTCCTAGATTTTTATGGGTTCCCATTATCAGATCCCGACTTTTGTGACTTTGAGACTATTTCAAAACTATAATCTATCAAATACAAAAATAATTTTGAAAATCAGCCCACAATTGGCGGAGTAATCACGTAACATAAACACAAAACACGTTGGACATACCTATAAAATTGAAGGGCTACTCTCAATTTTCATGGGATTCTATCATCAGATTCTGACTGTGGTGACCACCCCATAGGTAAACTCAATCGAATACAATATAATAGGTGGTACTACTTAAATACCAGCTCACCCAAGGTGAGCTGGTATTACAATCACAAAAATGATTTCATTCACAAAAAAAATATTTTTTTTTACAAAAAATAAAATTGACTCCAAAACCACTAAAAAGTTAAAAATAATATAAGAATAGGTACACACAACATCATAGGTCGGTGCCAGACAATGATCTCCCAGAAAGTAAAGTAATAAAATGTCTATAATTTTTAAAATAGAGGACTTAGATTTTTTTACATTTTTTTACTATTATTATGACTTATCACTCGGTTTCGGCTTGATGTCGACATCTGGGACTTCTGTATATAGATTAGTTTGTTCCACAGGCTCATTGCAGTGATCCAGAAGGAATTAGACAGAAACTTAGAGCTATATGGAGTGGCATTCGGAGGCATCTGAGTATTCTACATACATGAGAAGTATAGGCCATTAACACCACTACCTTGTACTGGCCCAATGCGGATTGCTGGGTAATAACTGTTGCCATAGCAACCGCGATTAACAGTTTCACGCACATTTCGAAGCACGGAGAAATTTGAAATCGCGAAGGTTTGATCACTCATCTCAAAAAAAAAAAACACTCAATACTCATCCAAGGTTAAATCATGGCAAAGGTTGCTATATTTTGAATATTAAAAATTTAAAATCAAAGCATTCGTACCACTACGCTACCGAGCTCCCCTACACTTCGCAGAGGTGTAATTGCGATAAACTCCTTTAGAGAGCTGCTCCGATATCCACGGGAATTTGCAATTTGAGACACATGTAGGTATTCTTGTTGTACGGTCAATTAAACGAATAATTATGGACATCGATTCATTACTTTTTAGGCCTATGGGAGCAGATCAAATCCCATCGATGGCAATTTTTCTGCTCCATTGCATAGGCTCAAAGTTAAATTTCAAAGTCCATCTAGATTGCTGCCGCCAGCTGACAAAAGTCTAACGAGAAAATTACCAGCATTATAAGGTTACTCATCGGTGAAGAAGTGCTGGTGAAGATAAAAAAAACTAATTTCAGCTTGCTACGAAAATTCACCTATTCACGATACTCCTCACGAAGCGTCACTTAAATTCGTTTTTTACAAAAATATTTTCAATGTTAATGGACAGCACCGACATGGAGTCCGGTGCATCAAGTGAGCTATAACCGAAGGTAATGCCGGCAAATTCCGTGCTCTACCGTCCCTTTAATCGAGCCGCCGCCATAGAAACTCACAAACGGCTGGCCCAATCAGCACCCCGGCCACGTCCCGCGAAATCGTCTCCAGCGAATGGGCTCATTAAATTCAATCGCTACAGGACAGGAGCGTCATGAGCGTCCACTGTGTAATTTTGAGGTATTAGCGTCGACGCGGAGTCTTTGTGTCGATGCTAGTTGAGGCTTGATTCTGGCCCATTACATTGTAAGCTGAATCTATAAACAGGTCTGTGGAATTTTACTATGTCCGTAAATCCGCAACTGAACTTCAGAATCGCCTTTCATTCATACATTGTTGATGGAGCGTGTGCTTGTGTGCAAACAGATATACTTAAGGTAATGCCTTATTTATTATTATTTTTTTAAAATTGAAACTTTTTTACATCGCCTCAAATTTTTACGTCCATTTATCGCATTTTGCATTACACAAAAACATGAGATCTTAAATTTCACAGTTTCATAGAGTCGTCTTTAAATCTGAATGGCGCGGTTCGATCCTGGTGTATCTTTTTAGTTTGAGTTTGTATTTCGCTCCTGTAGTGTATAACTGGCAGAGGCCCTCCGGGAGGTCGTTCAGTATTTTTGGCAGGATGTACTGTCCTACCCTTGTACCATATACATTATTATACTTTGGCAAATTGTAAGTACTTTGATAATTCAGTTTTCTCATCCCAGAAGGCCGAGACCTTTTGGATAGGTTTGGTATATTGCATTACAAAATGCCTTCGATCCGAAAAAAAGTTTCACATGCATCGTGGTTTGATAAAACCACAGAATGATTTTTATTAAGATTATATTATATCAACGCGTACAGTTTTTAAGGCTGCGTATACACTTATTTTACAATAAGTACGGTACCAGCCAGAGTCGTCTGCATGGGTTCCTCTATCTTACCTATTTGCCGCCAAGCAGCGGTGAACTGGCCATTTTGGCACTAGGATCATGCTTACCCGGATGGGACATACCAGTTCCACAATTTGTAGGGCCTGCAAAGAAGAAGAGGAGAGCATGGAGCACCTTCTGTGCCATTGCGATGCTCTTGCCTGCAGGAGATTAACGCTGACGGGATTGGGATACCCAAAACTGGAGGACTACAGGGCCATGCCACCGAAGGAGATCATCAGGCTCATGAGCACGATTGACTGGACCAAAGGTGGTGATGGCTTTAAGGAGTAAACATGGGGAAGCACAAAAGATCCACGATGGGTCGAAGTGCGAAGGCTCTAATGCTGAGCCACCCCTACAGTAAGATAAGATAAGATAAGCAGCGGTGCTTGCATTGCTGTGTTCCGGTTTGAAGGTAAGACAGGCAGTGAAGTTACTGGGCACTGTGACTTGAAATCTAATGTCACAAGTTGGCAACGTGCATTGGCGCCCTTGTGGGGATTGTAGAGTTGCAAGTCATATACAGGAACCACATGTACTATTAGGCAACTGTAGACACTTTCCATCAGGTAGAAAGCTTACATGTTTGCCCACCTTGTTGTATAAAAAAAT
Organism: Schoenobius gigantellus; assembly: GCA_963935595.1. Classification (NCBI taxonomy): domain Eukaryota; kingdom Metazoa; phylum Arthropoda; class Insecta; order Lepidoptera; family Crambidae; genus Schoenobius; species Schoenobius gigantellus. The sequence continues at coordinate 12,959,992 of OZ012542.1, read as the reverse complement.
AAGTAGGGATGAACTGCGTGAAGAAGGATTTTTTGGTCTTATTTTTTCGTATGATATGTACGCGATGAATGACAGTGCTGAGATGGCGTATGATAGAGATAAATAGAAGAAAACGTGTTGCGATAACCCCACTGTGGGATAAAGGTAGGTAAGGTGATGATGATGATGATGATGATTATGATTGTCAAAAACAAAATTTCAGGAACAAATCACGTCATGTAGTTATGGTTGTGAGTTGCTACTGCAATTCCTGATGGAATTACGGACTTTGGCTTCTTAGTTCTTAGTTCATTGTTTGTCACGTGGGAATTCTGTATTTTCCTGCACTATAAAGAAACCAGACTATAAAGCGGAAGCTGTCAAGTAATGTGTTGCTAAAATACGTTAACTATGTAGTTGTTGTCAATTTTTTTTTGTAAATATAAAGTTTGATAATTATGTCTATCAAGAGAGATGTATATGTTTGAAGTACGAGTAATATAATCTGCACTTTAATATTTTATTTATTTATTAAAGTATTTAATATCATTCATTCACCTTAATAAAAAAATATTAAATTGAAGTGCATGCTTTTTTTCCTTTCCATTTTTAAGTTATTTGTACAATTGTAGCCGATTTTAATATAAAAAGAAGAATCATAAGATGTTTTGGCTTTTTTGTTTATTTTAATATTATTTTTAATGTTTTGTATTTTATTGGTCTTATTTTGTATGATATTTTATTTTAAACAGACTGAAAAAAATATTAAAGAATGCCGCCACATATATCACTGCTTGGCCCATTAGTTGACTGGTAGAGAACGATGTTTGTCGCTAAGTCAGCCAAATGTACAAATTGTATGTTGCATTAAATACTCGTATTAAATAAATAAAAAAATTGACATTCTAATGCGTATTAGAATTTGATTCACGTTTTAAGATTTCCATAAATACATACCTAGCTGTTTTTGATAGTTTCGTCAAGGGTGGATAAGTAAACATGATTTCAAGATGCATTCTAAATATTTTAAAATACTGTTTACCGTGTGACGTACTGATATTTTGCACTTCGCTTTGTAGCCTATATATGTATATATAATGCATTGCATTGCAATGTACATGCATGAATAATACCTATTTTTGAATGGATAAATATGGCATCGCACTGCAAGAAAAACAGTAATGTTTAAAAAAAGGATTAGACATACTTCCACCACTTTAATCGAGACAACGGACAATAGCTGCACAAGCCGTCCTAAATCTCAGCAAAAAGGTATAGCGTTTAATTTAACGCAACACTAATAACCTCGCGGCAAACAAATGTATCTACAACATAATCGACCACAGAAAAAAACGAAATGGCATTCCCGAAGATACCTGTCACCTGTTGTGGTACCCATAGAAGCAATCATAGCGCCTCATCGAGTGGCCCTAATGATTCCCCTTTGAAAGAGCCGCCTGGCCGTGGTGAAAAAACGGCCAATCTTGTTATTAAGTGTGAATTCTACAAATTGTTCACAAATATTTGCGTCTACCTGTGCTTTTTACCGGCGTTCTTGATATTTTCCGTGACCGAATCGCGGCCATAAACGCTAGCTTTGATAAACTACGGTTTTGGCCAAACCTAATTCACCGTGCATATGTCTATCATTGTGTAATTCACACGAGTATGGAATCGAAAGAAAATGAGTTTATTTTTATATACAACGATAACACGCTTAACGCAATTAAGAATTTTACGAATATATTTCCACTATTTCTGTTGTATCGGTTTCTCCAAAACTTATTTTACTATTTAAATATTTCTTATTGTAACCAACCACTCTTGAAAGCTGTAACTACACTCAAAGTATGTTGAACCTGGAACAAATCAACTAATTAAACAAAGTCAACTATCAAAAAATGTAGATACTTATACGGCTGCGGCTAACGGCAAATTCAACTGAGATGGGTAGTGTCATGGTAGCGTTTTAACTTAACTACTCTTACATATTCTTAGCCGGTCTAGGTATTGCTGTCTCAAAATGATTGTGTTTTATTAGTGTGAGCATTGACAGCTTCTTATTAGGATAGTAGCATGTTGCTGCACACCGTACCTGCCTATGGCTAGTGGACAGCCGTAGAGCGAACAGCTTAAAATGTTTCTCAAACCTCTATTAGGGATCCTGCACCAAGGCCGAGATACCTCATTTTTTCTTCAACCGGTGTACGGACTACTTCCACTCGTACTTGAAGCCCCGGTTGGGTCTTGCGACGGGGAGAATGGAATGCGATGGCCGTGGTTTTATCCACGGTTACGTCTGACCCCAATAGACGGATACGGCGGACTACTGTAGTGGTAGAAACAGACGCAAGGCGGACCGCCTCCTCACCCGTCTTTGCTGTCACCGCGACTAAAATTTCGTCGGCGAAGCACACAACCTCCGTAGATGGTAGGAAGTTGTCTCGCAGTATCCAGTTTAACCCCAGGTTCCAGAGTAGAGGAGCCAACACTGAACCCTGGGGCACAACTGCCGTCATCCTCCAACTGTAGACGCTCCCGTTCGCGCCTTCATACAGGACTTTCCTCTCCTAGAGCTAGTTCCGTACTATAGCATGGAGGTAGAGGGGAACTCGGTGTAATTTGAGTGATGAATGCCTCTATGCACTCGTGGGGGAAGTTGTTGAATGCGTTGCGGATGTCCAGTGTTACCGTAACGACTACCTTTTTCAGTACCCACGTATGTACATCTTTTTTGATTTGTAAACTTTCATTACTATAATTTACAATAAAAAACTGCTAGCCTTTTTTGCCATGATCAGAAAACATTTCTTTTAGGATTTGATATCTATTAAGATGGCAAGGTTTTCGAGTGGCGGACGCGTATCATAATTGATATTGGTGGGCCGGTGGTGGTCCGGTGATCTATGCTGCTGGATGCGAACAGCACACGATCGATAGTGATTCATTTGAGGAAGGTTTCGTCCAGCAATAGGTCTCTTCACAGAAATGATGGTTATATTGAATTCATAAAACATATGGATATCAAATAATAAGTGTCGATAGAGTAGAGCCTACAAACCGTCAAATATATAATCAGCAGTGTTTACATGAAGCTAACAAACGTTAATGAAATTCACGAAGATGCAAACTTTCACATTTACAATAATTTAGAATGATGTATGTTTTGCTTAGTTCTGCTTAATGTTTTCAAATTTGTTAACATGTGTCAAGAGCTAAAGATACACAGCGTTTTCATTTCATTTAAACAATTCGGAGAATCAGCCGCTGACCGAAAGCAGATATTGTGGCCATCAACACCTTCGCTTGCGATAATGTCTTCTCTCATAAACGCCGTCTGGCCCGGCCGCGTCTGTCCTTTCTAATACTCGTATAACGTCCTTTTTATTGAGTGTAAATAATTGAGTTTGTATGAGAGCCGCGCCGCCATCTGCTCGGTGCACTTTTAACACTCCTTTTCGGATTTCCCACTTAACTTTAACGTCGCTATAAAATTTAACGTTTCGGAAAAACAACGATCGAATTTAACTCTTAATGCGTGCTAACAAAACCGATAATTGTGCGGAACATGTTATTATATATCATTCGAATGAGATTTTAAGAAACCTCATTTTGGTCACTGTTTGAGTTGCGTCGAAATGCGACCTAAAACTATGTTGATAAGACACATTTTGCAATGTTGGATGCTTGGTCAGTCGAAGATGGTTCAGCGAGATCGGTTATTACAATATTTGTTGTTGGTTCATTTATTTGACTAGTTGTCAAGGCTTACGCGTCGGCGTTCACTGATGTAGAGACGGTGGCATTGATCTGGCTGGAATTATTGACTTTTTATACCAATCTCGGACGTATAATTCTTACGTGGACAATATAAATGTTTTTTCAATGTCGATTAATTATTGGAAATCAATTTTTCATTAAAGCGGTTTATCACTGTACCAAATTCTGTGCTCAAGTTGTAGGTAAATCAAACATGTAAGGTACGTTAGTTCCAAACAGTATCAAAATATAGGCTTGATTATATAGCTTAATAAATAAAATACAGATAGTCAGATAGATAGAAATAATTATGATAAATTCATGATGACTCTTAAAAAAATATTTACAATGGGCAAAAATATTTACAAATTATTTACAATGGCAAAAAAGCATTAAAACAATTCATAAGCTTAATTTATTTGCCACGGCCGCATCGACATGAACGGAATTCAAGTCTTGATAATTATTGAATACCTATAAAAAACAAACGAGAAATGAACATTTAGCATCAGTCGATTAGAGTTATTATAGCAATAAAGCCGTTATTACAATGCTATTCCGAGCCACTAGGTAATACGCTTCGAATTTGCCGGTAGCCTGCAACAATTATGAAGGGGCAAGGGGGCAAGTTGAAAAAAAATTACAGAACGAACGCCACAAGGAGTTTTCCACACAATAGCCAGTACCGGCCAGACCCAACACATGGCACTGTCGCCCGGGGCCACGCGATTTAACACACACCGCAAAATTAAATTATAATTCTCTATCACGTGAACGGCTAATACGCCAATAAAAACGTAATAAAAACATTTGTTACCCTGCGTAAATTATTTGTAGCTGCAGGAAATGTCGAATTGTAGATTGATTGCGGTCAAGCTTCGCACAAGCTGACGCAAAACATATTTACAGACCTATAGGTGATTAAGGGGATACTTCGCGATATTGTAGATTATTAAACTACACTTTTCGGAATTACTCGCGTATATTTGGTTTTAAGCATTTTAATTATTTTGCCCGACGTGTTAAACGCTTTACTCCATTCGTGGTCACGGGATGCCTGAAACTGGTAAGTGTCATAGAGTAACATTGACTACCAAACGTTTGGTAGTAACGTCAGATTTGTTAGTTTACTATCGTTATTTATGTGGTCCATTCCACGCAAACAGAGCTCACGGTATCTATGGTTTAGCAGTCTGTCGACGGGCTCGGGATTTTATTATTTTCGTGATAGGATCCCAAGCAGTTGGAATACTCCAACCAAATCATCATCTTCATATTTAAATTTGGGTGTTTTTGAATCTCAATAGCCGCCGCACGTAGCAATATTGGGATGAATCGGTGTTCTTTGGCGAGGGAGACGGCATTAGGTAAAGGTAATTTAGATAAAGATGGGAAATTCAAAACAAAACCCTACAACAACCCGTTTGGCCAGCGTGGTGAAGTAGGCCTTTTGGGTGCCTCTATCTTACCATCAGAAGGAGGTTCTTTACCTGGGTACTTCTATCTTAACTAAGTCTGCTGCCAAACGCTCTGCTTGTGTTGCTGTGCTCCGGTTGGAAGGGTTAGGCAGGCAGTGGCATTACTGGGTACTGTGACTTGATATCTTATGTCGCAAGTTGGCAACGTACATTCGCGTCCTTGGGGGGTTGTAGATTTGCAAGTCTATAGGAACCACATGTACTATAGGTGACTGTAGCTACTTACCATCAGGTAGGCAGCCTGATTGTTTGCCAACTTAGTTGTGTAAAAAAAACTCTTCTTCGTCTGAGGCGAGACTTGTGTCTAAGAGTGAGATGCATATGGGTCGAATAGACAGTTTTTTTATACAACTAAGTTGGCAAACAAGCATACTGCCCACCTGATGGTAAGTAGTAACAGGCACCTAAAGTACATGTGGCTCTTGTGAAATTCGCAGCAAAACTGCAACCCCCACAAGAACCATCGTGTACGTTGCCAATTAGTGGCATAATATGTAAAGTCATGGTACTCGGTAATTTCACTGCCATAAGTTACCCTTCAAACCGGAACACAGAATGGAAGCACTGCTGCTTTGCGACAGAAATAGGTAAGACAACCAGGCAACGTATAGAGTCTGCCTCCGGTTTTCTTTCAGTGGGAGATGTATGCGGTTTTGAATAATACCTTACGGAAACCAAGCTAAGCTCACCTGAGGTGTACCTTGCTGACTAACACTCTGGCACTCCACAAACCGTACTGAGCTAGTATGGTGGACATTAAAACTAGGTCCAAATTTATTGGGAGAGAATAATGCCCAGAAGTGTTCGTGTCGAGGTTGATATGACGAACTCTTTATACTTTTGTTTTCAAAAATATCAATATTAAGTTATATTATTAGATTATTGCCTTGAGCAAAATATATGGACTATTATTGAGTGAGCGACACACACTGAGTGCTTACTGCAACAACATAAGGGTAATATAAATTACTTAATTAAATGTATATATGTGTATAATATACTTTTCTTTGATTTACTGTAAGGAAAGTAAGTAAAATGTGTGTCATTTTTATTTTAATGGAAATTTAATGTATTATAAAGAAAATAAAAAATATTCAATACTACTCGTATACTGTATGGGCTTAGATCCCTTTACCTTCCCCTATTACTGCCTGTGCTGTCTTTATTGCACTATCTTAGTTTAAACAGTATGATTAGTAGCTTTATTGAATTGTTTTGTTTTAATGATTTTAATACATTTTGTCTGTACTAAAGCATCAGTGCGTCACTTTGTGCTTCGTATACATGTGCATGTATCTTAGAAAAGATACTATGCATAGTTGAAAAAAATATAAATCACATGTTTATTATTAAAAACATACTTTCTGTGACTATAAAACGTTTTTTTATCCATAAGTAGCAACTTCCATTTATTTATTTGAACCTTAGAGCAATGCTCTAAGATTTGAACAGTTTTTTGTGTTTTTTTTTGCTTTAATGTTGCTGCCATTTTTGCAATTGTTTTAGAGTGCTGCTGATTTCCATAGATTAAACATGCTTTAATTGTGCTTTCGTTATTATTATTTTCTTAGGAGCAAGTATGCCACAAAATAGGATGTCATCACGAATTTTCCCGAACCTCAAGCACGAACGTCTCTCGGTAGATTTATGGTACATGTTCTTATCCGAAGCATATGAGAAGCGCAGCAGCGATCGTCTTGAGATCCTCAGGGAAGCGTATGTTTAACAGTGCATATTTCTTTATTGAAAATGATGTTTTTGATTTTTAACTAAAATATAAAGATTATTTAGCTTTACTATAATTTACTGAGCTAGTGTGATGCGAGATTGCCCAAATCTTCGTTAATTAGAAGGCCTCCCAGCCGTACAGGCGGCATTATGCCTGATAGTGACGATGGAAGATTATAAACTCTTTATACACGCATAAGACATAGCAAAAGAAAAGGTTTAAGCTTAAGCAAGTTTAAACAAACACAATGTTGGACTTATCTTCAAAAGAGATTTCTTCCAACCTAGGTACCCATTTGGATGAATGGAGATATATAAATTTGCGGAAAATCCTAATGATGAGCGGTCGGTGAGTCATAAACAAACACGAACATATAGATGATGAAGAAGAGTAGAAGATGATACACATGAGACACATGAAGAAGAATAGAAGATGATAGTTTTAAACTGACCAGTTGGCGGCCCGAGCATTACAAGATGGCGTATTGGCGTATAGTAATAACATTAACACTTATTATCTGTCGTAAGATAAAAGATTAGAGAAGTCTGATTTAACAAATGGATTTTTAAAAAACCTGAAGTGCGCTGTATAGATTAAAGTGACTTAATATACAAATATTAATAATTTGAATTTGGATTTGTATCATTCAGTATAAGTTACGATCGGGCAGTCGCTCCGAGTCGGCCGGCGCTATCTACATCTACAGATTGTTACATTACGCCGTACAAAAGCGCGATAATCTCCTAAAAGGTGTTCGTAGTGTTATAGATAATTAATATTTAGGCTGAGCGCGGCGCCCCGCGGCGCTCGCGCACCGCCGCTTTGTGCCGCCGCCCGCCGCCGCATTTGTCATGTTAGCGCGGCAAAGGTGTGAATGACTTTTTCTAACTATTATTAATGACAATGATAGAAAATATTGTTTTTTGTTGCAACACTGTTGATTGTTGTCAATTAGTTTTTTTTGTTGCCTCACGAACCTTTGATTGTGAGCGTGGCCGATCAATTTTATCGGATCTGAATTGAATGTTTGGATTAAATATGGCGAGAGCTCAATCGGAGCTTTTAATGCGCTCGATCGTTGGTTCTTTATGCTGGTGTTAAACAAAGCACTACCGACAAATTGAAATTAGAGTGGCGGAGTGACGGCGTATCGAATCATTGCTTTATTCCGAACGAGCCGCTCCGAAACATATTTCATCTAGAGAGCAAAGAGCTTACGTAATACGGTGTCATTCCTGAGAACTTTCTTTTTATGTAGCGCAATACTTCGAAAGGAGCTACTTGTTTTGTTACTTAAAAAATGAGCTAAATCACGGAGAAAGAAAAGGTGCGGGCCCGCGCCACCCTCGGGTGAGCGATGAATAATAAACGACGACATCATCTATCCATTTTCCTTCCCGACCCCAACAATAACAAGCGCGCCTTAAGAATGGAAACAATCGAAATTTAAATATGTATTTCAAGAAAAATACTTTTGGTGAGAGAAAATATTGGTCAAAGGGAAAATTGAGTACTTCAATAATAGCGCCCGTCGCTGCCGGGTCGTGTGCGTGGCGTGAGCTGGAAATTGTTATTGTGAATTATTTCTCTTTTCACTTCAGCACGTGTCGTGATATGTCAAGGTGTCGTAGCGGGAGGCTGGGCGGTGTGTTGGTACTGACACACGTGATACCGGACTATAGGACATGAATAGACATGGGAAATAAGTCAATCTTTTATGAGAACTGAGAACCACTGTTCCTGTTGCTTACTGATAACCTGCTATGGGAACATGGATAATCCAAGTTCTCAAAGGAGATCTAGAAAAAGAGGTTGAGAACAAGAGCACATTATACAAACAATATACCTACCTACTTAATCACTCGACCTAGTCTTATACCTAGTATATAACCGCAAATGTGCGCCTTTATTATTTTAACTTTTATTTAGTTGTTAACTTCTGAGTAATTTATCTTTGCTAATTGTATGACTAATACTACGATAATTACATTTTTTTGGAAATCAATTGTTATGATTTTCTGCAACTTAAGTAACACAACCTATTTTGATATTTTATCTCTAGTTGATTCTGTTCGTTCGGTGAATTGGGTATTCTTACTTAACCCCGAACGTTCTAGACATGCCTCTCATTTAGCGAGCACGTACCGGGATATCTGTGGATGAACCACGGTGAGCTGGAGAGCAAGGATATTCGATTGCCCAGTATAATCAGCTTAGCTTCTTCGTATCTAAATCGTTTTAAAAAAGCTACTAATGGGGTTTCTTACAAAAGTAACAAATAGGTTCTTTACAAAAATGCCAATTATATCTCTTAATAGATACAAATTGACGAAAATTGAAAGTATTATACCTACTTAAATAGCGATTAAGTGGATTATATACGTGTTTTATATGAAGTGGCTCAACGATCAAATTCTATTCACAGTGGAACCTTCGGCCCTTTCCGCGGTGGGGTTTCGAAATAAAGTAAGAGAATGTGCCAATGGCGCAGCGATAAATCAAGGTAACTTCCCGCGATTATATTTTGGGGCTAGAACAATAGCTATTATATTCAAAGCAAATGGACTCCTTTGTGCCATAACAGTAAAGTATTGCTTCCGGCTAATCTAGGCTCGTTTGATACTTTTGACACGTTAACCCAATTCCGATAAGGATTTTTTAATTGCTGTTATGTGTACCTTTCAAGTGTTTGTTATATATAGTATTCTTTTTTATATGTGACTTTGCATTTTCTTTAAAATGCTAAAGAAATTGAAAAAAATATGAACAAATCACTAAAGAAAAACGTTACCGCTCGCTCGAATTAGCGATCGCTGTGTCGAATTGTTCTTTCTGTAAGAAAACAACATATTGGTTATCTTAGTACTTAAAAATGAGAAATGGAAATGAAACGAGAAATGAGTTGTTTTGACTAGTTTATGAAAGTTACGAAAAAACAATCCGCTACTTCATCGATTACGAACGAACTTACATATCGATGACTTTGATCGATTCGCCACGTTATCTAGCGATGGCATATGTCAAACTCATACATTTAGTTCTTATCGAATATTGATTTACTACCAAACGTAGATAGAGCACTTCATACAAAAACGCGCTTGAAATCTGTCACCTAATCGTCTATACATTTGTACGCTGTTAAATAGGTAGTTGAATATGCACACCCGAATTAAAATTACCATAAAGAAAGTACCGTATTTATCGAATTCAACCGTATTCTTTATTATTACGGCAACTATTTGAAGTACAACCGTGTGCAGTTACATCATTTCATACCTAGCCACATTAAATTTGACGTTTTAGTAATTGCTACAAGAAAATATCAACTTTATACTCTCAAACATAATGCTCAAAATTGCTTATCCAACGCATGGAAAAGAACTGCACGAGGCCCGATTGAGCAGTTCTTCACCGGCCCACTTTTCGAACGTTCATGCGTTATCTACGTTTGGTAGTAAATCAATGTTATCGAACTTTATTTTTTGTTAAGTCAAAGTAGTCGGTGGTCTAGTTGGTCAAGCAAGGCGTCAACACGGTATGTTGGAGATGAGGGTTCAAATCCCGCCCGAATCGAAGTTTTTTTTTATTTATTGATTTATTCATCATTTTTCCAATTTATTGAGTACTCTTTTTTATTATAATTCATGCTTTTAAGGTTACTTTATTCAAGCTTTGTGGTGATAAATTTGTAAAAAGTAGTTGTGTAAGTATGGAAAATTTTTAACATATACAAATTGTGGCAAAAAAATCAACTTCAGCCATTGCCCGTCATAAATATAGATATCCGATCTGAGATACGTGTGACAGATTTTCCGATGAATTAAACATTTCGATTGTTCCGGGCGACGCGACGTGTGGAGGGTGCGGAGCGGCGAGCGGCGGAGGCGTTGGTACTATTAACGCTCGGTTTGGAGATAACATCGACCGACAAACTCGATTAGCGGCCGAGCGGATACGATGTGGTATGCCTCAATCCATAAGAGGTGGAGAGAAATGCGGCAACAGAGATATGACCACAAGTTCGAATTTTTTTAATACAACAAAGTTGCTAATATCAATCCGACTGCCGCAGCTTTGATGAACGCATACATGTGGCTCTTGTAAGATTCCCTAATCTGCAATCCTTATAAGGGATCCGTGTACGCTGTCAATTTGTGGAATAAGATGTCAAGTCACAGCCATAATCATAACAACTCATATACGTCCTCACTGAGGGGCTTAAGTCTACCCTAAGTTAGGGTGTTTAGGCTGGCCCAGTGCGGTTTGGTCGACTTCACATACACCTTTGAATTTCTTCGCAGATGTATGCAGGTTGCCTCACGATGTTTTCTTCACGGTAAGAGTGTCGAATGAATAAACATGAAACTCGGAAAACGAAAAACATATTGGTACATGGCAGAATCGAACTCTGAACCTCCCGATAAGAAGGTCAGTGCCAAGACCAAATTGCCACCGACGGTCATTAAAATGATGTTCCCGTTATAAAAAGTTATGTCAGAGATAAATTCCGGAGACAAGTTGGTTAGACATAGTAAAAATTCATTCTCCCGAATTCGTCATTGCTTCCGAAGAAAAGCCAGTCGGAATCTCGCCAATCAACAATGTCAGTATGTCAGGCGCAAGGCTACCTCTAGGTATCCTTATATTATACTATCAAATAACTTTTTCATCCCCCCATCTCGGAAAGAGTATTTTTGCTATTCGATATCTGACCGCTAAAGTCGTTTTTATTCGCTGGAGGTTAAAGTAAATTTGAATTTAGAACATCGCGTGCACTAGGTATGTGATTTCAAAACATCATTAAACCTATTTACTTCCATCTCCATGGTGCCGAATTTATCATACAACTTTGGTTAAATTTGTTTAAAACTCAGACTCTGAACCTCCTTGGTGTACTTTTGTTTTTAATTCGCTTTGCGCGTGCCATTTTGTTTTGACGTCGTATTGTTATAAATAAGAAATTTGAAAACAAGTAAAAAAACATATTATTTGTTATACATAATATAAATATTTTTCTGTAATACATACTTACCTATCATAATGTTGTAGTAAATATGTACCTAAACTGAAATAATAGTATCTTGTGATTGTAAATGTTTTATTTTGCATTTAGTCATTTCCTCGCTGAGGGGAGATGAAAAGTTACGTGTTGCATTCGAGTGCAAAGATTTTTCACCTTGTGTTTTTTTGAATCCCTCGATAACGCTCAGGATTCTTATTTTAGACTCCTTCGCTTGCTCAGTCATCAAAGTTGAGCACGCGGTTAAAAAGCAACTTTGCACTCATGTAAGTATAACAAATAACTATTGTCTTTCACCCATTGAAACAAAAAAAATCTATTAATGTCAAGGGCATAGGTGTGAAAAATCTCTAACGCATCATTTGTGTTCATTATCATCATCAGAAAAAAGGTGACTCTACTATTAATAACCACTTGTTCGGAAATAATTAAAATATTGAAACAGACGCCAAAGCTTTTGTTGGTACCAAACCCAGAGATGTTACCGAGTACACTATCAACACAATTTATGAACATCAAAACAAGACACTTATTATATGCCTCGTCATGTATTAGCATGACATACGGGCAATCCCACTAATAGATATTCCTTTAATTCATATAATTTAGTTTTTATATTGTTTAATATGAATACAGCTAATGTTTGAGCGCATGTGAGCGTCAGAATGCTTATTGAGCTAAGCGTACTATTATTTTTTGTTTGGTTTTTTAACATAATATAATCTATTTAGATATAATTTGTTTCGGTATGACACAGTAAAAATATAGGTGTAGATAGGCATAGATTATGACGTGCTAAAATGAAAGTTTAGTAGCTCTTCATATACGATTTTTATTTTATTGAGAGTGTCTTTCAAGTGATTTAGTATAAAATATGCGACAAGCAGTTGTGTAGACTTAAGTCCAATGAAGGCACTATTCATTACATGTTCTCGAAGAAGATAAATGTGATAAATCAATAGCTACATTATTTGTTTTTGTTTAAAAATTAGATATTATTAAAATACTTTGCTCCTAAGGCCAATAGAAATGGTAATTGATTTAGTGTAACGCTATGCCATACATTTCTTTTTTAATTAAAACAATTAAAATATTCCCGGTTTTTCAATTAAGAATCACCATATTTTGAACCTTTGAAGAAATGTTAACATTAATAACCGCGCTATTTTTCAAAAAGGAAATCTAACCGAACAATCAAGATATTATTTAAATGGAACGCATTACGCTAACATAGCCCTGCTAGTGTCAAAAGCTAACGAAACGCAATAATGCTAAAAATGTTGAAAACGCTGCAAATCTGTGCTTAGATGGAACGCGCCTATTGAGTAAACCACGGATCGCTACGACGCTACGACTGCAAGCGTTACGATGGCAGAGTAGTACGCTACGAAGCGGCGCGGCTTGTCATGTGAACAGGGGTATCTTCAAAGTCGTAATCTTAACTAAGTCGAAGTTAATTACTTTTGGTTCTCTCAAACAAGGCTTTGGCGGTAACGTGGCCGCTCATAATTCATTCCGACGCACATCCTCTTCTATAATATGGTACACGTACATGTAGACGCGCCGGCGCAGCATGAACGAGACGATACTATTTGTAAGAAAGAGATGGAACACGAACAGCGGACATTACACGGAATGTTTATAGCTTGGGAACTTCCTTTTATTTTTTTGGATGCACTATTTCAAATATTGTTTTAATTGATTGCTGGCAGACCAAATGGCGCGGGATAAGTATAATTACAGGGCGAGCTGCTTGCGTAGGTTTTATACAAAAATACAAATCATTGCAATGCATCCGTTTGATGCTGACGGCGGTAATTAAGTAACATATCATGTATGTTTTGTTTTTTTTTGTACAAGTACTTAACTCGGCTATAAACGCTACAAATGTTTTGATCGGAAGTAATTGTTGTAGTTAATATGCTTTCAATGTATTTAGGACACGTAAATGTAACGGAGAACGTAAATTAACGAGAGAAGACAGTAGGCGAGTGTGAGTGAGCTGAATGTGCAAGTTAAGAGAAAGAAGAGTAAAAAAGATTTTATTTTTTAAAGAGGTTCGTTCTTTACCTGTTACTTGTCCATCGTCTCCAATAATAATAATTGCCTTTTATTTCAAACTGAAATGTGTGAAAAATATTAATTTACATAATTTATATTGTTATAAAATGTTCGTTCGTTCGTTTTCTGACATAGGCCTCCTCCAACTGCTTCCATTGCATACTGTATGTTGCAAATCTGGTCCAGTAAGGTCCTAAGGCTAGGCGGAAGTCGTCTTCCCATCTTCTAGTGGGACGCCCCCGTTGTCTGCTTCCATCTCTTGGATCAGAGTGTTACCTGCTTACTATATTTATCTGTTTTGCATCGTATCATGTGACCTGTTCAGTGTCCATGCCATTTCAATTAGTCAATTCAAGTTAGTATGTCGGTAACTTTGGTTTTGTTTCTTATCTGAGTTCTATCTTTAAGTTTAATTGCCAACATTCTTCTCTTCATTGCCCGCTGACACTTGGCTAGTTTTTTTATGATTCTGGCTGAGGGACAAGGTTTTGCTTCCATATGTGATACAGTGGAGTATACAGGTATTGAAGGTTCATCCTTTTATAGTCATGCTTAAGTCTTTGCTTTTCATTATTTCCTTTACTGATCAGTATTTTCTCCAGCCGCTAGCATGATCCTCTTGTTTATTGCTTTTGGCGTTTGGTCTGTAGGGGCGACTATCTGACCCAATTACACATACTCTTGTGAAAATTACAAGGCTAAATATTCAAGCGAACTTCACCTTACCTAGCGCGCCCATAAGGGCAGGGAGAACACCGGGGGGTTTTAGTGGGTAGGCCTGGCACTCTGCCGGGAGAGCCCCACACACGCTCGCCGTCTAGTCAACGGCGGGTACGGTGCGGTTACGTATTTCCCTCCGAGAAAAAAATGGGATATTAGTAAATCTCCTCCCACCAATTAAATTAGGGCATGGGCTTAAGCGCCCGCAAAAGGCTTACGTAAAATTAACAAAGGAAAACGGGAAAGATAGATGGTGGGCTATTAAAAAAGGCACCTCTGATGACTTAGAGACACCCCAAAAAAAGAAAGAACTAAATAATAATATATATCATCATAAGCAGCTTACAAAAGGAAATGAAATCAAACCAGAAATATTTTCATGTAGAATGTTGCCAAGACAACAATGTCGATCACTGACAAAAAGTTATCAGATCTCATGTCGAGCCAAGCTTCCAACGCTACACTCCCTTTTTTTTTTTTTTTTGGGAGGGGGTAAATGCATTGACGCATTCCTCGTAGTCGAGCCAAACCACGAGGATATGTGGGACTCCCCAGACCTTACTCGGCCTGGGCCTACCCACTAAAAACCCCCCCAGCAGCTCCTCCGTCCGTCACAAGACAGGGGGAAGGGGACAACAGCCAGGCCTTATTCCCGCTGACCCCCTGCCTGTGACATGTCCGTTGCCGGACTCTCCACCTGGCTCAGCTACTCTGTGGAGCGGCACAGAATTGCGCCGCTCTACACCCCGAAGTTGGTTTTTTATTGTGGTTGTCTTCCACGTCCGACGCTCAGTGCGCCGAACCCCCGGCCCGCTCAGTGCGGGTAACGGGTTGCCCGACGGCAGACCCCACTGGACCCACCGCCGCGCGGTGAGCCGAAGCTCAGGGAAAATCCCCAGAAGGTGCAAAGCACCATGGCGATAAGGATCGCCTCACCTCCGCCAGCCGAAATCGACTTCCAGCGAAAGCCACACCTCTTCTTAACATAAGAAGAGGGGACTTCGCCCTTCCCCACATGAAGCGGGTGGCCACACGAAGTGACCCGCCGGGCTTAGCCCAGCCATCCCACGCCCCCCCTCCATAGGGGTCCTCTCGTCAGACTATTAGCCCGCGGCAGAGAATCTGCCGGGTTGCCCAGGGTGCACCACAAGGAGGTTATCTGACATCGCACCCCAACGCTACACTCCCTAACTCTACAAGCTCTAACTTCACAAACTCTACACCTTAGTCAAAGGCTTGGTCTTTCACTACCGTCACATGAGCGTAAGGTGAAAAATTTATTTAGCTACCGTAACATGGGCGTTAGGTGAAAAATTTATTCGCTGTTGATTACTTTTCTATCATACAAGTTATACTTCTTTACTACAAGAACTATTATTGTAGTAACGAAACGGCCAATCTACATATTTTGAGTTTGGTGTAGAGTTTGTGAAGTTATGGCATGTAGAATTAGGGCGTGAAGAGTTAGAAGCTTGGCTCTTCGTGAGACATGATAACTTTCTGACAGTGCGAGTCATTTATGTTCTCGCCTTGGCAACATTTTACATGAAAATATTTTTGTTGGGATTCTTAATTTCTTGATACTTCCCATTCTTTACTTCGCAAAACTCAAATAGCTGTGATACATAATATCTTATCGTATTTTGAGATTATTCCATTGTCTAATGCTTTGCCGATACTAACTAACCACCCAAGTTCGTTTCGTCGGAGCATAGATCAACTTTCGTCATACCAACATAAATCACTACGGTTTTTCTCGCCAACATACAATGGTATCTCGGCTCAATATGATCGGTAATTAAAAACGCATTATGATTTCATTACAAAACTGTTTTGTATAGCCGTATTTCAACGCTTTGTGTATCGTGAAATAATCGATTATGTTATCTCATTGGGAAATGATGGTAATGCTTGCTAAATATGTTAAATGATTAAGAAAATGATTGAGTACCGGCACTCGTCTATGGCGGAGTATGGGCTTCAAGCTATGAATATAATTTCAGTATTCTTTGATATCGACAACATGGAGTGTATTTATTGAGAATATAAGATATTTTTTTTTATATTTCAGTTCTTATTGATTGAAACGTGAAACATTTTATTTATTTTATAATTTCATTGTAAACAATACAATACAAATAAGACAGCACAAACAACATACATACGGGTACAAAAAGGTTTGTCTTATCTCTTGCGAAACAAATTAAAAATAGTCGTGGTGTGTACAAAAAAATTAAACACCTTAAAAATTAAAAATATAAGTATACAAAAATATACATACAAGAAAAATAACAAATACATAATTGCTTAATTAATAACACTCAACGTAAAAATGTTAAAGCAAGAACAGGGAAGAGGTGAAAGAATACCCCCTTATGGGGCGCTCGCAGACAACGCAGACCAATCTAACAGATCACTCTCAAGTCGAATGCACTGAAAACGATCCCGGAACGGTAAGATGGAGATAGGACGGTATTAGCAAATGGAACTAGGATTGGATACTTTAGGTAGAGGAATAATAAACGCCTTTTTTCAGACCGATGGGAAGGTGCAATTGAAAAAAAATTAAGATGTGAGTAATAACTGGTAAATCCTCAGAAAGTAAAAGGAAGTCATCCCGGAACTAACTCCGGCAATGCTGCAAGCAGTGGAGAAAATGGCTTTTTGACGTCGTCTTCAGATACAGGGGTGAAATAAAATGGCGAACACGAAGGCAAGGGAAGCTCAGATAACTGCCATTAAGTGATTTGACTTTGGCCTCTATTAGGGATGGCGGTGAAGTGAAATATTGACTAAGAGTATTGACGTCAATATCACTCACACAACAATCAATGGATCTGCTTATGCCAATAGACTTTAAAAACTTCCAAGTATCAGAAGGCGATCATTACCCTATTTTTTGTACATTTTTTATTTTAATAAATCTACACAGGCGTTTTTTTTCATTATGTGGCGAGTTTGTTACACTACAGTAATAATTTTTGTACTTATATATCCAATCCCAACAATTTTTTTTCGACGAGTAGATGATAGCGTCATCATTTTTATATATTCAAATTCAAATTCAAAAATCTTTATTCAACTTAGGCCTTTACAGGCACTTATTGACGTCAAAACAAAGCAACACATTCTAATTTAAAGGAAACATATTAACCTTCGAGCGTCGGTGGCGCAGTGGACTCGGCACTTGCCTTCCAATCGGGGGGTCGGGGTTCGAAACCCGCCATGTACCAATGTGTTTTTCGTTTCGAATTTCATATGTACATTTGTCTGACGCTCCTACGGTGAAGGAAAACATCGTGAGGCAACCTGCATACATCTGCGAAGAAATTCAATGAGGTATGTGAAGTCGACCAATCCGCACTGGGCCAGCGTGGTTGACTAAGGCCTAATCACCCTAATATAGGGTAGGCTCGAGCCCCTCGGTGGGGACGTATATGGGCTGTGATGATGATATTAACCTTGTATGTGCATACATCCTGAATATAATCAGGATGTCTGCAAATACAAGTAGGAATGAAAAAAAAAGGTTGATTCTACACCTGTTCGGAAATTGGGAGGCCTTCTCGAGAAGAACAGGCAAGAAAGTCGAAAGGTAAAATTTTTTATCTCCTCTTTTAAATCGCCATTTACAATTTTGGTTTTGTTACATAGTCATAGAAAGTTATAAAATACATTCAGTAAGTATGCTTACATACACTTAAAATGTCAGAAAAATATGATAAGCTTAACTAGATTTCTAAATAGATTAGATAGATAGATAGATTTCTAAATTTTGCAGCTTTCATTACCACAAATAAAACGTGGCTAATCATTTGTCAAACACAAATAAAGATCCAAAGATCCATGCTAAAAATACCCCGTCTAAAATCGTGTGAGCATGTTTAGTTTATCAAAATATTGCTAACTCCTATGTGTCAACAGTAACAGCCGGTTGCACCAAAAATTCATTTTACGAACTAGTAAAAAGTAACGTAAAAAATAAACGTATATTATCGTAAAAAGATGTTGCACCACGCTTTTGCGATACGTTATAAGGTTACATAGACGGATACTTTTACGGAGCTCACGCCCTGCTCACAACGTAAAAGTATACATTTTGACAGTTCGCTCGTATTTGTAATTCATGTTTAAGGTTAGAAAACGCGTTTAAAATGCAATTAAAATTCATATTTCACTTCACAATTTACTATCCGACAATGATATTGAAAAATTATCCATATATTTGATAGTTGCCGTCGTCGAAGAACAAACACTATAGGTCAAATGCTCACTGAAGGCAGCGATTTTTACACACATATACAAAGATATTTATGATGCATTATTAAAATTACTCAGGCATAAAAATATAAATCACCCTCAAATCACCACACAACAAAGCTTTTTCTTATTATTTTAGTAGCTTTGACGTTTCTACGAATTCAGTCAATGTCATGAATTTAGTATTGTTTGATTCACAGACATAATGTCTGTGGTTTGATTGATAAATCCATGGCCAATGTAAACAGAAACACTATCAACCTCCTATCAACGTCACGTTTTGACAAATGAATAACATGTCTTACTACAAGTAAATAAAAAACTTTCATTGTAGTAAAAATCTACTAAGCTAAAGTGGTAGAATTAACGCTACATAGGTGTAGCAAGTAATTAAACGATTATTTTTTGGTGCAGCATAAATTTACGGATTCGTAATAGTGACAGATTAGTATAACGTATAACTGAATTTGTAAAAAAATATCAATTGTGGTGCAACCGGCTGTAAGTCTTCGACACATTTAGCTCGACCCTTCTGTGAGATTAAGAATCTAGTTCTTTTATAGTACACCAATGACGTATATAGACGTAGTAAATGCTGTAAAAATAGCGATAAATACAGTAATCGGTGGTCGTAAGCCGTCAGGCAGGCACCCGCATAGCCCGACCACAACCGCGGTCCATTGTACGCGCCACAATAAATCTTACCTGACGCATTTGCATATCACCAGTGTGTTTGTCAGTTTCGTGGTCACGTCACATCCGCTGCTCTGTTAATCTTCGTTGTTTAGCCGTTTATGCGCAAACACTTTGGTGCCAAGTTTTTGTGAATTGTTTCCAGGTTTTCGAATAAAACGACACGTTTATGTTTGGAATTTTTGTTGTGTCTTTATGAACTTCTGTTTTGATGTATGAGGTACATAATTTTGAGATTACTCATTCATTTGTTTTGAAGACAACGTTTGAATTTTAGTAGTCTGAAGTTCAGAGTACTAGAATTCAAACTGTTGAATTGATTGACAATCGATTGACATTGACAAATTGATTTGAAGCGAGAGCGTTAATTATAAACAGCAATGATTTATATTCGATTTTAATCACTATTATAACACGATTAACATATAGTTGTATTGTTGTCACGTTATTACGACATAAAGGAGAATGAGTTTCCTTTAGGTAAATAACTAATATTTTCTTGACTTAAAATCTGTAGTGACAAATAAAGTGTGATTAACAAGAACTTACAGCCGATTACACCAAGTTTTACGTCTTATGATTTCGTAAAAAGTAACAATTTATATATATAAAAATGGGAAGTTTCACTATTAAATAAATGATTCGCGCCGTACATTTAACCTTTTTAAACGTAAAGGAAAAAGAAAACCAAAATTAAAACTAGTGGAGTGCATTTCTTACGTGTTTATATTGACTTTTACTGCTACTTTTTACGAAATCGTAAAACGTAAAACTTGGTGCAACCGGCCGTTATAGTTTTTTAAATGAATCGGAGTTTTCTTCATTCTATTTTGAAACTAAACGACACAATACCAAAATGATGTAAGCAGAACACATTAGTGCTGTTTTCTTTCTATAATTTGCCAACACCGCAGAACGAAAGTTTATTGAAAACAAATGAGGCACAGCGGTGGTCGCGTCATTAATCTTTTATCTAACACGGCTTTCATTGTCGCGATGTCACGAATGTCGCAGCCTAACCGTAGCTAATCGTTACCCTCAAACTTCCCCGTGTCAACTATTGTCAGTAAACTTTTCACGTTTGCACGTTAGCTTCATACAAATAAGGTCGTATTTCCCACTGAAATTCAAAAAATTTTTGCTACCCATTTATTCTAAACACATTAGTCGCACTATCTAATGTGTAACGTCGTTAAATTTCGAACGCAAGGTAATTGTTATTCCGAATTATTCTACGTGGCATTTGTCCAACAATAGAATTACTTTAAATAAAATTTCCAAAGATGAATATTCGTGATTAAATCGACGGAGCGTTTTTTTTTTATACGCGTCGGCCATTGTTGCCATAAAAGGTCGCGCTTGTTGCTTTTAGGAAATGTGCTTTAACAACATTACGTTCTGATACAGTTTTGCTGGGGAATTAAACTGTTAATTGAAATAAACTTCAGTTAGGGCTTATATATTTACTGAATAATTAAGTTTGTTGTGTCGTGAGATGTGTTTCCTTGATACTTGTATTGTTCCTTCGAATTTAAGTTGTGTTGACTTCGATATATTTTAAGCAATTGGTCTACTCATTAGAGGATTTTTTACAGTGAAGATATACTTACCGTATTTTTGAAGATATGTTAGACACTTATGTTTATTTTTTTACTATATTCAATCTGATTTTAATAAATCTGTTATTTCTGCGGTTGCTATTAATACGAACGTACTTTTTTTAGAACGTGCAATAAAGATTAAATAAACAAATAAATGAGGAAATGATAAATTCTTTCTAGCAAATATTATTCGAATATTTTGGTTTTGTGCTATAAATTTCTTTTTTAGTACATTATTAAATGATATTGCATTGGAACACTGTTCAGTAAATTTTTATATTATATAGCTATAAACAACTGTGTTATAGCTTAGTGCAAAGTGAAGTCACACTTCAAAGTTAACAATACTTTTGTAAATAGATGTAAGGTTTATTTTCATTATATGCACACCACGATCATAGCTTTTTAAGATTCTAAAAATAGAAACCGATAGACACAAAAAAGTTGTTTAATTACCTCCAGCCTATTGTAACCAAACTTTAATATAGCATTAGTTTACTTTCGAATGGAAAAACCCCCGTCGCGTATCCAATACAAAGCATATTAAGAATCCGATCCGTAAGCGTCGATCTCTCGAGCACTATTTGCTCACGACGATTCATTCGATTAAATACCTGAATAAGCTCATTACCGGTGAATGCGACTGCCCGCCGAAAGGGTCCTTTCTATCGATATTAAACTACATTATCCGCGTTTATTCCCAGCCTTGATTAGTACCGTATCATTTAGTCCTGCTTTGTAATTATTTTCGGGTGGGCAGAACGACGCCTTACGGTTTCATGAATATGGTTTGATTTCGTCTAAGCCGTTCTCCAAGCGGCGCCTTTGAGAGAGCCAGATGAAAAGCACCGCGCGCGTCCATTTATCATTGGCAAACACAATTGTATAAGGACACGGATTAAGGAGTCAGTGGACAAACAATCTGGTATTCGTGATGGGCTGCCGTGAGTTTACCTTGATCTTAGGATTATACATTGTTATGGACTGTAAAAAATAAGATTTATGGTTTATACGGGTTCGACGCATTGAAAATACTTGATTCCATTTTACGATGACGTGAATGATAGGTCGTCAGTCAGCCATCTCACCCTAAACCATCGGAACTGAAAAGAGATAGAGGGAGTCTCGAAGTGTCAAAGTATGAGCTCAAAAGCCAATGTTCGGTAGCGAAAACCTTTAAATACCTTCTATAGTTATAGATAACTAATAGTATCTAAATGTTTTTAATTGTATATCAACATGTTAGTGTCATAGCATCTGCCCGCCTAAACAAATGCCACACGCTATTTTTTCCGCAGTCGTTCCGTAGAAAAAATGTATGGAAATGACATTAGCCTGCGACAAGCTCAAGCTATTTTTCCGCAGCTAAATGTCATCTCCAATACATTTTTTCTGTGGAACGACTGCGAAAAAGTTAACTTGTGGCATTTGCTTAGGGGGGCTGCAGTATTTGGCTTAAAATATTGTCGTACAGAGCGTACGGAAGAGCGTCGGTGGCGCAGTAAGAGCGTCGGTGGCGCAGTGGACTCGGCACTTGCCTTCCAATCGGGGGGTCGGGGTTCGAGACCCGCCATGTACCAATGTGTTTTTCGTTTCGAATTTCATATGTACATTTGTCTGACGCTCCTACGGTGAAGGAAAACATCGTGAGGCAACCTGCATACATCTGCGAAGAAATTCAATGATGTATGTGAAGTCGACCAATCCGCACTGGGCCAGCGTGGTTGACTAAGGCCTAATCACCCTAATATAGGGTAGGCTCGAGCCCCTCGGTGGGGACGTATATGGGCTGTGATGATGATTGTCGTACAGTGTAATCAATAAAAAGTAAAAATTGTCGTGTTTATGTTGCCACAATATGGAAGAAGTTGCGTAACATGCCATTAATTTATACTAAATGCGACGTATATGGGATGAAGTGATGATTAGTGATGAAAGGCACTTTGACTCTTTGCAACTTTTGCTTCTCGTTTTTAGTAACATAAGTTACTAAAATTACTAGATTTTTCAACATATAACATGCCTCCATCCCACCTGATGGTAAATGATGAAAGGGTCCATGGTGAAACCTTTACCTTGACGCCTCAATAACTGAGGAACCGGCTATCTTACCTCTAAATGTCGAAAATACAACATTATTATGTTCCGACAATCACCTCTAGAATCGTGAAGCACTGACTTAACTGACTATTAAAAAAATTAAAACCGTAAATATGAAAGTAGTGAGAACTTATATACCTACTTAGAAAAATTTGAAAAGAACCCTCGTTGCGCAAATCCAACTCGCTCTTGGTCGATTTATTTTTCTTTTTTTATTAACTATAGGTTTAAAAATAGAAGATATTTAATTTCCTCTTTTCTTTCATTTAGAAATTGGTAAAAATTATTTGAAAGCATTCTTCTTTGAAGAATTTGAAAGTATATAAACCGTAACCGTTCATGTACATATAATACCTATCAACATCAACGTCTGAAAACGAAGTCTCTATATCTTTAAACGCTTAGCTTTTATGTAGTAGGATCTATTATTCAACATACTTGCAACACTTACACACTATTTTGAAACGTCAAGCTGACTTCACTGACAAAAGGAAATTGATTGTCTGTACTCACTGGCTTATTTCAGAACGTTTTGAAACATTAAAACTGAATACGTCTTTGGAGTTAGTAAATGATATTAATAATATTCTTTACCGCTTCAGCTATACAAAAAGCATACAGCCTCTTTATTTAATTTTATTGCGCACAGTATACAAATCACCTGTCTTCAGCCACCTTTCATGAAAAATAATGGGTTCGTAATATTATTAGACGTCAGCCTCCGTAGCATGAACACCGAAACACGATATGATAGCACGATAATCGATATGAACTGTCAAAATATATTGCATACAATGGCTTCCTTGAAATTTTATCGACATTAATATATTAACAATACCCAAAAAATACCAAAATCTAAAACATACTCAAAACTTCAAGATACCAAACTAAAAAAAACACCTTTTTAGGATTCCGTAGTAAACAAGGAACCCTTATAGTTTCGCCATGTCTGTCTGTCTGTCTGTGCGCGGTTTTACTCAAAGACTATTAGTACTAGAAAGCTGTAATTTTGTATGGGTATGTATATTATTCATGCCAAAAAAGTGGGAGAAAAAAATATTGAAAAACAATTTTTTTAGGGTAGCTCCCATACAAGTAAAGTGGGAGTAAATTTTTTTTTCTCGACTAACCCATCGTGTGGGGTATTGTTGAATAGGTCTTTAAAAAATTATGTAGGTTCAGAACACCATTTTTCGATTTAGGATCCGTTTCTGAAATATTTGATTTTAAAGTGCACATTTTTGTTAGAGGTAAGTGTCCCCCCCCCCCTCTATCTGTTAAACGGTTATATATGGACACGTGAAAAAAATTACAACAGTAGTATATATAACGAAGTTTAAAGTAAAACTATCAGAGTTGAGTACTAAGTACAAACTAAAAAGTTATAGAAGACCAACTTATAAAATGTAGGTACTCGGAAAACTAAATTGCATTGAAAATTAGTACTGAATATAAATTTACGAACCACGTGAAGTTAAGGGAATATAAAATCATTGCAGCTTTAATAATAATAATAATGCCTAATTTAATAGCAACATGTTGTGAGGTGCAGTGTGTGAGTATGAACTCAAAGTTGGCATTTGCAACTACGGAACCCTACACTGCGCGTGGCCCGACATGCACTTGGCCGGTATTTTTAAGAGTTAATATCGATATATCGTGTTTCGGTGGCCATACTACGGGGGGCAGGATAGGTATTGCAATTGCATTTAAAATTTCAAAAATATCTTTATTCAACGTATGACTTTACAGGCACTTATTGACGTCAAAACAAAGCAAAACTTTCCAATTTAATGCAAACATATATACATCCTGAATATACCTACTCCAAATGTCTGCAAATACAAGTAGGAATGAAAAAAACGTTGACTCTACACCTGTTCGGAAATTGGGAGAGCCTTTTCGAGAAAAACAGGCAAGAAACTCGGAAGGTAAATTTTTTTTATCTCCATTTTAAAATCGCCATTTACAATTTTGGGTTTTGTTACATAGTCATTGAAAGTGAGAAAATACAATGGGTATGCTTATACATACACTTAATATTTAAAAAAAATGTTATAAACAATAAATTATGATGTTACCAAACATAATAATATGATAACTTAGTCTAACTCAAAACCGCAGTGTCAGTTCTCCTCTTACTACGCGTATGTTGTTACCAAATACAACAATATTTGTTTACATGAATAAATAATTATAAGTACACGATAACACGATTATTTACATTATAACGAATAATAACTTCAAATTAACACCAGGCATTGGCATCATTTAAATCCTTTGTTCATTAGAGTCTTTCTTACATGCGCTTTAAGTTTATGAAAATGCAAGTCAGTTACACTTTGTGGAACTTTGTTGTAAAAAGTTATACATACATTTCCCCATAAATGAGCTAGAGGCTGAGCTAGAGGCTCATTTATGGGGAAATGTATAACTTTTTTGGAGCCTGTTGGAACGGCAAGTTTATTTTTATTTCTTGTGTTTAACTGGTGAACTTGGAAATCGGTTTCAAATGTCTTATAATTTTATATATAGTTTTATTATTGGTTTGAAATGTATTATAATTTATTAATGTTTTATAATTAGTATTAAGTGAAAGTAAAAAAAAAATTGCTCATAGTTTGCACATAATATCTACAGGGCGACGCAGTGTTGGTAGCACTTATTATTACCATCAGGCAATGATCTAATGAAGGTCACGGAAAGCCGCTGTTAGCGAACATAGCGATCAGAGCTTATTTCTTATAATTTTATTCACACTTTACGGCATTTATTCTAACAAGATGATTCGTTTGTTAACTGTTTGAAATGCCAATCAAAAGCCAGCTTGCTGATGAAGAGTTTTTGGATAAATACATATTAGAATACCATAGTTACATTTCTAAAATAAATAAGGTTGGATAGCAGACGTTCTAAATAAGGCTTACAATTTTTCCCAATAATAAACAATAACAACCCAATCCTTAGACGTGTACACTAGCCGTGTAGTCTGCAGAAATAAAAGCCAACATTGTAGGTACCAAGCCAATATACAAATCAATAATCTGTACGTGACGCAAATCTATTTTCACAAAGACGCAGTGTTTGTCTGTTATTTATGAGTGAAACTTTCATCAGTAGAGCGAGGCATGGCAATCTATCTGCTGGGAGGCGTGCGCGGGCCCCGCCCTCGGGGGGCGGGCGCCCGCGTCGCGCCCCGCCAGCTGTGATGAGCGGCGCCCATTGTCTCTCTGAGGGTGGAACTGGGCCCGCTTATGCATTTATTTGACATATACTTTGCATCGTTGTATCTTATAGGACGTATAGCTAATAAACTTGTATAAATACTTTGCTGCATTTGTTTAATTCGAAGCCAGTATCACATTCCGTTTATTTACTCATGTAGGTATGCCAGTATTAGCAAAGTGATTCTGAATTTCTACGAATTCAACCAATAAATCTGTCATCATTGTCTCTTAGAATATGTTATCAGCTTTGATGAACGGCACCCATTGTCTCTTTAAGGGTGGAATTCAACCTGCTTCTATATTAATCAACTTTTTTTCTACGATCTCATTTAATATTTCATTTATTTGATTAAGCTATTTGCTGTAAGAGACATAGATGTAGAAAATAAATAATTTGGAAATCAGTAAGTACAAATTCATTGTCTCTTAGTTTTCAAATTTAAATAAAAGAAAAATGTTTATAGATGAATAAAATATAAATGTATGAAGATAACTAAGTACCTATGTGAAAACAAAAACAAATATAGTAACAGAACATTATAAATAACATAAAAATCTACGTAATTTTGTTAAGTTTTTTGAGTTATTTTACATTACCTACTCAAAAATGTAGGCTACAATTTGTATGAAAACTAAACACTTTTAACTAAAATAGGTTTATTGAAATTTTATATAATAAGTATCAATAATATAATATTTTCACGTTATAATTTTTTAAATGAGATTTACATTAGTTGATGTATTACCTACATATAATCAATTGTTTTATTAAATTATTATAGGACATAAGATAAGCATGTAAAAAAGACTTAACGTTGTTAAAAGTCATCGATTATGTAAATAATGCCAATACCAAAGTTTGGTGCTAAATACTCGTAGTAGATATATATCATTGGTTACAATGTAGAGAAATGTTATTGTGTATAATTTTTTATGTAAAAAATACAATCGTGAATGGTATTAAGACGAAAGTATTTAATTCGTGCGTGTTGCCAGTGATGACGTACGGAACTGAGACGTGGCCGTTTACAATGGGTCTCATCGGAAGGCTCAATGTCACTCAAAGGGCAATGGAGAGGGCTATGCTCGGGGTTTCTATACGCGATCGCATCAGAAATGAAGAGATCCGTAGAAGAACTAGAGTAACCGACAAACCGACATAGCCCACAGAATTGCAATTGGCAGTAGGCAGAACACATCGCTCGCAGGACTGACGGCCGTTGGGGCGGAAAGGTCCTCGAGTGGCGGCCCGTACCGGGAGGCGCAGCGTTGGTAGGCCCCCCACAAGGTAGACCGACGATCTGGTGAAGGTCGCGGGAAGCCGCTGGATGCGGGAGGCGAAGGTCCGATCGGTATGGTGGGATCCTTGCGGGAGGCCTATGTCCAACAGTGGGCGTCTCTTGGCTGAAATGATGATGATGATGAATATAACTTATATAACATAGTGCATGCATGGAACCTCGTTTGATAGTTAAATTATATTTACATCCGATTGGTGTACTAAAGTGTAATTTACATTGCATGTATCGCTCAATTTTGGATATACTTTCAGAGTATGAGTGATAAAAATTGGACTATTCAAAGAGTCTATGAAGTCTTTTTGATATAAAATTTACTGTGAATGTAATATTTATACATTTCGTATAAATTAATAATAAATATTAACAAAAATTTGAGGTGAGCTGATTTGATACTACCAATCTTAAAAAGTGTTAGTGGACTTTTTATATTAAATCAACTGTAGAAACTCAATTAAAGATTTGAATAAATTGAAACTTATAATAAAAATAAATTACAATTATGTCTTCATAATTGCCTGTGAACAAGACTGGCGAATGCGAAAGATGTTATCGACAGAGCGTGACGATAGCTCTGCAGCAGTAGGTACGTCTCAGCACTATACCTATATTACAAACTACTCAAACGAAATACAAATATTACACGATAATACAAACACGACTTAACTACATCACCGGGTATAAATAAACTCTCATTATGATCTTAAAAAATGTTAACATTACGCGAGGTCAACGCTAACGACTTAATATCAACCAGTACTTTAATTCGTAGTTGGCAGAAGTGATTAAAACTAATAAGCGAGAACTTGAATCACACCGAAAAACGATTGGGCCATAACCTTTACAGCTTTAATTACACACGCGTAGGATTCCATCAAAATTAGCGTTTGAATATTGTTATAATAAATATTTATACAGGTAGCAGCTGTATTAAAATCCCCGGTCTGGTACTCAAATAATAATTAGGCTGCCCTTAGCACCTCAGTCGGCGTCCGAGAAAAAAAACGCTCGCCCCGAGTCTCGACCGCGAACGTACATAACCTGTAATTTGGAAATTATTATCTAACACATTGTGCCTTTTTGGTTATCCCGCCGGTCAATTTGCCGTTTTTATGGCTCCCACAGAGCCGCGGCCTCTAATTATCTCGCCACGATCTCGGCCTGGGGCGAGATAAGCCGAAACACGCGGCTTTCGAAAAACCCACTTTATAGCGAACGCGACAAAACCTAAATCGGTTCCGTCCAACGCGGATCAGTTAACTTAGAAACATGAGAAAATATGTTTGAAAGGGTAACACGTCCGCGCGAACTCTATTTGTTTTACGGCGAACGGTCAGCTTTGATTATTTTATAATTACGACGAGATCAGCGGTGCTTCGGCGAAGTTTATTACGGCGTTATCTATGCTCGAAACGAGTTTAGTTTTATGTGGGTCTATTACTGTCGATATAAAGTTAGTGCCGTTAGGAGAGCTGGCATAATTAAGCGAAATGTAAGCCGGTAGCGGTGGATATTGGAAATGCGCCTTGTTAGCGATGCACAATAAACCGTCACCGCTCTTCATTTATCGTGCGCTCATCTACGCGGTCGTTGTAAATTCAAATTATAATCGGTGGGTTTTAACGCCCAATTTTTAAATTGGAGAAACGTAACGAACCGACAAAACGCCTGGCCGCTTGGACTGTTCGCCGGATTCTATTAGGAAAGGCTACTAATAAAATTAATTTATTTCTCGATTACAACAGTAACGGGGAGTTCAAAACGGGCCGCGCGGCCGCGTCATTAATCATATTAATTAAGACGAGGCATAAACGCCTTTGTCCGTGGTGTTTTCGATAAACGAGCTCCTTACGACTCTAAGGTGATGTGAAGACGCAATAAGTGCATGTAAGTCACAATCTATTTACTATTTTACTAGCCAAATATTTTCTCATAAAAGGCAAAGTAGTTGTACTGGTTACCTGCGATTTAAACTATTGACAGTAACTTGTAATGTGAAATCAAAAATCGAGATATTCCATATAGATTTATAGGCAATTCAATAAAAAAATAACTACTGAACTACAAAATATATTGGTGTTATTTTGATTGGTGATATTTTATAAAAAATCTCAATGAAACTAGATGTAGCTGCGGTTGTTTATAGTTCAATAAGTAAATCCGTTATCAGTGCGATAACGGATTTAGAATATATGTATGCCGCAACTTCCTACTTCACTTGGATGACGTATGAGCCGGCCAAGGGAGTTACCGCAATCATGGCTCTGCAAAGAGACGAAAAAGTAAAAACTCGAAAGGAAACCATGGTGCACAGGCACTATTATATCATTTCTCCTCGTGTAGGGAGAGACGCATGTCCAGCATCTTTATGGATTGTCATGATGATAAGAAAACGGTAATTTTACTTAAAACGACTTAGTCAATAAAAGCTTAGAAGCTAATTTATAGACGATGTTATTGCGCTTAAAACTGGCAATTCGTCAAAAATCAATACTTCTGAAAAAATATATCAAAACAAAATTCAAAGGAGTTTCATCTTCGCGATGCTTTTTATTTTAAAACTGTTGCTTATATTGTAGTTTAAGAGTCGTTTTTTAACTCTAGCCAGCTTATTTTATACGTTTTGGGAAGTAAATAATATTAAAAAGTCCTAGAGAGGCTTTTTATTTTTCTTTTATAAATCTTATTTGTTATAAGTCATCGTTTGGAAAATCATTATAGATAAGCATACCTATAAAGATTTTCAAATCGATGACTAAACAATCAGGGGCTTTACCACTTGCTTAGAGCAAAGTTAAAACAACATTACAGCCTAACTGCAGCCTATAATGCGACCGCGAGGTCCCGAGTTCGATTTCTCATGGGGGCACGTGATTTTCTGCTTGGTCTGGTTGTGGTATGACTTTTATATTCCTCTATCTTTTTGATAGATGTTTAGAAAAATAAAGGTCGCGCGAGGTCCCGTGTTCGATTTCTCATGGGGGCAGAAGATTTTCTTCTTGGTTTGGTTGGTGGACATGACTTGCGCTGTGGCCTCGGCACTGGACTGTGCCCCAAGTAGAATCGGGAGGCCCACGATCGATCCTGCCATGGATCAATGTGTTTTTTCGTTTCACGAATTTTATATGTACATTTATCTGACGCTAATACGGTGAAGGAAAACATCGTGAGGAAACCTGCATACACCTGCGAAGTAATTCAAAGGTGTATGTGAAGTCAACCAATCCTCACTGGGCCAGCGTGGTTTGACTAAGGCCTAATCGCCCTAACTAGTTAGGGTAGGCTCGTGCCCCTCGGTGGGGACGTATATGAGCTGTAATGATGATGACTTATATTCCTCTAAGTTTTCGAAAAATAAATAGATGTCATTGTGTCAAACGCTTGTGGAAAAGATTATATGTAAATAGGGAGAGAAATGTCTGTCTCTCCCTATTTACGTATAATCTTTTCACTTTTAATCGTTTCTGTGAATTTTGATCCGGCTCGAAGAAACAAAACCATCAGGGAATAGTATATAATAATGGTAGGTCATATTAGGTAAATAGGAATAGCAATAATTGACCAGTTCCTCAGTTGATATGAAGTCTAGGTAAAGCTCGCTTCCATTTTTAGCCTTATCGTTATTTATCATAAGGTGTAATGAAGGGTAAGATTTTTTTATGATAGGGATGTCCTAATTAAAAAAAAAATAACGCCATATCGCTTTCACTGCGGGTTTAATACTCTTATAAGCGATTGTGGTGTGTAAAACGGTATCGCACTCGTTAAAATCAGCTACCATGCAGTTGTATGATATACATATATTATAATATAGTAAGTGCTTAGTAAATAAATGATAGTATTTCACTTTGCATATAATGAAAACACATAAAACTAAATTTTCCATCACAACGAAACGATGAATCGTGTAACCAATATCCGAAAAAAAAGGCCGCGATCAAAGTGCGTGATCGTCCGACACGAGAATAATGGTTTAAGCGAACAATCGAATAGCCGAGCTTTTGAGGAAATAGAGTTGGTAGGTGGTTGGTAGTAAGTAATTGAAAGATCGCATGAACGGCGCGAGCTCCTCGAGGGCTACTCTCTAAGTCGGCTATAAAAATATTGATCTCGAAGTTAGCTTGGCCTAGACAAAGTTACAATTTAAAAAACAATAACGAAGTTAGAAACGAGCGAAACATATTATAGGATTGATAGATGCCATCGCTAAATCATCATCAGGAGTCATCTATATGTAAATTGGTGGACAATGTACTGATTCGCAACGAATCGATAAAGAAGCGAACTGGTTTTCGTTACTTTCTTATGCTACTCAAAATAATTTATTTTTCATTAAAAATTTAACGATAATATTTTAATTTCATCATTTATTTCACCATGTAGATTACTAATAACGGTGGATATTATTTTGTTTTGATTAGATAAGCAATATTTTGTTTTCTTATAGAAAGAACAATTCGACACAGCGATCGCTACAATCCTATTACGTTGGCTAGAAATTAGTTTTCGCAGAGACGACGAGGAATTTAGATATCGTCTCGTCTCGTCTATGAAACGATTGCCACTTGACTAGGCCCCCGCAAGCTTATAACTGATGTTTAGAGACAGTCGCAATTGCTGTGATTGTACAATTATTGTTTATAAATCTCAAATTCGTATTATGTACAATTTTAAATCGGTTGCTTTTTCCGTAATAAGCCTGCCGATATATACAACGCAAACGCGATAACAGCTTGCAGAGAGGAACGGCCATTTTCCCGGTTTTCCATTTAAGCGTCACCATTTTTTCAACATCAAATGTAAGCCATGTTTTGCGTTTCTTCTAAGAAATGTTAACATTTCTAAGCGCGCTATTTTTCACAAAGGGAACCTAACCTAAAAATCAAGATGTTGTTTAAATGGAACGCATTACGTTAACATACGATGCTAGTCCTGCTAGGCTAGCGTCAAATGCCAATGAAACGCAATGATGCTAAAAATTTTGAAAATGCTGCAAATCTGCGCTTAAACGGAACGCGCCTTTTTATTATAAACAAAACTTTGATTACTTAGGCTTAGAGAGTAGTAGTTGTCATTCAACACGGCCAGTTAAGACGAGCCATTGTTTTAATTGACGGGTAGAAAGTACTGTTGTCTGTCGGAGCGATTATGATTAACAATGGCGTGTAATATGCAGCCGTTAATTAATATTCGGATGGCTAAGAAAGGAGGAAATCAATTACTACAGTATTCGGTATAGCACGCCCGTTAAAAATAATCGAATACGATTGTCAATTATATGGAACAATAGCGATTTGGTGTTTTGGCGATGCTATTTTTCTCTTGCTGGTGGAGAGGAGTGAAGTAAGTAATGGAAATAGACAGACAGTCAGATAGAGTACGGACACGGAAACAAACTTAATTGGTAATAAAGTCGTCAAATGTAGAGCTGAAATTTCTTTAATAAAAATAATTTGGGTAGTTATTTAAAACAGTATTTAAACCTCTATTGTTGATTTAAAAATTATTAGTGAACTGATGTAGTTATACAGGGTGGCAAATTTAGATTGGCCAGTATGGACAAGTCTGTAACTAAGTATAAGACATACAAAGATCTGTTCTTAGGAACCATGTCATCGATTTTAGTGAATAGAAAAGCTGCATGCATAAAAATAAAAATAAAACTTTTACTCAGTTCGGGAGTCGAACTCGATCGTATTTAAAAAATTAAACTTACATTACTTCTTTTTTGATATTGATTATGAAGATCATAAGCAGTAAATGTTACTATGAAACACGATATAGGTTAAGAACTTAGGAATGATTCTTTCAATACTGTTTAGGGCGAAAGACGTTTTATTTTAAGTTATTCTGGTTAAGGCAAACGCCTTGGCTCAAATTCTAATACACATGTACCTATTAAATATGATATAAAAAATTGAAATAACAATTTGACACCGATTTAAATATAAAACTGTGATGTTGCATGCATTCTTTTATTATTTATAACTTTTTGGTGTGTTAGTCGGCTTTATATTTTGTAAAAATAATATTTTTGGCTTAACAATAAATTTAAATAATATATAAATAATAAATAAATACAGACGTATTATCCAAGGATATCAATTAAACACAATTAATACTTAATAGCGCAGAAGTTATAGATGGCCATTTGCCATTACATATTAGGTATGTCTGTCACATTAAAAAAATTGTAGGCATATTGTGTTTCTACTGTAATTTACTCAATTGAAGTTCTTTATGTTGCGAGTAAGCATTAAAGTGGATATAATTGCTAAATATCTAACCACTCACTCGAGTTACACATTTCGAAACCCACCGGCGTCCGTGTTTCAGGATGACAGCGACCTCGTACGACAAACTGGCGTATCACGCACCATTATTAATTCAATGAGGAGTTATGACTTTATCGGCTACCGAGCGATTCCCTTCCCTGTAATTACTTCGCATTAAGGGCCATTATCGCATACGACAAGCTATCTATATAATACAATACTATTCAAGTAATAGCTTGAACGCTTACGTGGCGTTGCTCAAGAGCCATACAATTTATTCATAGGTGCTGGGTTTAAGTATCATATAGAAATATTTCGCGAAATATAATAATCGACTGCATATCATATTAATGCCATGTCCGTTTTGTGTTTACATTTAAAACCTTACTCTTACATAAAATCTTGCAACACTACTAGTACACGCTGTATAAAGTTACTCGCTAGAATCACACAAAAAATAGCTAGTTATAATCATACAAAAAACATGTCTAGCAACATAAAAAAATAATTTACAAGAAATAAAAACTGACTTCAAAAACACTGAAAAGTTAAAAATAGTATAAAAATAATTATTTAATACTTGTATGGTCATACACCTTCACCATAATTAAAATGTAAGTATGCAAAAATAAGTAACATTTTACTTATTTAAACAAAAATTTACTCTAGACCTATTCAAAAATTGGTAGAGCCTTTTCGAGAAGAACAAGCAAGATACTCGGAAGGACAAATTTATTGTCCTTTTTTATATTACATATATGCGATAACGACATCGATTCTACATGCATACTCGCGCAGTCGCACGATTCATTCAATTAATATTTGCGATGCTTCAGTGACCAATCGAGTGTTATTTGCGATTATTTTCGAATTTCATTATTGCGTTATTCCTTCCGTGGTGTTGAAGTCTACAAACTGTTTGGTGATAGACTTTGGACTTATTTTCGATTGTCCACTGAAATGTGAAGAGATGAAAGAGGCCGCTACCATTTGTCACTACTTTCGGAACGAGCTGACTGCTAAGAGCCGGCCCGCCCTGTTTGCACCTCGCGCCGGGATTCCTTTCTTCGATGCGGCTGACGGGAATGCGAAGTTAATGGTTTTCGATTTTGAGACCATAACCAATCATTCCGTCATCAAAATTATGGAAACATTACGCGAGGACTGAGCACGGGCCGCGGTGGGCGATTGGCAAATTTGCAGCATCATTTATGCTGGTATTGGAACTTTTGTGGCCGCGGAGAAAATGAAAATAGTTTTTAATTTACTTTTCGATATGGTACTATTTTAAGCACTATTAGTTGGGGTAGAAAAAGTAATTTACTTTATAATTCCAATCAAGTACCACTTAAATAATACATAGTAAAGTCTGATTAATGTCGAAAAATAAACTAGATATGATTTTATTTGTTTGTTTATGTACTTTGATATGATTATTGTTTTATAATCAGAAATGCT
Source organism: Schoenobius gigantellus (assembly GCA_963935595.1). NCBI lineage: Eukaryota > Metazoa > Arthropoda > Insecta > Lepidoptera > Crambidae > Schoenobius > Schoenobius gigantellus. The sequence continues at coordinate 12,924,334 of OZ012542.1, read as the reverse complement.
TGCACTTATAAAATATTCTACTACTGAAAGAGGAACTGAATTAGTTTTAATCGATTTAACAAAATATTGTCGATAGATATCGAAGTTTACGGTAATAACTAGTCAATAGTCTACCGAAATATAACAACTTAAAGAAATCAAACAGAATAACAATATTGTAACGAAATCAAACTAGGGTGGTGATTTTGTAACCCATTGATTGATCGGCAATCGTTTTCAAACTAGATAACTTAATGAAGAAAAGAGGAATTATGTTCATTAGCTATAAGTATTGGTTGATTTATTCAACAAATATATGAAGATCACTCAGACGACGACGCAACAGAATGTTAAACATATTAAAAATCAGTTTTAATCAAACAGAATTATCAAATCTATACGATGGCCGATTGCCGATGAGTTATAAAATAATCCACCAGAGTAACTTTACAATCATGTAAAGAAGTCAAATTGACTTTGTAGGCTCTGATTGTCTCACAGAAAGAGGTTAGAAAGGCAATCGTGCATCGTTTGTACGGGAAGTGCTGTCGCCAGTTTTGCTCCCACATCTTTTTCTAGTTTTTCTTAAACCAATTAACGCGAGCTTGCGCTGCTCGTGCAAGGTCAAAGAAAGCCAATCAAGAGAACTATGCCTCGGTAATTACCGTGCTGTGGTTGTCCGTAAGTGATTAACCCTTCGTAGTCACGGCCACAACTATGTGCATTTGCTCATAATTGTGGCCATGCAACGGGCGCGCGTGCCCCGCCTACATAGCCCTTCTAACTTCTTTCTGTTTTCTGTGGATTGTCTCATACAAGATAGAAGTGTCCGTGAAACTAAAACAAAATCGCAAATGAGTTCGTCATAACCTTAGACTATGGATACCAAAGGACATGAAATACCTACGAAAAAAGCGTGCCAAAATTTGTGTTGGTGCTCTAAGATGGCGGAAAAAACTTGGGACGCCGCCGCATCCAAGATTCCACACTTATTATGTTTTTCTTTATACAATTCATTAAAAAAATCAATGAAAAACATAGAACTGTAAAATGCACTCAGAAATAATGCTCATTGCACTGACTGATATTTTAGCACAACAACAAACACGGTGCTTTGTAATGGCGGACTGAACTGGACGCAAATTTATTTGAGACATATTATAACATTGCGAATCTATTGGTGTACTTAATCTGAGGTCATAACCAATAGGCTAGATGACTAAAAAATTTTTTTTGTTTTAATAGAAGCTCATTCATATAATAAACTGAAAGAAAAAATCGGTTTTCGAATAACTAAAAACACAACCAAGATATAAGGTAATAAAGATTTTTCTCCATCTCTTTCTAGCAAAACGGCAATTTACATGGAGTTTATATGGCCGTACTAAACAATGACGTCACGGTTGATGTCGGATCTCTCTGTCTAATCGCTTCCAAATTAACAACTTAAAATGCTTGTATCTAATGTATTTCTAAGCCGATTTTAATTCTAATTTCACAGGATTGTATCTTTTTCTACGGTATTTCAATATTGTATGACGGGACATGAAAATTAAAATTCAGTCATCATCCCTATTCTCGGGACACTCATCTGTCAAAAGTGGTGTTTCAACGCTGGCCAAAAAATTTGCTTGTGATTACTATAGAACAACCGATTCAGTGCTAATAATATTATGTCAGTGCTTACAACATTTCTCATTCCATATCATAACAAAGCGAAACAGATGTTGCTACTCTTGACGGAAACATTGAATTTTTATGTAGTACTACGTTACATGGAGCTAGGTTTGCGTGTAAACATAGAGGGGCCGGCGAGTGGCAATTAAATAATTTGTGGCAGCACGTAGATTCGGTCCGTATAGCGTGGCTCGGCCATTAGAAGCAAACGGCAAATCATTTACAAGAAAGCGAGAACCCACCTAGACCTATTTACATAATTTATTCGTCATACATCCAATGTGTTGTAGCTTGAAAATTGTGTTTAATATTTGGAAATTACAGCGTTCCTTGTACTCATGAAATATCGTTTTTACCACCAAGTAAAATTCCCTGGATTTGACAATCGCTTGGTGCCTAACATATTGACTCTGTCCAATTTATCAATTTTTGGCGGTGTTTTTATTTAAACAAAACTGTTGCGGACACTGCAACAATCTTGGACACTTTTTAAAACATGTACCGAGTTCCCTCTAATGGTTTTAATAACTTACGTTAAAAAATGAAGTATCTACATTTTAGTAAGCTGTAGATGTGATTTTGGAAAGGTAACGCTTTGAGCATTTTACAGATAGTAGTTCCATGTTTAAAGTGATTCAATTGATAAATCGATCATTGGATAGAAAATTAGGTAGTTAATATTACAGGCCTCTAAAACTTCTATTAATGAAACAAGTGTAATCTTAACTTTTAGATTTTTAAGTTTTATTCAATATTATATACAGTATCAAATGTTGTTAATGTGAACCATCTAACAATTCAAGCTCGTATGGTGTTCATCTACCGCCGTGATACAATCTCCCAAATATTAAACTAATATTTAGGCAACGCTTTGCCCGGTGCCGCCTCATTTGCATATGGTACGGTTTCCATAGTCCATATTAAATTCATACAGAAAATGTGTTGCGTTTGTCTGACTTACAATCGTTGCAAAAGATGTCTTAATTCTTACAATTTTAGGTTTACTTAAACCTTTATATTTTATAAGTCTTATTTTACGTCGTGTTTTACTCTATCTTTTAGGTACATTTTTTTCTTTAAAGGTTTTTTAATACTAAATACCTGTTAACAATACTTACTTCTTCAATCAGTGTGCCTACTAATAAATTATGTATTAGGTTAACAGATATACATAATATTTTTAATCCAAATAAGCAAGTAAATGTTTTTACTTGCTTATTGCTTTTGTTTGCTTTTACAGAAACTATTTTTTAGTTGCAATTTTTAGTATGTTTGAAAAAATAAACAAAATCATTCAATGTATTTTGTAGCATAGTCGCGTCTTGTCTTCCGGTTTTGTCGCGTCAGCCGAACCGTGGCTTAGCCGCATCGCATGCAGCAGTAAATATCATAATCATAAGCCATTAAGGCCGCTAATGCTGTGTCCCTGCCGGCCGCCTTTGACTCGTGTTTTATTACTACGCTATTAATTGTGAAAGATGCCGGGTGGAATTTCATAAGAGATTTGTTTCATCTCGTTGGACGGACCTACGTTTTGGGAAAGACGTATTGTTTTATGTAGTAAAATATGGCTTGGACCAATTGTGGTAGATCTACTATACATGAGGCAAGAAGAACGACGCGCCGATGAAAGTATGAACGGTGAGCACTCGAGTATAGTGTATACCCCCACAAGGCACACTCTACCACTACTAATTCTTTATTTCTTTCTCTATTTCATTATCAATTGCTTCCATGTTGTACATTTTAAGGTGTTAACATATTTAAACGTTTTTACATGGAACCCTGCAAGGGCACTGCAATTATATGTAGATACAATAAATCTCCTAATACTTAAAATTATTATTGTTACATTTTTGTCAAGAATCTTATTAAATTTAATGTTAACTACATATATATTAATTATTAACAAATGAAATTCAATTGAAATACCAAAATTAGTCAATAATAAATAAAATTCAATAAATAATATGTCATTTTAAATTGTCTACTTAATAATATATATTATCTGATTTTGAATGAATTGTAATTTTATCAAATTTAAAGTATTTATATAAATTTTATTATCAATCATTAATAAATAAATTGCCTAATTGAAATATTCAACTTAACCCCTCGATGACCCGGGAACCGCCGTCGGGGGTTGTAACTCTCCTGCCGCCTCGGTTAAATCGATGGTATTTCCACCAGCCGGCCCGGATACCGGTGGTGGCCCGCTCTCAACGGTTTTATATTTTAGAAAATTAAAGTCTTGATGTAGTTATATAGAACACTTTTTTATTCGCACCACAAATTATAATAATCATCAATTATGTAACACAACAATCTGAATCTTACAATTATAACCACACGCTTTCAATCAGCCAGGGGTTCTCACAATCCTCGGACGCAAGCGCGCCAAACCTGACATGTATCATTTTTAGATACGTTCCGAAATACACAACAAACGGGTTCACATGAACTGAGCGTATCGTCGCTCGGAAGGGTGGAACTCGGGTTAGCCAGCCTCAGATACGCCTGGCTGCCCGCAGCCGCCTCACGCGGTCCTACGGGGGGGACTGGTACCCCCTGGGGACGTTTTTCCTTCTTGGCGAGTTCCATAGTTTGCATTTTGGGATGCATTCACTTTGCCCGCTTGGGACTGGTCTCCCACCAGCCACGCACCCCCTCGGCACGGAGACGCCACCTTGGGGTTGGGGTGATTTTTTACTGTGGTTGTCTTCCACGCGGCCCGACGCTCAGTGCGCCGGGCCCCCGGCCCGTTCAGTGCGGTTAACGGGTTGCCCGACGGCAGATCCCACTGGATCCACCGCCGCACGGGTGAGCCGAAACTCAGGAAAATCCCCGGCAGGTGCGAAGCGCCATGACGAGAAACTCGCCCCGCCGCTGCTACCAACAAAGGTAAGCGCCGGTAACCGGCTTCCGGCGAAAGCCACAAATCTTCTTTACAAAAGAAGAGGGGACTTCGCCCTTCACCGCATGAAGCGGTTGACCACATGAAGTGGCCCGCCGGGTTGAACCCGGCCATCTCACGCCTCCCCCTGCATGGGGGGCCTCTCGTCAGACTATTAGCCCGCGGCAGAGAATCTGCCGGGTTGCCCAGGGTGCACCACTAGGAGGTTGTCTGACATCGTACCCCAAGTCTTTAACCCCTTTTTTTTTTTTTTTTTTTTGGGAGGTGGGAAAAGGCTTTTACGCATTCCTCGTGGTCGAGCCAAACCACGAGGATATGTGGGACTCCCCAGCGGACCGGGCCTACCCACTAAAAACCCCCCCAGCAGCTCCTCCGTCCGTCACAAGACAGGGGAAAGGGGACAACAGCCAGGCCTTATTCCCGCTGAACCCCTACCTGCGACATGTCCGTTGCCGGACTCCCCGTCTAGCTCTGCTGCTTTGTGGAGCGACGCAGAATTGCACCGCTCTACACCCCGAAATTGGTTTTTTATTGTGGTTGTCTTCCACGCAGCCCAACGCTCAGTGCGCCGGGCCCCCGGCCCGCTCAGTGCGGGTAACGGGTTGCCCGACGGCAGATCCCACTGGATCCACCGCCGCGCGGGTGAGCCAAAGCTCTGGGAAACCCCCGGCAGGCGCGAAGCGCCGTGGCGAAAAGTCGCCTCCACCTTGCTACCTTCATAGGTAGCCGCCCAAATCGAGCTTCTGGCGAAAGCCACACCTCTTCTTAAAATAAGAAGAGGGGACTTCGCCCTTCTCCGCATGACGCGGGTGGCCACACGAAGTGGCCCGCCGGGTTAAACTCGGCCATCCCACACCCCCCCTCTATGGGGGTCCTCTCGTCAGACTATTAGCCCGCGGCAGAGAATCTGCCGGGTTGCCCAGGGTGCACCACAAGGAGGTTGTCTGACATCGCACCCCAAGTCTTTAACCCCTGGGATAACAATGTACTATTACACGTAATGTCATTCAACCCCAAAATTTTCATGTATATCATAGTATCATCATGTCCATGATTTACATGAAAATTTTGGGTTGAATGACATTACGGGTAAACACAATTTAATAATTAGTTTTAGATAACGCATTGATTATTTGTTGTTTATTATGAAACACCGTGAATATGCTGAAAAGAATAATTTTTGTATAAAACATATCTCGGAAATGCGCATGTCTCAAACTGTGGAATTTGTTCGACAAACTACCGCTTCACTATTCCAGCAAACAGTTTTTTCTACGTCGCTTTGTTTTCGAGATCCAGCTAGCTCAGTTGCAGCAACTTTTGCTGCAGGTGAGCTCTGAAATGGTGGATCGACAAACTCTGAAACTTGTCCGACAAACTGCCGCCTATCTATTAGGTTGGGGAAAAAGTCTTTTCGCATTATAGTATGTATAAACTTGTAATAAAATCTCTTTGGCTATACTATTTGTATCTGGCTGGTTTTGGTATCATTGAAAGTTTAAATTTTAAAGAACATAATTCCAAATTCAAATTAGGAAAATGTGTGATTTTCATTTGTTTTTCGTACCGCCAAGATGAGTGAATCTAATGAAGAAATTCGATACATTTTAAAATTTTACTACAAAAAAGGTAAAAATGCAACGCAAGCCGCGAAAAAAATTTGCGATGTTTATGGACCTAGTGCAGTGTCTGTAAGAGTAGCACAAATTTGGTTTAATTAATAACAACTACTTTTTCAATAAATAATAATTTTGTAATTTGTGAAATGTTCTATTAATTAATCTTTTATTTGGTGTCATTATTTTCCTTTCTCACTAATTCTCCAATAAATTCGATCCTTGTCCTCTAAAAACTCCTGCAGCGTGTAATACAGTTTTTGCTTTAAATATGTTTTTAACTTTTGCTTAAATGAAGGTTTTTCCTTCTCGGCGCGTATACTGTTAGGTATTTTATTAAATATTTTGGCACACATAGAATAAGGCTCCGATCCTACCATCTTTAAGTTGGTTTGTATAAGAGCGAGTCTATCTTTTTGCCTTAAATTTATTGGTCGTGTATAGCTATCCTTCGTTTGCGTAAACATCTCAAAATGGCTTTTCACAAAGTTACAAATCTCCAAGATGTATAGGGATATCAATGTTAGAATACCGTATTTCACAAAGTACGGTCGACAACTTTCCATTGAATAAATATTGGCCAATATTCTAATACACCGTTTTTGCAGAATTAATAGTTTCGATGCGTTGGTACTATCACATCACAACCAACAAGACCTTCTGGTCCCGGTTCCTCCCCCCACTGTACCTCTGGCACCAATATAAGTCACGGTCCGCTCGTTGACGCTCGCTGGGTCTGGAGGAAGACCAAATCACCCGGTATGTTTGACTGCGGAGGGCCTTGCATCTATCCCTGAGTGGCTGGGGGTTTCAAAGAAGAGCCCGTCACTTTGTGAAGTAGAAGATAGTCAGATAACTCGTCAGCATGTGGATAGCCAGCGCTCGTAAAACTCCGTTATACCTAATACCGTCATGCCAGCATTTTTAACATTTATCTATGGCCGATTAAAGGAGAACGCTAAACAAATGTCGAAATACATTAACATCAAAATGTTTACCTCAGGAAGGAATTGACCCTAATAGGTAATGAACTATACAACAAAACTTCCGACAAAGGTGTAAGTAATTGGTTAAAAATACGTAGGCTGATGTTGCGCTGCCGGCACATCCGCAAATCCTATGTGACAATCACTAATCAGTACCACACCAACATGCAAATACTTAGATTCGACGCGTTTCAACACTCCACGTGATATCTTTAGTATGTCGTCAACTTTGCTGCACTGCAAGGACTGAGCTCCATGTGGCCTTGTAGTCATTTGGACTTAAGGTGCAGCGCATGTCCGTACCGAGATGATACTGCTCCGCAGCTCTAGTCTTGTATTCTGAAGAGAAGGAAGGGTAGAACGGTGACGATTTGCCAAGATGCGCACACCTGTGTTTTCTTGGCATTGGAATCAACCAGTTCCTAATTTGTTGGTTTCCAGGTGAAGCTCGCTTCCATTATCAGCCTTATCGTTACTTATCGTCATCATTTGGTGAGATGAAGGCTGCCCTTAAAACTGAAGCATAGCTGAAATGAGAACTGTTGGTTGAAAAAATGTTGAGTCTAGGATCGTCACTGCTCGATATTGTTGCGGCGGTGGACTTAGAATAAATGCCGCAGTCTTATTTTCCAGGGATGTTGTAGAAAACAAGAAAGGGACTTTACCGCAAATAATATCTCGGCCAAGCGATAGAAAATCTCAAAACAAAACACTACACCGTCCGGCCAACATAATATAGTATGACCTACTATATCATGTTGGCCGGACGGTGTACATACACCTTTGAATTTCTTCATATACAATCTTATTGTATAACAAATATGACCTTATAAATCATCATCATCATCATTTCAGCCAAAAGACGCTCACAGCTCTGTGCCTCTCGCATTTAGTGGCTTCCCACGACTATCACCAGATCGTTGGTCCACCTTGTGAGAGGGCTATCAACGCTGCGTCTCCCGCCACGCGGCCGCTACTCGAAGACCTTTCCGCCCCAACGGCCATCAGTCCTGGAAGCTATGTGTCCTGCCCACTGCCACTTAAGGTTTCAAATTCTTTGGGCTATGTCGGTGGCTCTAGTTCTTCCAAACCTTGTGAATGATTCTAATTCAAAACAATGGGAAAGAACTTATCAACTAAAACCAAGTTAAAAAACTAGTGAGCAGCACTCTATTCTTTTATAAGTGCTAAATTTATCAGATAAATCAAGTTCATCACAACAATGAGATACATCATTGTACATATGGCACTTTCCTACAATTGAGTTAAAAAGGACGTGTGGTTTACACATACCGAATTTGTTTTGTAGGTAATTTCTGAATTTGAAGGTTCTGGGACAACGAAACATAACCAGTGTTGATATTCATTGAAGACAGTAACTCTGGTACGTCAATGGTTGCGTGGATTATTTTATGAAGATAAAGGAGATCATACCGTTTATGACGAGCTTGTAAAGACAACACACCCATTTTAGATAACCTCTTACAATAATTTTTGATTGACCGACCAAATGATATGCAGACTAGGTGTTTTGTAGGCATATACAGTCCCTCTTAGCGGGATTGTAGGGAAGATAACAATATTAACGAGGTGGCGTCTCCGAAATGTCCCAAAGTCCGGAGGCGGGCTAGAGCAGAGCCGCCCCATTCTCCTCCGCCAATCGCACGCCTCCCGCGTGTCTCCTACAGATCTCTAGACGCCGCCGCCGCCGCAGCTGCGGTTAATGTTACAAACTCTAGCGGGCTGCATATGAAATACGTGAGATTAGAAGTATTAATGACATATTAGTTTCTTATTTCAGAAAGTAAACCTTACTTCTATAATCCACATTTGTTGTCTGTATACAACAATTCATATGCTTTTCATTCTTAATTCGAATAGAACCTTATAGATTTGAAAAAGTTATCAAATCTGTAAGGTCTCCGTCACTAAATTAAAATTATATTTGCAAGTATTAGACAAGAGTGAACTCTTTAACGTATCTGATTTTTAATTATTCTTACACAATAACAGTTAGGTTTCTAATAAATGATTCAGTATTTCAAAAATCAATACAAAATGTACTTAAGCGAAGGTGGCGAAGCGACAATTGCAGCTATGCAATAATCAAATCAACCTTATTGCAATGCAATAAACGACTCCCTATAACACCCCATAAATGAGTAGATTTCGTGAACTGGCATGGCTTCAATGATGGTATCTTATTAATGTAAGTACTCGTAAATGTCGTAAGAGAGGACGAATTTAACCCAGATTACCCTACTGGTCGTAACGCCCAAAAAAAAAACATTTAAATCTACCCTCAAATTGCGTTCATATTTTTTTGTTTTACTTGTTTTTTCTGTATTTATACGTTAGAAACATTCTTTGCACGCTTATTAGTATCGAAATTTTAATGTTTGTAATATGTATTATTTTTCTTTTTGCTATTTTTTGCTAAGAGGAATAAATAACTAGTATTATGGGTTCGAAAAGGTGAGTCTTCAGTTACTTTTCTAACGATTCAATAAGATTTGTTGTTGAGATCATAATTTCACATGTTTAAGCTAGAAAATAAGAAAACAATAAACAATTTTTCTTGGTTATTTCCATCTGATTTCTTGGCAATACTGTTGTGGGCGTTAAAACGCCCAGTAGGGGAATACACGTCCTACTTCTTTTCCCAGATATCGCATACAATGACCTTAGCGTTTAAATATAATCATCGAGGAACTTGAATGCCTTGATGAGGATGATGAGTTGCCAAGAAGTTTTGTAATTTTACCTCCTGATAATGCCATTGCGGACGTAGCTGATGAGGATTCTGGCGATGAAGAGGTTGTGACATGGAACAATCTTTCAGGTTTGTTTGTGAAATCATTATTTTTTAATGCTTACTGTCCCAATTTCAGCCTGTTTTCGTACAGTGCTTGACATAGCACCCCCCCCCCCTCAACTGCGCCAACCTTCCCTGCCGTGCGTATTCATTTGAGGCCAGCATGGCTGCCCCGGATCATTTTACCATGTTGTCGAAGGGCATCTCAAACTACGCTTGCCAGTGCTGGTGGTCTCTACTCAAGGACCTTTCGGATCCAACGGCCATCTTCCCTTCTACGTTATATGTGGCCTGCCTATGTCCGTCCGTAAATATATATAACTAATACTTATGTATACTTATTACTATTTGTGTGTTTTGGTTTTTAGGTTCTAGTTGACAGCTCAAGCAAATGTATATTCCGGTGACAATGAGAATTCTGAGGACGAAGATGAAATACCGTGATTATTATTACCTATGTAAAAAAAACGATTTGTGGAACTTGAGGTCACATCTTCTCCATCTCCAAGCACTTCGAGAGTTATTGAAGCCAGAGTCACTGCTCCAGGTGCACCTAACAACCAAAAGTACCAATGGAGAAATTACTCCATTGGTATTCATTGGTATTCTACTTTCAGAATGGCGTCATGTGCAGGCCCAGAAAAACTTACAGTCACCGCTGTTTTATTTTGAATGCATGTTTGATGAGAAATGATTTGAACTCTAAGTAAATCTGAATATGCAAATTAGAAAAACAAAATGGGCAATGTAACAATCAGTGAGATGAAATGCTTCATAGGCGTTCTTTTGTTCAGTGGATATATAGTTCGAGTAATTTATATTTTTTTTTTATTATTAAAGAATACTTTCCATTTATATTATGTTTTATTTTTTCTAAGTATAATGAACTCATCCTAGTCGTGAATTCCCTTACTGGGCGTTATAACGGCCACTCTTTTCCAGAAGAACCAGGTCACCTAGATTTTTTTCATTATTTTTCCTAGACTTATATACATAAACATATTAAAAGGAATTTTTCAAAAAAATTACATAACATACTTTAATGGGAATGTGGGTTAAGGAGCTTACCGCAGATACACGAAAAGAAAAGTGAACATTATTTTATGTTATTGTGTATAGTAACTGGTAACAACATAACTTATTTTAAATATCATGACTTTTGAAAAAGACAAGTTTCGTACACAAATTTTTTTATCAGTCAAAAGTCGTTTTGAATGGGTGGTAGCAAATCAAATTTTCGCGATTCAGAATAGCTTATTAACAAGTCATTACTATTTGAATAATTAATATTTTGATTTCTGTTTTTAATCGAATCAAAACCAAGCCGTATGGCCAGCGTGTATTAGCCAGTACCTCTTTCGTTTGAGCCGAGACCTGTGCCTAGCAGTGGAATATATATACCACCACTTCTAATAGAATTATCGTCTATTGATATAACGAAGGATCAGGTGTACAAATTATTAAAGCAACTTGATGAAAGAAAAGGTAGTACTACAGACTCGATTCATCCATTCTTTATAAAGGCATGCGCTAAAGAACTAGCACGCCCTCTCACTATTATTTTCAATAAATCTATTTCAGAAGGCCATTTCCCATCCGTATGGAAAAAGGCGTTAATTACGTCTATTTATAAAAGTGGCGATGCAAGTATCGTTTCAAATTATAGGCCAATTAGTAAGCTAAACATTTTTGGTAAAATTTTTGAAAATATAGTTACTAGCACCATTGCCTCAGCAATTTATCAACATGTGTCGATTAATCAGCATGGTTTTTACAAGGGCGTAGCTTTGATACAAATGTGCTGACTTTTACTGATTTTGTTCTGAACAAGATTAGTGAGGGTTTGCAAGTGGACGCCGTGTATACCGATTTCTTAAAAAATAAAGAAGGTGTATATACTTCTTCTCAAGCTTGAGAGACTCAGCATACATGGTGATCTCCTAAGATGGATTAAATCCTACTTGTGCAATCGTAGTCAGGCTGTTGCGTTAAAGGGTTACACCTCCCGCTATCTCCCTATACCATCTGGGGTCCCACAAAGTTCCCATCTGGGTTTTCCTTTTTGTTTTGTATGTAAACGATTTGTCCTCTTGCTTTACGAACTCTCAGCACCTCGTTTACGACACTAAAATTTATAGAGCAATTTCCTCTAAAGCTGACTGTCAATCGTTGCAGTCAGATTTATTAACTTTTTAAAAATATTGTACTGATAATCATTTGTACCTAAATCTTGATAAGTGCTTTGTAAAAAGTTTTACTCGCAAACAGGAGGTGATCGACTTTAACTACAATATCGATGGTAAATGTATTCAACGTGTCGCATCCATACGGGACTTAGGTGTAACCCTGGATACCCAGTTAACTTTTGTAAAACATATAGATAATATATGTAATCGAGCGTACAAAAATCTTAGTATGATCCTTCGTATTGGTAAACCCTTCAAGCGTGCCTGTACCTTTAAAATATTATATTACTCATTTTGTTGGAAGCATTCTGGAATTTGCCAGCGTTGTTTGGTCCCCATATTACAATCTTCACATTAATCGTTTGGAGAGAATACAAAATATTTTTCTTAAGTCACTAGGTATCGTATAGAACCCATAGTTATTTTAACAGTGCTTCTGCATCCAGAAAACATTTTAAAGTACCATCTATTTGTAGCAGAAGGTTATAAAATGTCCCAACCTCTTGCAAAATATATATTTTAATGTGCCAGAACTTTGTCTTCGCCCTCGTGCGATATTTTCGGTGAGCTTTGCTCGTACCAAATATTGTCAACACACATTTTTCAGACGTACCAGCAATTTTTATTATAAGAATTTATGTAATGTCGATCCTGTCCATGATTCCTTAAATAGTATTAAAAAATATATAAAATCGAATTACTTAGTTTACAAACTCAACTTTATTGTAGGTATATTATGTAATGCCCCTTTTATTTAATTTTTTTTTATAATTTTATTTTGTTTTTTGTATGTTCGTTCATGTAAACAATGTCGCTCATCTTTTCCAACCTTTTCATGAACATTTATGAACCTCCAGGTCTCTTTACTACCATTTTTATAGAATTATGTTTGAATATGACTGTATGCGTTCTAAATAAATGAAAAAAAAAATATATATAGGACTAGCTGTGCCCGCGAACTATGTTTCACCTTAAAATTTGAAAGAAAACTGTAAATCTATTTTCCCGCGGGAACTATTTACTTTTCCGTGATAACGAGTAGCTTACCTATATGTCCCTGTCATAATCCGTCTACCTACAAAATTTCATCCAACCATTCAGTAGTTTTTGCGTGAAAGTGTAACAAAAATCTATACATCCATCCATACTCACAAACTTTCACGTTTACTTATAATATTAGTAAGGATAGCAAGACAGTGTTTTTTTATAGTAATAAGCATATCTTTTTGAGGAATCGCTGCGTTCTTTTCGCACGCACCACCGACATCGCGCACCGCTTTCATAATCCAATTAAGAATAATTGTCGATAAACTGACAGGCGAGATAGGGATTTATGCGGTGATATTTCAGCGTCGTTAATAAATTTATGCTTGTTCTTGCGTTTGATTGCGCCGTTTCCATTAACATTATTCGATTCGCAGTCGAAACGGCTCGCGGTATTGACAGCAGGTAATCTGACCGTGATTTACGCACTGTCGAATAACTCATGTACTTGCAACATTTTGACATTACCTGTTGTGTTTAATTGCTAACAGCTGTCAATAAACATTACAAACATTGCCATTATAATATTGAAATCTTGAGGCAAGGAGACAATTTATTTATCAGTTTGATGTTAGCCTAATGATGAGTTATCATCTCTAACATACAATCATCTCAGGGAAGATACGCCCACTGCTGGACATGGCTACTCCAAGGATCTCTAAAACGATCAGTCTTGCACTTTTCACATCCAACGGTTTCCAGCGATCTTCACAAGATTGTCGATCCACCTTTGGGGTACCTATAAATGTTGCATCTCTCGGTACGCCGTCACCATTCTAGGACATTTCAGCTGCAATCGTCTTCAATCCCGTGTGACTTTAGTATGTTATTATTTATTTATTATAAGGTACATGACAATTACATAAGATTTAAATTTAAATAAGATTAAAATTACAATATCCCGCAAAACTGCGTATAAATAGTTTATCTGTGGGGTCTGGCAAGTTCTTCTATACAGATCTGCTTATTTCTGATTAAATAGCATAGTAGTAGAGAAAACCAATAAGTAAAATGCATCAAATGTTTGATTTCATACTACAATCATTACCCTGGAGCGAAGCCTACATTCTTCTGATCTTCTTCTTTTAACTCCATGTTCAGAGCCAGAATACAGCTAACTACAAATGAATACGTTGTTATTAACAGTGAGTAAAGATTACATTTGTTTAATGTATTGTTAGTGTGCGTATCCACTGCGAAGAAGGACCCATTTATAGTAGTGCCTCAGCTCCAGGGAGTTGCTCTTCGTATGTCCGATGGTATTGGGATCCTCGGTGCCTCGGAAATTTCTGCTAAAGTGCAGTTTGGGAGTTATTTGGAGGACAAAGTCAAATTGGCGAGCAAAAAGCCGGGCGTCCTGAACAGAGCAAAGCAGTACTTCACTCCTAGCCAGCAGCTGATGCTTTATGAAGCACAAATTCGTCCGCATATGGATTACTGCTCGCACCTCTGGGCAGGAGCTCCCAAATATCAGCTCGACTCTCTTGACGTCCTGCAAAGGCGTGCATTCCGCATCGTCGGTGATTCCAGTATCACGGCCTCAATGGAGACGCTGGAGCAAAGGAGAGACTTTGGTTCTCTTGTGTTAATTTAATACCATTAAATTAGGGTTTCCCTCGATTTTCATAAGATCCCATCATCAGATCCTGACTTTAGTGATCTTGGAACCGACCCAGGAGTATACTCTATCGAATACAAAATAAAATTTGAAAATCGGTCTACAATTGGCGGAGTAATCGCGTAACATACACACAAAACACGTTGGACACACCTAAAACTTTAAGGGTTTCCTTCGATTTTTATGGGATCCAATCATCAAATCCTAACTTTGGTGACCATGGTACCACCCTTGGAGTATACTCTATCGAATACAAAAAGAATCATCTAAATCAGTTCATTATCGACGAAGTTATCCGCGAATAAACATAAAAAAAGCATATATAAGTATACGGTCGAATTGAGAAACCTCTTCCACTTTTAGGAGCCGGTTAAAATTACGAACTCCCAAAACAACAAATCTTCAAACAATGACCTAAAATATATAAATTATGACATTTCCAATCATCATACTAAAGAAATTTAAAGCATTGAGTAAAAATTCCTACCTACAACAACAGACTCAATTATTTCAAATTTATATTGAGCAAACACCTTGAATGAAAAATCTGTGAAGCTTTTTATTCCTTGGATTAAAGCTATATTTATTAATTCATAATGAAAATGCCAAGAGCCTTTTCGTCTGTGACCAGATAAAAGGATATAGGTAAGATAAATGTAAAGAATATGTTTAAATTCTTCATATGTATCTTACCTTCATGTTTGTATCTGTCACGAACGCAAAGGCCCGGTAGTAATAAATACGGGAAAAAGTTTCATTTTTACTTCCCGACGCAGGTTACGTAAGAACCCAATACCCAATACGATACTATAATCTCGATCGAGCCAGTCAGAACTGGGTGCACGTTATTGTCAGCTCTATTGATTTCGCGGCACATTGGCCGCGTGAGTTACGATCTGCCTGGCCACTGCGGCCCGATTTATTAGATCGTTATACTGCATCGGGGCAGGCGTCTACTCTCTGAGCCCGTTAAGTTTCGAACTTCAACGGGATTTCGCTCAACTCTACATCAATATTAAGATAGCGTCCTCCTTGCAACATGGAGAAATTCTACCAGCATTGAAGATAGAAAAAGATAGAGCTTATTTTGTGATTTTGCATTTCCTTAAAAATATAAAATACATTGCAAAATTCAATAATAAAATCAAGAAATGAATACCTCACTGACCTATTCGGTAATAGCGTTTACCCTGGAATATTGAAGGAGCAAGATATCGAATCTTTTCTTAAAGAAAGAGTTCTAAATAATCCAACAAAAATACCTAATATTGATAAGTAAAATTTTCCATAGTTCTCACAATAAATGACCGAGTAATCCAAAGAAAAAAAATACCTTTACGCTAATTCATTTTCTATGCAATCTGCACTTTTCGAATGACAATTGACAGATCGATGACATCGGTTGACAATGAGAATACTCATTTAAAACGCATTGTATAACATCATGGTACTCGTACAATGCAGTGAAATTCCAATTCCAGACTCATGCGCGGTATCTATATTCAAAAACGACTCGTTTTTGCTAGGAACGCACAGTTATATTTTGATGTATTTTCCATAGAATAAATGTCAAAATTTAACCGTCCGTAGCAAAAACGAATCGTTTTTTGAATATATAAACCGGGACTTAGAGAGTAGCCCTTCAGGATAAATGCAATTCCATCCCGCACTTGCCCCATATTTCACTGCGGCGGATTCTGCGGCGTAACGACGCGATGCGGGTTACGTCTTGGTCGTGCTGCTCTGTTTGGTCTGGAGTTGCGGTGCGGATGTGTCGTGTTTTATGCGTCATCCCGCCTAATAAGTCGTCGTAACAACAATGTTAACAACTTTGTTGTGTTCTGACAGGTGAAGTTGCCAAGAATTCGCGTGAAGATTGCTTTTACCTCACCTACGATTAGCGGGCTGTTTCTCATGCAACCGAAAAAAGTTCGACTTCGAATTTTTTCTCGAGCGGTAGTCTCAGCTCAGCCAATCAGAGCACTGGACGAATCGAGCTCCGCCATTATTTGAAAGAACGTCACTTGACTTGACTTGTTTTGAGCAGTAGGATCGGTTTCAAACATTTTTATCGTTCTATGAAATAATTATTTACATTAGATAGATGAACGGCCAATAAAATAATATTAATTTGAATAAATAAGTATTTTTAAGTGTTTATTCAGACAAAATATTCACACATATACAGTATGCAATACAGTAAATATTTAACGTAATTGAAAATTTGCAAAAAATATATAATAGATAATTAAAAACAATGAAAAAGAAATAAAAACCATACATAAAATTTGAAAGTGATGTTTCGACTACTTCCGAGCACTCGAAACAACCTAAGGGACTTTCCATAAAGAAATGGCGGAGCTTAACATGTCATGTGTTCTAATTGGCTGAATTCTGATTACCACAAAAAAAAATCGAATTCGAAGTTTTTTACGAATAGTGTGAGAATCGTCACCCAGATGAAATGTTAATCCCTAAGAGGGCTGGAGCTTTCTTGCTGTAAGCCAAAGACGATGAGATAAGACCAGTAACGGGATTTTTGTGGTATACAGGGCATCGTACGGCGATGCCACTAAGGGAAAGTACCTATATAAATTTTTATTAATACAGATAGATAAATTTACTGAAAATACCACTTTTTTTTTTATTTATGGTTTTGAAAACTACACCTAAAATATTGAATAAACGACAGCCGCGTAAGAAATAAAAAAATCACTCCACTGTGCAATCAGAGTAATAGCAAATAAGCTAATCATATTTACGATTCGATCTCTATAAATTGACTTAGTCTGAGCCGGTTCTCCGCACACCACACAACTGCTCTACCGAACTCGTGCGTAACTAACTATAAAATTACTATCATTCCGCCGTCGGAAATTAGCGAGAGAATCATAACAGGAGTCGACAAAGTCGGAACATATATTTTTAAAGGGTAATTTCAACTGTATGACACGGTCATTAAACCGATATTTACTACATTGTTGTCTGAAATAAATGGACGTGTTTTGTCATGCGGGAAGCGCTGTCACAACAAACATTATTTCATGTTGCTTTACGACTATGTAACGTGGCGTGAAGCTTCGCGTTTTGGGAATTGTGTTAGCGTAGCGTCGGGCACAAAAGATATGCAAGGGTGAAGCTTCAGCATTGTTGGTATGGATCGCATGTGAAAGCATTCAGTGTGGCTTGCTCTTCATTCCTTTCATAG
This sequence comes from Schoenobius gigantellus, assembly GCA_963935595.1. NCBI lineage: Eukaryota > Metazoa > Arthropoda > Insecta > Lepidoptera > Crambidae > Schoenobius > Schoenobius gigantellus. Next base: position 12,906,291 of record OZ012542.1, on the reverse strand, counting down.
CTGATGTCAAACACAAGAAATATGACTAGAATGCGCATTTCGAATTGAATCACAAACAGACGCTAGTATAAGATAGTAATCAAACTTACCTTGCAAAGAAAAATATAATTTCAAAAATGGAATGTATTGGGTTTTTCTTTTGTTTTAGTTTATTGTTTTTCGATAGTATTTGTTAGCTAAAAATTATTAATAGTTATTTGTTATACATGAGTGCAAAGTGGCTTTTTAACCGCGTGCTCAACTTTGATGACCGAGCAAGCGAAGGATTCTAAAATTGAATCACGGGCGCAGCGAGTGATTCAAAAATTAGAATCCTGAGCGTTAGCGAGGGAATCAAAAGAGCACAAGGTGAAAAATCTTTGCACTCGAGTGCAATACGTAACTTTTCATCCCCCCTCAGCGAGGAAATGACTAAATGCAAAATAAAACATTAACAATCACAAGATACTTTTATTTCAGTTTAGGTACATATTTACTACAACATTAAAATAAACTTCTTCGTCGCTGGAATCACTCCTTCTCGTTATTTTTTACTTGTTTGCAATTTTATTATTTATAACAAAACGACATCAAAACAAAATGGCGCGCGCAAAGCGAATTAAAAACAAAAGTACACCAATGAGGTTCAGAGTCTGAGTTTTTAACAAATTTAAAAAAAGTTGTATGATAAATTCGGCACCATGGAGATGGAAGTAAATAGGTTTAATGATGTTTTGAAATCACATACGTGCACGCGATGTTCTAAATTCAAATTTACTTTAACCTCAAGCGGATAAAAACGGCTTTGGCGGTCAGATATCGAATAGCAAAAATACTCTTTCCGAGATGGGGGGATGAAAAATATATTTATTAGGCCATGTGAGAACAGCGGAAAGCCATAATTTTATTGTATGAGCATGGAAAATGGCAGTGTGAGATAGTAACTTACTCGTACATTTACAAATTACAATCTTAGTGTTCGTCAGCTAGTTTCTTCGACAAATAAATGCTATGTTGAGTTCGGCTACATCTGTGACCGTCCTAGGAGAGGACGTAAGCGGACTGTTCGAAGTTCTAACAATAAACACAAAAATTAGCCAAGGTGAGAAAAATGTCGCGAGACTTGAGGATAAGTCACTCTACCGTGTAGTATATTGTAAAATATAATCTCCAATTGGTACCCTACAAACTCAGAAATGCGCAATTGCTTACAGGGAAAGACAAAAAAGTTGAAAGATATCGTTTGCTCAAACAACGCTCCGCTGCGCTGGTTCGGATTGTAAAAATATCGTATTCTCCGACGAAAATTGTTTTCGATAGAACAAGCCCATAACCACTCAAATGACAGGATCTGGTCTACCACTCATCCTGGAGGCAGATATACGACGTCGCGAAAACGCCAAAAATTGTTGTGGTTTAGGGTGCAATTTGCGCCACTGGCAAAACATCGTTTTTGTTGAAAATGGTATCAAAATTAACCAAGAAACTTACCGACGAGTCATCCTTGAATGTGTAGTTCTTCCTTGGAGTCAACAATATTTCGGTACTTAGGGCCTTAAGTGTTCAACAGTGGTGCAAAAGTAATTTCCCTGATTTTATCACCTCCAAAGAATGGCCTCCCAAATTCGCCTGTTCCTTAAATGTGATTGGGTAGTAGATTTATATTTTTTCATACGTACCTATACAACAAATTTGTCAAACAAGCCCACCAGATGGTAAGTGCTATCTTCTATATAATAGGCTACAAATTTATTATTCTTACAGGAATATATAAAATTTCCACGGGAAAACAAAATAATGTGAGCGAAGCCACGGGCGGAAAGCTAGTCACAAATAAATGTAGAACTCCTATTAAATTTCGTCTATATTTTCCGTAAAATCGATCAGGGGCTCTGAGACGAAGCGTTTAGCTATAAACACATTCCTTACTCCCGTCGCATGACAGACACCAATAAAGTACCGTACACAATTCGATGGATAACAACAGTGTTCAAATTTTAGATTCGTCTCAGATTTAAACAAAAACGGCAGATTTAATAGTGGAACATGCAGCACGAGTGCTTTACCGAAATGTTCGAGTGCCACAGTGTTTTAAATTGCGCATGAAAATGCATGTTCCTCAGAAAGATGCGTGTTTTTCTTTGATGTGAATGTGTGACACTAGTGTGACAAAATGGTGTGACAAATAGTAAGCACCCATATGCTGCAATGTGAAGAGAAAAGTTTGTAAAAGAAAAACATTTAGGAGTGTTGTCTGTAAGCGATCTTTAAACTTACGGCCGGTTGCACCAAAATTGCTATGTTTTTACAAATTCGGTTATACTTATACCAATCTGTCACTATTACGAATCCGTAAATTTATGTTGCACCAAAAAAATACCAGTAAAAGTAACCGCAAAATTCCTTGCTACACGAATGAAGCGTTAATTCTACCATTTTAGCTTAGTAGATTTTTACTACCATGAAAGGTTTTTTTACATGTAGTAAGACATGCTATTAATTTCTCAAAACGTGACGTTGGTAGTATTTTTTGTTTATATTAGCCATGGACTTATGACTTATCAGTCAAACAATACTCAATTCATGACATTGGTGAATTCGTAAAAACGTCAAAGCTACGAAAATAAAAAGAAAAAGCTTTGTTGTGTGGCGATTTATATTTTTACGCTTGAGTAATTTTAATAATGCATCATATAATATTTTTGTATCTGTGTGTAAAAATCGCTGCTGTCAGTGAGCATTTGACCTACTCTAATGTTTGTTCTACGACGACGGCAACTATACAATATATGGATGATTTTTCAATATCATTGTCGAATAGTGAATTATGTGGTGAAAAGTGAATTTAAATTGTATTTTAAACGCGTTTTGTAACCTTAAACATGAAATACAAATATGAGCGAACTGTCAAAATTTATACTTTTACGTTATGAGCAGGGCGTGAGCTCCGTAAAAAGTATCCGTATAGGTAACCGTAAAACGTATAGCAAAAGCGTGGTGCAACATCTTTTTACGATATACGTTTACTTTTTACGTTACTTTTTACTAGTTCGTAAAATGAATTTTTGGTGCAACCGGCCGTTAGTCTAAAAAGTGATATTGGGTAATCTACTCGTATTAAGATTTCCTATCAGAGTTAAAATGTGATCGTCATGTTGTATGCTTTTGAGTGTGCTGATCTGAAGATCCGGGGGTCGATTTCCCATAGGAGAATGTGTGACATACATAGTCGACATACATATTCAAAAAGAGGTATTATAATAGTACATTGTTACCCTTTTTTTTTTTTTTCGAGGGGAATGCGTGACCGCACCGTCCTCGCCGTTGGCTAGACGAGGAGCGTGTGTGGGGCTCTCCCGGCAGAGTGCCGGGCCTACCCACTAAAACCCCCGGTGTTCTCCCTGCCCTTATGGGCGCGCGTGATAGGGTCCACACTGCGACTACCACTATCGACGCGCCCGGGCTATCGCCAAGGGGGGATTGCCCGAGAACACCATGGCAATCCCCAGACGGAGGGCCTTACGGCGACGTGCACGGGGCCAGCCGTGCACGCAGGCCTCCACGGCAGGGTCATTAGACGGGCATCGCTTGTGCGAATACCCGTCTTCGCCTGCCTGTTCGTCTGCGGCGGATGGGAGCGGCTTGAGGATCATTCTCCCGCTCCCTCTCCGCGGCCTCCTTCTGCAAGATGACGTCCTCGCAGAAGGAGGCGACAGCCCCCAATACATTATTACCCTAGGGATGAAAGTAACTTATGTAGTCCTGAGACGGGGTTTGGCGTCTATAGTTCGAGGGACTAAATAAGTCTTGATACCAAGGTAAGCACTGTGCTTTTCATTACGAATACAAAGAAACTAAAAATAAAAAAATGAATTAGCTAAAGAAAAAACTAGTGAATTTTATTTTAATAAATCACATTTATAACTTCTACTTTAGCCTCTTCACTTATGAAATCATTTATGAAATCAGGCGTTTAATCCATATCTAAATCAGATAAACTCATTCGGTCTTATTACAAAACCTAATCTAAAGTTAGTCTTGGTTCAAATGTAGTGCGCTTCCACTTGTGTCAATATACATAGATAGAGACAGCGTCAACTTAGTCCTGGTTTAAACCAGGACTAACTTTAGTCCATGTTTTGTAATAAGACGGATTGTGTTAATAAAAATCTCGGCTTATAAAGAAGAATGAACAAAACTCTACAACTCGAGAAAACAAATGACGATCGGATTGCCGTCTCGCGCTTATATTGATTTTTTTTCGCTTATATTGAAATGTGAAAATAGAACTATAATAGTTTCTTTTTATAATTTGACAGCTGTCAGTCGAAAGGGATTCTCCCTAGGGCTGAAAAGTATTACTTTCAACTCGCTCCTCATGCAACTTCAGACCTACTTTCCGAGTATGAGTAATGAAAAATGTATTGCTATCGCGCTGTGGCCCCGAAAACCGAACTGTGTGTGATAGAGACAACTGCAGCTCGGACAGAAAATACATATGGAAAGTACACAAAATATAAATTTTGTAGTCCCATGTTCTCTCCGCCTAGGCAGGATCGATTTAATTACTTTTTGCATCAACATTTTAAAAAAGACTGGCTGTGTTACTGTGTTTCATTCTTTTTTCATGTAATCTCGTTAAATGTGTTTGCTAGATGTTTGCACAAAACAGAGAATCGGACCAATTTCTTAAGTTTTAAAAAAGGAATACATAGAAACATGCTCATAGCGGCCATTGATTTCTTTGGAAAGAATAGAGCAACTAATGCCATTAGCCAGGATGGAAAGATGGGACTTTGTATGGAAAAACGGCCCGTACGATTTCCTCATAATAACCACACTAGTAACATCACATTTTTCAATACACATTGTCTTTCGGCTTTGTGTTTTTTATACTGAAGCATTAGCTTGCACTGGACCTACGTGGTGGGAAAAGGTCCAAGTCGTTCTCGGAGAATGAGGGCTTGGGGATCCGGACAAATCCGGAGAAATACAGAAACAGAAACCACAAATCATAAACATTTCTTTCTGTCTCATCTCTGTGGCGACCGCAGTGCTGACCTCAAAATAATTACATTTCGGTGTAAGCCGATAGAATCGATTCCATAGCAATCGAGACGCGTGCCCATCGATACTGTTCGGTGCCGGTTCCGGTCCGTTTTCTGGTACCGTTCATAATTCGACCAAAACTATCTGTTTTAGCTGGCGTGCCCGAAATCTCATCAACGATTCGTCAAACCCAATGAGATGGTACGTGTTATTGGAATAGCAGGAATTTCTTCGTGATATTTTTATATCTTTCTGATACGCTTGATAGTGTCTAAAGCCTCTATTTTTAGCTTATTTTGTCTACTTCAAGCCATAGGTATACACACCACTGCAGCAGTCGGAGCACAGGCACGCTAAGAAATTTGTGATAAAGCTCAGTCACCGTGCGTGTCCTTTGACGGGCGTCGAGAAATTTTTATCACGTCAGTCACACTTAATTTGCGCCGCCGTACTAGTCTTTAAGACATAGGAATTATGTCACTAACATTTTGAGATGATGCGTGACTCAAGTTCAGTCTTGGCAGCCCGTGCTCCGCCTGCTGAGCAAGGCTTATGTACCTATTGTAGGAACACAATGATAAAAAAGTACTTAGGTACATACATTCAATTTTTTTTTATTTGCCTAGATTTCTACCGAAAGGAGACTCTGTAAGTCTGTACCAGGGTCGCCTGCTTGGGTACCTCCATCTAACCTATTTTTGCTGCAAAGCAGCAGTGCTATCATTGCTGTATTCAGGTTTGAAGGGTAAGATATCATGGCAGTGAAATTACTGAGTAATAATAACAATAATAATATATAATAAAATCCCTTAAATTCAATGTACTTAGATATCATTAAAAAAGTACCTATCCTGTTCATCATTATTATTTTGTCAGCCGGGAGATGCCCGCAGCTGGACACAGGCCTCCCCAGGGTTTTCTACACCGCACTGCTTTAATTTGAGAAGGTGGAAACTACGTTGAATCTTGAATCCACCAGGCGCGTTAGTCCTCACCAGTACTCAGGCGCTGGCGAACTTGTCCTGTTTGATTCCTAGCGACGAGTGTAACCAGAAGGGAGTCGTACCGTCTGAAGTAGAGCCATCAGGCCTTTTAATCAAAGTATAAAATTTAAGAACTAGGTGACTGAAACAAGAATATGATTTAAATTTGATAACATGAGGATCGTCTAGATTTGCTATTCTGGGGTTATTCGGAAAATTCGGTTTCTCAGATCCTGGGTCGTCCTGACTATGCATAAAATGGATATGGAGGTTGGATAAGTATGCCTCGTACTCAGTCCTCAGTAATATTGTCCTTTAAGCCGACCTAACTAAAATTAATCAGTGAGGTAAAATGTATATTTTTGGTGTAGCAAGATGTTAAACTCTGACCTTTGGTACCTTGACGAGGAAAAATATTGTGTATTAATGTGTGGGCTTATTTAAAATTTTTCATTAAATACCAACAGCAATACTTATCTGCTAGCTATTCACAAAAATCTCAATATATCTTCATAAATGTCTTGTTTTGAATCCACTGCAAATGGCATGAATTGAAATTATGATAATCACATATTTATTACCATTTCCTCTAACCCCTCACGAGTGCGCGAGGGGAACGACGCCAAAATGGTACAAAACGTATGGGCGGGCGCGATAGGAGCCGTCATAATGATATTATTATTACATCACTAAAGTTAGTCGACGTTAAAGCTTATCCTATGGATGTAATAACACATTTTATATCAGCGATTCTGACTGGATGCAATCTCCAAAATGGATGCATTTTTTTTGTTTACAGGTCTTCATGTAATTAATTGCAATTTAGGAAACATGCTTTTGAAAAACGTATTTACAAGTTGACGGGAAGCCGATGTATGCAGGCAGCTTGAGAGATCTTGCAGAATCTCGGTTTGGAGATCTTTGGGGTTGGCCTACTTTCAGCAGTGAATGTTTTGGGCATTACAAATGACGTCATAAATGCCTTAAACACAGTATCATCTTTACTATGGGAAGAAACAGACCCCTTTCGCGTAACATAATAAATTCTAAGAGTCTTTTAAAACAACATTAAAAGAAAAAAAAACTAAGCGCGTATTTTTAATTCATGGCAATTTTGAATACTTACTGTTAATAGTTTGTGACACAATTTACTTAAATTTTAATTCTAATTTAATAATTTTTGTATATATTTTTGATGCTTTTTATAGTTGTGAACAAACTAAGCTATTAAAAATTTTATGATATCTAACGTATTAAAGTCATCACATAAAATGTGACCAATATGTTTGCTACGCCCTTTATATTACACCTATTGTAAAAGTATTTACTTACATAAATGAAAAGCAATAACATTAATGACCTTACTGTTTTTTGTAATAAAATTGTATTTTGGTTTGATTGACAAACTATTGTGAGAAATCTAGTCTGCTTTATCCTAATACCTATAATATAAATTTTGTGAGCACCTGAAATTGGTATAAATAATATAATATGTCATTTCGAATCTTTAACTATTTGAACTTGTTAATGTGTATAAATAGTGTTGGTGTTCCTATTTAATGAAAAATTAAACGCATTGATGCAGAATATTAATTTTATGGTGAGAATGTTACCGTGACATGTAAATTCTTGTCATTTCATAGATGTGTAAATGGCGAACCTCATGCTTGAGGCATTATCTACCAGTCAACCTTCAGATGGCGCAGAGAGCAAATGTGGTAGATATACTCATAAAACAAAATTTGTATGTTTGTATGACATTTTTGAGGGAATTGTGACCATTTTGGCTTAAATTGAATTTTAATTTATTAAAACTTTCGCTTATATTTATTTAAATTTGTATAATAGTGCAAGGTTACTGATACAACATACTACTAAAAGAAGCCTTAGTTTGGCAACGACTTCAAACATTTTTGGTTTATTATTATTTTGAATTCTATTAAAGTCGACTTTTATTTTTTCATTTTTATTATTTTTATTAATACCTCTCGAGTCTTGACTACCTATCGTTCAAGAAAGTATTAGGTATACTTACTTGAACGATAGCTTTTACTGTTTATTGCATAAAAATTGAAACAGGTAGACATGAAATTAAATCTACCAAATACACAGATATATGTTTAGTAGATTATTAAGTACCCAGAGTAATAATATTATATTTATTTATCACCAATAGTAATAAAAAGTTATTGAATATAAAATTCGAGCCAGTTATTAAAACACCTACATGCTTATGAACGGATGTCATAAACTTTCATTTTTACAGTAAATGTGAAGCCGTATGGATATTGCAGTCTGGAGTTATAATGAAGTCAAGTTTTACCTATTTATTCAGACCCAGATATGTAAAATGTAAATCGTTGATAGTTTTAATATAATTATACCTTTACTTTAAGTTTACAGTTTCAAATTCAAATTCCATAATCTTTAATATAAACTTTAACAGGCACTTATTGACGCCAAAAGGGAACCTAAAATAAGAAGAATATACTTATGTGTTTTTCTAAAATGTCACTATAATTATCTTTCTATGCACATACCTACATCGGAACCACAATTAACATGACTGTGTGTAAATAAATACACTTAAAAATAAAGGATTTGACTCTATAATTGTTCGGAAATTAGGAAAGCCGTTTTAAAATATATTATTAAAATATAGCAATTAAAAATAGGATTTATATATGCATATTTAAGAATGTTTAGATAATATTATGTTCGACAATATCATATATTACTGAACTACTGAACAAAATATATATCGCACTAGCCCAATCCGTCATAATCTATTGTATCTCGGTATGGGGAGGAGCAGCTAAATATACTTTACATCTCTCATGTTCGGTATACTTATATAGGTCCCTTATTGCCCCCAAATGGGGCTTGTAGGTGACCAATTAGCGCTCTAGGGTAATAATGTAGCTAGAAAAGCCCTAGGACTGTAAGTAATTTATTGCCAGTATGATAGATGTACGCGAACTTTTTGAAATAGTAAAAGTGTTTTTTTTAATTACTTACCGCCCTAGAGCTTTCCAAGCTACATTATTACCCTAGAGCGCTAATTGGTCACCTACAAGCCCCATTTGGGGGTAATAAGGACCTACTTACCTCACAATCGAGATGTAAAGCAGAGTAGTTAGCTCGGGTGTAAGCACCAATTGCACCCTCGAAATATAGGCGCCCTCGCTGCGCTCGTGCGCCTAATTATCTCGGGCTGCAGTTGATGCCTTACAGCCCTTAGCTACTAATCTACTATTATAGACCTAGAGCGGGCGCAAAGATCCTTGATTAAAGTAATGTACTGTAAGCCCTTTAGGTTTTCTACCGAAACCGTATACGAATTGTCTAAGCTGCTCTCCGTTAGAAAACTTTATATTTTACATTATGATACTAAGATATCACAAAATGTTACCTCTTGATCACGCCAAACTTAGGAAAAGACGGTGCGAAATCGTAGCTCCTGTATACCCCGCACGTACAGTGTTTGCTAGACGTCAAAATATTTTTTATTTTTTTATTTTATTGATAAGGTTCACCTAGAACTACAGTGTTTATCCTACCTTAACTACATATGAAATTAGAACCTAAACACTATAGCTAATAAAAGGTAAACACCACATGCAGTACAAATATTATAAAAGTGATAATAACTAATATTTAAAACTAAAATTCACACTTATACATTAATACATTTGCACCTATTTAAAACTAAAAATAAACATTAATCAAATGCTTTCGATAAACATATCTACGAGATGGCTATGGTGGTGAAGTTATAATGACTTGTTTCAATTTTGACAAGGACATTACATGCATATCAATAGTATGGCTATAACTGTTATAAAGTTTACACATACGAGCAAATGGAGAGTTAGATGCGTCGGAGAGGTGGGCAAAGCGGTGTCACGGGCTTTCGTGGATATCTAAATGGCACCCTAAACTTTATTCTACTCAGAAGTTCAGGACAATCTATTTTGTTGTTTAGGAGTCTATACAGAAAGACTAGATCAGCCAATTCTCTACGCTTGCTTAGTTTATACAATTTAAAGCGCTCCAGCCTTGTGTTATAACCAATGGAATAATGTCCCAAACCTAATGAGTTACTCAGGTGCCTGACAAATCTCTTTTGAATGCGTTCGATTCTTAATGAATGAGTTGAATAATGTGGTCACCACACTTGCGTATTCCAATATCCCTCGGACCAAACTATTAAACAAAACTTTCTTGGTATTAGGATTTCGAAAATTCTTTGAGTTTCTTATAATGAATCCCACCAGCCGAGAAGATTTGCTAATTATATTCTCAATATGTGGAATGAAAGAAAGTTTACTGTCTAGGATTACTCCCAAATCTTTAACTTCTTTAGCTTCCACTAAAGGGGTACTGTCGATCAAATAGGTTGATGCAATTTCATGTTTGGTCCTTTTAGTAAACTTTATATGCCTGCACTTATCAGTATTTATTTGAAGTCCGCTAGCCACACACCAATCACTTAAAGAATTAAGATCCATTTGTAGGTGTTGAACATCATGTAAAGTTTCAATAGTTTTCATCAGTTTCAAATCATCTGCAAACATAAAGGCAGATGAGTAGCGAAACACCTCTGGCAGATCATTAACAAAAATATTATATAATATTGGTCCCATATGCGAACCCTGAGGCACTCCCGATGTAACTGGCCGTACATTAGACTCAAAACCATTTGCCACTACAAAGAAGCTTCGCTGACTTAAATAGGATTTAAACCATTGCATAAAGGAGCCTGTGAAGCCATAATGTTCAAGTTTTTGAAGTAGCACTTCTATAGAAACTTTGTCGAATGCCTTGGCAAAATCCGTGTATATGACGTCCACCTGTTTATTTACATCCATGGCATCATGTAATGACTCAGTAAAACTTACTAGATTTGTAGACGTTGATCTTAATTTAGTGAAGCCATGCTGCTGTTCCGATGCGTATCTCCTAAAGTATGCCTGCACAATCGGACATACTATACTTTCCAACAACTTTGAGAGTGTGGGAAGGATTGAGATTGGACGATAATTTTTTACATTGTTTATATCATCAGAATACGGGCACTATTTTAGCAAGTTTCCATTGGCGAGGAAATAACCCTGTTTCCAGTGACTTATTAAATATGATCCAGATCGGGAAAACTAAGCTTGATTGTCAATTTTTTAGGAATAATGGCGGTATATTATCGGATCCAGCCCCCTTAGTAGTATCTAAGTTTGTGAGAAGCTTAGAGATTGTCTCTTTATCAACTTGTATGTTAGCTAAAATATCGGCATTGACATCATTTTGTATGGTTGATTGGGAAACTTGTTGTGGTATTGGGTTTGGACTACTGTAAATAGAAGAAAAGAAATCCGCAAACATATTACATATATCACTGCCAGTGGAAGAAGAAGAAGAACCATTGTACATTGGATTAGGATATGTGCTTTTGTCGCCTCTTTTTAGTTTGATAAAGGACCAAAAGAACTTTGGATTCTTTGAAATACCACTTTCCACCATTGCCATATATTTGTTATAGCAATCAGAGCTTAACTTTTTGCATCGTTTAGAAAGTATGTCCATTGAAATTTTGTCTAAGGGGTTATGATATTTTCTATATCTAATTCTATATTTATTTTTTTCTCGAATTCTAGTAAAATATAACTCAAGCCCCACACGCTTATAATAAAATAAATCGCTTTCTTAAAATTTACTCCATGCAACTGATTCAGTGTAGAAAAACTTTGACTAAGTGGCTCTCTACTCTTAATTACGATGACGTGGAATGGCTTGAATTTGAAGAAACTTTTTACTTATATAGGTGTTCACACAGATACAACACAAACTACACTGGCCTGCAAAAGTCAGTATCACACTTTTAAAACTGCAATAACTTTTAAAGTAGGCAAAATATATTTTCAAAATAAAAAGTATTAAAAAGACTAATGTATAAAAAACTTTAAATGCCGAGAAACCTTACGAAATGAGCTGAAAATGTTTTTTTTTTTGTTTGAATCCTTTATCTTTTGTAGTTTAGGGAAAAATTTAATTTTAAAAGTGTAGTACTTACTTTTGCTCAGGCATTTACACAGGCTCAAGATGAGGTAATTGAAGACTTTTATGGGAAACTGGAGGACACGCTTAATTCAATTCCTGGTCGGGAAATTAAAATTATCCTTGGTGACTGGAATGCCAAAGTCGGTAGTACACTTGCTGATGATCATATCAGAAGCACAGTTGGAAAATTTGGACTTGGCACTAGGAATGAACGAGGTGAAAAACTGATCGAGTTCTGTATAGACAGGAATCTCAGTATTATGAACACGTACTTCCAACATCATTCAAGACGATTATACACATGGAGGTCCCCAGGCGATAGGCACAGAAATCAAATTGACTACGTCATTCTAGATACCCGCTGGAGATCCTCAGTTTCTAATGTGAAGACCTTTCCCGGCGCAGAGTGCGGCTCTGATCATAACCTGCTCGTGGTAAATTTTTCGCTGCGTTTAAAGGCGCCTAGACTTCAAACCCCGAAACCCAGAAGCTTGGATTCTTCGGAGCAGCCAATCTTCCGAGAGGCATTAGAGGCGAAACTAAGGGACGGTCCAACGCGAGGGCAAGCGAACACTGATACACAGTGGAAACACTTGAAGGGTCATATTAACGATGCGCTGGACCAGGTCCTTAAGAAGAAGAAGCGAGAGCAGAAGAAAAAGTGCTGGATATCCGACTATTCATGGGAGCTCATTCAGCGCAGGAAAGACCTAACAGCTAGGGGTCTGCAAGATCGTGCAATCAGGGCCGAATACACCGTTCTTAGTAGAACTATCCAAGCCAGTTGTCGTCATGACAGGAACAGCTTCATTGAGGGCATCTGCAGCGACATTGAGAGGCATTCAAACAAGTTACAGACTGCAGACCTTTTTAAGAAAGTTAGAGTCCTTTCCAAGCAGTTCAAGGCTAAATCGTGGGTCATAGAAGATGCTGACGGCACTGTTCTACACGAGCTCGAACGCATTGCCGAGAGATGGCGTGCCTACTGTGAGCAGTTGTACACAGATCCCTTTTCATCGCCCGGAGCTAACCCAGACTGGAGTGATCTAGAACTGGAACCCATGATACTTCGTTCCGAAATATCTACTGCCTTACAGTCTCTCAAGAAGAAGAAGGCACCAGGAAGCGACCAAATAACAGCAGAGGTGCTTAAAGCTATGGGTGACTTGGGTATTGAGACACTTTTCAAGATTTGCTCACACATCTGGCAAAACGGTGATTGGCCGCAGGACTGGTCGGAATCTGTAATACTTCCGCTGCACAAGAAAGGGTCAACCAAGAGCTGCGGCAATTATCGAACCTTGTCCCTCATCTCACATGCCAGCAAAATCTTGCTCCATATTCTCAATAATCGCATCCGCTACTATCTGGATTGGCAAATACCGCAGGAGCAAGCGGGTTTCGTAAAAGGCAAGGGCACTCGAGAGCAGATTCTCAATGTGAGGCAGCTCGTTGAGAAGGCATACGAGTTTGGTACGCCCGTGATGATGTGTTTTGTCGACTACAGCAAAGCTTTCGACTGTGTCAACTGGGGTTGCTTATGGAGGGTCCTACTAGAACTTGGAGTACCAAATCATCTAATCGCTCTACTTAGCACCCTGTATGGTTCAAGCCAGGGAGTCGTAAGAGTCGATAAAACAACCTCGAAACCCTTTAAATTTCACCAAGGAGTACGCCAGGGATGTATCTTATCGCCCATTCTATTCAACGCCTACGTAGAATACATAATGAGACGAACCTGCGAGAATTGGGAGGGTGGCATCACAATTGGTGGCGTAAAAATCACTAACCTGCGCTACGCCGATGACACTACCCTCCTTGCAGCAAATGAGTCAGAAATGTCTACACTTCTGGGCCGAATGGAGCGGATTAGCGAGGAGTTGGGACTTTCCATAAACAGGTCCAAAACCAAGATCATGGTGGTAGATAGATCTGGTAAGTTAGAACTCACAGGCGCGCTGGACCTAGAAATAGTGGACAACTTCATCTACCTGGGTTCTAACATCAGAACGATGGCTCGTGCGAAAAGGAAGTGCGCCGGAGAATTGGCATGGGCAAAAGCGCCATGTCTCAGCTTGAAAAAATCTGGAGAGATCGCAACATTTCCGTAAAAACTAAAACCAAACTAGTACGGACTCTAGTCTTCTCGATCTTTTCGTATGGCGCTGAGACGTGGACGCTGAAAGCTGCAGACCGCAAACGCTGACGCCTTTGAGATGTGGTGCTGGAGAAAGATGCTCCGTATCCCGTGGACAGCATTTCGGACTAATGCCTCCATATTGCGAGAACTCAAAATCTCCTCGCGGCTGTCATCTGAGTGTCTACGCAGAGTCCTTGAATACTTCGGTCACATTGCCAGGAAAGACGGTGACAACCTCGAGAAGCTCATCGTGACCGGCAAAGTTGATGGGAAAAGGCCTCGTGGACGCAGCCCAATGCGTTGGTCCGACCAGATCCGCACCGCTCTTGACTCCACAATCCACAATGCCCTAAACACAGCCGGAGACAGAAACAGATGGAGAAAGACCGTACGTGAGAAAGTGATGCAGAAGGGAGGTCACGACCCTCAACACTGAGGAATACGACTCAAGGAGGAGGACTTACTTTTGAAGGTCAGTGTAGTAGGTATATGTACCTCATTCATACACACCCTCACCCACACACGCACACACATTCACACACACACACATGCATACGCACGCACACACACATGCACACACACACGCACACACACACACGCATACACGCACACGCACACACACACTCACACATACACGCACACACACACGCACACACGCACACACACACGCACACACACACGCACACACACACACATACACACTACAGACACAACCACTCAGTTATACATTTTTAGTGTCAATTCCTTTTCATATCTTTTTTTTTTACTGTATTGAAAACTTTAGTGTATGGGTTTAAACTTAGCTAATTGGATAGTGAAGTAGGTAAATCTAAATTGTTATAATTATGTAGGAAGAGCGAGGCTTACCCAACACAAGTATCTTCTGATTACTTTCTGGGAAGCCCCGGCAACTTATTTGTAAAAGATTTACTGAAATAAAACACATTTTATTATTTATTTATTTATATATTAATTTGAGGACTATATGTTTTATGTTTCTGGCTGTGCAGTTAATTAAAGTTTATAATAAACAGTTTAGTAATTAGCTTTATTCTTATATGTAGTTATTAAGTCGAGATAGTTACATTTATATTAATTTGTCGATGTTAAGTTCTGTAAGACTTCACAAAATATTAATTATTTCAAATTTTTACTTCTCTTGTCCACAGTGTATTGTTTTTTTCTTATTTTGTTAACGTTTCTTGTATAAGTACGGTACTGTCTTCCCCGCTCAGACAGTCCTCGAATAACTATTATCTAATCTGTGCCTCGGAAACGATTGGCGATCTGCCACGAGACGCAAATTTGTATACCCAGGTCAGGCCCTATGGTGAAAATTTTCTTTTAAAATCAGTAATTTTCTTCCCCTTCGCCAACGAAGCTATAAGTACCTATCAAAGACTTAAATGCGTGGCTATAAGTGAATCACATCAAAGGAAAACAAAAAACTTACCACGAAGCAAGCTTATTGTTTATTCAATACTAGGCCAGAATAGCGACCTACCCTCATTTATATGCAGAAATCGATAAGTAAACCCATGTCTGTCTTATTGGCCGACACGCCGAGTGGAATTACTTTCAAAGTTTTCAAATTACCGACAAAGCATACGACGCCGTGTCGATACAACAATAAATATTTAAAGAGGTTAGCAGGTGCAATACACATCAAATTGATGCTCAAATAACAACGTAGTGCGATGTGAAATAATAATAAAAAAGCAGGGCCGGCCATGTGAGCGGCGAACCATCAATTTGAGAATTAATTCTATCACATTTCGCCTCGTCTCGCCGGTTTATAGCCGCTCTGACACCAGCACTGGACTGATTAAGTATGAAACCGCGCCGCGCGCAATCTCACGATATTATCGGGTTAATCAACAGCCTTCACATTTTCATCGCCCCGGTCACTGTTTGTACAAATTGCAAATTGAATCATAACATAAGCCGGTCGGATATTAATGTTGGATTTATTTACAGTAAGTATGTGCTTAATGAGAGCGTTTATCGTGACGCAAGGTATGATGACATTCTCGTCGCAAGTAGCAGTGTATGAGAATACATTCGAAATATCTATCTGACGCCGACTTCACTAAGCTTTCTTTGAAGGCAGTTTGCGGAATTTACTTTTTCACCGTACTTATGATCGCATGTTCTCTGCGACTCTTCTTGGTACGCATATGGGACATGTCAAATCATAGTTAATAAAAAAACAAAAAGCATTAACATAGCGAGGCTGGTTCAAGATTTTTAACGACCGTACCCCCATACCTACTAGCCTATTTAGGTAACCGATTCTTCTTGGCTTTCATTCAGTGCCCAATCAGTCCGCGTGGCTAACACGAGATTAGTCACGAAGGATTAACCGATGTTGGAACTATGTCCAGAAGTTCAAGGCCGTGGTCTCGCGCCAGGATCAGAGCCCAATAAATGGCCATAAATTATACTTTGATTGGCTCCAATCAAGCGTGGTTAGATGGAATATGTGTCGGCTGAACTTGATCTGGCTCCATTTTAAACCGGTGCTATGATCAATCGATTTGTATTCGACTACGATATTCATAGTTCTGTTTAATTGTAGGGTGCTTCGCATACAAAAAATAACTCTCACGGCAACAGTCGTAATCATGGATTTTTTAATGTTTCACGGTCGCAATAGTACTTGATTCGAGTTGATTCCATTACTTTAAAATATTTCTAAGGCCGTTGCAGGAGGCATACGTGTGCACCAAACTAAAAATGAGTGGAATAAACAGTTTTGAGCCAACTTCACAAATAGAGGTTCTCAATTCGACTGTATGTTTTTGCCTTCGATTGTGAACTAATTATATTTTTTTTTGTATTCAAAAACATTTACTCCTCAAGTGGTCCTATTTTCACCAAATTAAGATCTGGTGAGGAGATATCAGGAAAATTCAGGGAAACCTTTAAATTTTGGCGTATCTAACCTGTTTCATGTTTTTCTTAAGCTTTTCAGGCATTCACTTTGGGTAGTCATCATCTCAAGGATTCTTACTCCATTCTGAGCGGATGATGAAATGATCCTGGAGTTTATATTTTTAAATATAATTGGCACATATTGACCCTTAGTTGTATTCTTTCAAGTTGCTTCGGTGAGCTGGTATTAAAATCACTAATAAGATTAAAATAAACATATTTTACAAAAACAAAAACCGACTAAAAACAAAGAAAAAGTCAAATATAATACACAATAATACTACAACATCATATTTTTATTTTGAAATCTGTGCCAAATATTAACTTTCTAGGACATCAACGCTTGGCAGACATCACCCCAGAAGTTCATCACATACACACACCAAGAAAACATACGCGCCGAATTGAGAACGTCTCCCTTTTTGGGAGTCGGTTAAAAAAGCAGTTAAACGATATTCTGCTCCGTATTAGATATGCTCCTGTTTTGCAGTATTTTTTACTGCCTAGTTTTTTGTCTCGCAATTATCGGTGGGTAATCCTTAGCATTGTTTAAGGGATGGGCGCGCCAGGAAACGGCAGACAGATGGGCAAACTCACAGAGCACTATCAACAGACCTGAACACAATGTAGCAGCACATACTGCCACATTACGCAGCCTGCAATCAAATCTAACAATACAGCGCGCGCAATTGAGACTTGGAAGTGCTAATTCGAAAAATACAAACCGCAGCGTAATGAGCGGGACATTCTCGCTGGCCGATGAAATGTACACAGACCTACAATTAGCGGACTAAGCAAAATGGCTGCGTGTACAAGCTTTTAGCTGAAGCGCTTAAGGCGCTCTTAAGTTTTAGGACTTAAGGTTCACTATGATTGGCGAGTTGTGGCGATTGGTAACCCTCCCCTAGTTGCGCGATGTGCGTGTGTGTTAATTTAATTTTCTACTCGCTGTAATTGCCCTTGTGCCCCGGGACAGCAGATGGGGGTTGCGACTGTCTGACAGTTATTTGTATACGTGCCCGCCTCCTTGTGTGCGTAATACTTGTTCAGCAAATTGAAATATTCTACTTACATATATTAGGATAGGTTGGTTTATACGTTAGTACACTTTGTGATTTATTAAAAATACATACTTGAATGCCAAGATTTACTAAATTGTGTTTTGTTCAGAATAACGCGAGATAATAATATCGTGTACAACATTTTCAATGAGCAGTTTTCTGGATAAAATAAATGGATTCCAAATGAATTACAATGAATATTGCAGGCTCTGGAAAAGTGCCAGTTACCACAAAAATCTGCGTTTTGGTAATTACAGATAATATTAAAAGTTCCTCAAATATTGACTCTTTTACCAACATCATGTGAAAAAGGCTCAAATATTCTTCGCTGAAAATAAAATATAACTCTACCAACTTCCATACATTTTATATATACATTGAGCTGTAAAACAAATTGCGTAGTTGATTAAGACTCAATATACAGATTTTTTTATATACAATCGGAAAAATCAAGACTTTAAATTATTGATACTGAATACTTTAGTAGGTCACACCTACTAAATTATTCAGTATTAAAGTCGGTAGCGCTGTGGACTCGGAACTTGCTTTCCAATCGGGAGGTCCGGGGTTCTATACCGCCATGACCAATGTGTTTTTGTTTTCGAATTTCATATTATGTACGAGTACATTTGTTCAACGCTCCTACGATGAAGGAAAACTTTGTGAGGCAGCCTGCATACATCTGCGAAGAAATTCAAAGGTGTATGTGAAGTCGACAAATCCGCACTGGGCCAGTTGACTAAGGCCTAAACACGCTAGCTTTAGGATAGGTTCATGCCCCTCGGTGGGGATGTATATGAGCTGTTATGATTGAATTTTGCAAATGAAGATGATGAAAAATTTCGAAAATATTTTAATTTAGAACCCAATTCCGTTAAAATTGCATTATTTTCTACTTATCTGCATATTCGCTATAATACCAACACAATGAAAGAGGTAAGAAAGGCCTTGTGTAACGGTGTAACGGTTGAGGAGTAGGTTCAGCGACGACGCAGTGGTGCAGTGGTTAGGAAGTAAGGCCGTTAATTAATAATGCACCAAGAATTGTGTCACTGATATATATATATATATATTATTCCATCGTTACAAATATAATTAAAAAGGCACTCTGAAACAGATATATGGACTATTATAAGCTATGGATCACAAATATGTTATAAAAACCTACCAACATAATAAAAGACTTACACATGCCTTTAAGATTTTATGATATTCGTTACATTATTTCGTCAGATTTATAGAAAAAGGTGCTGATAAAAAATCGCTACTTTTCACGTTTCGATGTCCGCAATTGAGTGACGGGAGAGACGAAATTAATTATGTCAAAGACATAAGATTTAAAATGCAGTCGGGTTAGGCGGGAATGCAACGAGTTGCTATATCTAGAGTATAGCACCTCGTTACATTTGTACGCACCCTAAGCGCACCACATACCGCGTACACAAAGTAAATAAATAGACAGCTTTGACTTTATCATGTGATCACGCCGATCGTTTCACGAATATCGAACTCGACAGCATTGTAAATTGCTTTGCCTTCTTGCAATTATTATTATTATTACTTGTAGAGTTGAAGTGGACAGTTTAGTTTAAGAAAGGATAGAGATGCGGTGGTCGATGAGGGACTACTAATTTGCTCCTAGTATTCGATTCCCCACGGGGGCAGAAGATTTTCTGAGCTTCTGTAGGGCTTCTGAGCCCGCCTGGCTAGCTACCACCGTCTTACCTAAGCTTGTCGCCATAATAACAATGTTTATAGCATTGTTGTGTTCCAACAATTTAGAGGTAAGATAGCCAGTTCCTCAGTTGTTGAAGAGTCCAGGCGAAGTTCGCTTCCACCTTCGGCCTTACCGTCACTTACCATCAGGTGAGGTGAAGGCCAAGAGTTTCCCTGTGGGATATTAAAAAAAAAGATCCCCACAGTAAAACACCGTCTGACATGACACTATGAAAATACGCAAAGTAAACCAATCTTGCAGTTGTCTCATCTATTAAGTTCCTAATTGTTTTACCGCATATGCAGCCGAACTCAATTTTTTTGCCTAAATTACTAAATGTGGCTTCCATTGTATTTTAGAGTCCACATGTATACCAAAGAAGGTAGTCTAGAACTACATTTATAACCAAGAAGGTAATTAATAACTACATATTTCTAAATTATTTCCGTGTAGTTCAATATTTATGGGACTATTTTTTGTTTTTGAGGGCAGGAATCTAACACATTTAGTTTTCTTTACTTCAAAAAACAAATTATTTAAAGAAAACCAATGAGAGACTTTTTTTAGAGTGTTATTTATATGCCTTTCACTATGTTTGACATTTAATCAATCTAAAGATAAAATCAACGAAGTATCGTCTGCAAATAATACGATATCTGACATATCCTTCACCATAAAAGGAAGGTTATTTATATAAACAAGAAATAAAAATGGCATAAGAATCGATCCTTGTGGTACTCCCATCTCAACCAATGAACCATGCGTGACCTGACAACCCCCTTTATCACTTTTTTTTCATTCTATTCGAAATATACGATTTTATCACTTCTTAAGCAACACCACAAATACCATAACAATTTAACTTTCGAATTAAAATCTCATGATCAACGCAGTCGAACGCCTTGGAAAGGTCACAAAAATGCCTACCGAGTCACACCTTTTTCCCAATTTCCCAACTCATCTAAGTAGGTATATAAGTTCCTAACTATTTACATATTTACGGTTTTCAGATTTTCTCGTTAATATGTGTTGAAAGACATTGAATTATGATTCTAGGTCAACGGGACCCTGTAGGTTTTCATTCCATTGTGAAATCACAGAATATGCATCGTAAACCATCATATCTTTTGATCGCGTTGATTTATGATTGATTTTACACAGCTGAAAAGAAACCGTAGACCCGAGTATTTGAAATAAATTTCAGTTTGATATACTTATCTACGCGCTTCCAGAAAATGGTCTAGATAGATAGACAAACGGATAACGAAGTGATCCTATAAGGGGTCCCCAGTGGCGGCGAAAGGCGTCGGCGACGTCGGCCACCGACGACGGCCTCGCGCTTGAGGGGGCCTCGCAAAAAAGATTTACAAGTTTCGTCAAGTTTCAAAATTATTTCGTCAAAATCAATAGCTAATGGGTGTCCTAAAAAGGACGCAAGATTTGAAATTGACGAAAAAGACTTTTTTTTTCGTTATAATATATTTGTAATATATTAAATCTAAAATACATAAAATAGGGTTATTTGTGGAATAATACGTCAGGCAAATGTCCTCCTAGGCTTTGCTGGCACATACGCACTCTTTGTCAAAATTTTCTATGACTATTTTGCATAGATGCGGCTGAATTTCTCCAATGCACCGTCGAATTTCCTCTTTTAAAGCATGAGTGGTTGTGGGCTTATTGGCATACACTTTAGACTTTAAATAACCCCATAAAAAGAAGTCTAAAGGAGTTAAATCGCAAGATCTAGGGGGCCAATTCTGATCACCGAATAGAGAGATCACACGACTAGAAAATGTTTCATGCAGTAATTTCATCGTTTCTCTGGCTGTGCGGCAAGTGGCCCCGTCTTGTTGAAACCACATTGCTTCCACATCGATATCCTCTAATTCGGCTAAAAAAACCCTGTTATCATGTCGCAATATTAAGCTCCATTAACAGTAACTGCTTGACCGGCCTCATTTTGAAAAAAATATGGTCCAATAATGCCTCCAGCCCAAAATCCGCACCACACAGTGACCCGTTGTGGATGCATTTGTTTTTGAACAATCACATGTGGATTCTCTGAGCCCTAAATGCGGCAATTCTGACGATTAACAAAGCCATCGAGATGAAAATGTGCTTCGTCGCTAAAGATGATTTTGTTTCAAAAATCTGCATCCCTGTTTTGACGCTCGATAATCCATTTAACGAACTCTCTTCGCTGTCCATGATCATGAGGCTTCAGTTCTGTTATTTGAACTTTGTAAGCATGGAGATGCAGATCTTTAGTGAGTATACGCTGGAGAGAGCTTCTTGAAATTTGCAATTCTTGTTCACGATGCCTAATGGATGTTCCTGGATGTTGACGGACATTCTGACGCACTGATTCGATATTGGTGTCAATTCTGTTGGCATTAATTAGAATAGACTAAAATAAATTTAGTTTTAGTGCTGTCAAATCGTGTTTTTGTTCAAAAATTTTAACTGTAAACACAATTATTGACAGCACTTAAACTAAAATTAGTTTAGTTTAATCGAAATAGTGCGAACAGAATTGCCACCAGTACCATTTGAACGGCTTGTTTTTGGACGACCAGTTGAATGAACATCACGAATTGATCCACTCTCCCTGAATTTTGCATATTTTGCACGGAATTTTCGAACCGTACACGCCAAACTTTCATTACTTTTGAAATATTGTTCAATAATAGAAACGCGTTGATCTTTCTTATAGCCCGCCATTTTTACAAACCCTAAACTTTCAGCTGTCAAATAGTTTTTTTTAGGGTCGCCAGCACTAAAATAAAAAAATGGCGGCAAATTGAAATCTTTTACAAGTAAGTAGTAAATACTCGTGATATTAACCAAGAAATAGGTAGCTAAGGTAAGTACTAACCTGTGGTACTAACATATAGATAATCTATATCTCCATAGAAACTGAAAGAGAAAAGTGAATAGGTAGGTACCTAGTTTTAAAGCTGCGCTAGTGTTTTTTATCGAGAACATAGAATTTTTTTGCCTTTCGATCAGTGCCTTCGAGTATGTTTTGTATGCGTCAAAATTCGTAACAATTAAATATTTAAAAGCGCCGAAGGGCCGAGGGCGAAGTAAAATAGGCCTCGCGAACTTGATGTCGCCGACGTCTTCATGTGGTCTAGCGCCGCCACTGGGGGTCCCCTTATGTCCTTTGAGTGTGGTTTTATGAAACTACGATGTAAGTGAACTTTTTTGGGATCTATCTAGAAATTTATTCGATTTATGGTATAAAAATCGCGTTTTTTAACTTAAATCTTTTTTATTCTGAAAAGAAAATTATAGATAAGAAAAACTAATTACTTTATAAAAAACTAATAAGGAATTTTAATTTTTAAATGATAAAACAAACAAAAGAGTAATAAAAAACAGATTTATGAAAAAACAGCTCTCTAAACCAGGATCGAACCACTGCCACACTCATTTAAAGTCAAAGATCTAAAGTTTTTCTTTTATTGCAGAAAGTTGGCAAACAAGCAAACTGCCCACCTGATGGTAAGTGGTAACAGTCACCTATAAATACATGCGGCTCTTGTGAGATTCGCAGTAATGCAACCCCCACAAGAACTACAGTGTACGTTGCCAACTTGTGACACAAGATGTAAAGTCATAGTACCCAGTAATTTCACTGCCATATCTTGCCCTACAAACCGGAGCACAGCAATGCAAGCACTGCTGCTTTGCGGCAGAAATAGGTAAGACGGAGGTACCTAAGCAGACGACCCTAGTACAGAGTCTCCCTCCAATATAGACCAATCCTGACTAATATGAAGTACAGAAGTAGTGAAATTAAAGATCTCATGTTTTTTTGTAATGCGACATGCGATAGATGGACGATAAAATTTGAGGCGATGTAAAAAAATTTCACTTTAAAATTAAATAGAAATTATTTCCGTCTAACTAAAGCCATCTTCGCGTTTGGAATCTACTTCCGCTTACCATCAGGTGGAATGTAATCATTTACTAGGCGCACTGTAAAAAAAATTGTCAAGTGCCCAATCGTTTACACAAAAAGGATAGTTCGTTAAAATAAAAGTGTGCATTGGTTAAAAATCGCTGTACGTAAAAATCGTATCCAAATATATCCAAAAAGCCCAATCTCAAAAGAGTGCTGCACCCCGCGGCGTTGGGCTGGTGGGTAACTTTTTGTACGCGCATTTGTCATGTTAACACTAAACTCGTGAAGGGACTTATTAATGACCAGCGGATCACGTCAACCCGTACCGGCCCCTGTATTGTGCGACTCAAAATCTGTCACGATTTCGACGCTCAAAGTACATCCACGATTCGTTAATACGAAGGCAGTATTTACAGACTCTTGTTTTGACGCCGCGATGGCTGTCAAACAGAAAGCGATCGACGTGTATGTGAGTTACACAATAAGTACCCGGCCTCATTGTAGCCATTGAGCGCCAGTGTGGTCACTTTCCAAACGGACCTTTGGAGTGCTCATTTAAACAAATATGACAGCTGAATGCGCAGCGGCACTTTTGTGCGTTTTTATAAGATAAAAACGCGATTGTTGTGGAGTTTATCAATGGGATTGTACCGACTTTAGAACTTAAGAATGTTTTGATGTTACAAGCGCAAAGGAAATTACTCTGTCAAGAAGTTATGTGAATAAAAAAGCCCTTATGTATTCTTAATATCAATTCCGTTAATTTACTCAAAACTAAGTTACACGTAGATTTTCAGCAATTCATTTCAAGGTTCGAGTTTTTTATATTTAAAATTCATTAACGGCATATTTTCGTTACTTTTATTAAATGACGGAATTTTTTTAAATAAAAAACGAATATTCTAAACGGAGACATAAAAATATAAAACCTATTGAACACAATAATTATGTGAAGAACATATTACCAGGGCTGTATTTAATTATGACACGGTTATGTTTTTTGTGCTATAAACTGCTTTAGGAGGCTTTCATGAAGCAATTACCAGCAGGGGTTCATTCGGACCGAAAGGTGTAATGTTGTAAACCCATAAACTCCCGACAGCGGCACAGGTGTGCGCAAACGATCAGCATTCATTTTAACGTCCATTGCTTGTGTGGTTCCGATTTAAACATAATTAAGCCAAAGAGATCAACCAATGGATAAGCAATTAATATTCCATTGTTTGTGATTTTTTTAATCACACAGGAGTTTGTGGCAAAGTTTACAAATTTATAACCTTATTCTCAGAAAATAATGCTGCGCTCGGTCATTGATATTTGTTGTAAATGGGCCAGTAAAGCTTTTTTCGCCCTTACACCATCATGAATGGAGATCTAAAGGGATAATAGCGTTATTGGTCAAACGACAAATGAGGAACCTAATGATTCGATCTGTAAATTATTATATTTTTATTTAGGAATAACTTTCATCATTGACGATGACATTGAAAGCATCAACGTCAGCAATGTTTCATACATTTCAATGGTTGACTAGCAAATAATGTTTAATTAAGGCCGCCCTTTGAATACCACTTTTATTGTCGTATGGTATGATAGAGGTTAAATATATTATATAAATGAATCGCTTACTGCCAGTTTACCATTACGCTGACCAGAGAAATTACACAAGAACATATTCCTTGATAGATTTTTTTAAGTAGGTGGTACTTAAGTAGTTAAAAAAATTCAGTTTCACTGGGTATTTTTTGAAAAATAAGAAACAATCGCAAACTTTTCTATGCGGCACTGGTGAGCTGGGAGACGGTCTTCAGCCGGCTGCAGTTCGGACTAGTGAGCGGTACAAGATTTGAAGCAGGTCAGGGACAAAGAGCACTGGGTGTGAGGACCTCGCAACTTTTCGGATTGATCCAGTTTATTTTATAAACTAATGTTGATATTTTAATGTTGTTAAACTTGATAGAGATCGTAAAGCACTGTCAGCATCAGTAATCAGTTTTCTGATATCTTATATAGTTACAAAGTAATCGAGTGAGATCACTTACTGTTTTCACACTGTATAAAAATACAATTTCAAGAGCACCATACACCAACTAACATAGACATCTTTTTTTTTATTTATGCTAAATAAAGGCTCAGGTAGACTTGGCAAAAGTTTTACGGAGCCTCAAAATAGTAAGATAAACATGACACTGATTGAAAAACATGTGTACCTATACTTATTTCATACAATCGTCTGCTTGCGACATTAACATAGTTTTCTTTTAGGCTCTCAGTCACGGCACGCCGACATAGCAATTTTATTGACGATTTACTGTATTACTTATATGGATAATTTTCGATTCAAGCGAGGCAACTGCAAATAATTGCGTCGCCGATGCCGCTGTCCGTCCGTACTATAATTTAAAGCTATTATTCGATTCGAGCCATAACGAATATAATTTAAAAACAGATTGATTGCGACGTGCTAATATTTGATTTAATATCGATTGGGACTGGAGACATAAAAGTATAATGGAATGAAAATTGTTTGTGAAATAAATGGTACATCAAACATGTTTGTGAGATAATTTTAAGTAGCAACGGCTTATAATATATATGTATTGTTGTAGAAAAAAAGATCGTAATTAATTTGTATAAATTTAGGGAACTATAGGTTTATTTTAGCATAAAGGTTTTCTCTTGTCATTTTATATTATGTGAAACTGTTTGTTTCTCAATAAAAGAAAAAAAATTGTAAATGAGCTAAAGTGTAGACGCCTTTTAACGTTAGAAAGAAACTAATGCTCAGTCAGTTTCCTCCGACTGACGCGCGGTGCACACAATAGTAAAACAAAAACAGTGACCTGAGCTAAACGCTGTCTGCACAAAAACCTGTTTAACACGACGAGATTGATAATAAAAATAAGAGCTTTATACAGCTAATTCACCGTGAAAATGAAGAGCACAAGAGAATCACAACAACAGATCTATCCGTTCGGGGGCGGGGCGCCGCGTATTAATGTAGAATGATAAGCATCGCCGTTTGAGCGTGCCGCCCGCGCCATTGTGCGCGCGAGAAAAGTAATTCTTAATAGACAATGAGCGCGTTTGGCGCTTTTATTTATGTAACACAATGCTTCGGTTCGCGAGACCAACATAAAGGTTATGGTTGCTTAAGTTATGAGCTTTATTTGGAGTTTGATTGAACGTTTTAAGCTTAGACCATACACTCGAAACTGAGTCTTCCGCGCTAAGCTAATTATTGCCGGAAAGCAGTGGTGCCTGCATTGATGTGTTTCGGCTTAAAGGGTAAGACAGCTTAAAAAGAATTCTTGTATAAAAAATACATTTTTTTCAATCCTCATTAGTAGTAGAAACTAATGAAGATTAAAAAAGTAACGAAATCCCGTGTAACGACGGCCATTTTGCAATTGATATTATAAATGTGCAGAGGCGATCAGGGGCTCTATTTTTAAATCATTCGTCAGGCATTGAATGCTCGTCGAGCGTCGTCTCCCATTCGATTTCTACTGATTTTTATTTTCTTTTCGACGAAAATTCAAATACATATTTCTGTGTCGTAATGATAAATTCATTTCGTTTCGTTTGCGATGGAAGTCAATAGACTTGTCTATTGACTTCCATCGCAAACAAAGCGAAAATCGATAGGAATCGAGCACAGACGTCGCTCGACAAGCGTTTTATGCCAGACGAATGATTCAAAAATGGAACCCGGAAGACGCATTTTTGAAACAATAGAATTCAGATTCGCATTCGAAATCATAACATTCGATTACGAATTTGCAAATTCCCTATTTTTGAATACCTATTCATTCCGTGAATTCTGCAACGAGTGGTCCTACCCACACCCAACGAGTATTCCGACAATAAAAGGTAAGATGGCCAATTTTCTTTGATTATGTAAGTATCTACTAGTAAGTTAAGTTTTAAGAACAAATTACGCAAGCTATATCAAGCAAATTATCTTGTTACCTAACTGCGGATAATCTTCTAAACGTAGGTTAATTTAGTAGGAAAATATGTATTAGTTTATTTAACTTAAAATATGTATGTATTAGTATTTTATGTATATTAGTTGTTTATTACAAGATTACTTTAAATATCATTGATATTTATATATATATTTTAATGTTGCTTATAATTAATGTAAAACCGGTTTTATTTTAATGTTGTACATCTACTTCTTTTTCTCTGCATCACCTAAAGGTTGACTGGTAGATAATGCCTTCGGCATTAAGTCCGCCTCTGTACACACATGTACTGAAAGTATTAAATAAATAAAATAAATATCTGGGGGCACGGCAGTGCCGCCGCCAAGTCAAGCGCGAAGCAAACACTGCCGTACCATCCTTTACTGGAAACATTTCAGCGCATTTTCAGGCCCCTGTTTGAGAACCTCTGGATAAGACCAGAACGCAGAAATTTTCGTCATCCAGTAAGCTATAATCACATACTTAAAATCCAAAATTTCAAGTCTGTAGGTCATTTAGTTCCGAAGTTGAGCGAAAGCAAAGTTTCCCATTTATGACACTCACTCACTCATGATCATCAAAATAGAACTAGTACTTCCCATAAACTCAGAGAGCTGAAATTTGATACAGAGTTAGGTTAGGAGTTAGGTTAAACAAGGATAATCGAAGATCTGGAGTACCCGGTGACCCTGATTAGAAAACACAAGAGCCCAACCAAACTATTAGAGATATCGACATACCGCCTTTACAAAAAATATTCAACTTGGTGGGCCACTTCCAATAAAGAAAAGAAAAAAGAAAAGAAAGATTTGTAATAATAAAAAAACTACCCCTAAAAAGAAAAAAACTGTGTCAAATAAGAAAATCTAATAAAATAAATCAATAAGCTCACGTTTCTACAAAAAGAAGTGAAATCCCACCAAAAACATTCTGTCAAAAACTAGCCAAGTCTCGATGGAGCTGCTTGTTTATCTCTAAAAAGTAATGAAATCTAGACAAAGTCGTGCCAAGTCTAAGGTTCCTTACTGCGATTTCTCTATTATTATAGTTAATGTTGTGTGACTTGGTCGTTGAACTTTCTTTATACGTTAGTGGGTACAAGTCAACGGCCAAGTCACACAACATTAACTATAATAATAAAGAAATCGCAGTAAGGAACCTTAGACTTGGCACGACTTTGTCTAGATTTCATTACTTTTAGAGATAAACAAGCAGCTCCATCGAGACTTGGCTAGTTTTTTACAGAATGTTTTTGGTGGGATACAAGTTTACTTATTAAGCAGGAGTAAACGTGTGCATGTTCCGACAAGCAAAAAAAAATTTTTGCTATAAGGAAACAATCTTGAAATCGCGAAAAAATATCAGCTGTTCCATACAAATGTTCAAAATTCACTAAACCAAAGCGTATTGAACAGCTGTTTTTTTTTCGCGATTTTAAGTACGATCCCATAGTAAAAGTCGTTCTGTTTGTTTGTCTGAACAAGCACACAAAATTTGGCTCCTGCTTCGAAAATAATCCTGTATAATCAAAGCCAGCTTCTCAGTTATTTCCATTCAGTTAAATGACTGGTTATTTTTATCTCGTAGTGAACTCTAATGCCTCGCTAATAAAGTTCATCAATAGCAAAATTAATTGTAGGCGGTAAACTGGGTGGAAATAGGAGTTCATAATACGGGGGCAGGTGAAACTCGCTTCTATCTTAGGCCTTACTTATCATCAGATGCGATAAGATGAGCTTCCCTTGTAAGTGTACTTGACTCCAATATTTCGCAAACCAATCCTGTAGCATTCTGAACTACTCATGAAACTAACAACTTAGAGCTAGTTATCGTTAGAACACACAAGGCTAGTTATCCAAGCTAGGATAGCAAAGCAAGAAAACAAGACTTTAGTATACGAAGCAATCTTCCTTTTTAATAACTTACTAGCCTAGAAAAAGCTGTTGCCAACAGCTTGCTGCTGTAAAATTCATGTTTATTTTATTTTAGAAGTAACGGCAATATTTTAAAACATAGTCAAGGTTTAAATGAATATTATCTAACTTCATTGAAAAAACATTATCTAACTTGAACACGAAGATTTACCATCGCAATTACTTGCATAGCCTCAAAACCTAATTGAGGTCTACGGAGCGAGATATGATTAATCTCACCAAATGTAAACTTACATTACGAAATATTTTAAACACATTATCGCTAAACTGTGGTATAAAGATTTTTAATACCACCAAAGGTTGTTAATACCGATTGTTTATATCCATCCTGTGTTATTACAAAGGGTAACAATTGTAACAAATACTGCAAAATATTGGCTCTATATTTTTTGTCGGTTTTTCAATCAATCAAAATAAAAATTATAGGTATGTTTGCTTTATTCTTAACCTATTTCTCATAAATCTGTAAAGATTTCTAAATTGCATGTTGATACGTAGTTGTAAACTATAAATAAAGACTACTTTGGCTTAACAAAGTTTGAAAAGAGATCAATAGGTTGAATATTTCGTCAGGGCTTGTAAGAGCTCGGTGAGAGGTCTAGGTGTCAATACGGTATGTTGCAGACGCGACGGGTTTAAATCCCGCCCGAGACGAATTTTTTCTTTATTGTTATTTCAATTTATTTAACATATCAAAGAAAATGCAAAGTTGTATATAAAATAAAAAATTGTACAAGCAAATCCACATTTAAGGCGCCAACTACACTGAAGCAACTCAACCTATCATAAAGTAGAGCTCGCAGCGATCAAATAAGCTTAATCAAGAGTCGTAATCAAATAGAAGAGCTGGTTGCTGAGCTCGATAAATTAGCGCGGGGCTGCCGCGCTAATCGTACCACAACACAAATATTTAATAACAATCCCAGATCCTCTCAAATCACCACTTAACTGAACAGCAGAGGGATAGGAGTAGCGGCCGTGCGAGTGAATGAACCGATCGTCCGAATTCTTTTTGAGTTATAATGAGTTTTGTGAGATTTTTAATAGGTCGCTGTAACTCGAAAAAGAAACATATAACATGGGTTATTTACGGGTCAGAATAAAGGAAACAACCGGAGGAAGTTAAATATGAATCTGAAAATGGGAAAACCTAGTAGAGTTTTTGACCCTAGGTGGCATTACCCTAGGTGGAAAACGGGAATACCTAGAGCTGATACCTTTCCATCTACTGAAAACCCGTGGTATATAGGTGGCCAGCGTCCGAGATCTCGCTGGAACGGACAGGCAGACGGACGGGAGCACATAAGGATTTCCAAATAAAGTGTGGGTCACGCTAGAAAGCAAAATCAGAGCATATCGCAAAAGGTAGAGGTACTTAATAGTAAATATTATCTTTGGTAAAGCTTAGATTCTATAAGTTAAGTCATAGTCCTTGCTTACTAGAGCAGAATAGACATGCGCAAATCATGTCCTGTAATGGATTGAACCTGGAACGGTTACTTAACATTTCGGAACTTGGTCCGTTATCATGTTCGCGGAACTATGTAGTTCCTTTAGCTATCATGGGCATAGACAGGTTTAGTTCCATATCTATTCATACAGTTTCAGTTCCTTGATCCATTATACATTACGTTACGGTCCGTGTTATACTCGTAATCTTTACCATATGCTATTACCGTGTATTTACATAGTATAATGAATTCGCTTCCGCTGTATGTTCGCTATGTTCGTTTAGATCAGGGTTTCTTAAACTTTTTGCAGTCACGGACCCCATTCACAGTTTAAACAATTCCACGGACCCTGTTTAACAATATTTTTGGAAATGAAGAACATCTTATTTATATTGATTAAAAAATACTTTTATTGATCCTTGCATTACACTTACTACTAAGTTAATGAGAAGGGTGTAGCTGTTTGGCCTCAATGAGAACGTTAAATTGTGGGATTGACTTCGACAAGGCAAGACGCATGTTTACGTCGAGTTTACTACACAATGTTTACAGACTGATCTACTGCGGACCAGTGATACACATGCTACGGACCCCACTTTAAGAAACCCTGGTTTAGAACCCGAATATTAGAGTTGCCTAGGGACGCAGACGAAGTCGCGGGAGCAGGTAATACATAAAGACATATTTGTGGAATAAAAAAATATGAAGGCGTTGGTGGCTCTACTCCACCTCCTGTCCGAATTATCGCTGCACGATTGTTAAACATTATTACGTCGGGTGTTGTTTAATAGAAACAAAAATATCTGGCGGCTCGCCTCGTGTTTGATCTCGAGGTGTTCGCCCGTCGAGCGCGATTAGCCCTCTCTCAACGTATAATCAAATGTGCCTCGGGCTGCATCTACTGCGGGACTTGCGACTAACTCGCGTTTTTGTATCCAAGACACGCGTTTCATTGCGTGTATAGCATAAGCAATGTTCACCTAGAGATGAACGATAGCGGCAATGGATGAGGGGATGGTGAAGGATGGATGATTGTCGTCGATCGGCGAGTAGAGCGGTCGTGTTCGGAGCGGCGGCGGCCGGTGTCCGAAGCCTCTCATTTGGCAGCTATTTGTCGGTCATTTCGGTGCACCGATCATAAATGGAGCCCGCGTCGACTCACGTTACCGTCTCTGTGGAAACGTGAAAAATCACACTTCGACGCGTTAAATTAACAATAATGTTGCGTACTTAGCTAGATTTATGTTAAGATTGGAACGCTGTTTTTATTCGTGATCTTTTCAGGTAGGTACCTAAGGGTTACCTCTCCAATTACCCTAAGCAGTTGGAGGGGTTAACTCAGTTGGATCGACATCTGACTGGCCTTACCTGGGGGTGTATTATGACGTCTTAATTCTAGGCAGTCATCTAAATTGCTGTAATGCCATTTCTTTATCTTTGTATAATGAGTAAAAGAAAGGCACTAATAGCAAATCAGAAAACTGGCTGGAATTAAGATGTCATAATACACCCCCAGGTCGCTAATCTGGGGGTCACAAACGAGTTAACCTGGTGACCCTTCCCTAGGCGAAGTCCCAACTTATTTATATAATTAGGTGTACCAGAATCTGAGCCTTTATGTCAGTAGTACCATTGACTAGTACCATTGATGTTACAACTGATACAACTTTGTATCCTTAGTACCATTAATGGTACTAATGACACTAGTTTAGGATCAGTAGTACCATCATTAATGTTGGCGTATCCACACATGAATATTGTTGTATCGATAGTACCATCAATGGTACTAGTGACACTATAGTACAATGTACAACTAAACAAACTCGAAGCAGGTATAGAACAAGGAAAGTAGGTACTATAAATAAACTAAAATAAAAAATATTGTCTTAAGCAACTAACAAAAAACTAAAGTAAAAAACATTTTTATGTCACATTTTTTTCTGATACTTATTATATTATCAGAAAAAAATGTGTCATAAGTTTATTTTCCTCTTTTAGAGCTTATAAGCTTGTTTTTGCTAGTAGCTTGTCGCGAGATTTATCTACAATAATACAATAACATTTAACTTGATCTTGATATTGAAATTCAAAAACATACCTATTGTTTTTATAAATCTTGCGACAAACTTTTATATTATCATAAAAAATGTGTCATAAATTTATTTTCCTGTTTTAAGAGTAAATAAGCTTGTTTTTAAAGATGTTTATACTTTATTTTATAGTTTTCCATTTACGGCGGTCATCTTGGTTTTAAAACTGTAGTTTATAAGTCAAGCCCTTGATACCCACATTGGAGGGATTGTACAAAAATAATATGCAATCTGCCATTTTGGTTACGATACTAAAGTACTTACATAATTGCATTAACATAGAGAGCAACAATGGCGTAACATAATACAAAATAATCGATAATATTTTTTTCAAATCAAATCATTATTTTTCGTTAATGGTACTAAGCAAAGACATTATAATGTCTTTGGTACTAAGGATACAAATTTGTATCCCTAATACCATCAAATTTGGTTACAATTACGGGGAATATCCTTAATTTTCTTTAATGGTACTAAATATACAAAGTTGTATCGTTGTATCACTTGTACCATCAATGTTACTAGTCAATGGTACTTTTTTTTTTCAGGGGGAAATGCGTGATCGCACCGTACCCGCCGTTGGCTAGACGGCGGGTGTGTGTGGGGCTGGCCCGGCATAGTGTCAGGCCGACCCACTAAAAGGCAAGCCCGACCAGGTCGGTCGGGCTATCGCCAAGGGGGGATTGCCCGAGAACACCAGGGCAATCCCCAGACGGAGGGCCTTACGGCGCCGTGCACGGGGCTAACCGTGCACGCAGGCCTCCACGGCAGGGTCACTAGACGGGCAGTCAGTCAGGGTTTCTTCCGCCATGGGCGGGTGCGGGCTTCGGGCATTTGTCGCCCATTGCCCGGGCATCTTCTCGGCGAGCGGCAGCTCGCCGGTGTTGTGCACGTCACGTAGTGACGGGCCCCTCTTCGCCACCCCCCTGTGCTACCACTCCGGGATCGAGGCACGGCCCTCCGCGGTCGAGCACACCGAGTTAGAGGGGCTTGTCCCAAGCCCAGCGAGCGCCGGCGAGCAGGCCGCGGCTTACTCTGCGCCCGGAGGAGCGGTGGGGGGAGGAGGGGGCCATTGGTCTTGTGGGATGGTGGTGTCATGTCCGGTGGTGGCGTCGCTTAGGCGAGTCACGCGCGCGAGCGGTGGGGTCCCGCGGCAGACTACAAGCCGTAAGCGACACGAGGTCTGGTCAGGTGGTGGCGTCGTCAGCGAAGTCGCTGACGAAGCGGAGTCTTGGCCGGGGTGGGTCGCCTCGTCGTGGGGATGCAGCTGGTGATGGTGGTGGTGACGATGGTAGGTCGTGGTCTCTCTCCGCCCTGGGCGACAACAAGTCGCGGGGCAGCGCTCGTCCGGAAGAGTCTGGAGGCCTGGGAACATAGGGAGCAATGTTGTGGAGGTGGAGGTGGGGCCCGTTGTCGGTGCTGTCGAACATTCGACGCGCCAGACGGGCGACGAACTCCTCCACCGTCGGCATCCGAACGTCCCGGGCAATGACGTCATTCCTGACGTAGCGCCCCGCGTTCGTCACGACACGGAGAGAGACGTTCTGGACCACCTGCAGTCTGGAACGCTGGGTCGGGGAGCACAACGCATACCATGCTGGGGCGGCGTAGGTGAGCCGCGTACGAACGTAGCTCTTGTAGACCATCAGTTTCGTACGCAGTGGTAGTCGGGATGCCAGCACCGGGCGCAGGATGCCACGGGCCATCTTGGCCTGGTTGACGACGTGGTCAACCTGGGGCACCATGCGCAGTTGGCGGTCGATGCGGCATCCGAGGTACGCAACTGTGGTCTGCCAAGCTACGTCCTGTCCGCGGAGTGTCAGCGGCGGTGGCATGCGGCGCTGCGACCCGACCAGGATGGCGGCCGTCTTACCCACGTTGACGGCCATCCTCCAGTTGTCCAGCCATGTTGGCAGGCGGTCCAGCAGTTGCTGCATCCGGGCGGAGGCGAATCTCACCTTCCGCGACGAGGCGAAGAAGGCGCTGTCGTCGGCGAATAGGGCCAACACCACGTCCCGCTGCCCCTCCTGGAGCTGGTCTTGGAGGGTGGGGATGTCGTCGGTGTAGGCGGCGTCCAGGCACGGCGAGAGGCAGCTGCCCTGGGGCACTCCTGCGAGGATGGGGCGTGGCTGGGAGGTGGCGTCCTCAACCGAGACCACGAAGCTCCGACCCTGGAGAAACGACGCCAGCAGTCTCACGTGGGCGGGCGGCATGCTGGTGGCGGCCAGCTTGTAGAGGAGACCGGGATGCCACACACGGTCGAAGGCCTTCTCGATGTCCAAGAAGACCCCTACGGTGTGGTTGTCCCGGTTCATGGCGGCCGCGAGGTGGTGGAGCACGCGCGCCAGCTGGAGCGTGGTGGAGTGGCCGCTGCGGAATCCGAATTGCTCATCCCGGAGTGGGACGAACGGGCGGATCCTCCGCAGCAGCAGTCGCTCAAACAGCTTGGCCACGTGAGACAGCAGCGTAATGGGTCGGTAGCTGGACGGGAGGCGCCTGTCCTTACCCGGCTTGGGGAGGACGATGATACGCCCCATCTTCCAGGCCACGGGAAAGTGGCCGGTGCGCAGGATGCCGTTGAAGAGCCTGGCGAGGGTCGCCAGGCCCCTGCGGGGCAGCTGCCTGAGGGCCGCGGAGGAAACGTTGTCGGGCCCGGGCGCTTTCCGCCTGTTGAGGCGGAGCACCGCCTTGCGCAGCTCTGCGGGGGAGATGTAATCGTCACCCCGCAGCTGCGGCGCTGGGGCCGACAGAAATTCCTCGACGCGGCTCAGCACGTGCCTGTGGTGCTCGACGACAGCGCAGTGGGTGGACGCTGGGTGTGGGGTGAATACCTCCTGCAGGTGATCAGCCAGAATATTGGCCCGGTCAGCGGCGGCGTAGCATCGCCTGCCCGCGCTGTCCAGCAGCGGGCAGACAGGGGCGGTGGACTTCGTCAGTTGTCTGTTGAGCCGGAAGAGGTCAGCGGTGCTATCGGCCACCTGGTCCAGGTGACTCTCCCAGGTGGCACCGCGCCATACCTTCACGGCCTCAGACAGCTGGGTGGTGAGGCGATTGAGCTCCGTCTTGACCCGCGGGCACCGGGTGCGGGCCCACAGCTGGCGCAGCTCGCGCTTCCTGCGCATCCGCGCGCGCAGGTGGGCAGGCAGTTCCTCCCTGCTTGACTTTGCAGGGGGACGGGTGGAGTCTGCCTCCTCGGCAGCGCGGATGCGGGTGCAGATGTCGTCGGCGGCCACGTCCACATCCTCCGGGGAGGAGAGGGGGCCGCCGAGCGCGAGATCGCTGAGCGCCGAGCTGAAGGCGCCCCAGTTGGTGCGGGGGCGCGGAGCTCTCGCCTGGACGAAGTCGGCCGCCATGCTGGTGGTGATGAGGATGGGGAGGTGCTGCGTGTCCATGTCGTACAGCACCTCCACGGAGACCGGGCAGGGGATGTTCCTCGTCAGGACGATGTCCAGGACGTCTGGCTGATACCTGGCGGTGGTAGGAATGTGGGTGGGGGCGTCAGGTCCCACCACTTCGGCGTCAAGTCCGGTGGCGGCATCCAGGAGCATCCTCCCGGCGGGCGTGATGCAACGCGACCCCCATTGGGGGTGCTTCGCATTAAGGTCGCCCGCCACGAGAGTCGGCGTGTCGTCGCCGAAGAGCCCCTGGATGTCGGAGAGTTCTACTCTGGATGCGGGGGGGCGGTATGCTGCGTAGATACGTAGCTCCCGCCCGGCTGCACTCACCCTCACTCCGATGGTGCGGGTGGAGATGAACGGGAGGAGGTCGAGTTGGTCGTGTACCACGTCGCGACGAACTAGGGCCGCCACGCCTCTCCAGGCGCGGCCCTGCGGTGTTGATTCGTCGCGGCGGTAGACGTGGTAGTTGGGCAGCCGGAAGGTGTTGTGCGGGAGCAGAAAGGTCTCACCCAGGAGGATCACGTGCAGATCCTGCGACTGGGCGAGCAGGCGCAGCTCCTGCGCCTTTTTCCCTACCCCCCCGGGATTCCAGTATAGAACTCTCAGTTCTTGAGGTCCTGCAGTAGGGCCACCAGCACGTCGATGGCCCGGTTGATGGCCGCCCTGTGGTCGCCTAGCTCCGCGGCCATCGTTAGCTGGCTGATCGCGGTTGCCACCGCGACCAGCACAGATGTGGTCGAGGCTTGCGGGAGCGGGCGGGTCTGTGGAGCCAGTTGTGGTGGTGGCTGGTAGGCCTGGCGTGGTTGCCGCGGCTGGGCCAGCGGCAAGCGTGGTGGCTGGGATTGGGGCTCTTGGGGTGGGCCCTGGTATGGCTGGGGCCCTGACGGGAGTCTGCGGACGGCCGACGTCGCCTCCTGTTGGGAGGCTGGGTGTCGGCGGGGCGGCTGGTGAGGGCGGGGCGGCGGCACGGTGGTGGAGGCCGCCGCAGGTTGGTCGGAGGCGGCGGCTCTACGGCCGCGCCTACCACGACCACGGCCTCTGCGACGCTTCACCGCCTCGCCTCTGGTGGTCGGCGGGTTGGCGGGGGGAGCCAGGGTCGGCCCAGCGTGGGCCTCTGGTTCGCCCACCATGGAAGGCGCCGGTTGGCGTGGAGGTGCCTGCTGGCACGGGGGCGCCGGCTGGCGCGAGGGCGCCTCTTGGGGCGGGGGCGCCGGTTGGCGCGGGGGCGCCTCCTGACGCGGGGGCGCCTGCTGGCGCGGGGGCGCTGACTGGCGCTGGGGCGCCTGTGGACGGGACGGCACGGGGGGGTGGCGCCCTCATGCCCCTCTGTCTGGCCTCCCGCCGGAAGGCTGGGCATCGGCGGTCGTTGGCCGGGTGCGGCTTCGCGCAGTTGGCGCACGTAGGCGGCTGGTCACGTGGGCGCGGGCAGTCGGCGGCGATATGGTCGCCAGCGCAACGCACGCATTTGGTGGGCCGGTGGCAGTTAGCCGAGGCGTGCCCAAACGCCTGGCATCGGTGGCACTGCGGGAGGCCCCCGCGGCCGCGCCATCCCTCAATGGTGACGCCCGGCATCATCAGGAGCTCGGTCACCGCGTAGAGGCGGGAGAGCTCCTGGGCGTCAAGGTGCTCCAGCTGCATATAAAAGAGGCAGCCGGAGCGGCCGCGTTGAGGTGGTATGTGGCGAACGTGAGTGGCCACAAACCCACGTTCGCGAAGCGCCGCCTGGATTGCTTCCGGCGGGGTATCAGAGGGCAGCCCTCGTAGCGCTGCCTTAGAGGGCAGCTCGCTGGCCGGCGTGTACGCGTACCACGTGATCGTGGGGTCGCGTTCGGACGCCTCGGCCAGGTACCGCTGTACGATGCGGTACTCTTCTGGGGTGGTGGGGATGAATCGCACCCCGGTGCGGTATGGGCGGGCGTTGGGCGGCTTACCGAGCTTGCCCGCCAGCGCATTGAAGTGCCGGGTCCACTCCGGCAAGCGCTCGACCACTATGGGTGGGTAACCGCGAGCCCTAGCGGCGGCTGTGGGCGCTGGCTGGTCGGCTACAGGGGAAGCTGGTTGGGCCGTCGACGCGACGGCAGGTGGTGGCGTGGGGGCTCGAGAGCCGGGGGGGGAGGGTGCGGCGGCGAGGGCGGAGTAGGTCGCCGGCCTCGGCTGTGACGGTACGGCATCAGGATCACTGGACGTCGTCGGCGCGAAAGTCGCGTACGACGTCGATGGCGTGGGTGAAAGGGGTGGCAGGTCGGACATTGCCTCTCCTGCGGCGGTACTTACGCCTGTTGAGGCTTCGTCACTAGGCGAGTCGGTTGTCGATTGTATATAACAACTCGACTCGGGCGAGCTGGTTGACTGCTGGTGATGGGGGGGCGAGGGCCCGGTGCGGGGGCGTTTGTCATCCCCGCCGTCCTCGCTGCTAGTGGGGCTCCTGGGCCGGGGCTCCCGGGTTCTGCCGCAGCTCATACCGGTGGGCGGCGTTTCGACTAGAAACGCCCCATCGGTAGTGGGCGGCGCGGCTTGGGCCGGAACAGCCGGCTGCGCAGCGGCCGCAACAGCCCTGTGCCCAGCGGGCCGCAGTGACGGCTCGGGGCGGCGAGTGGCAATCGCGGCGGCGGTGGTGGTGGTAGTGGTGGTGGTGGCGGCGGCCGCGGCGGCCGTGGCGACGGCGGCGACGGTCGAAGACCTCTTGGTGCGTGGGTCACGCGGGGGAAGGGGTTTATCCCCTGGCATAATGACGGCACAGAGTTACACGGGACAGCACTTGGTAAACAGTAATACGCACAGAAAACTGAGGGCGATCACCCCTCCCTATTTAACAAAATAGGGAGCGGGTATACGCAACACACTCACAACACAAACAAAAAAGCGTCAATATCGCGGGTAGGTATAAGCGTCTATGTCGCGGTGTAAATAAAAACTCGACGTGGGTAGATGTGAATCCACCCACGGAGCAGGACGGCGCACGAAGCGCGAAATGCGCGCGGCGCGGTACGGTGCGTTCGCGGGGAGGGGCTCGCGGGTGCAGGGGCTCGACGATTGCTCGGAGCACTCCTGGCACGACCGGTAGGCAACACTCGCGGAACGATGTCACTAGACGGGCATTGCTTGTGCGAATGCCCGCCTTCGCCTGCCTATCCGTCTGCGGCGGAGGGGAGCGGCTTGTGGATCTTCCTCCCGCTCCCTCTCCGCAGCCTCCTTCTGCGAGATGACGTCCTCGCAGAAGGAGGCGACTAGTCAATGGTACTACTGACACAAAGGTGAATCTGATTGAAAATATATAGAGCTGAATTTACCGTAATGAAAAAAGTTATTTTCTTTAATAATAATATAACTACTTCAGATAATTAATAATTTATAGATTAACAATAGAGGTTTAAAGATATTTTCTAAATTACTATCCGTAGAATTTATTTAACGAAATTTCAGCTCTATATTTTCAATCAGATTCTGGTACATCTATAAGCTACTTGGAAATTCATATCTTAAATAAGCTTTATTTGCTCACCTACTTTAGAATGGATATTTGCTAATTGGAAAAACTTTTAAATAAGGTGTTTTTTTTATCATCAAATATGGGAGCTCATTTTCAACATCAACATTATCACGTATCTACATGTATAGTTAAACTGCGTGACACTATTATTATAAAGAGGAAAGATTTATATGTAACTAATAAACTCAAAAACTACTGAACCGATTTCAACATTTTTTTCACCATTATAATGCTACATTATCTCTGATTAACATAGGATACAAAATTATTTTTCCTGCAGGAAAATATAAAACTCCCATGGGAAAACAAAAATAACTCGGGCGATAACCTGCGTAAAGTAAAGCTAGTAGTCTATATAAATA
The DNA here is from genome assembly GCA_963935595.1 of Schoenobius gigantellus. Classification (NCBI taxonomy): domain Eukaryota; kingdom Metazoa; phylum Arthropoda; class Insecta; order Lepidoptera; family Crambidae; genus Schoenobius; species Schoenobius gigantellus. The sequence goes on along the minus strand of OZ012542.1, from coordinate 12,865,765 downwards.
AAAATCAATGTTTGTATGTTTGTCTTCTATGCTTTCCGAGACCATTCATCAGATTGTAATGAAACTTTGGTAGGGTATTCTGGGGACGCCCATGAGGGTTCCTAGCAAAAAAATGACATTTACGTGGCATTGCAATGCATGCCGGGTACAACTAATAATTATTAGAAATACCGGCATTGTACCGAATGAATCGCAAGGGCGGATCTACCTAAAGGCTTTTTGGGTTTGAGCCCAAGGCCCCATGGATACAAAGGGCCCACCACACAACACCTACCCTAGGTGAACCAGGGGTACAGAAAGTTAACCGTGGAACACTTAGGTGAACCACTTTGGTGTTCCACGGGTCAGAAAGGCCCGTAGCCCCCATTAAAAACAAAAGACGATACTTGCTTTCAAGTAAACAAAAAAATGTAAAATTAAAAAAAACCAATCATAAGTTTCGCAACCCAGATCGATAAACTCGTGTGCGCGACTATCAAACGAAACGAAGAACTCCTCCTGTCGCTTATCCATTTGAAAGGTTGATTTATAATAATGTCGTAGAATTCGTATGTACACAGCCGGTTGCACCAAAAATTCATTTTACGAACTCGTAAAAAGTAACGTAAAAAGTAAAGGTATATCGTAAAAAGATGTTGCACCACGCTTTTGCGATACGTTTTACGGTTACTAATGCGGATACTTTATACGGAGCTCACGCCCTGCTCATAACGTAAAAGTATAAATTTTGACAGTTCGCTCGTATTTGTATTTCATGTTTAAGGTTACAAAACGCGTTTAAAATACAATTTAAATTCACTTTTCACCACATAATTCACTATCCGACAATGATATTGAAAAATTATCCATATATTGTATAGTTGCCGTGGTCGAAGAACAAACTTATTAAATAAATATTTTTTTTATTCTCAATTTTTTCCTATAGCTGCCGTACATCTACATCACTATAGAAAACAATTTTTTGACAAAATGACAATTAGTTGAATATTTAATAGGCCCCCGAGTTGTGTTAGCCCAGGGCCCCACAAATTCACGATCCGCCCCTGATGAACCGTACATTCACCAATACTATTTTCAAAACAAGGAGGTTTAAATTGGGCGATGCTCCTCACATCACTCCGCAGACGCTCCGGCGCAGCTAGTAAAGGACCGCATTGTGCGAGCAGGACAAAGCACTGTAAACTCAGTAATAGCGGTGCGCGTTGCATGGGCATTACCATAATCGCATAGCGCAAGTCAATACAATATTGAAACAGAAACACCGCTATTGCAACTTATAACACTATCTCGCTCTTACAGCGGTTTTGATACCGGTATAAGTGTTCATGGTAAGGGGGCTGGCTGTTGTTTTACACTACAGGCGGTTTTAATAATGTTGAAGTTATCGTGGGAAGTATAACTTACCTTGTTCTGGAATTAAGGAACTGATTTAGTGCCAATTAGGATCATTTTACGAATATTCATACAGAGCTATGAAATAGGAAGAATGGCCTATACGATGAACTCATGCACTCCATTCATAATACGAATTGCTAACATGTTGGCCCTTTTATGACTACCAAAATGAATCTATAATTATGATTCAGCTAATGCGGCTTTTTTAGGTCCGTCAAAATCTGGCGAAAAGATTGATGTTGTTGAGCTTTCAGTTCTAAGAAATTACGTAGACTCTACTACACAAACATTACTATAGACTGGAGAGGAAAAAAAAAGAAACACAAACAAACGCAAAAATAATCCTTTGATCGTTCTAACATAATAAACAACCGGTTAGGATTTTAATAAATGGTCCAGTATTCCAAATATCAATTAAAATGTTATATGTCAATTAAAATGTTATAATTATGTCAATAGTAGTAGTTGTATTTCGCAAACTTGACGACAGTTTAAGCTATGCAATAATCAACCATATTGCCATGCAATTAGCAACCTCCGTGTTAGAGATGTCGTGAACTAGCCCAGTCTTAACTAATGGTGGCAGTAGGTAGATTTTTACAATATCGTAAAAGACGAGGGAGACTCTGTACCAGAGTCGTCTGCATGGCTACCTCTACCTTACCTATTTTTGCCGCCAAGCGGTGCTTGCATTGCTGTGTTCCGGTTCCGGGTTGAAGACAGACAGTGAAATTAGTGGGTACTGTGACTTGACATCTGTCAACAAAATAAAGTAAGCGCCCCTTTGTGCCGCTAAAAGTTGGGTCGAAATTATGGAATTCCTTAGGCTTTAGGGGAGGGGGGGAGCATGGCCTCCAATGGATCCTTGGGGTTGTATATTTGCAAGTCTTACGTCCTGTTCTAGGTATGAACATGTCTAACAGTGGATGTTTCACGCCCTATATAATGAACAGGGTGATAGATGCTAGTGACTGTTTTTGCGTAGAAAGATAAAGCCACAGACGTGGAATCAGCTAGACAACGTCTACCTCACCATCTCTATGAACACGAGAGTGTTTTTTCTTTGCTGAATTTTGCGGAGTGAATTGGATTTAAGCCTAAATATACTATAGAAATCTTCTGAATCGTAAATGCACATGATCGATGGGCTTTGACGTGTTATTTTTTTTTTATTATTGTCAGTTTATTTTTCAAATTATTTCCCTATGGTTCTATGTAACGGTTCGCCGACCGACGGGGTGATGGCTGACAATCAGCGCTATGTCCTGTGACATAAATGTCGCTGAGCCTTGACCCTTTGCTTGCTGCAGCACGCAAACATAATGACGATATGTGTATTGTAAATCTGTATTTCTGTTTTAGTATTTTTATGTTAATGTTTGTGTGCTGATTGTAAGCAATAAACGTCTACTACTACAACTAAATATAAAACGAGCGTTAAAACGTTAAAAATTACCAATATATCGGTCTCAGCTTTGTTTTTGAGTTTTTGCTGCTCAATGCGACACGATTTGGCATTTTAGGAGTCTATAAAGTAATTGTTCGATATGATGCCAACTCCCACATTTTACCATCACACCGCCTCACACCTTAGTTAGAACCAAAATGGTCACGAACGGTACTGTTTTTTAGCTATCTTCTCCCGCCTACACTCAAATTGTAGAATGAGCTCCATTCTTAGATTTTTCTATTATGACTATAGCATGTGGTTCTTCAGAAAGGACGCAAAGAAGTACTTACTCGTATATACAAGGTCGGCAAGGCGCAAGTGATGCCACTAGTGTTGCAGACGGTCATAGGCATTTGCCATCTTTGTGGTATATAAAATAAAATGCGCGAGTCTTACAGTCTCATGATGTGTAGCATCCACCATCTGACGGTCCACTCTACCACAGTGCGCGCTTATTAGTCAAATCAAATAGCGCGCGCTTCACCGACTTCCTGTAACACACTTTAGTCCCATTTTACGAAATCATTTCCACAGATTGCAAGAAAGCATGAGGAAAGATGTTACACATCAAAAATAACTTTGTCAAATGAAACGGTTCAAAAAGAGAAGCGTTGTTCTTGCCTTGCTATTAGCACGCGATTACACTAGCGTGATCTAGTTAGATACATGTCTGTGAATGTAACACTGTTCCGACGTACTGCGCTAATGAGCTTCTTGTGGGATTAACGCGTTGGCTTGACGTGATGGATGAGATATGAAAACTTGTTTGATTAGTTGCGCGCTCTGAGCGTTCTCATTTATATTTGGACAGTAATAGCCTTTTTAGATCTACACATTTCATTAAATGGATTGGCGGCGAGCTAACATGCGTCATTGTGAACTACTTAATAATCTCGCGTCACGATGTTTGCCAGCGATAAACTCCGAAAGTACTTAATGTAGTTAAGTAGGGATAGTTTTAATCTCGATTATTGACCTTAATATTTATTATTGCGAATAAATAATAATAAATGCTTTGACCTTGTTTATTACTTCCACAAGATTAAAACAGATGGTGGTGTGAGGTAATTTTATCGACATAACACTAACTTGGCTATCTCAGTTAGGTAACCTCCTAGTAGATCGCGTTACGAGTATCTGTCTGTCTGTCTGCTTATCAGTCTGTTATGTTACCAAGCCTAAACCGCAGAACCAATTTTATTGAAACTAGGTAGGTATAGAGATAAATTAAGCCCTGAGGAAGTAACCCGCACTACATTTTTAATTTCTAGATATTTTGAAATCCAACTCCTTGATATGTATCGTGATATTTATTGATCGTGTAGCCTTGTCATTAAATTTCTCGCGACCCCCGTTTTCCATTTAATCGTCACCATTTTTTCACGCTAATGTTTTGCTTTTTTTCTAAGAAATTGGACACTATAGATAGATTCTGGCCCAAAAATATATAGAACTTTCTCTGTTTTGAACGAGCCTCACTCATTCTGAGAATAATGCATTAGAATAGCAATTCAATAAATATTTTTGAAATGTTAAAAAGTTATTGCCTTAAAACTAGAGAATTATTCGAGATTTTTGTATGCAGCGTGGAAGCATCACGTAAGCAACGTATTGCCATCTAGCGGCGAGAAGCTACAACTCTTGTTCTATGAAGTGTTATTTATTAAGCAAATCTTTGTAATAAATATTATTGATTGGTAATCATAATAGTAGGTATGCTACTTATTAGGCTGAACAATACATATAAATACAAAACACTCATGACTTTAATTTGTTAACAATTGATATTTATAATAATTAAGTAACTGAACGTATTTTTACCCACTTTGTATACCTACTCCAATTATTATTTACCTAAAACATCTTAGAACTTTTTGTTTTTAGTGCCTTTTACACTATAAACTAAAAATAAAAGGTAAGCAAATACATACAGAATCATTTTCAGTTACATCGCTGTACGCAATGGTTTTTGCAAGCCCCCCATAATCGTTCCGGTAACGAAAATTCAAAATTGAATTAATTCCATTTAAAACGTAACAACACCAAATCACAATCAATTTGTTATGAGACCCCATCGAATGCACCCTTTAGGGTTTGTTTGCCCCCTACGGGAAACCGAACAATATGCTGAATTGACATCGGCTTCTCGCCTACGACACGGTAATTGTGGGGGATGTACCCATTTGTCCTCGGGCGCCGCAATCAAAAATCCTATTAAGCCCCAAGCGTATACCAAAAGTGTCAAACTTCCTCCACCCAAGTCAGAAATGCGTCATAAATTTTATTGCGCTTTAATACAGCCATAACAAAACAATAATAGGGCAAATGTTTTGGTAAGCCATAAATAAATGGGATTGCTTACATCTTAAGGGGGATCAGCGTCATGCAAAACAAGTGAATAAATAATTGTCAAAGAGCTATAACTTTGTCGTGATAAATAGATTTTACTAGATATTATCTTATCTATACAAATACTTACTTATATTTTGATGATGTGCACCTTTGACGCAAATTATTCATTTACCTTTGCTTGGGACAAAAAATTATACTGTTATCTAAGTATGCCTGTATCGCGAGTAACTTCTGACCATAAGTTTGTAAGGAAACAAATTAATTAATACTTATTATTATATTGAAATTTTATTAGATCTACTGTAATCAGACCCGGCTTCCGATACTTCGCTGCAAAAAGGTTTAACTAATAGCTAGATACATACAACGTTATTTTAATGCACAGTATGATCAAGCAGTATTGGATAAGCCAGGCAGATTTATGTGTGTGCTATAAATTTGTAGTTGAAGCACAGAATAGATAATAGTTGGAGTTGAGTAAAGTGTGAAGTGCTGTTCACACCAATATGGCTCAAACGTGCGGTATTTATTTAAGGGTAGGGCTGTCCAACACCGAAATATTGGGATAATGTTGAAACATACACATATTGTATTTACTAACTGTGCCCGCGAACTACTTTTCGCCAGGAAAAATATTCGTATCGCTATTCTAAATGGTGATTGATGCTAGAAGGGTGAAAATTTAGGGTTGTATGTATTTTGTCCAAAAAATTCCGGAAAGTGAATATAAAATTTCAACCACCAACCTCTCAAAGAAAATTGTTGGTATCTCCTGGACATCCTTGAACCGCCTCCGTGGACTAGTGGTTGAGACTACCCGGTGTTGATTAGGTGGTCTGGGGCTCAATTCCCCTGGGGTAAACAATTTTTTTCTCGGTTTAGTTGGTGATAGGGCTTCTGAGCCCGCCTGGCTACCCACCACCCCACCATCTTACCTTACCTTAAGTTTGTCGCCATAATAACAATATAAATAGCATTGTTGTGTTCCGACAATTAGAGGTACTAAGTAATATGTCGAGAGCCTGATCCTCAGTTGTTGAGGAGTCCAGGTGAAACTCGCTATGCACCTTCGGCCTTATCGTCACTTGCCACCAATCAGGTAAGATGAAGGCCACGAGCTTCCCTGTCGTAAGTGTGTAAAACATGTCCGGGAAGTAGAGAAATTATGAACAAAACAACGACGAAGATCAATAATTCAAGCTCACATCATAGGAAAAACATCTATTACTTTGACACGTTACAAAACGTTTTTAAAAATAAGCAATTAGTGTCCATCGGTTTGATTGAATTTTATATTAATAGACCTAATATATTCATTCATCATTTGCCATTATTTATTGAATTGCAAGTGTAAAATATGATTGCCCTTATAGATAATGACAGATGACAGAGCGTACATTATTTCTACTTTTGGCCACTATGACCGCTGCGATAGATGTCATTACCCCCACCTAGTACTTCGTACCCAGCAAATACCGTTAAAATGCCAAAAGTAGGTATATAGGTCCGCTTAAGCGCTCCAAGCGGGGCGGTGGCGGAGCGGAATTTTTGTAATGTTCGCGTTGCTATGTACCATGCCACACAGATACCGCGCGCAGGCAGAAGAGTCGCGACGCAATTAAATCGCCTACCGCAGTTCCGCTACCGTTCCGCTTCCGCCTCTGTGTGTGAAGAGCTTGGGTATATGTTAATTAATAGACAATACCGCAGAAACTCAAAGCAGATATAAAATAGGCAGGAATTTTATTTTTTGTCATTTATATAAAGATTATTATACAGGGTCAATTATAATGCACCTGCAACCTCGTAGGATTAGATTGCTAACATAATAAACAACAACGTTTGTTCTAAGACTTTTGATAATTCGTTAGATTTTACTTTCATACAAAAATAAATATATTAATTTAATATACTTCTAGAATGTTTGTAACTCTACGCGCATCACTAGAATTACTTGGGACAGCGCGCGAGCGTAACGTTGTTTTTCGTCGTCGCTTAAAAATAAAACATAGACTTATCAATGTCACGACAGTGCATTAAAAACTTGAAAATTGATTTTTATTCAATTTATTGAGATATCTCCAAACACGTAAAACAAACGTTGTAGTTAATGATGTTAGCTATCTAATCCTGCTATGTTGCAGATGCATTAAAATTAATCCTGTATATTGTAGATAAGGAGAACTTTGGTTCAAGCATAACAATAATTTGCGAAGATTGGAGAACATACAGTTTTTTCGATTTCGACACATGAAAAGCGTGGAGAGAAAACAAGGTCGAGAGGTTTCAGTAATAGGTATTTGTAAAATGTATATCAGAATCTATTGTTGTTGTGCTGTGTGCCCGAACAAGCAAACTTCATATACTCTATATTGGTCTAGAGTTGGTGGTCCGTGGCTAAACAGATATTTGTAAAACGGTCCCTCGTCACTAAAAGGTTAAGAACAACTGATACCGTGGAAAATTACTATAATATCAATTCACTTTGCCTCGTTATCTTGTTACTTTCATCATGCACCTCTTGCAATAAATACATGCCACGCCAGCCCTAATACATGACGAGACGGTACTGGGCAAACTAAGCACTCAGGGCGGCAATGGTCCACGACTAATGTGCGCCTTAAGCGCACACCGCGCCCGTATTGCTCCTACACCATCATAAATCCTTTGCAAGTTTCACAGTGAAAAAATAACAAAAAGATAATAAAGTTGAGCCTGTCATTATAGCAATAGAATTCAGCTTGGTAGAAAAGAGCTTGGAAAAAATAGGTGCACTACTAAAAAAATTAGAGTACAGTTTTGCATATGAAACACGGAAATCGAGACACTTAATACCTAAAAATTGATGATTATATCAAAATCAGAATATTAAGGGCCAGTTTTGAAAGTCCCTGATACTCTTAGGAACTTAAGTGTGAGATTGAACAGAGACCTGTTTCACTTTCACAGGGGTTTGAGAGCGATGTCTGTATAAAGTCTCCCGTAAGAATATTATCAGCAAAACATTTTAGCAACCTTTATGTAATAGTAATACGCTATAATAGCAATCTGATACTTTATCGGGAACTAAAAATATCCACTTTCAACCAAGTGGAATGGAGTCATTTACCTTCTATAAAAAAAAATTAAAACTGGCCACTCTGATCTCAAATATCGTTTGGTTTGAAATTCCAACATCAAATTTGTTCGCTAGTGTATTTTGTGATTCTATAAAACTGTAATGTTGTATGTTTTACTATTATTATTTATTACTCATTGGTAGTTTTGAAGTCTGTTTTTTTTTTTGTAATTCTTCAGCAAAAACATGAAACACGTTGGACGTGCCTATAAAATCCAAGAGTTTCCCTCGATATTCATGGGATCTCATCAAAAGATCATGAAATTGTGACAATAAGACCACCTATGGAGTCAAACAAAAAGTCTTTTGAAAATTGATCCACAAATGGCGGAGTAATCGGTGAACATACGACTTTAAAAAATATATATAGAGCCGAACATAGAACCTTTTCGAAGTCAGTTAAAAATGGAAATCCTTAAATAATAATTTTTATAATTATAATTTACTTTTACCTACACAAATATATATATACACAAATACATACTATAATATCACACACACACATAAAATCGCGTTATTTACGAATATGAGTTCCATTGCGTTACCAGCAGCGTTGCAGAAACAGCGTTGCAGAAAGCACGGTACGTTTTTGGTTCCAACGTTTTCGTTCTCGAAATTCGAATTTCTCCAAGCTCGAGAATTATGGGGTACAGCATGAATTAAGTGAAACAAACACACCAACAAACATGCATTGAGAGCTACATTAGACTCAAAAAGCTAGTTGAAGATGAGCGCTTAGTGCTCCAGTGCTGGTGTCTTACACTTCAGCTGCCTAAGATCTCAAGGCCTAATAATTAAGCAGATCTATTGTCAACAATTGCAAACCATGATGGAAAACTTAAATAAACAAAACTGATCAATCGCTCTAGCCCACTGCTGCTTCAGAACGACGCAATACTCGTACTTCAGGACAGACAGTGGCTAAATTAGATGAGCTGCGGTTGAAATCTATCCGTCTCTTACCATACTCCCCGGACCTTGCTTATAAGATTACTACTTTGGAATTTTGACAATTTCTATGAACGAAAAAAATTCAGTTCCGATGAGGCGGTCCAAATCGCCTTAAAAGATTTAATTGATTCTCTCCACACTCCCACAATTTTTTCTGTAATGAAATCAATAAACTACCTATAATACGATAATAATGGTACATACTCGTACTTCCATTGATTTCATTGCATTTTTATCGTTTTACTTCATCAGGACCTGCCCTTTTATTGTGTAACTCAACATTTATCGCGATCGCGTACAGTACAATCATCACTACTTAATAAAAGGAAATCGGGGTAGAGTGTTGACCGCGCAATGGCTATCAAATTAAAGGCGATCGTGATAGTATTTTTTAGATATTAATTGATATCAGATAGTGGTTGTAGCTTTAAATTGTCACGTAACAAAACTATGAACAATTTTTTAATTTCAAATAAGTTTTTGATAGCTTTGATCAAATATCTTGATTCCATATCAGCCTAACACGAATAACGTCTTCACTTCAATTAAGACGATTTTATCGCTTTCACTATTGCTTCATAATAAAAACTGGCCAAGTGCGCGTCGGACTCGCGCACCGAGGGTTCCGTACAAACCTGTAGGTATAAAAGTAAAAATTTACGGTTTTCACAATGTTTTCTTTATCTGTGCTATAAAACGTTACTTCGTATCTTTAAGGATTCTGAGTTCACGGGAAGTAGGTTTTGATTCCCTTGCGAGTGTCGAAAGTTTGCGGAAATATGCGGCATAAACGGCTGTATCTTTTGATTGCGTTGGCTTAGAAGTTTGATTTTTTCACAGCTCCAAGGGACAGTAGACCTGAGTGTTTGATATAAATTTCAGCTTGATACCTCCACGCGTTCCTGAAAAAAAGGGTCTTGATAGAAAGACTGACGGACGGACGGACAACAAAGTAATCCTATAAGGGTTCCGTTTTTTCCTTTCGAGGTACGGAACCCTAAAAACAATAAAGTCTACGGAAAGTAGGTAAACCGATTATTGTACATACCTAGTCAGTTTAACTGAGAGCGTGTTTGTATACATGCCTTAGGCAGAATTATTGTGACTAACTTCGCTTCGCCATCGCCATCGTTTCGCCTATCCATCCGCTTACCACAGACTCGAATCTAACTGGTTGATCTGGTAGTGCAGATCAACCAGTTTGTCTTAACCGCTACACTACAATGGAATCTCTAGTACCTATCTACTCCCAACGACATTCTTGAATAGGTCTCAGCAGAGAGATACTGACACAGTAGGTTTCACAGTCGTGCGGGCATCCAATTTTAGCATTTTACGAGTATTATATAGCTTTTCAATTGCCACACACCAAAAGGAGGAAAGGAAACGGTGTGGTCTACAGGCGACACAATAGCCTGTCCGATGTTATTAGCATTAATAACTCCATAGCTGGAATGTGGAACGAGCCCTGCGGTCGCAGGAGGAAGCGTGCATTGTCCAACTAACAATTCTATCAATAGCCTGTCGTTGTGGTCGATGTGGTAATCGCTCAAAACATCAACCCAGTTGGCGTATTCACCACGAGTGGCTTACAATTGTTTTGATGCTTTGTTCCGAATTACCTTACCTGTGCGACGTGTGCTTAAATATATTTTTTTGCGAATTGCTCCCTGCATTACGTTAATATCATATGTTAGTCCGTTTTATTACTATGTGATCAAATTACTCTCTAGAGAGTCCTGGGGGCTGACTCCCATGCAATAGGAAAAAGTTCGAATTCGAATTTTTTCTAGAGCGCCGAGCGGTAGTCACAGCTCAGCCAATCAGAGCACTGGTAGTCTCGAGCTCCGCCATTGTTTGAAGGAACGTCACTTGACTTGTCTTGAGCAGTAGCATCGGTTTTAAACCTTTTTATTTCTATGAAAGGGTGATGTGAGTGCGTAATGATTAAAGCACACGAGTTGCATACGACGACGTTTTTCAACACAATTGCGAGGACAAAACTAATTTGTATTGTTAGTAAATTTTAATTATTTAAACAATTAGTGGAAGTGCAATAATAATTATCAAAATGATACTGAACAGTTTTGGTTGGCATTTTACAGTTTGGGGTTATGGTGTTGGTATTATTTAATAATTCATTATTTTCATGTTCTTGGGTAAATGTCGGTGATGAGGAAATATTTTTATAGAAGTTGTATGTAAGTATGTTGTAAATTCATGGGCTTATTATTGGGAACAGGCGGCCGAGAAGTTGTTGGTCGCGGTTCATGGCAAAACTTCTTCACCTGTGGCTCCAAATTAATGGCACGTGTTATTTTAGCACTAATATTTGCCTTAATAAGATTGAACAACTGCGTCAGATCGCCATCCGCCATGTCGCTTTAGGGTTAATACATCGGCTCCCGAATCAGCCAGCAGAGTAGCCGAAGTTCTTCTAAAACTGTGCCCAGTGTAGGAATCAGCCTCGGGCAAATCTAAATACAATCTCTCTTGGCATTGCGTCAATTTTGTTAATACCAATGGGTTGAGCTGTACATTTACCCTTTTTAAAGTTTTGGAAAAAGCGGTCATTTTGTGCTTTTGTTGAACGGAGAGCTTGATAATTTTTACTGGTTCATAAAACGGCCCGTGGATTGTAAAAGATCGTGAAATCTTGTGTATGGTGTTGGTAATGTTTACAAGCAACATTTCACCGTGGGTTTCTACATCTTTGGTTGTAATATCATTGAGCTCTTGACGTCTACACGCACCAGTAACACCGAATATTAACGCAACCTGCAGAGAGATTAAATAAGTATAGTTAGTAAAGTTGTAGGAACGTATTGCCATAGTAACGCAATTATAGAGCTAATACATGCCTTACTAATAACCATTGTATAAGCCTGATTTTATTAAACTGTGTTTTGTCACGTTCACTCGAATGACATTTCAAATTCAAACAAAAGAGACAAAACACTGTTTAACTATACATACAAGGCTTATACAATGGTTATTAGTATGGCCCTTAAAGTTTAACTGGCCATTGTTGCCTAGCACTGACTATCATGCTTCTTTCAAAAACTTTTCAACATCGGTTGGTGACAACACTTTCGACTTTCGACCAATATATATCCGTCAGAACGTCTCTCTAGAAATGCCGTCAAGTTACTATAATTATGTTTTTATATCAACTTCATTTTTTTAAAGTTTGACAGTGTGTTTTAGGTGTATTAGGTAGCCTACTCTTTTGCTTTTCAAATAACATCAAAATGAAGTCTCTGGGACATGTAGGACTTACTCCGTCGAGGTTTTACGAGGCAAGGTGACTTTTGGTAAGACAAAAACAAAAAACTCTGCTCTCTGATGGGGTTACTCTTGAACCAAATCCAATCGATCGGCATTGAGATTGTGATTTTTCGTACGCTTATTTAGCAACACTAGCAACGAAGTGGATCCGTATTTTGATTATCGAAATTAGATATTACCGAATTTGGTTCATTCAAAATCACCACAATACGGTTCCAGTGTTGTGCCAATGTGGAAAATCAAGCGTACAAAAAATCACAATCTCAATGTCGATCGATTGGAAATGGTTCAAGAGTAGGCCTACTGATGGGGTTTTAGAATTGACTTCCTATATGGGATGTTTTCGTCGATGAAATTCATAATAGATACTGCTCCTAAAGTTTTATTACTACATGCCTAATGAATAATACATGAAGAGTGAGATGAAAAATTATAAACTAACTACAAATAATAATGTTTATAGGCGACGTACGTAGCTTTATATATACCATAGATACTGGTTATATACAATTGAGAGAATCTTTATTAATGTGTGACACGATGAGAATGTGAAACGAAGTGTGTTTGTATCTGAGTGTGAGTGTGTGTATTGTGTATGAGCATGATCATAAAAATTTTATTGTACATTTTAGCGTGAGTATGTTTGTGAAATTAGATGTGTGTGTGAATGTTAATGTGTAGTAATAGTTATGTATGTCAGTGTTAGTGTGTAGTTATAGAAGTGATGTCAGTATCTATGTGTAATAATATATGACAGAAAAGTTAACGTTAGTTGGGGTATTGATTATGTTATAATTAAAAGGGGCTTCAGCGAGTTTATTGCATAAGGTTCTCTGTTTCTGTGTAGGTAAGTAGTGCTTTAGATATTGACTGTGTACGTATAACGGTGTTGTGTTAATGTTACAATGTTCAAGTTTTCTTGTAATCTATTATATAGAAAGGGGCTTAGGAAACAGAAGAATCTGTGCGAATATTATGTTTTGAACAAGCTCGATTGGACTACTAGGTGATATCGCCGCGTATTAGGAGGGCCCGGTCTGAATGTCGGTGTTGAAGTAGAACAATATAAAGTATAAAAAGTTCCCTAACCGTAAGGACTTGACAAATCTCATATACCTAACTCCCGAGTCGGCAACAAAATGGGTTTGTCTTTAAAACGGCTCCTTGAGCTCTCTCCAATTTAATAAAAAATGATTTGCCTTGCCTTGCCGATTTACCCAAAGTTATAATACAGTTTAACAGTAAAGATTAACACAAAGCTTTATACACTGAAATTAATGATCACCTTGGAATCAGCCATATAATGAAGATTTTTAAATATGTACTTATATGAGCTTACGGACCCTACCGGTTGTAAGGTTGATATTAATGACTGAAAGGTCAATCGGTTGTCTAACATGATTCCAAGGTACTTGATGGTATCTGACCTGGTAAGGGCCGGATAAGTGATTGGGATCCGGGAGGATGAGAGTGAGCGATTATAGAGTGGTTTTCCAGGCTACGTTCGGGAATTTTACGTATTGAAAAAGTAATATACTGTGTTTTTTAACATTTAGGGTTAATTAGTTATTATATTACGTAGCCAAGTAACCACGATCTCAAATCCCCGTTGCGCATAACAGAAGGCATCGTCCCAAGAGTGAGCTGAGAAAATAAAAGCTGTGTTGTCAGCAAAAGAAAGTATGTTGCCATTAGGAATCACTAAATTTGAAAAATCTTTGATATAGATTAAGCAAAGTGTAGGTCCTAGTATACTTCCCTGCGGAACCCCCCACACCATGGGAAGACACTCACTGACATGATCACCTATTTTGACACAATGAGGACGGTCAGTTAAATAACTAACCAATAACGACAGTTGAGTTCCGCGAGAGGCTAGCCAAAGTCTTTCGAATGCAATAAAAAAAGTACGTTATTACCAAGAAGGATGACGATATAAACTTATTTGAATGATGTTGCGAACCAGAAAAATAATTTTATGAAAATACTGTCACAAAACAAAAAGATAAAGTTGTCTGCTTATACAATATTTAATTATGCGTTTTGTAATAATAAAAACATCGACACTATGCAAAAAATGAAAAATGATTACGTACCAAAAAACTACGCCAAATAAATCGAAGAGGTTAAGATAATACTGACATTAGAACAAAAAACACAGTAGGTACTCAATTAAATGTAAACTCTACTTACTGGACTAGAGTAAGTCGTATCATTTCTATATAAAATGTGTCACTATTTCTCGAACGAAAGCTAAAGATCTAACCGATATTTCATAATTTACGTGCTGACACTGCGCCACCTAGCAATAAATATGAGAACTAACAGTACAGGTGTCTGCTTTATACGCAGGAAAAAATCGCGACCATAGATGGCGTTGAAACAAAAAAAGAGCAAATTTTGTATAGTGACGGTACGATTCTCACAGTGCGATATAATGTTTACATGGCATTTTTAAATATTTTTTTTGAAATGAAAACTGGTAACATTCTTGTCTGTGGTACTCTTAGACGAATAATACTCTTGTATACTCTTTCTACGGTGGTACTCGTGATGTCAGTGACGTTACTGTACCCTCGGACTAAGCAAACCAAAGGACATGAAATACCTACAAACAAAGCGTGCCAGTAATGTATGGCGGTGCTCGAAGATGGCGTAAAAACTAGGGACGCAGCGTCCAATATTCCACACTTATAATGTTTTTCTTTATACAATTTACTAAAAAATCAATAAAAAACATAGAACTGTAAAATGCATTCACAAACACAAACAACGCTCACTGACTGATATTTTATCACAACAACACGGTCCTTTGTAATGGCGGACTGGATGCAATTCGTGCCATACTTACGGCCGGTTGCACCAAAAATTCATTTTACGAACTCGTAAAAAGTAACGTAAAAAGTAAACGTATACCGTAAAAAGATGTTGCAACACGATTTTGCGATACGTTTTACGGTTACTTATATATGCGGATACTTTTTACGGAGCTCACGCTTTAAATATATACGTAAAAGTATAAATTTTGACAGTTCGCTCGTATTTGTAATTCATGTTTAAGGTTAGAAAACGCGTTTAAAATACAATTTAAATTCACTTTTCACTACATAATTCACTATCCGACAATGATATTGAAAAATTTTCTATATATTGTATAGTTGCCGTCGTCGAAGAACAAACATTAGAGTACTCGTAGGTCAAATGCTCACTGAAGGCAGCGATTTTTACACACAGTTAAAAAGATATTATATGATGCATTATTAAAATTACTCAGGCATAAAAATATAAATCACCACACAACAAAGCTTTTTGTTCTTATTTTCGTAGCTTTGACGTTTTCACGAATTCAGCCAATGTCATGAATTTAGTATGGTTTGATTGATGTCATAAGTCCATGGCCAATGTAAACAAAAAACACTATCAACGTCACGTTTTGACAAATTAATAACATGTCTTACTTACTACATGTAAAAAAACTTTCATGGTAGCAAAAATCTACTAAGCTAAAATGGTAGAATTAACGCTTCATTCGTGTAGCAAGGAATTTTACGGTTACTTCTACAGGAATTTTTTTGGTGCAACATAAATTTACGGATTCGTAATAGTGACAGATTGGTATAAGTATAACGTATAACTGAATTTGTAAAAACATAGCAATTTTGGTGCAACCGGCCGTTAATATGTACTTCGAGTCCATTGGTTTGCTAAGTCTGAGACTGTGACGTAAAATGTTTTCGATTTTCAGTATTCTGAGTGTGGTTCAGTTAAGTAGGTTTTTGAAAGTCCTTTTTATTATTATAGACCGTTCACGAGAGGTCCGATTCAATATTCGCGGCTGTGATGATGACAGCGTGCGATATCATTTCGGAACAATCATAACGCTACAGCTACTAAAAGTTGAGATTACCTACTTACCTATACATGACTTGTGTTTTTGAAGTGGTCTTTTTACGTTATCCAAAAGTTTCATATTTTATTCAAATAACAGGGACATTGGACTCAATTCTGTGCGCCCGCCGTCTAAATAACCTAAAACTAAAATTTCTAAATTTAAACTTAATTTAAATGGCCGGTTAATCAAGTGCTATTCTACGGTGACAGGCCAAGTAAATTTAGGCAGAGCTTAAGCGTAATTCTAAAATGTCTAAAATTAGTTTTAATTGTGTTTGTGTTGCTAGCTATAGTAAAAATATTAAAAGTAAATTAATGGATGGGTCTTGTTGTTAAAGATACTAAAACAGGTTTATGTTTATATAACAGTTAATACATTTAATGTACATTTTTATCTTATTTTTAACAATATAATTGTAACTACTTAAAATATTTTTATTTTCCTATTCATTTACTTAAGGCGAAAACAATCAATTTGGGCAAAATTAAAATTTCTACCTCATTTCTATTTGGATTTGTATTATTCATTACCAAAATGGTGGATTTTAGCAAGGTTTTAATTTTAATCGGGATGATTTTAGTCGCCGCTAAAATTAATCAGTTTAGGAAGTTTACGTAGAGTGCGTTTCATCAAATAGGACCTTTGCCGTAATGTTGGCTCCCTTGTCTGTTTACACAATCAACACCAATCAACACGCGAAGATGCTTCTGCAGATTTTATGAACTTTCATTTGATTGGAGAACAACACTGGAAAACATTGCTGCCAACATAACGGCAAAGGTACTATTTGATGAAACGCACTCTAGTAGGTGTAGATTCAATTTTTTTTTTTTCATTACTACTTGTATTTGCAGACATCTTGAGTAGGTATATTCAGGATGTATGCACATACAAGGTTAAATTTATGTTTCCTTTAAATTAGAATGTTTTGCTTTGTTTTGACGTCAATAAGTGCCTGTAAAGGCCTAAGTTGAATAAAGATTTTTGAATTTGAATTTGAAAATACGCGTACGTCTGGAATAGCGTTTGGACGGTTAAACCTAAGTTGAATTGACCGTCTAAAATTAGAAACGTCAAATTCAAATTAGCAATGTCAGTTGAATTTGACAGTTACCGTAGAATAGGAAAATGGTTTAGCGACACCTAAATAAAATTAGGAAATTTAGCGGCTGCTTCAGAATAGGGTAGTTGACTCATATCAAAATTTATTAAAATATTGTTTATTTCTAACAGTATTTGGCATAAGGTTCCACAATATACCGATTTTAATAAATAACAATGAATGATTGCTGTAAAATTTTAATTTGAAAATGCTACAAATAATCTTTTTTTATCTCACGCCGTAAACGCTTTGATATCCTGTGGTCAGGGCCGTGACGTCACTCATATAAACAAAGAAATGTCAAATTTGATTCAACAACTCGTCGATTTGCACTACTATTCTTTCCTAAAACTGGCAAAAAATCGTCCAAGTCTCCGTTATTATATTTGTAAATATCGTAAATTATTTGTATTAATAGCAAAATCAACCATTGATGTTGGATTTGTGAGAGCAGATAGTACAAATAGACAGATTGATGGTCAGGAGATTCTTTGTGTATCGCTCTAAACAATATAAGTACAGTTTCAATACTGTTATAATGAGGAACAGGTTACAAGTGTACTTGTCAAGATTGTCACGCGGCAGAAGAGAGTTGCAAACATGCATTTTTGGTGTGGTTGCACCATCACAGTGAGGAGCTATTTTGTACAGCAGTTGAATGCTATTGGATAGAATTCTATCTCTCAAAAGTCAAATAAACACTAAAAGTATTTACTTCAAGAGATATGTTGAAAAGAAAACATCAGGATCATGTGTCAAATACCAGTGTAGTACTGCAAGAATTTGTAAATGAACATAAAGAGAAAGATTGGCAGTTGTTCATTTGTCAAACATGAAGAAAATTACTGGGAGGAAAAATATATATACATTCGCAGGCACAGATTGTGACATAAATTTCTTAAAAAATAAAAGACCTCTTCAATGAAGGAAGAATAAAGTGCATAGAAAACTAAACCACGAATCATCAATACAGAAGTGATATTTAGTTCGAGCTTCGGTATAAACAATAACAGCTTCCATGTGCTATAAAGTCAGCCAGTGCATAACACATGATGGTTATTTTGTTGGGAAGATTTTTGGTGGGAAATCTTGCAGACACTTACGAGTATAATGAAATGTGGATAAAAGTTGAAAGATGAAGATTTGGGTTGAAATTTGCAAAATGTGACCTCATTTCTGATTAATACCCTGTAATAGTCTATTCAACAAACGGTATCCATAAAATTAGATTAATACAAAATTGTCATGCTCTTTTACTGAAGAAAATGTTAATTATCAAAGATGGAAAACTGTGAACAGTATGTCGCCCCGTCCCAAGTATAGATGCAGATGTTTTGTGCTAAAGCAAAACTTATATACTTTTGTGTTGCTAGCAGTATGTAATTTTGAAAACACTCAAAAGGTGACAATATATGCTATAATAGGTATTTGTTCTAACAATCTGTATGTCAAAAAACTTATTGATCAAATAGTGCCATTTTGGAAACTACTACATTTTTCCTAAATTATATGAAAGTATTACTTCATAATAAATCACTTTACTATTATTTTGACTTTTATTACCTGCGACCTTAAGGCAATATATACAAATTAATAAAGACGAATGGCAGAACCCCGTGTATTTTCAGTGTCGCACTTAGGAGTTATGTATCTTAATGAAAATACCCTTAAAAGATAGGTCCAATTAAAAAAAAAGGTAATTGCAGCATATTTTTTTAAAATGGGGTTTTCGTGTTATGCTGCAATAAGTATAACCTACAAATATCAGTGAACTTACATACAGATAATATATGATTTAATACTAGAATTGATTTGAAAAATAGGTAATTATAGGTACTTATTTAGTTACCTACACAGCCGAAATCATATAAAAAGGTATGTACAGATAACAATTGACAACAAAACATACATGATGTATGATTGTTGTAATGTAAAGGTGCCTCCAGACTCACGCCGAGAACCCCCGAGAACACCCGAGAAGCGTGAATGTGATGGGTTTCTCGGCTTCTCGTTCTCGGGCTCGCCTGTTCTCCGATCGGTGTCGGTTTTTTTGCCCGCTTCAAAGGGTTTCTCGGGCGAGAAAAGAGAACACTATCACACTCTCGTTTGTTCTCAGTGCGACTGCGACCGTGGCGTAGATCGCATGTTATCTCGTGCCAATTATTCTATAAAAAAAAATACTTTGTGGTGTCTGATGCATATCAGTATCATTTAGATAACTTCACAGTTATTGTATACTCTTTCATTTAACATAGTCTCTCATCTGTGCTATCAGTGCTTAACAAAATAATGTGTGATAAATATTAAGAAAATAATTTAAATTCACGAAGATTTTAATTGTTTTGAGATATTTCGTTAGTCTTTATAGTTCAGTAATTTTAGACATACGAGTAAAAAATGAGGAAAAATGAAACAGAGTTAAAGTTTAAATAATATTTTCACACAGAGCCCATTTTGTGGGAAGCAAAACGTTTTCTATAAAAAAGTACTTTGTCAATAACCACCATCGTTTGAGCCATTTTTTCTTAATACTATTTTTAATTTTCGTGTTAACGAAATAACGCACACAATACCAAGGCAGTAGTAGCTAGCACTGTCGTCCATTCCGGATCACGACCGAGAATGTAAATGAGAAGATCGCTGAGTGTGGATAGCTTCTCGGTTCTCGCGCAAGTTCTCGGCGAGACTTCTCGCCGAGACTTCTCGCGTGAGTCTGGAGCCGGTATAAGGGTGCGGTTCATGGACAAACAGCCAAACGATGTTATCACACCGACCGAAGTAATAGGCATAATCTTGATATTTGTTTCAATAAATTATATTATTAAGACATTGACAATAAGTTATTAAAATAAATCTTTGTCTTTAATACTCATTAATATCGAATTCCGTTTATTTATCACTTGTTATCACATAAAACTTAAAAAAACGTATTAAATAGTTCAATCTTATAAATATTTTAAACAATATATTTATTTAATTATTTAAGGTGGCAACTTATTTGTTTATACTTTACCTATGCGTTTCGTTATTGCATGTGTGGTTGAGTTTTGATACAAGTTTTATTTTTTCGATTTTCTCATTATTCCCGTTTTACAAAAAAAAACATATTTATAGGAAATGAACAACTACTTATAATTGTCTAATATAATGCATAGAATTTCATCGACTTTCACTTGATATTTTATTCGACCCTTTTTTTTTTTTTTTTTTTTTTTAAAGTTGGGAAATGCGTTGCGCATACCTCGCGCTTGGGAGGCGCGAGGTTATGTCGGACTCTCCGCGGCCCCTGGCAGGTGGGATGGTATGTCCACCAGAGAGTGCAATGCTGCGGCCTACCGACTAAAACCCAACTATAACCCTCACATGCGCCTTGGCGCGAGCGCGACAACCGCCGCCACATCCTCCCCGTCATCAGACGAAGAGGATCCGGCGACGAGAGTCGTCTCGCTGCCGGACGAGGTCATGAGAACCCTTTCGGAAACTACCACAACCTCGTCGGCGCGCACTCGCCCAAGGCGAGTCCCTCTCACCCCCCCAGGTTGGGGGGACCGGTGATCCCCCGGGGCATCCAGGGGATCAGCGACTGGCGGCAACCGATGCAATGCAGGGTCCGGGCTTCCCAAGCCTGGACCCAGCTGGTTGCCGTCAGGAGGAAGAAGGCGGGCATAATTCCGCCTCCTCCGTCCCAGCCTTCTGCGGCGGCACGGGTCAGCAGAGGGATCTTCCTCCCTGCCCCTCTCCGCCGTCTCCTTCTGCGTCATCACGTCCACGCAGAAGGAGTTCACCGCATCCCACTTAGTCTCCCCCTCCAGCATGGCACAGACCACGTTCTGGAGGGAGAGATCTTCGCCAATGATGGCGACCATCGCCCGGCGCTCCGAGGAGAAGGCGGGGCACACCGCCAAGGTGTGCTGCGCGGTGTCCTCGGGGGCGCCACAATGGTGGCACCCGGGGGTCGGTTCGCGCCCAATACGGTGCAAATAGCGGCCAAAGCAACCATGGCCGCTGAGAATTTGCACCAAATGGTACGACAGCGACCCCTGGTGCCTGTTCGCCCATGTCGAGAGGAACGGGTGCATGGCCTCGACGGTCCTGGACAGAGTGTCCGATCCGGAGGCCGAACCCGTTAGCTCATCGGACCACAGGCGAAACATCTCCACTATGGCCTCCTCCAAGGCGGAGGCCCTCTCTCTAGGCGCCATGCGCCGGCCGCCATCCCGAGCATCTACGCGGACGCGGTAGGCCGCAGCAAGGACGTGGGACGCTAATTCCCAAGGCGGGGTGCCTGCTATTAGGCAGGCCGCCGTGTGGGACACCGTGCGGTATCCCCTGATTGCCCTCAGCGCCATGGCGCGCTGTGCCCTGTGCAGGCACGCGACAGCACGTGGGCTGAGGGCGTCGGCCCAAACGGGAGCCCCATACAGGGCCATACTTTTGACGACGCCTGCGTACAGACGTCGGACTGTCGGGCTCGGGCCCCCCACATTGGGGAGCAAACGCCCAAGGGCATCGGCGGCACCAAGGAGGCGAGGTTCGAGGCGGCGAAAATGCTCCTCGAACCCCCACCGCCCGTCAATGACAAGCCCAAGATATTTAATATGCCGCTTGAGCGGCACCCTCTCACCCGCGACCGCGATCTCCGCGCCCGCGGGGACACCTCGCCGAGGCCCGTGGAAGACCAGGGCCTCCGTCTTGTGCAGCGCCACCCTGAGGCCCAGCAACTCAATCCGCCGAACTACTAAGGTGGTAGCCACCGAGGCCAGCCGCAGAAGGTCATCGAGATCCTTCCCCCGGATGGTAATGAGTGTGTCGTCTGCATAGCAAAGCAGACGTACTCGTGAGGGGAGGGCACAGCGGAGGATGTAGTTATATCCCACATTCCAAAGGAGGGGCCCTAGTACGGACCCCTGTGGGACTCCGCGGGACATCCCGTGGCGGCCGGCCAACTCGCTACGTTCGGCGAAGAGAACCTCCCTGTTCTGCAGATAGCTCTGGATCACAAGGAGGAGGTACTGGGGGGCCCCATGGTAGCGCAGCCCCTCAAGTATCACCGAAAACGGTAAACTATTGAAGGCATTGGCGATGTCCAAGGACACTGCCAATACCCTCTCTCCCCTCTCTGTGGCCTCGCTCACCATCCACCGCAATCTGGTGAGGGCGTCAATGGTCGACCGACCTGCTCGGAACCCGAACTGAGAGTCCGAGAGGTCGGGACCAGTCTCCGAAAGGTGTTGGACGAGGCGGGAGGCAATGATTTTCTCAAAAACCTTCCCTACCTCGTCCAACAGCACGATGGGGCGGAAAGCAGATGGGTCATCTGGAGGACGACCCTCCTTCCGTATTAAGCACAGTGTGCCATTTTTCCAAGGTTTCGGAAACTGTCCGATACGAAAGCAAGCATCGAACAGTTCCCGAAGCCTATCTCCGAAGTGTTTGGCACACAGCGCCAACACTTTCCCAGGGACCCCATCAGGCCCCGGGGCCGTCTTTTTCCATTTTATTCGACCCTGGGTTTGCCATTCTTCTTTGATCTAACTCTATTCAACCTATTTGTACTTTTGGAACATTTAATATATTTGAGTAACAATGATAAATATGAGCAACAAACCTATAAAATATTATAAATCTTTTAAGGAAAAATAAAACACATGTATTTCAAATTAAAATATTTTGATTCAACTTAAACCTTTACAAGTCATTATTGTCAAATAAACATAGAACATTTTTTTAGTGAAGAACATAATGACTAATGTAGTACAAAAATTTATTATGTCATCTTTAGATGTTAGTTATGTATAAAGTAAAGAAAAAAAAATTCTTTATATTATTGTTACGTTTGTGGGGTGGGTGTTCAGTAGAAAATTAGCGAAACACCGACAATTAGAGATAAGATTTAATTAAGCACCAATTAAGCAACTTTACAGTAACACTATGGACACAAATCACTTCACTGTAAGACGTTACTAAGCACTGAACACACAGAATTCTTCACTATGTATCGCTTGATCCGCTCGGTTCGCTCTCTTGAAAAGAACTGTCCGGCTGCATTCGCCTACGCGCTTATATAGTAGGGCCGACGAACATTCGGGGCATTCGAGAATGCTCCATTCTCGAATATTCCGTACCAAACGAATATTTATCTTCTCTTCTCGAAAGTTCCGTGGTACCCTTCCCGCTTATGTAGTAGGACCGGTGAACTTCCGAGACATTCGAGAAGGTTCTATTCTAGAACATTCCATACCCGATCGATCGTTTGTCTTCTAGAAAGTTCCGTGTATGCCTTCGCGCTTCTACAGTAGAACCGGTGAACTTCCGAGACATTCGAGAATGTTCTATTCTAGAACATTCCATACCCGATCGATTGTTTGTCTTTCTAGAAAGTTCCATCGCATTCCCGATTATGTTTGTCTTTATGAGCATGTTCTATCTCTGTCTGTCAGCACGCCTAGAAGTTTCTAGATGCATCTCGATCTATCTTTTATCTCTGGAAGGTGCCCACTATTGTTGTCTCTTTCTTATCGTGCTATCTCACTCACTCCTATTGAAAATTTAGTCATATATCGAAGTGTGGTTCAAAGGCCCATAAGGGGTCCTGAAAACGCCTGAAAACGGGTTTTCAGGTTATGATGTGGTTCGATAGAGGGTAGCCTGAAACGGACTGAAAACATGGTTCAGGCGCCTGAAAACAACGGCAACTTGGGTAAAATTTCGATATTCTAGTATGTGATAGAGCACCTCCTGAAACGCGCTGAACTGCGTTTTCAGGCCGCTGAAAACGCTTCTAAGGCCAAGAAAACCACGCTGGAAGTTTCTTATACCACTGGCGTAACATTATTTATTTAATAAGAAGGGTCTTGTAAATTAAGAAGAGCACAGGCTGACAACACAGCAATTACATTTAATATATGTGTATACGGCTTTAAAATGGATAACTTGCATATTCTTGCGTAAGCTGTTCTGAAATTTACCAGCCATGGTGGCCAGCAGGTTTAATCAGTGAAGATATAACATCTTTCAGTTTTACCAAACTATTTACTTCTATGGTGCTTTGGTATATGAATACTTAAGTTATTTTGTTGACATAATGTTGTTCTAGTTGACGGGTCACATTTTGATGTTGTGGCTGAGCATGCACTGCTTTGTATTATGTTACACAACTTTTACTGCCTTATCAATCTCGTTGTCAAGAGGAGAACAGGTTAGTACACAATAGTTCTCATTAAGTAACCACTGAAAGCAACAAATTTTAATTAGGTACTCAGTAAATTCAAGTAAAAGTTGTTTAGATAAATATATTCATTATGAAACTTTGATATTTTTGTTTGTATTACATACTTTTTAATTAATATTCAATTACATCATTATTCAATTGGACATAAGTACATATTATTTTCTTTGAAACATCATCTAGTTTCAGTGTATAACTTAGATTAAATCAAAAAGGCGTGAATGGTCAAGTTTTCTCTCAGTTTTCTGGTCAAGTTAAAATTTGGTTGGTCGGCTGCAGTCAATTTTCATTCTAACTGAAAGAGGAAGGGCTTTAGATTAACAACCCACGGTTTGGGGGGAGGGGGGGAGGGGGGAGGGGGGGGGTGGCTACCCCCCCGGTACCACTCCCCCCTCTCGGCGATGCGTAGTTTTCGAGATATTAATTTTTTTAATTTTCTCAAATATAACCTCAAAATGTATGGGAAAAGGTTGGTTTGTGTGTATAATTATGTTTGTGCACACTTTGAACCTATTAAAGAATTAGAAAATTAAAATTAAAAGATTAAAGAACTTCCAAATTCTTGAAAAAAAAAGATACTAAATTAAAACTTTACTTTTATTATGTGTGAGCATAAGGTTGTGCCCACACCTTAGAAATGCGTGTGCTCCGGCGCTGCGGGAAGTGCAGCCCCTCCGCCCTTGCGTAACAAAGCACAGGCACCACGCTCACCTCAGCCGCTTCGGCTCGCCCGGTTGCCTGTGTTTTGTTACAGCGGGCGGGGACTGCCCCCCTCCGCGCCTACGCGCTTATAAAAAACACTCTAGGGGTAGGACCGATTTATACCACGTGAGAGTCGGGGTTGATTGATTCGGTTCTGTCACTTACCTCTTTTTTTTGGAACCAATCTCTATTTTGCAACTAACTTGTACTTTCAAAGACTTGAGATTACCTAGGTAGGTAATACCTTTCAAAGCAAATTTACTCCCAAACTATAAGACTTGACAAAAAATGGACAAGATTAAAGTGTTTATTTTTAGCGATTCTATACGATCCCTAGTAGCATTTTGGGTAGGCAGTTTGTTGGGCCTCTGTATACACATTCGTTGGCCAACGGTCATGTTTGTCATACCTACTTGCAGCTGGGCCAACGGTATGAACAACGTAGGCACAACTATGAACGAGCCAACAGTAACCATTGCCTCCGTAGGCCCAAATATCGGATTTTATGCTGGGCCATGCATAGGCCAACCATCCTTTCCTCACAGAGGGCCAACCATAGGTTCTTGGTATAGGGCCAACCTTAGATTCCTTATAGAGGGCCAACCATAAGTTTCTCATAGAGGGCCAACCATAGGTTCCTCACAGAGGGCCTACTATGTAGTTATGACTAGAAATCTACGTTGGTTTTATGTTGGAAAAGGTAGGCAAGACACACAGGATGCGTGGCCGGGCCGTGCGCGTGACTTCGGCGGTGGTAGCGCGTCTATTTATATGAGCGACGTCACATAGCACGCTTCGGTTCTGCTCACGCGTGCTGTGTGACGTCGGTTATATAAACTCAGATATAGACGCGCTACCACGACCGAAGTCACGCGCACAGTTCGGTCACGCATCCTGTGTGTCTTGCCTACCTTTTCCAACATAAAACCAACGTAGATATCTAATCAACACTACATGGTAGCCGTCATATAAACTCATAGATATAGACGCGCTACCACCACCGACGTCGGTGGTGGTCACGCGCACGTCCCGCTCACACATCATGTGTGTCTTGTCCTTAAAGGTGTAACAATGGGATGTGAATTTTTTAGAGATTTACTCAGAATTAAACAATTTTGTACGACAAAATAGAAATAGCAAAAAGAATGGGGTATTCAAAACTATTTCAATTTTATTTGTTTTTTTTTTTCGGTTTTGTTTAAGTATGTATTTTATATTAATATTTTTGTTTCCTAAATCGTAACGTCATACTCCACTACATAACGTCATAACATAAGCCTACACTACAACAGCAAAATCTATGTCAAGTGTTCACGTCAATGACAACCTGTTTGACTGATTACAAGACAATCGCAGATTATGTATTAAGTAAAACTTTTTTGTATATACAGCAGATTATGTACTAAGTAAAACGTTTTAAGGTATGACGTCACGATTCAGAAAAAACAATTGGTTTTCTAAAATTACGTTATCTATCGTTTCATAGGGTTTAAACAATACCGAAAAAATCTTTTTGGATACCCCATTGCCTGTCTGTACTAGTCTAGAGGCAGGGCCTCCTGATTAATGTTTCCGACTGATATCTGTTTTCAAGTATGCAGCGTTCCATAACAAAGAAACTTAAAAAATACACAAGACTTGGCTGATTTGCCGCTAGACTACACCAATTTGCCGATCAGTCAATTTAGTACAGGAATGTCAATGATTTTCAGGATTCGTCTTTTTTGTAATACACAAAATTTTCAGCAACAGATTTCGAGTAAATCCCTAAACTATAACTACACCTGTATGCAACTAAGCAACTAAAACAATGTGGCTGCTATGTTAATATGTTTATTAAATGTAAACAAAAATTATTAAGTTAGAAATTGCTTACAAAATAATGTAGTGTTTACAATCAATGATTCAATTGGTCGGTACACAATTTAGTACTGCTATTATGAAGTGAATTTACCATTTAAGGCGAAGGAATACGACATATATTAAATGTACCACAATAATACTAAGACCTGTATTTAAACATAACAAATTAGAAATTACTTGCAAAATAATGTAGTGTTTACAACCAATACAGATTGAATTGGTAGGTACACAATTTAGTACCGCTATTATGAACATGAATTTACCATTTAAGGCGAAGGGATCCGACATTGTTATTTTTTTTAATTTAATGAAAAACGAAAATGTGAATTTAAATAGAGGCTTGTTGACGTAATTCGTAAACCATAAAACTATTTTATCAGCATTTATTCTCAGTTTTCGTAATATAGTGTAAGTAAGTTTTATTTGTTACATAAGTTAAAAACTGCCATGGCAAAAATTACAGCAACACTGTTGCACCAAAAACTGAAAATAAATGCTAGTAAAATAGGTATATGGTTTACGCTTTACGTCAAGGACCAAATTTTTAAATTCATTTATTCATTTTGCAATAAATTAATAAAATAACAATGAAGACGCCACTTGATTAACATATTTCAATTTCAAAACTTTTTATTATTGCTAGAAACAAAAAAATATTTCTTGTTTTTCACACAAATGTTTCAAAAATAAAATATACAGCAAACTTAAAAATCCTAAAACTCTTAACCTAATGATGTAATTTTAAACTAACAAAGGGCATACAAACAAAAGATCCATCATTATCACCGAAGTTTGGTAAAAGCAAACATTTTCTGTTTAAATCAGAGAAACTAATATTTTTTCTGTATGTTCCACTGACTTTATATATACCTAACTTACTACTTTGTATTGGTTCTTTATAAAAATCACTTTTATTAAGAAAACAGTCACATTTTAATACATAAGAATCAGATAGTTCTTTTATCGATTTGACCACAACAACTTCATCGCTGTATGTGACAAAGCAAGAATTACGGGAAGATATATCTAATGTAATGTTATTACTAAATGGGATTTTTTTTATTATACCACCTTGTTTTTTAACACTAATTGTTTTACGGGACACTATATAACTGTTTTTTTCACCCAGCCGTTTGGCGACTTGTTCCAAAGGCATATTGTGGGAACGAACTAGTCGCTTTATTTTGGACATAAAATTTTCAAACGGAAATGCCGAAAATGAATCCAATGGTCCAAAATTATGCACATCCCCTGCCAAGTGAAGGAGATTGTGTACATTATAAACAATAAACTCCTCACTATAAAATGTTGAAGCATTTTGTACAAAACTGTGTAACAAGTTATTAGCATATGATTTCCAAACATCATCCTGACATGTGTCACTGCAAAGTATGTATATGGCACAATGTAACAATAAAAAATGATTAAATATGCCCTTTTTTGGCAACATTTTGTGTAATACAACCGGTCCTAAATATAGAATAAAGGCTCTAAGTTTAGTGGCTTTCCAATATTTAAATTGCTTCAGTGGTCTAGGACGTCTCGAAAACTCAACTGGATAATGATCGCGACAGATTTTCAAGCGACTTGAAATTTCGTTTATTTTTTGAACATTAAGCTTGCATTTTTTCGGTCCACTAGAAACCCAACACTTAATCATTTTTTTTACAACACCTAGACAAACTAAATGCATAAAATCAAGTGGCACCTGAGTTACTAGTCCTAGGTCAAGTTCTGTCAGTATACTTTTAGACAACTGATGGTCTTCATACTCTTCATTGAGAAATCCAATATCAGTTCTTAGAGTTAACTCTGATGAATATCGCCAAATAGTTCTTCCAATGTAAGTACCTTCTTGTTGACATTTTTCACAAGCATGAAAGGAATTATGGGACTTGATACATTTTAAAAATGATCTAGCCGGTGCGTCAGCAATGACACAGCTTATTCGAACAGCAAATTTCACTCCATCAATATATAAGCCCACCTGCTCCAATCGTAAACATTCATCAACAAAAGGACGCAAATAAACATTGACATTATTCGGTTTGGAATCGCCATAATATAAGGCCACAATAAATGGCTCATTATCAATAGATTGATCTAATTTGCATAGAATAGGCCAAAAAGAATTAGTTGAACTTGTATGTATTGGCAATCCATCAACATTTACTGTTAAAGACAAAAACGAATTTCCTAGTTGTGACAGTTTTGTATGTAGTAATGGATATTTTTTTGGTACAATGCCCCTCAAAGCTCGTTCTCTTAATTGTGTCTCAATGCCAAAATATACAAAACTGCCTCCAGCACAGTGTTCTATGTTTACACTTTGTGGCGTCTCCAATAATGTTCTTGCATCCTTCGGTAAAGTTGGATGGTAGAATTTTAACATTTTCAATAAATCATTGAGAGCAAAGTGACTTACATTATGTTTTTTTGACCACATTATAAGAAACGAATTAATGTTTGGTGGATCAGAGGGAACAGAAACTGAAGTGGATGGCTCATTATCAGAACTATATGACGATATACACACTTGATCTACAGCTATACAAGCAGAGCTGGAAGATTCATTAGTTGAACTATTTATACGATTAGACTGTGATGATATATTAATGTTTGATAAACCACTATCTACAACACTTAACTCAGCCTTAATTTGTGCAAATCGTTTTGCAAGGACACGTTGTTTGGATCGTTTTGACCTACTGCCTGATTCTACGGGCTTCTCTTCCTCCATTTCGGTCTTTGGTGAATCGGAACCAGTTTGCTAATACTTCATGAATTTCTGAATCAGTTGCTTTTTCAGCAATTTTATTTGCGCGGACTGCATCTATAAATAAAAATAAAATAAATTGTAGACAAAGACATTACAGAATCGACATATTACATTTTATTTGTATAGAAAAGAATTGCTCTATGTTGGTGCCAAAGTATTTTAAGAAAATATCAACGTAAAAACTGCGTGTTTAATGGCCCTAACCCTTTATAATGACTTTCACAGACATTACCGTCTGAACAATCAGTGTTTCAAAAACCTAGGCAATCTATAAAATAAATAATATTTCATAAATTATCTGAACATTTTGAGTAGATATTCTTAATATTGCCTGGGTATTGTATACAATGCTGCATTTTGTAGATTGCCCTTAACATACAGGTAATTTTTTAATTATCACAAAAAATTTGTGTGCTTGTTCAGACAAGCAAATTGAACAAATTTCACTATGGGACCAACTTTGAAATCGCGAAAAAAAATCAGCTGTTCCATACATCTAGGTTCAGTGAAAGTTGAACATTTGTATGGAACAGCTGATTTTGTTTTGCGATTTCAAAGTTGGTCCCATAGCGAAAGTTGTTCAGTTTGCTTGTTTGAACAAGCACACAATTTTGTTGTGATAATTAAAAAATAAACTTGTATAAATACAAAGAAATATAGTTCAACAATAATAAATTATTTACATTTGGTTGTTCCTGGATGTAGTACAATAATTAGTAGCATGTATGCAATAGTATGCATCGAGCATCAAGAATGCAATATAATTGTGCAACTTACCCCTTATTATTTTTACTATAAGTAAATCTTTTACTGGAATTTTAGAATTTTTTCCTGTCCAGTTGCAAGAAAGTGCAAGTTTGTTGGTAAATGTTTTTTCTAAAATTCTTCTAATTATTACTGGAATCTTGTTTCCACCAAGGAAGCTGAGATAAGTTGTCTGTAAAATGAAGTTACAATTTAATAAAATGATCATAAAAATACACATTTTAAATTAAATGTTTGTACAAAATCTAATAAAGTAATGTTCA
Source organism: Schoenobius gigantellus (assembly GCA_963935595.1). NCBI lineage: Eukaryota > Metazoa > Arthropoda > Insecta > Lepidoptera > Crambidae > Schoenobius > Schoenobius gigantellus. The sequence goes on along the minus strand of OZ012542.1, from coordinate 12,834,617 downwards.
TACCATAAGCTTTTTATTTTCATCTGTTGCCACCCAGGTTTCAAGGCTTTTCAAGCCTTTTACGTCATCACAAGGTAGAATTAAATCAGCCGGAAGTGTAAGTCCTAAGTTTGTGACAGAGCTGGATCTGATTCTGTGTAATATTTCATTGTGTGTAATTTGTAACTCCTTGATGTCCGTTTCTATACGAGCCAAGTGCTTTGCAATCACATCTGAAATAGAAAAGTTATAAAATAATCCTTACATATTATAAAACGAAGTCCCCCGCCGCGTCTGTCTGTCTGTTCACGATAAACTCAAAAACTACTGCACCGATTTTCACAACTCGATAGCCCGATTCTCGAGGAAGGGTTTAGTATATAATTTGTTAAGTTTTTCTATTTATTTCTGTGTACATTAACTATATTTGTTAAAGATGTCGGGAAAAAATAAATTAAGGCGAAACATAGTTCGCGGACACAGCTAGTAAGTAATAAATGATTACCAAACAGTGGATGCAGGTAGGTTTCACAAAACAATAATTATTGTTATTGACTGTTTTCCAGCCATGTGGAAGTGAGCGTAGTGTACAAATAATATACAAAAAATATATTTTCTTCCACACACACAAAAACAAAATTTAACAATGATGTCCTTTTTGTTACTAGCTAATTAGAACTACTAAGAGACATAGAGATAAGGTTTAACTTTTATCAGCTCAAGCAATTTTGCTTGAGTCGATATCTTCGAGAATCTTTGTACAAAATGAGTTCCACATTTCTAATAAACTGAGCTAAATTAGAAAATTAAAAAATAATAATAATAATATACACGGTGTTTCATAATAACCAATAAATATTCAATGCGTTATCTAAAACTAATTATTAAAATGTGTTTACACATATATCATGTATATCATAGTATCATCATCATATCTATGATTTACATGAAAATTTTGGGTTGAATGACATTACGGGTAAACACAATTTAATAATTAGTTTTAGATAACGCATTGATTATTTATTGGTTATTATTTAACACCGTGTATATATACATTATGGGCATGTGCTATAGATATATCTATAGCACAGGCAGCACATGTGGTGTTTATGATACATAATTATACCTAGCAAGATTGTTTAGGAATGTGTGAGTGAACATTGGTTATTATGTATGTGTGGAGCAAGAATAACTTTTCTCACCTAAGGCCTGTGATTCTGGAGACAATTCCTTTAGCAGTGGTGTGAGAGTGAGATCAGCAAGTGAACCTTAAAATAACAATTTCCAATGAATATAAGTTTTCTTACACTAACCTAACTACTTAACTCATAACTAAAATAAAAATAGTTGGTAGAATGAGCAATATGAACTTCTAGGTGGTGCTAATGGAAAAACATGTACTTAATTAATAAACCCAAGCCAGGATCTTATATCAGTTGTCTCTCAATCAAAGCTTATTATATTGAGTACTGAAATATAAATGAACTGCAAACTTGTATGTATCTGCTTACCCAATGTTGATGAGTGTGCTACATCAGAATTTTTAACATTACACTCATTACTCTCTTTAGAACAATTGGTATCTGTGGAAGACTGTTTCCCTATGGCTGAAAGTAGTTTTTCATATTTCTCGTCTCCAGATTCATAATCATTGGGAGTGTCCAATTTACGAGCTCCATCATCATGAGTGGAACAGGCCAAAGTAGATCTATTTGCAGCTTGCTTTTTCGATTTATTAAAGTTGCATACAGGTGGAGGAGGATATGCAATTGCAGCCTCATCTAGTTGGATGTCACTGTAGTCAGTGTCACTGTCCGAGTATATTTTTCTGTTCTTTTTACGTCTTCGTACTGATCTTTGATTATAGTCACTGCAAACTTCAGAGTCAATTTCTGCTTGTTTAGCCTTTTCTCTGGCTTTAGTCAAGTCATCTGAAATCAAAATAACTATGTAAGTAGGTGTTTTGAGGCAAGCACATAATAATCAACTTCGAATATTTATCATTAACTCAGGACGGTAGGTACTTCCTATAAAAAAACAGGCCATTATATAAAAGGTGGTAAAGACAGTGTAATAAATCAAACCAGGGGCTGTACTTAGACAAGACCAGTACAGTATAATAAAACTATCATTACAATAAAAAACCAAATCAAAGAAAAAAATACTTTTCATATAATTCATCAAATATTTAGAATCATAACAAACTGTAAATACCCTGGTTGCATATTTCAGGTACCAAATTGAATTGAGGTGTCAATGCACCTTGACTTAACACTATATTTTTGACAGTATGATTAAAAAAATTCAAAATACCTGATTATCAAGATTTTTTTGTCGGTAACTATTTGGAATTTCATATATTTTGTATAGGTACAGTCATTATACATTGTCACAAGTATGTAGTTAAATTTAAGCATATGTCATTACCACACTATGATCACAAATGTAGAATAAACCAACTTTTTTTATGAATCTTAACAATCTGCCCAAATAAAAATTTCATATAAAGTATAGAAAGAATCACATGCAAGTCATCACATTCACAACTCGCCCCATCTAAAGAATTTATCATGCACTTACCAGTTTCATAAAAAATACGCTTTAAGGTGTATATTTCCCATGTATCATCAGGGATAGAACCATCAACCAAACATTTATTGAACCTGCTCATAATTCTATTAGGTTGGGGAAAAAGTCTTTTCGCATTATAGTATGTATAAACTTGTAATAAAATCTCTTTGGCTATACTATTTGTATCTGGCTGGTTTTGGTATCATTGAAAGTTTAAATTTTAAAGAACATAATTCCAAATTCAAATTAGGAAAATGTGTGATTTTCATTTGTTTTTCGTACCGCCAAGATGAGTGAATCTAATGAAGAAATTCGATACATTTTAAAATTTTACTACAAAAAAGGTAAAAATGCAACGCAAGCCGCGAAAAAAATTTGCGATGTTTATGGACCTAGTGCAGTGTCTGTGAGAGTAGCACAAATTTGGTTTAAGCGTTTTCAATCCGGAAATTTTGATGTCAAAGATGCACGTCGCTCTGGTCGCCCTATTACAGATAAAATGGATGCCATTTTTGAAAAAGTGGAGCAAGATCGGCATGTCAGTAGTTACGACGTAGCTGAAGAACTGGGAATTGACCACAAAACAGTTTTGGCGCATTTGAAAAAAACTGGGTACACAAAAAAGCTCGACATTTGGGTACCTCACGAGCTCACTGAAAGAAACCTAATGAACCGTGTACTCATTTGTGATTCTTTATTACGACATAATGAAACCGAACCATTTTTGAAGAAGCTGATAACTGGTGATGAAAAGTGGATCACGTACGACAAGAACGTGCGAAAAAGGTCGTGGTCAAAGGCCGGTCAGGCTTCACAGACTGTGGCGAAACCCGGGTTAACTCGCAACAAGGTGATGCTGTGTGTGTGGTGGGATTGGAAGGGCATTATTCATTATGAGCTGTTACCACCAGGCAGGACCATCGATTCTGAACTCTACTGCGAACAACTGATGAGATTAAAGTAAGAAGTTGAGAGAAAGCGGCCGGAATTAATCAACAGAAGGGGTGTGGTTTTTCATCATGATAACGCTAGACCTCACACATCTTTAGCCACTCAGCAAAAATTAAGAGAGTTTGGCTGGGAGGTGTTAATGCATCCACCGTATAGTCCTGACCTTGCACCTTCAGATTTCCACCTGTTTCTGTCTCTTCAGAATTCTTTAGGCAGTGTCAGGTTAACATCACGAGAGGACTGCCAAAACCACTTGTCGCGGTATTTTGACCAGAAGTCCCAAAATTTCTATAGCAATGGGATCATGTCCCTACCTACAAGATGGCAAAAAGTTATCGAACAAAATGGTACCTACATACTTTAGTTAAATGTAAATAAACTATATTAAAAAATGTTTTGAATTTTCTTAAAAAATGCGAAGAAACTTTTTCCCCAACCTATTATGTGGAGGCCACAAGCAATGACGTTTCCGTGGAGTAAGCCATTCCAGCCTAACCACACTAATCTCCCCTCCATCTGCTCCATCGCCAGTATTATTAAATTCGACCACTTTGTACATTACTGCCGTTTCTAAAATATTTCATTGTGGCCTGATCAAATGGGTTACAATAGAAGTCATGCATAGTATAACATAAAATATGAGTTTGGTTAGTGATCACAAAAATAAAATACAATCAGTTTAAAAACACCATGCGCGGTCAGAGGGCATCCTTTAGACGTAGCTTCTAAAAAGATACCTACTTTCATTATTTCGTCACGTCAGACAGTGCCTGAAGTTGAGGCCCAAAGGCTACGATTAGTATGCTGGTGGGCGTTTAGGTGGAAAACAGAATCTAATTTGGTTAGGTATAGTAATAGGTTGCTAGCTAAACGGTCATAAAGTTATGTTATATCCTCATGATGAAAAGTAGTTAGTTAGGTACCTAGAAGTACATTGCGGCTGGAATGCCGTTTAACCTGGCTTCCCCTTAGCATCGTTCTAATATAAAACTGTACTTAAATGCATCACAAACATCAGACACGATATAAAAAAACGTGTTTCTATCACAAATCACCAACTATGTAATAAGAAGATACCCAACAACATTATACAGAGTAAAGTAAGCAAAATTGATAATGATACCTTTAGTTATCAAATCCAGAGTCCCCTTTTCTTTCTCAAAATTTTCTTCGTATATTATTCACTTTACACACAATGCGGGCTGGCAGATACACAAGACACAATGGCGATTACTTACGAACGGAAACGGAGATGCGCGTAGCGCGCGCCCAGCCCACCCCACATCTTAAGCATAGATTAAAGAGAATATAGTGATGCACAGACTAGTAAGTTACCTAGTGTGGGACTCTCATCGTATTTGATTCCGGACTTAGTAGGCCCAATATTAGAAGTTTGTGGGGAATCAAAGTTAAATCTAACACAACATGGCCCAATGTTTGTAATTAGCGGGGGAAAAATGATTCTGCAATGTAAAATGGTCCAACGCAGGCCTAAAGTTAAATAATTTGTAAGCTGTGATTGGATAATGGAACACATTTATATTCTTAGAACAACTTTTAATGTTATTGCAATTTGAAGAAAACAACAGATCGATATTAACGAGTAGCGCGAAGTTGTGTGATTTAAAAAAATATCTATTTTAGTGTGGTAAGGCCAATGTTGTTCTTGCGTAACATTTTTTGTTGAAAGGCCAACCATATGTCATAGTAGGCCCATTGTATGAAGTTAGTGAGAAAAACACCGTAAACATAACTCCGTTGGTCCTATGATGGAACTTTGTTGGCAGTAACACTACCAACTCCCAACCTTTTCCCGACCGTTGGCCACGATACCCCAACGCAAATTGCTACTAGGGATACAACCATAAAAAGTAGGTGTCATAATAGAGACGCAACATCTCCATCCATCCATCTCATTGCGTTTTGTTTGTGACAAAGTGATAAATATACGATAATTAATTTCTTTAAATATTATTTATTTTACAAATTATAGCATGTAGTAACATTAATTTTAATATATTGGTAATTTTTTTTAGTTACATTTGCTAAAACAAATTGATTTAGTATCTATGCTAAATATAACAAAACGCATCTCGCTAAAAAATGGCGAAATCGAAAGGGACGTTGCCATCAAATACGAGTGAATACCAGAAAGAAGAAACAAAATCAGTATTTTTCATACAAACTTTAATTAATTCACTCGACACATGTCTTGTCATGCTCATTCCCATCCTACGCTGTCCGCTTATGGAACTCTCTCCCAGAGAGTATTCGAAGTGCGCGTACGCTGGAGTCTTTTAAAAACCATGTTCGTGATCACTTCCTATCCTTGAATCCTTAGTTGCTTTCGTGACACTGATTTCCTTTCCCTATCACACATTTATTTCCGATTCCAGTTTCTGCACCCTTCCCCCGGTTGAATCTCCTGTGTTTATATTTTCCACTTCCGAGGTTGCCTGGAAGAGATTGCTTTTTAGCAATAAGGCCGCCTATTGTAACATTTCTGTTTTTATTTCTTTTGTTCTTTTTCTGTTGTACTTTGTCTTTGTGTGCAATAAAGAGTATTATTATTATTATTATTATTAATTATTACAAATAAACTATGAGTTTCCGAAATGTAAAACTTCACAAATGTACATGAAAAAATATAGTCTTTCCGATGATACACCTGTGAATCACCAAATCGTGGGTTGTTAATCTAAAGGTGAGCCGTTGAAACTGAAGTACCTACACAGATTGAGTTATTCAGTTATAGTACTTACATTAATGTGATTTTCGCAAAAATACATTTGAGTTTCAGTAGATAGTTACAGGATTACTTTAAGCGAGTGTTAACCAAATATTTCGCATGTCTATATCACTGGGTACGTCTAATCCACAGATTTCCTGGAGTCTTTGAAGAGGTAATTCTATATTCTTGTTCTATTGTCCCGTTCCATATACAGTTTTACTATATTTTGTGATATTTAATAGAAAGCATTGTTTTTGTGAGGTTATTTCGCCCCCGTGCTTTGTTTATTATAAGACTGACGTCATTGACACAGATAATGAAGAGACTATCATGGCTGACCGTGTTTTCGGTACAAAATTGAAAATCTTAATTTAAAATAGACTTTTTGCACTTTTTAGCCACCGGAAAAAATAATATTCATGTGCTATGGTCTAATACAACAATTATGAACATTTTAAGCCCTACTTTAAAAAAGGGTCAACTAGCCTGAGTCCATTGATACATATCATTTCTAACTCATTTGCGTTTTCAGATAAAGAATCATATTGTGTATAGTCGACCAAGAAAGTAATTTACCAATTTTGAACCTCTCATCTCCAGGCGGTTGCATGCGACTGGTGTGACGTCACGCTATGCATTTTTTTTTAAATATACTCAAAAAAATTTTTTCAATAAAAATCACAAGCAAAGCATATTTTTCATTCTGTAAAAAGCAATGTATTAATTTATAAATTTCCTTTCGTGAGGGTATTTTTTAATTACCTACCTATTACATAGCGATGGGAAAATAATACAAACTTTCAAAAACTCAACTTAACCCCACTCAGAATACTGAAAATCGAAAATATTTACGTCAAAGTAACGTCACTGACAGCACGAGTACCTACAACAGACAAGAATATTACCAG